>OW203761.1:14020518-14688032 GCA_934045905.1 Leuctra nigra
CCGGCCCTATTGACACAAACATCATGATTTGGGTGTCAAATAGTTGTGAAAAGTGTACACAGGCAAACAGACCAAGATGCGAGGCGAGAAGACATTTGGGAGATGAAATAGGCATTGTGCAATGCAAATGCTGCAATCCTTCAGCACGTTGGTTGCATGTAAACTTGCATGTAAATGACTACAGCACTTCCTTCATAAAAATACTATTTATTTTCTCATAAACAGCAATTCACTGCTTCTTATGCCAACATAGTACCTATAGGTATAGCGTACAATAATGACAAACGTGGACCACTTTGACATACAAAACAATTTTTTATTTCACATAGTATTTAGTCCATAAAATTCTTATGAAAAATCGAATACATCTCATGCTATGTATATAATAACTTGCTTGGATATCATTAATTTATTAACGTAATTTTCATTTCATTTAGATAATTACACGACACATGACAGCAAATATTTACTAAATTACCTATAAAATTCACATTCAATTAGAAATTTAAATTGTCCTCGATCAGTTGTTAACACACAGAAGTTACAGAGTTATATTTTCGAAATTGTCTGCTATAGTTTATTGCCGGTTAGTTTTAACTAACTTAATTTGCGTGATCAAGCAGCACTCCATGTTTTCCTCGTTGTACAGCCGCCATTTCACGTCAAACGTTCGCTGAAAACAAAATCAATACACATTTAATAAAATAATTATTTTTACTCTCAGGAACTGAGCAACGTAAAATCAAGATTGTTTGCTGTCACGTGTGGTCTATTTTTATATAGAATGGTTACATAGATGTAACCATTATACGTCATATTAGAAATTATAAAATATTTTATATACCTAACTTAATTTCAGTTTTACATTCCCATTAGTAACATTGATGTACGTTCAGACGTAAACGTCATTGCAAACATGTTAACATGTCTGACATTGCAACTAATATTATTTCATTATTTGTGCTAATGTGATTACTTGTGCTTGAAATTAATTTAAAATAGTTTATAATATATATCATGAAAATGCGATAACCACTTTCTCAGTGATAATGGACATCTTCAATTTTTTGAAGTCAAGAGATGTGTGATATTTGTGGAATTCAAGTAGGTGGTTGATTGGAACTTACAATGGGGAACTTCTTGGAGATGGAGAGCTGGTAGGTGTACGTCTGTCTGACGGCTGGTTGCAGAGGACACGTGGTCAAGGTGCAGGCGTCGTACTCCATGCCGACGAACGGCAGATCAGCAACAGCCGTCGTCCAAAACGCCTTCCCAGTCAGCTTGTCACTGACAACATCTAAAACACAAACGAACCGCACTCTTGTTCAAATACGCATGTTTAACAAGCTGTCTATTTAACTTTCCATTAATCATAGAGGTAACCTCTATGCATTAATGTTTAGGCATCAAGTGCGAATATCAGACTGTGTATTGTGTAACCGCCAATCGCCATTGTATTAATGCGGATTTAAATTTGAATGTGCTAATCCTATAAATATAATCGTCCTCAATCAGTGTTTCTGACTGCACAGAATTTTGGTCAAAACGATAAATTGAACATTTGAACTGATTTTGTTGCATTCATTTGTCGTCACTTGTGACGATCGATAAGCTTTTAAGAATAAGTAATATTTAAGTTGGAAACCTCGAGAAACTGCGAGCAGAATCAAATACCTACGTGTGACGTACACCGAACACGGGTTTCTCAACTAGATATTAGTTCAAGAATAAAAGCACTAAAAAGTGTGCTATTTTCATCTGATTATACCTCTACTGCCTTTATAGGGAATCTTGTATATTAATGTAATGTATTAATTTGTATTAATCGCCGCCTAATCTAGTGGAGCGGTCGCTCCACGCCAGCCAAGTCGTACGGCGCGTGCACACTCTCATATAAAGGCTGGAGCAAACCCACTTTTACTGTAAGCATCAAAGTGGCATTTTCGGCCTACTGGATCTTAAAATTGGGATATCTCACATTGTTGCGATATATCTTAATTTCGAGCTATGGCCCACCCTACAACATATACCAAATTTGGGAACAATAGGTTACGCCCTTTGCGCGCTAGAGGGCCGTGAAAACAGTGTTTTAGGGCGGTTTTCATAATAATAATAATCTCAGTAGTAGTAGTAGTAGTAGTCTCCTGGAATTCAAATCCGGTAACATGGCCACAGCCAAAACGGCTGAACCGATTGATCTCACATTTTTACCACGTGTGCACTTTTGGCGTCTGATTTAACCTTCACCCCATTAATTTTTTGTGCCGCCATTTTGAAACCGGAAGTGACGTCATATCTCGACAACGGCTATACCGATCGGAACGAAATTTGCGCCAAACGATTCAGACGGTCAACTATATGGATTATCAATAGCAACAGACTAAAATTTATGTTAACGAAACCGGAAATGACGTCATGAAATTTGAAATACATCGATTGGCATTTCGGCAACAAATTTGATCCGATTATTTTGTTATTTATGTAACGTATGTACTTTTGATATCTCATTTGACTTATTATAAAACCAACCGGAAGCCGCCATTTTGAAACCGGAAGTGACATCATATGTCAATAACGGCTAAATAGATTTGAACGAAACCAGCGCTAAACAATTTAGACGGTCAACTTTATGTATTATCATCAATAATATTTGCAGTTTCCCATACCGAAACCGAAAATGACGTCACACATTTTAAAAATCTCACAAATTTACATTTTGATACAATAAATAAACTATTTGAGACAGCTTATAATAAAATGTAATCATGTTTAAATTATAATTCAAGGGGTCAGTGATTTCAGCAGCCATTTTGAAACAGGAAGTAACGTCATATCTTGAAAATTGGTTGACTGATCGGTATGAAACTAGCGCCAAACGATTCGGAAGGTCATCTCTATGAAATAGGAACAGTCACACTAGAAATTTCCTATTTATAAGACCGGAAATTACATCATTAAATTTAAAAATTATTATAATCCCCTCCTATATAATGAATACATATTCAGAAAACTTAAAATGATACACATCATTTATAGACATACATTCTATGTGGCAGTGCAGTAAGTTCAGCAGCCATTTTGAAAACCGAAGTGTTGCCATATCTCGGAACTCGGTTAACTGATAGGAATGAAACCTTTGCTATTCTTCATGAAAGATCATTTAAAGCAAATATATAGTACCATACGCAGATTTTCATTAGTAAACCAAATTGTCAATGGCGACTATTTTTAATGGATTTAGTAATTGTTCAATTGACGTCACAAGTTCTAAGAATAAACTAAAAAAAGGAGTGATATCCCCATAAAAAACACTCCGTGTAAAAATACCAGCCAAGTCTCTTCAACTAAAAAAAATTATGAAATCTAAAAAATTCTGCACTGAAAAGTAGTGATATCAAAAAATGGTCCAAGTCAAAACTTTATTTGAAAATCAAAAAATACTTGGCGCATCTTTTTTTTAGGGCATAATAGGTATACTACATGTATTATGTTATAGGGTTGGGACTTGACATCGATTTTTCGATTTGACATCGATGTCGAATGATATTTTGAGTTTCGATTCGACATCGATTTGAATTGTTTAATCAAATAATCGTTTGACATCGTTTAATAAATTCCGAGAATCAGCGCGCAGTATTGTAGAGCTGGCAACAGTGCAACGCGCCTCTCAAGATCAGCTGAGTGGCCTGCTTCCGCCCTTCCTGCATACCGCGTGTGCAGTTGAGGGTGGGTTGGTCAGTTGTCTCTTGCCATTCAGCGCGTGTTGTTTTTATTCTCTCGTGAAAGAATGTTTCCACGCAAAAAAATAATAATCCCGCCGTGGAGACGAAGTGAATTGTGGAAAGTTTTCGAGTTTGAAGTGAACATTACGGGCAACATTGCTAAAGGATGTTGAATGCAGACAATGTTACCTATGCTTCACGGGATATATTCCGGCAACAAGTCTAATAAAACCATGAATTTGCAACTGGATTTGCAACGAAATTTTTTCATTAATTGTTCCCTTTTACATAAATAAATGCTTGTACGTTATTTGAAATGAAAAAGTTATTTATTTCAATCATTTCCTCGTCATTTGTTGCCGCGAGGGGGGTGTGAGAGGGACTTCTCTAGCGCTGGAACATGGCCTTGGGCAGACGCAATTGCAGTGTTGCCACATTTCGCCGTAATTATTTCGATGTGGCCCATTATTACGATGTCAAAATTATTTCGATGTCGAAATTATTTCGATTTGATGTCGAAATCTTCAGTTTGACATCGATTTAGCAAATCAAATCGAATCCCAACCCTGTATATTTGATGTATATTTTCTATCTGGTCTATACTTCTAAACTATGTATACACGATGCGCCAAGTATTTTTTGATTTTCAAATAAAGTTTTGACTTGGACCATTTTTTGATATCACTACTTTTCAGTGCAGAATTTTTTAGATTTCATAATTTTTTTTAGTTGAAGAGACTTGGCTGGTATTTTTACACGGAGTGTTTTTAATGGGTATAAGTATAGTTCACCACACAAGAAACTAAAGTCCAGTTTTCCTGAAGTAATCTGTTGCTAAATCTTTTGGTAATACAGAAAAGAAGTAATAATATTCCAAATATTAGATATTAATATTAGAATAATAATAATATAATAAATATTATTAAATATTATTTAATATTAGTCTTCATTTCGAGTTCACAAAAAAATTAGTCGCCTGTGCCTAAGAAAAGAATTAACCGGACCAAGTAAAGGTCTATAAAGGGTTCAACCTAATATCACGTGCCCGGGGACATCGTGCTGTCGCCGGAGTCATCCAAGGACCTCATCGCAACTCACCTGGTGTGAAGTCGATTTCAATTCCCGCCGATTTGCCTCTCTGAATGGAGCAGGGTTTCTTGGCGGCCGCCTCCGAGCATGGCGTGATGCGCACCTCGTTGACAGTGCAGTTGGGCGTCCACGAGGGATTGTCGGCTGGAACAAGTTCAAACATGTCGTTACACACTACTTCTGGTGGCAGATGGCTTGAAGTTGGGTCAATTTGCGAGTTGTTTTCAGTGGGAATTCTACCAAAATTACTCAAATAATGAGTAAATGAGTCAACGATGAGTAAGTAGTGTGGATTTATACACTGGTGTAACGAGACAAAGTCCACCCTCTTATGGTGGAGCGTGTTAGGTCAAATTGGTCAACTAATTACACAACCTCTTATTATTTACATCTTTATGCAAACGCACGGAAAATTCTAAAAGCAATCAATTTAATATATGATGGATAATTGCTATTTAAGTCTTAATTACTGTTTTCAGCAATGCTTAATTATTATATTGAGGAAGCACTATACGGATTCATCACTTTTTTCTTGTTAATACTCACGTATTAATAATTGATTTATTTTCTAGTTTACGGATCTATTATTATTATTATTTTGTAGTACGTTTAGGTAGACTTGGCGTCATCTTACAAATGTATTTATTGACAAAAGTCTGAGCCAATGTCGCCGATGAGAAAATAAGAATAAACGGAAATAAATTAACGAAATATGAGCCGTGGTGGCATTGTGTTTGATAATGAAGAGGGGACTGGACTCTCAAAACTCATTCCAATGTTTGAGATGCATTGTTCGAGACATCGTTTCAAAGTTACAGTGCTTACCACCTTACAATTGCGACCATACAGAACACGACATTGTTACTTTTAATAGTTGATTAGGTATGCATGCTGCTTTCACATTCACACTGATAGAAATCTTTGAATAATCGTTATAAGCTAAAACAATCGCAGTATTTTATTCTTACTTCTCTCTTTCGACTGAATGATGAAAAGTTCCGTATTCCGAAGTTTATGTTGCCATTGTGTTGCAATGGTCTTCTAGAAATTATTCGTATATCTTCGCAAATTAGTGATACATTTCAGAAAACTGTGGTTATAATCTTAATTTCCTCCGCCATTAGATGCTGTCTTCCAGCAGAGTGGAGCTGGAACTGGAGCTGGGCTGGACGGTCGCGCAGATGAGTGACCTGGATTTGACCAATCAAAGGTCAGTCAGCGGCCTGAGTGACGATGTTATTGTCAGATACAAGCGAAGTGATAACTGAACATAAGTCAGAGGTCATAGAAAATTATTATCAGCATTACTTTAAGTCTTCGAACGGATTTCGATAGATTCTTTGTCCTCATTATTAAATTCGTCGAAGTGTGCGACGATGTGATGTGGCATTCTTTGGAAATATGTTGTTGTTCTGAATGCGAGCGAGCAGTTCGAAGAAGAAGCGTTGTTGTGGTTCCAATGATGTGTTCTTCATTTCAGAATATAATTATGAGCTGAGTGTCGATATGCGTGTTAAATATTTAACAATTGGGTATACTACACTCATTACACCAGCCAATGGCTCTCTGCCATTACAAAAGACGGGATGACAATAAACAACAATCGAGAGCTAAACAGTAAACAAACTAACAAACCAAAGATTTCAAGATCGCAAGATTTATTCTTCCAAACAAACTTTTTAATTTGAAGTTGGTATTTAATTTTGTTTTCAATTACAAAAAACCTTAGAAACTCGATCATAACTTGATTATAAAATTCCCGTGCTAATCTTCAAATATCGAAAAACATTTAATTATAACTTCTTCCATTTGGCAGGAATCAGAGTAAAATGTAGGCAAATGAAAAGAAAACGAATTTTTATTTAAGGGCTAGTTATGCTCAATACTCTGTTTAATTTCAATGCATTCAAGGAATGTCATTGGTTGTTGCTATGGCAATCGAGGCCTAATCAGCTGTTTAAAATTTAGCAAAGCATTGAAGAACAGACACTTCGAGTGTAATATGAATGGAATCTACGCAAAATCAATTTTTCATGGTTCATGAGGATTTGCTAAAACATTGTCATTCAAATGTTCACTTTAATCACTCGCCCGAAGAGAATAAACCTTAGTTACGTATCCACGTATAAGAGGCTGTGCATAAAGGACGTAACGCTAAAAATGGGATATTTTGACACCCCCCCCCTCCCCCCTGTCACGCTGTGTCACACTTTTCGAGACCCCCCCCCTAAAAGGACGTCACAAATCTGTCTCTGCCCCCCCTAAAGTAGAATATTTTTTACTGTAAAATGTATCCCCATAAAAAAACACTCCGTGTAAAAATACCAGCCAAGTCTCTTCAACTATAAAAAAAAATAGAAGAAATCTAAAAATTCAGCACTGAAAAGTAGTGATATCAAAAAATGAGCCAAGTCAAAACTTAATTTTAAAAACCAAAATATACTTGGCGCATCGTGTATATAAATAGTATAGAAGCATATGCCAAAAATCAAATGTGCCTAAATATATATAATATACCTATAATGCCCTTAAAAACGATGCGCCAAGTATATTTTGGTTTTTAAAATTAAGTTTTGACTTGGCTCATTTTTTGATATCACTACTTTTCAGTGCTGAATTTTTAGATTTCTTCTATTTTTTTTATAGTTGAAGAGACTTGGCTGGTATTTTTACACGGAGTGTTTTTTTATGGGGATATCACTTATTTTTTTAGTTTATTTACACAACTTGTAACACACATCGGAGCAACAATGACTAAATACTTTTAAAAAATACGCCATTATCGAATTGGTTAATACGAAAAATTGTGTTTGGTGCTCAATATACCTAAGCTTAAAGTGATATTCCATGAAGAATTGCGAAAGCTTCGTTCCAATCAGTCCAGCCGTTTTCGAGATATGGTATCACTTCCGGTTTTCAAAATGGCGACTGAAATAACTGCCACCTAGAATTTATTTCTATAAATGTTATGTATCATTATAAGCCTTCTGAATATGTGGTTATTGTAGTAAGAGGTCATTAAAATCTAGTTCTTCATTTTCATGACGTCATTTCCGGTTTTGGTAATAGTACATCTCTACTTTAACTATTGATATTCCATATAGACGACCGTCTGAATCATTTGGCGCTAGTTTCATTCCGATCGGTTGAGCCGTTTTCGATATATGACGTCACTTCCGGTTTCAAAATGGCGACTACCGGATGGTTTTATAAAAAGGCACCTCAGACGCCAAAAGTGCACATGTGGTAAAAATTTCAGATCGATCGGCTAAGCCGTTTAGGCTGTGGCGGTGATAGCGGTGTTTCCTGATATCATCAGATAGGTTTTAAAAGGGGTGTAATTTCACTGTTTTCACGGCCCTCTAGCACGCAAATGGCATAACCTATTGTTCCCAAATTTAGTATATGGAGTGGGGTGGGCCATAGCTCGAAATTAAGATATTTCACAACAATGTGAGATTTTCCAATTTTATGATCCAGTAGGCCGAAAATGCCATGTTGTTGCTTACAGTAAAAGTGGTTGGTGTGCTCCTCAGTTTATTAGGCATTTACGGTATGTTGAGTGAGTGTGAGTGTACGGTACGACTTGGCTGGGTGGAGCGACCGCTCCACTAGATCAGAATTTATCGTTTTTAGCGAAATTTCCGGTCCCGACATATCAACTGAAATTTAAAATGTTTGAAAATATCTATATCAAAACGTGACGTCCTACTGCCTCCAGTACCCCCCCCCCCTCCCCCCTGTCACACTGTGTCCCATACTGGTGCACCCCCCCTCCCCCCCTGAAGCGTGACGTCCTTTGTGCACAGCCCCTAAGGAACGTATGCACAGCTGCTACATATCATGCCTGTTTTACTTCTATGTTTGGAACACGGCACAGTCAGTGAGAGTACAGACTGAAATTATACAACACAAATATGTCCATCGTTGTGTTTTAGTGCACCCATGACGATGCAGATTCAATCAATATCATTATTACGAGAACTATCTAGAAAGTAAGTTCCATAATGTCATAGCTCATAACTCTCGCACTTTTCACTTGTCACTTACAGTATAATTGCATTGTCTTCCATTCACTGGAAATCACATAATATGCAAAATTATTGAATTTTATGAGTAGGTCAGTAGAATAGAAAATCAGACCATGGAGATCAGACCTTATGAAGAAAAAAAATTTGGGGAGGGGAGGTTTTGGATGTCGCTATAGTCGGGAGCCAATAATCCAAATTTGATGTAATAAGCGCTGTGTAACAACCATAAAAACAAAATTGAATAATTTTACATTTATGACTTGCTAAAGGATGAAAGAAGACAATTCAACAGTTGAGTGGTGCGGGACTTATGCCATAATGGAACTTACTTTCATGGATAGCCCTCGTACTAGGTGGCCACGCATTAACCCGAACCCGATAATTCTATCCCGGCCCGGTACCTACGTCATTGTATCTACCCTAACCCCGGTACGGTAATGTCGGTTTGGTATGACATTGACGTCCATCCATCGTCATAACATTGTGTTTTCAATCGAACCAAACCAACTCAATTGACAACATTCATTCATCATCATCACTGCCATTACGTTTATTTACTACACATTTATCATTTAATGTTTCATGTAATTAGATTTTTTATCAGATGAAAATTAATTAATATATGTACATAACTCATGTCAAGCAGATAGGTTCAAGTGCACTCTTTGACTTCAAAGTTTCTTAGTACATTTTCAGTACATTTTGAGTACAATCTCAGTGCATTGGCCATTTAACAGCACGAACTGAGTGCTCTTGCACTGGGGCAAGATATTTGACACAATCAACAGGTCAAATGCCAATCCATTAGAAATGCGTAACTGACTGTTGATTAACACATGATGTCAAAGAATTTATTGATAAGAACTTATCTTTGGCAAGAGTTGTTGGCAATTTTACTTGGATTGCGATTGGTTTGTCCACCAATGCAATTGGGTCATTAATTTTCCTCGCAAACTCAATTTAGCTGTAACTGACCCGGATTCATCAATATTTTATCTTGTATCTTGTGTTTTTGGCTGGATTATTTGAACTGGTTTCAATTAACCAGTGACAAATCCGATCGATTTATTTTCCTCTCTTTTACAGGTTTTCGAGCGTCTGCTTTTCGCTCTTAAGTCACGGACTTTTTATTTTTGTAATTTTGTTACCGCTGATATACCCGTTTCACCGCACCGTCCGCACAGGTCGCACCGTTTCACCAATCAATCTGAAATTGCGTACACGTGTAAAGAACAACTCAGCGGTCATTGGTTGATCCGAACAATTTGACATTTTGCAGTGTATTTAAGACCTATATTTTATAAAATTTTAAAAAGTTTCAGTCAATTCCTCCAATTAGTTAAAAATTAAAAAATATTTCCGATGCATGTTGATCAAGACCAACATTATCTCATATCTTACACATTTCCAGCGCAATCGATCAAGTATTTACAGACTGGTTACCATTTTATGAGTTTTGAAAGAGCTGTCAATGGAGATTTTTTTTATAATTTACCAAAATCATGGCACATGGATCTGTTATTCAATTAATATTCCACAGGTGACAAGAGTTATTTCCCAACGGCTGGTGTGTTGGATACCTCGGTTCTCGTTAGATCACCGAGGTTAAGCAACATTGAGCGCGGTCAGCGATTGGATGGGTGACCATTCAACTCTGCCTTGCCAGGTTGCTGCCGTTGGGTCAGAGAGACTGGGGTGTTTGGGGGTCAGTGTGACGACCTCCCTCCACCTGTTATCAGTCTCTCGACGGCGCGGGTTGTGGAGGCTCGTGCTGTGAATGTTACACCGTCCTTCGGAAGGGACGTTAAGCCGTTGGTCCCCTTGGTATCTTTCGTCAGGAGTAGGCTACATGCCGGTACCGGGTTTCCTCTCCTCCCTTCTCTATATTACATTCTCACTAGTGGAGCCTGGCTCTGTTGAGAATATAGACTTAATAATAATAATAATAATAATAGTATGGAAATTGGAATTTGAGATTACAAATCGCAACGAAATAGGGGGCCCTTGCTTGCTTGCGTGCGTATTAAATGTGCAGTACTGCTTATAGAAAATATTTTCCTCTTGTTAATCAGATTATAATTGATGTTTTGTACATTTGTTCTGCCCTCCTTAAATTTTGAATTCTCCTCTCCCTCCATTGAAAAAAAATTTCTGAAGAAATACACTCGAGTTTTTAAACATTTTGAAGAAGAAAATAAATGAAGATGCGCTGCAATACTTATTTGCACAATACAAGATGAAATCAACGCTTTATTTACCAACATGTTATCATACTATCTTCATATGACGTTGCGTGTAATACAACACAACATGGCGACACAATGAATGATTATTTTCGAGACCCACGACGCGTAGTTCTCAACGTGGCAATTGACTTTAATTCAATTCAATTGAAATGCAAACCAGATTGTTCGAAACGTTTTATAATCACATGTCGTACGCAGTGATTTAAAAATGTCACGCAAAGCTACCTCAAGGCTCGCTGATTGTGATCAAATTCAAATTTTATTCACTTTTTAACAAATATATTTGATTGGGAGGATATGCCATTATTTTATTATGTTCTATCGTGAACGTATTTTTAATCAGTTTCAATATATTTGTAGCCATTCAGACGTAATCTAGGAAATATAAAAGGTATATTTTGTCCTATTTTGTAGTAATATTATTCACAAAACGCAGACTCTGCTTAGAGGTTTGAGACAGATGTGAGATGACGTATTATTGGTCCTAATTGGCATGAGAAAATACCCATTCTCATGCCACAATCTCTATATTATGATCATTTCAAGCAAAATAAGCATTCAGTGTGGGTGACTTGGAAACGTACCTACCTAATATATCATATAAATCAGTTATCAATAATTAAACCATTTTCAATTTTGAGTCCTTAGAAGTAAAAATTATATTTTACATCGTATCACCGACAACCGACTAGGTATATGCGCCAACTTGTGTGTAATATAATGGCATGACGGAATGTATTGATGTGATCATCATTCCTCTCAATCTAGTGGGAATATAATCAATTCACTGCAATCCCAGTGATGACCAGGAAGAAGGTCTCATAAGCAATGTAATGTTTTGCAAGTTTCATGCCATACGACATAGCCATGCCATGCATAGTCCAGACGTCGTTTCACTTTCAACAACAACATTAATTTGTTTTCATAGTTTCTGGAGAGCTAATTGCTGCAGATTGCTTTTGTCTCCAGCCGATTGCTGGACATTATGACGCAATAATTGTGTTTCAATAATATGGCATCTGTCATCTGTCATCCTTGAGAAATCTTCCTGTTGAAGGGTATGACAACTTTTGCTGGAGATTTTATGATCATTAACATATTATTTATTTTAGTGGCTTGTAGCCAATAAAAATTGGTACTCGAAAAGAAAAGGAT
Source organism: Leuctra nigra (assembly GCA_934045905.1). Taxonomy (NCBI): domain Eukaryota; kingdom Metazoa; phylum Arthropoda; class Insecta; order Plecoptera; family Leuctridae; genus Leuctra; species Leuctra nigra. The sequence goes on from OW203761.1 coordinate 14,032,762, forward strand.
TGTAAGGTTCCTTGACAATCAATCCTTGTTATTATCAATGAAATAAGAGCTCGCCAACGAGAGGTAGACGATGCGTTAACACAGGCTTCATGGGATGATGCCAGCAAACCTTAATCAGCCAATCCTTTTCTTTTCGAGTACCGATTTTGATTGGTTTGATTGTACCTACTGCAATAGGTAATGATGATGGAAGAAGATTAGAGAGATGATGAAGAATAGGTGAATGATAGACGGTGGAAGGAGGCGGTCGTGTGTCGTGGTCTAATAGTAGGGAACCTTCTCAACATTTGCCTCTCGACTGACAATTGAACGGTCTGGCAAAGAAGGAAGTGTAACCTCAGCGGAGCTCCGATACGAGAGATAAAGCATTTAGATATGTTACCTATGTTTGAACGTCGAAACTTTCTGACAATCTCAGATGGCATGATATTGTTATGCATATGAACTGCAAATTTAAAGGATTTTACCATCGGTGGTCAGGGGTGCGATCATATAAAATGATAACTTTCATCATTCTAAAATGACAAGAAAGTTATCATTTTATGTTATCTCAGCCCCGATCTTTTAAATTTGTTAAGGGACTGGCGATATATAATCACGGTCTTCTTGAAATGTACACAAATTTGCAAAGAAATACGAATTTCTAGAAGGCCGTTTAACCATGGCAACACAGTTTTACACCCAAAATTGGACTTTTCAGAAGGAAAAACGTCGAAATAAGCAGACCTTGGTCTGCTTAGACCTTGGCCCCCATACCTTGGTTAAACCGTCAATGGTTAAACATCCACGATGGTGTACCTAAATAAAATTTTGCAACTGGATACCCGAAATAGTGGTTTCGCAAAGAAATCTATATGTGGGTATTGGGTAAGCAGCTTAATACACTTTTGAAAATATCAGCCTTTAATTTTCAGTATGGTCGCAATGTTAAACTGTAAGAAAAACTGTAACTTTGAAGTGATATATCTCGCGTCAAAAGAAGACGGCCAAATCCTCATGTTGGTACCTATATGGGAAACCGGAATTGGAACTATTGGAAGTGGGGAATGTAAAAATCTACTCGTGTTAAATTTGTACGCGAGGGGCGAATTAAATAAATTTTTAATTTGTTTAATTTCTTATTTTGATTTTTTGTCAATGAAAGTTGGAATAGTGGAATAATCGGATTTAAATGGCAACAACCAGAGGGGACTGGTCGGAGATGCCATCGCATCCATGATCTTTTTGTTGTCTTTTTGTCTGGGGCTTAACGTCGCCCTGTTCTGCAGCGAGGCTAATGGCGACGGATGAATGAGTAGGTAAAGATGGAAGGTGGGAAGGAAGGAGGTTTGCGGCACTTCCCCGTGTCAAATCCTGAACCTTGACAATCCGCAGTCTGCCTCTGGCAACAACAAATGAAATACCAGGAATACTTTAACACCCTGTTAGTTAATCAATACTTTAACAAGGTGTTGAATAACTGACCCTAAGTAGAGAGCCTAGATTGTTTTCTAGGCTCTCTAGCCCTTAGTATTATAGGTAGGCAATTAATCAAAATTGATTTACTGAAAATGTCGTACTACGTGTAAAATTGCATCGCGCAAAAGGTGCGGCGGAAAAACTTTTGCATCATTTTGCGGGATGCAAATAAAATAGACCTATTGAGAAACAGCTTGAACTTGTATCTACCTGGCGCTGGACATGATTGGAACTCCACCACCTCGGCCGCAGCCCACCCCGCCACCAGGAGCGCTGCGATCACGATGAGAAACACACGAGCTGCCATGTTATGCTACTGCGACTGCTGACAGACGATTACTGAACACTTGATTGGACTGGAATCAGTGGTCATCAGCGCCGACACTCGGGACCTAAGTCCAGCCAGCAAAAACCAACACTCATCATGACTTGACCATGATCCGGAGCGCCCTTTCACTTGGAAGAGGAAAGGAACACGTGGACCTATCATTGATTATTTCTGATTATCACTAGGAAAACGCTCTGTGTACGCGTTGATGAGCGAGCACCGAAACGCGCAACATCTCCAACCGGAATATGGTAACGCACAGAAAGTATAGTATAAACATCCATAGTGAATTGAAATACAATCCACTCCATCAAAATAAAATTACCTGACTAGGTACATTGAAACTGAGAAGATCCATCCTGGAATGTGCATAAAGGACGTCACGCTAAAAATGGAATATTTTGCCCCCCCCCCCCTCCCCCCGTCACGTTGTGTCACACTTTTCGAGACCCCTCTCCCCCCCATAAAAGGAGAAGACGTCACAAATCTATCTCTACCCCCCCCCCCCCCCCCTTACATAGAGTTTTTTTGAGTGTAAAATGTATCAGAATTTATCGTTTTTAGCGAAATTTCCGGTCCCGACATATCAACTGAAATTTAAAATGCTTGAAAATATCTATATCAAAACGTGACGTCCTACTACCTCCAGACCCCCCCCCCCCCCTGTCACACTGTGTCCCATACTGGTTCACCCCCCCCCCCCCCCCTCTCCACCCCTGAAGCGTGACCTTTATGCACAGCCCCATAAAGAAAATCAGATCTAAGTTGCACTGGACATTAAAATATCGATACAATCTCTTCTGAGATAAATGTCCATAAGTATTTACATTCTCTACCGATTGGGCTGAAAACTTGTAAAATAAGAGAAACTTAGTAAAATTGTCCATGAAAATTTGAACTTAATCGGAACATTTTGATTTTCGACCAATTGGGAGATATTTTCATTTTTGAATCAATTAGAGGGCAGCTCTCAAAAACTATACACAATTAAGTTAGAATGATATTAGTATGTGTGCAAAATTTCAGCTTGATCGGAAAGATATTGCCTGTGGCGTCGGGCCAAACAAACACACAAAAAAGAGAAAGTGTCCAAAAGTGCAAAATGGAGTCGCTTGCTACGCTCGCTCTACAATGTATAAATTATTTTTACAAAAAATTCCCATATTCCCATATTTCTTGAGAAACGTAATAATATTCAACATTTAACCCCCCATTTGTCAACATTGTTGATACATTTGTTCAACATTTGTTGATAAATAAGCATTCTGGAGTAGGTAGGTAGGTATGTCCATAAGATAGTTACATTATTATATTTCTGTGCGTCAGAAGTAGAAGGCCTGAAGTCTATTTCAATTATTCTTCAAGTTATCTAAAAAAACGGTAATGCTGCCAATATCCAGGTGACATTAAGTCATTGAGTAAGAGAATATTTAAAGATAACTGTAATTGTTGAGTCAATGGCAGTCAATGGCAGTACATCATACAAAAATGTGCAACTTAAAATCGAGATATGGACTTCCTGCCGTCTACCTCTGACTCTGAGGTACAGATTATTCATATGACTGATAAAATACTCATGACATTTAAAATTGATTTTTATGAATGATTATGTTGCATTTCTCCGGTTTGTTTTGATCATTATTATTTGTGGTGATATTTACAAATTTAATGTAGTAATTTTCTATCTGGAGGAATTATTGGAAGATTATCAACAACAATAATTCTTTTATTAGTGAATGATAATGGAAGGAACTTAAATAACAAAAAACTTTAAGTTTCTAAATTGAATTTTTATTTGGGGGACCCATTACATACGTACATAGTCACATTTACATCAAGCCTCAATTCCACATCAACTGGCTGTAAACACTGAGTTTGCAAACAAATTTTAAGCAAATCAAACACATTATTATTGTTATTATATTTGCTAAAAAGTACTATACAGGGTACCTATTACATGGTTATTCTTCTTTATTTGCTATTATTTGTATTATGCACAGTGGGATGAAGAATAAAATGCATATAAAAAAATGGAACACACAGATACCTAATTGTTATGTAGATAGGTAGCTACATCATAAAAATAAAAAAATAAAAAAATAAATACCTGGACAACTAAGATATCACAAAATCCAATTAGGATCACATTCACACTGTACGATTTTCAGCAAAAGCAAAGTGAAATCAGCAGTTGTATCGTGCCTAAATATTCAATGCAATGGAACATCCATAAAATAAGATAATTCCAGCTCAAATCAAAGCACCATTCCCAAGTGTTGGACGAAGTGATCAAGAGGAGCAATCCAATCGCCGCCTGTCGTCTTCATGAAAGTGTTCAACAGCTTGTGTTGGCAATGCAGCTGTTTGGCAATCAGGTACACATCGGATGGATCTCCAACTGTAAAACAAACACTGAACTGAAATACTTGCATGGTAGTGTAGAGTTACCGAATATCAGTATTGATAAAAATAAAATTAATTCTTCTTGTAAAAATGGGAGACTTTCTTATTAACTATTTATTGAAAATTAACAAATGTTTCTCTACCATTTGTTGACGCCAACTCCAAGATAAGTGCTGCATCTCTGGGATGATGTGAACTGATCTTGTGTGCAGACGTCAAGAACTGTAGCTTGGTTTGCTCATCCTCCGATTGCAGCATCTCTGTCAAGTAGTGGGCTGCCCACTCGACGACCTTCACTTCCTCCACGTAGATGTTGCTCTTGCCATGCTCGAACGGGCTTGCCAAGTGATCGCCACTTCTGGACATGGACAGTCTATCGAGCTCGGACGAGTAGTCCAGCTGGTGCCACAAGTACTCCGTGGTTTCACTGACACCGAGCAGAGTTGACAAGTACTGTGGGGAAAGGAGGGTTTTCAAGCAGAAGTATGGGTGAGGGTAATAGGACGAGAGTTCGTTTGTAGAATCTGCAGTGTCACATTTCTGTAAGACTTGGCCTTTAGTGAAACTGTTATTGCATTCTAAAATAATGTTCCAGGCAAATTTAGCAGCAATATTTCTTACACCACTGTTTTCATCTTGCAGCATTGCTACTGTTGAAGCTAAACATGTTTTGTAGATGTATCTGTCTTGTACCATAATTGTTGAAAGCATCTTCACCAGTGGCTTAGCAAGAAAACCTAAAGCATCAGCTGCAGCTGACCGATCTTCCTCGTCACAACTTATTACGTTGCTATGAGAATGGATCAAGTCTACTAGTTCATGAAACAATTGAAGGAAACTGTCACCAATGCAGAAGTTGTCTTCATTTATCAGATTTTGTGTGAAACCACAAGTGATGGTCAATCCAAGATTAAAATACTTCTTGCCATTACTTGCCGACTGAACATGAATTTCAAAAAACTTCTTCAACTGATCAAAACTTACTGAAATTCTACCGCAATCATCAAATAAAATTGCCAACATTAGCTCCATGAAAAAGAGCTCATTACAAACAAAACTCACTGAACACAAAAGTTGCAATGAACTGGCCACAATCTGTGATTTTATCACATTTGAAAAACCATCACAATTCAATCTTTGCATTGCTGCATCTTTGACTGCTTCTGAAATAGCTCCTTCTCTAGTCGCTATTCTCATTAAACAAGGGAACATTTCCTCATCGGAACAGAGCTTTACGATTGATTCCAGCTCTACGTTTGCCCACTGGTGAATGCCAATACTGCTGCACGGTGAATAATCTTTACTAATCTCACTTTCGAACAGGCCACATATCTCTTGGCAATACTCTAGATTCCAATTACCACTCGAAGAAATAAGCTGAGATACTGAAGCCCGATTGAAGTACGATATCTCCTTCAGTTGATGAAGTTTGTTTAATACCAGTTCCAGGTTCATTCCTCCATCAATACAGTATTTTGACATATTAGCACTTTCATAGCGTAAACGCTCACACAAATAGGTGACTGCTAAAAGCATTCCATTAATTTCATTTTCTTTCAATCGATTATTCCCAAGAAGTAGCTCAACAAGTGAAACTACAGTCTTGAAGACACAGGGAAATGCAGTAAATCCAGCGAAGGCCTTCGCGGACAGTTTCCTAACTGCGTGGATGTGACTAGATGCCAAGGGTAAGAAGCACGAGTGAAGCTTGGTGAGGATTTCAGAGGAGGAGCTCAAGTGTGGGTGCTTCACAGCCATCTTGGAGAGCAGCGTTAGTGTGGGAACCACTGAGCTGTGCAGAGAAGGAGAGGCCAGTGCTTGGTGCAGACGCGACAACAGGTAGTCGAAGAGATGAGGGAAATGCGATACGAGCTCTTCAGCTGTCGCAACGATGTCCTCTTCCTGCGGCTTCTTCTGACCAACCAGCTTAGACGCAATGGCACCAAATAACTGTAGAGCTGCATTCCTGGAGAAAACATTCTTATCTGTACAGCCATATGCACAATCATGCCTTTCAACAAACTATATTATATATCATCGTTGACAGTAGACTTAAAAGTAAATTGAAGCTTTTGTATAGAAACATCTGGAAGCGGATCCACAAAGAGAGATTCTACAGAATCCCAGAGATTTTGATTGAGATTTTGATCCATTAACCTAGACTTTAAACAAAATCTCAATCAAAATCTCTGGGATTCTGTAGAACTCTCTTTGTGGATCCGCTTCCTGTAGACATATCCTTTTTGTAAAATAGTAGCTAAAAATTAATCTCACTTACTGAATTGTCCAGATGGGGGAAGAAAGACTTTCAAAGCAAAGTATCGCCACTTGACTGGTGGATGGAGCCACATGCTGCCTGAGCGATGAATCTTGCAACAATGTGCGTAAAATGTGCAGAGCTTGAGCCTGTGGTAGATCGGACAGCTCGGTCTCTTCACTGTCCACTGGAGTCGACGCAAGTGCGATCAGTCTGTTCACAGCCAGTAAGACCAGCGGCTGCAAGATTGTTGGCCAAAATTAGGTGTGGGGTTAGTTTAAAGCTTTTATTATCATTTTAAGCCACATTACAGTACCTACATTTGTGAAAGTACTCAGGAGTTTAGTTTGAAACTATGAATAGTGAGAAGCTTGAATAGTTGAGTGTGAAGAATTCAATGTTTGGAACAGAACAATTCATACTTATTCAAACATTAATACTATTTTAGATTCTACTCTAAAAGCATCATGCTCAAAAGAATTTCCAAATTTTACGACCCAAGTTCCCAGAGTCTACTGGATTCCAAAGATTATTATCCAAGATTATTAGCACACGGTCTTGTAGTGTGGTGTTGGGGACGGACATCCCCAAATATCATGCATCATGCTCAAAAGAATTTCCAAATTTTACGACCCAAGTTCCCAGAGTCTACTGGATTCCAAAGATTATTATCCAAGATTATTAGCACACGGTCTTGTAGTGTGGTGTTGGGGACGGACATCCCCAAATATCTACTTGCGGATGCAACTTCTTTTGAGCATGAGGTTGTAAGGCAAACATTTAGAATTAATGTTGAAAAAAATGCCAGGAGATGTGCTAGTGCTAGTCTGGAATAATTATCCAACCACCGATAGTCCGATACACCCAGCCTCAGCTCACCTTGTCCATCTGCTGGTCACTGGCAACGATCTTGTGCACGAGAATAGCTAGCCCCGCAGACCGCCTGGTGACACTGGCGCCACCTGTGTGTGTGTCCAGGAACTCCTCGAGCAAATGCCCAGCCAGCGTCTGCTGCTCGGCGGGTAATGACTGCACCAGACGGCCAAGGGAGGCGCCAGCTGACTCGATAGCTCCCTTGTGCCGACACCGAGTCAGCACCTGCACATTCAGATGAGCGCAGCGCTGCACAGTGCGTATGTCAGTGCCAGGCTTCTGTGCCAAACCACTGGATAGCAAGCAGCAGGCCTGGAGAATAATAAGCATGATTACTCGACCTTGTGAAAGTCTTGGACGTGCAGGTCGAAGTTGTTTAAAAAAATAAGTGAAATATTTAAACATGTAAAGTTGGGATGAACACTTTATACTAAATTAATTAACAAGTTGAAAAATAAACAGATATTTAATTCTTAGAAATAAATTCACGATTAGTGCCTAGGCATGCAGTGCTTATAATATAGGTATACAAACTAATTCTAAAACTAAAGTGCACTATTATTCTCTATTGTGCTGATTTGTTTAAATAACATAAAAATGAGAATCGATATTAGTAAATATCTAGGAAATATGAAGTCGAATAATTTGAATATGAATGATAATATAAAGCCCGTATGAAGTCAGACTGGCCAACCAGTTTCGGCATCCCAGGTGGCCCTAGAGGACGGTGGAGCTATCTTCACCCCCAAACCAACATCGTTGGATGGGGAAATGGATATTATTGTTTTCTATAATATTTGGGGTTCGTGCAAATAATCTGTAGTAATCCACTGCTTTTTGGCTTCTGAATTTAATCTTGATCAGTGAAACGGAAAACCTGACCAATAATCAATATATCATTGTACTGTGACTTATCGATTGGTAAACGATTGATATATGTACCTACAAATTGAAATGATTGATTTTGATATTTTAATCAATGCTTCTTCGGCATCCTAATTTTCAGTCTGACTCATAATCCACAATATTGAAAACACTGACCTTGAAGTTGAGCCAAACACAGTTAAGCAGTAACTGGTGAGCTGAAGTCAGCTTAACATTTGTTTTCTCTTGATTTGTTGCTATTTGAATTGCTCTGCCCATATCTTCAAATGATGGTGCAAACTCTGCAGGAACAAAGAAGAATTTTAATATGACAGGGAGAGGAGAGAAGTGATTTACAGAGAAAGAAAGTTGTTTGTAGGTTTGAAACCAGATTCTCAGCTTGTTTTCAGCACATGACTTGTTAATAATGATGAGTTCTGACCTGTGGCGCCATCTGGCCTTCCTGCCAGAGCTGCAAGTAAATGTTCCACGAGCTCTTCCATCAAAACTATCATCTCTGCAGTGCAGTCGGCATCAATCCGACCAAACTCCGGTCCATCTTTGTCCGCTGCAATCCTCTGTAAAGCTGTGATGACACCGTGGACTGGAGAGCCCGATGATGCCGCTGCAAACAAGTTCTCTTGCATTGCCGACCACTGACGTTTAGCTTCGGCTACCAGCATTCTACTCAGACTACTGCAAAGCAAGAGATACTAACATTATAATACCTACACATACATATTAGCAGTTTACAACATGAATTGAAAATATCTCCTTTGAAATTACATTTCTGGATTCAATTAAATTTAATGCATTTAATGCAAATTTAATTTATTAAATCTACTCTTTAATTTAATGCACGACTCTGCAACGTAAAAGAAAATCAAGTATTTGGCAGTACCTGTGGGTCACCATTGGAGAGTACTGAGAGGCGAGCAGTGAAAAATCATTGCGCTTATAAATCCAAGTAGCAACAATCTTCAGGAGGAGCGCACCTCCTTCGGCCTGGTAGAACATGGCACTGCGACATAAGTCCAATGATCTCTTCAGAAGCATCAGGTTTTCTTCAAATGAGACATCTGAGAAATACTTGATTAGGAGATCAGCAGCAGTTTCCCGGATGTCTTCGGTGGGACTCAGGACGCATGTGATCAGGGCATGACGGCTTGACTCTGAAGTAAAGCTTAAACTGACAGCAATGGTGGAAGATTCATTGTGCCAAGTTGACAGAAGGAGATGGTACAGACGGAGAGAGAGAATTCTTCGTTGATAGTTGGTCCCCGGCTCCAGATTTGATATTACAAATGAATGAAGCCAGTTGAGGAATTCAACAATTCTTTTCAATGGATCCGAAGCTTTATTGTCTATGAAAAGGGATGTCTTTTCACTCATAGATAGTGGATCAAGTGTGTGTGCTGTAGAATCTGGAACTGCTACTTCAAGTTCACTATCATATTTTGTATATTGACTTGTTTGAATCTTTCTGCTATGCGTTTTCTTTCCCTCGTGCATGCTCGACTTGTATAGTCGCTTCATGAATCCCATACATGAATTGTGAATGTTTTGTCGAAATGGAGCAGAATCTCCACTCACATTCTCAATGAGGAAATCTTTGACAAACTGAAACTCTTCGTAAGATGGAACAAGCGTTGTCTTGGCAGAGGAGCAGATGATTGACAGTGACAGTCGACGGATTGATTCGTTGGAGTGTCGGATGGAATCTGTGAGAACTTTGAGAGGAGTGATGCCTATCGCTGGGATCAGCTCATTGATGTCAGTGTAAAGCGGAGAAAGCTTCAGGAGGCAGAGGAGAGGTATTGATGGCGCTGGAGGAAGATGTATAATAAGGAGGTTAACAATTGTTGGGAACTTCTGTAAAGTGTACGGAATCCAATAGTTGAATAGATTGTGCATCTCCAAGCTGAAAACAGAAGACAACACTTGTCTGTATTAGGTACACTTGTACTTGTACAAAGTAAAAATTATATATGATCAAACAGATTGGCTGCTGGTTAGGTTTCTTGGTAACCAATCCTTGTTAATTGTTATTAATATTATTAATGAAATCAGAGTTAAGTCACCAAAGAGTTTGATGATGTGTTAGCATAGACTTCACCGGATATCATGCTCTAAATCTTTCTCACTATCATCTTAATTTCTTTCGAACACTGTTTAGTGTTTTTAATTTGGCCAAGGGTCCATTACCTTCCAAGTAATTTTTCAATTAAAACTTGAAATCAGGGGAATTTGAACTGAATGTATGTATTTTTGTTGACTAACATTCTCCAGCTGGATAGAAGATAACTTCAAGTAGCTGTGTGTTTGTTATTGTCAGTATAGTAATGTTACATTATATTAAATGATAAAAGCAATCAATCAATCATCAACATTAGGTGTTTTGCTCCAGAGTGTTTCTCAGCAGGCACACCAACACTTCCAATCATATTCATACCTGTCATGCATGCTCTGACTATTTATCAACTGTACATGGTGGTAAAGGAAGTGGTGAATCCACTCCTCTTCGGTCATGTCAAGTATGCAGGCTCGATAAGCCTCACAACCAGCAGACACCAGATGGCACTGACTAAGGCTCCACAGCAAGCCTGATGGCAAGTCGGGAAATTCACGAAAGGCCTGCAAAACAAAATACAAAAACCATTCAGTTTATTAATCTCAATTTCTTGTGTTACATAATCTTTTGTCTTCTGAACTCGAAACAGCAGCTCAATTTTCAGTAGCCTACATATAAGTTATAACTTCTTGTTTTCAGATTTAAATGAAACAGAAAAGAGTAAATGAGTTTGAGTTTGTACCAAAATTGTGTCCATACAAAAAAATATGAGATGCAACATTATGTAGGTATGGAAAAATTAAATGAGCCCAATGTCGCAATGGATCACAGTTTCCTTTAAACAGCTCATAGCATGTAACAAACTTCACATGCCTACATTTGAAAGTTATTGAAACTTATTATACCTTAGAAATGCCATACTTTGGAAGCAATGTAGCCAGCATGAGATATTTGCTCTTAACAGTCCATGGCTGATGATGCATGATCTCAGTCAACAATGGTTGTCGTTGGTCGCCTTGTAAGTCAAACAAGAGGTCCATCAGCCGTGCAATTTGATCTCGGATTCCATTCAGTGGATTGTCCCAGTTACAGTACAACAATGGGAATATCTGCAGAATAATTTTAAAATAGCATGAAGCAGATTACCTACTTAGTGAGTGATGTTTATGATTGGTATGAAACTTTTCAGATTTTCACTAAAAATACAGTTCTGGTACATGTGTACTCACCTTGCTATAGATATTTTGTGCTGAAGTTGATTGAGTTTGACCCATTTTTATAAGCCAAGTAGTAAGCACACGGAACGCCAAATATGTGAGCCGAGAGTATTTTCCACAGCACTCCAATACTACGGACAGTATATGCTGTGCCAGCTCAGAACGAGCCACATTTTCATACTCTGAGTTAGATTTCAATTCTACTGATTGGTGTTTCAAATATTCACATTCCAAAATTGTTGGTGACCGACTTTGAAGCATTCCATGGCACAGGCACAAACGGAAACTATCAGTGCATTTCACTGATAAATTCATTTCTTCACGATCAATAAAAAGTTTGACAATAACAGAGTATTCAGTGATAGACAAACAATCTTTGAACAACTTCAAAGCATCTTTGGTCTTTTGGAAGGTTGTCAACAACACGCAAAAAGAAATCGAGCACAACATCTGTGTATCAATAGGTAAAATGTTGCGAGACAGAATAGTCAGCAACTGGGAACAAATCTTCCCTGAAACTTTATCTACATCTTCTTCTTGCCTTCGACAGAATTCAATTATTGCCTGCAAGATAAGTATACTAAATTAGTAATTTAATACAAATGATTAATTCTAACTACATATTATACTACCCATGGATTTTATTTCTTGCCAAAAATATTGCTCTGTAGTACACATTTTGGTTCATTTAACTAATTTACAAAATATATAAATTGTGTTAGGTACCTACTGATGTTCAAACAAATGAGCTGATGATAATGATTAGGTCTGTTCGTTTATCCTGCCAAATCTACAACAAACTGCCAAAACCTACCACTTTTGACTCTCTACACATCATCCCGAGGAGGTGTAGCTTGTGGAAGTTTGCTGCAGTTTTGGCAGGCTAAACAAACAGACCTTTACGTTAAACGATAATGCCACTTAGAATATACCTACCTAGTGTACCTAGCCAACCTAAATTTGATGTTCATCCTTTCCAAAGATACCTACCTACTTATGATCCATTATGAGGAATGTAGAATAACATATTCTATTTCTAATGGTGTTTTCTACTGACCGCACTACCAGCCAGGGTTACACGAAATAACGTCACCAATCCAAACACAATGTAAATTTCAAAAAGGGGGCACAACTAGTGCAGCCCAGTGCGGCCAGTGTCAGCGAATCACTTATCAGCTTACGAATCAGCTTAACGTAATTTTACCGAAAACAAAGTCAATAATCTTCGATGTGTAAGGTAGGTAGGTACCTAGGTAGGTAGGACCGTAGAACTTACCCGAAATATTTCTTGGACCGTGTCAGGTTTACCCAAAAGTAGAAACTTTTGTAAACTTTCTTGACAATTCTTTAACTTATTTTCAGAAACTTGATCCATGATTGTAAAGATAAAGCAGTTGAAGTGAGATAAAGTTAGTGAGCAGAGAACTGATTTTCCTAACCTCAACTTCCTCTTATTTTGATTGAAACTTGGCTTATAATACGGACTACACCCCACAAAATGGTTTGTTTATTGAATACATTTTACCATAATATTACATTTAAAAAAATCATTTTTGAACTGTATCAAGATGTGGTATAGTAAAAATAAAATAAAAGCTAAGATTCTACAAACAATTTGACACTTCACCTCACCACCATACGGCCGCCATCTTTAATGATGTTGTTTGGGTTTGTGATTTTTGTACTGAGTGGTGAGAACGAGAAGGCGGTGGTAATCATTGATGTCAGCTCACCTCAACAAAGAAGTAATTTTCGTAAGTAACAGTAAACTCAATGTTACTTAAGCTAAAACAAATAGGAAATAGGTACAATTCTTACTACGGTTATTGCTATCGTAGTACCTACTTAGATTTCTTAATATGTAAATGTTTTATTTAAATTAGGTAGAGGTCTAGGTAGTAGTACCTACCTAAGCTACCTACTGTTAAAGGTTTTTGAGGTTAAATTGTCAACCTCACTGCCTACCTAGGTACCTACCTAGGCTAACCTACCTACCTACCTACCTTCTAGAGAACTGGATAGGTTTACGTTACCTATCAATCTGGTTGATATACCTGATTGATATATGATTCATTGGTAACTGTACAATCAAACTGAGTCACTTATGTCGTTTTCGGCTGGCCGCACTGGGGTTGCACTGAGCTGCACTGAGTGCAAGTGGCGTGTTCGACTGGCAGTGCGAGTTGCTCTGGGGCAATGTTTTCGTATTCGACTGGGATGTGGTGCACACTGGGTGCGCACTCAGTGCACTATTTCTTGCTCGGAAATATTAGGTAGAGTTGCCCCCTCCACTCCGCCGCACTCCGACAAAATGGCGGCACGAAAAACAAAATTGATGTTGTTACTGGAGGTTTTCCTTCAAAACACTCGGGAGCTCAATTTCTTCGGTTGCCATTTGAAAATAGCTGTCAGTGTCAAAACACAAAATCAAAACATACCATTCGTATTCGGCTGAGACCGCACTGGGGGCAGCACTAGGCAGCACTAGGGCAAAACCAGGTTAAGACATGACGTCACAATCAAGAACTCAGTGCAACCCCAGTGCGGCCAGCCGAAAACGACATTAATTGGTGAAAATTACACCCTGCCCCTTGGTTTGACATACATTTTTGTCATGCAATATATTATTATACACTTGCTCAACGAGTGGGTAGCCTTATTTTTTTTTTACATTTCATTACCAGCCTATAATATTTTTGCAATTGTCCCAATAAATCTGGGAGCTGAATTTCTATTTTATTTAATAATTAATTGCAGTTAACACCTTTTACTTAAATTAAAGCTTAGGTACAACAAGTGGTAAATCATGGCAACTCCAAAAAAATTACCAAGTCCGTCGGTGACGCTGATCAAGACCGAGCCTGGAACATCAAAAAATCCTTCAATGCGACTCCCTTCTTTCAAAAACCCACGTGATATGATGTTGGGCAGTCGTGGACCAGGGCAAGAAGTTCGGTCAGCTCCGACTCGAAAAGTATATGTTCCAAATGTCAATGTGCAACGCAAGAAACATGAAGTGTAAGTATTGGCATCGTCAATTTTCAATTATTTCTCTGTACTTCTGGGTATTTTGCCAACATTTGGGTCTCGTCAAATAATATGCAAACAAAACACTACCTAAATAAAATACCTGGTATTATTTGGTACTACCTAATACTTTTTTATCTCAACATAGCCTTTTTATCTCATCTATTTCTTAGCTTGTATTTACCTACCAACCTACTAAGATTGTAGGTATTCATTACATGGTTGGCTATGATTATATTATGATAATACCAAGTATGTGTTGATTAATACCTCTAGTATACCTGGGGATGTAAGTGGGAATATAAAATAAAAATACTTATCCATTTTTACTGTTCCTATTACAGCGAACAACCTAACAACAAACCAGAACGAGGTTCTGGCAGGGGCAAAGACCGTGGCAGGGGTGGCTCTGGAAGGGGGCGTGGGGACAGACTGAATAACAAGGCCTACATCCAAACTGCAACAGGTCTCTTTGCTGATGGAATCACACCTCTGGAAGGGCGATATAAGAGAGGCTCTGGTGGTGGTGGAGGTGGAGGTGGGGGTGGGGGTGGGGGAGGATCCGGTGGCATTTCGCTCAAGAAACAATCGCTGATAAAGGTGACTGATACAAAATACATTTTATTACTCTGTTAATTTCTTTAGTACAACTCAACTCAAACTCAAACCAAACGATATTAGTATTTTTAGTAATTTTACCAACTGCTGAGAGCGGTTGAATCTTATTTTAGGAATTTACTTTTAATTAGTTTCATAGGTCTCTTTCTGTTGTTGTTTACAGACGGAAGGCAAGTTGTCTGATAGAAGTATAAATGAGGAGCGATTGTCGGCGCTTCTTCAGGATGACTTCATCGACGATCCAGATTCAGTTGCAAATAGTGACAATATACCAACTCAGTTGCCATTATTAAAAATAAAATCAGGTAGGTAACTCGGCTGTGTTACCGGTGATGTAAATTATGATTATGTTAAAACTAACAATTCCTCTTTCTTTTTCTGTTCTTGCTTATTTGAAAGTACCTCTATTTATTTACTGTGCATGTTCCTTCTGTTAGATCGGGTGCTGAAGAAAGAGCACCAAAATAAAACTTTAATAAAACTTGAAGAAAGTGAAACCAATGGAAATGTTAAAGGTGAGTAAATTAATGGCAAAGCGCAATCCCACATACTTGATGTCTTTAGGTTGTTGACTTCAAGTAATTGATTAGGGGTACCTATTCTATTTCTTCAAGTTTAAAGCTATTTTTAGTACTATTTATCTAAATTTAATAGTAGGTACATGTACACTGTACAGAGAGAGATGGATGGCATGTCGGCATCTACACACTAACAACATACCTAGTATTATTGATAATTTGAGGGAAAACCGAGTTGATTCAACCGAATAAAAGAAGTACTTAATTGTAAATAATTTATATTTTTGAATGATCTTTTCAGCTGAGGAGTCACATATTGCATCTACATTGCCAATATTTGAACAACAGGAGATCTTTACAATCTCTCAACTCATCAACTCCACCAGAGAAAATCTTGTACTTCTCAAGGTAATCACCACAGTTATGTCGACCACAACAAAGCCAACTTCGAATGTGTTTTGAATTTGAAAATGTCTCTGTTGTTTGTAGCTGCCAACCTCAATGCCACATTTTGAAGGATCCGAAGAAATTGCAAGACCCTCCACTTCAAAAACACCAGCTGACGAAGTTGCTGAGGAGCCGTCCACTGTATGTGCTATTTGGACATGATTTAAATATTTCAAATGGTCTTTATCTTGGAACTAAGCTAGTTTGTAATAGTCTTTGCTGGACTACTTTGTTGCCATTGACCTAAACATTGATCAAATATTTTTCAACTAGAGATGTTTGTATTGAATTTATACACCTTCTTGATTCATCTGCCGGCAGACTGTTCCCGAGCGTCGTGAACTGCCCGAGGGCCGAGTGGGAAAGCTACAGCTACTCAAGTCTGGCAGAGTACGACTGATCCTCGGAGATCAAGTGTTGTACACACAGCTGGGACTTCACACACAGCTAAAACAGGTGACCACTTCTATTCTCACAACGTATAGCTAAGGGCAATGTATGCAAAATGCAATGCAATTGTATTTGTAATTGTGAATGCATGCCAGTCACGTAACTAATACTATTAAATATTGAAAATGGTAATTTTACTTTCCCTATAGACTTCTGTATAAAAATATTTACTAAACCATAGTAAAGGTATGGTAGTAACTACCATAGTAGTTCATAGTTATGAATAGTGCTTAGGATTAATTCAACAATAAATTACCTAATAAGAAGAGTTGCCCCTTAAAACTAATACAATTATTTCTTAGTGAATCCCAATTTAATTGATTATTTGTCCTTATAGTTCTTTTTTTAGTAGCACTGAAACTAAAATCGTTTATGTTTCTCTTACAGGATCTGATCTTTGTAGATGTTGATCCCAGCACTCCTGGTGGTAACATGATCAACCTGGGGCCCATCAACGCTCGCATCGTCAGTACCCTCTCTGTCAACCCCACACATTCATGACAAACGTGAACATGCATGTTGGCTGCATATAACATGCAACGCTGTGTTGGGGCTAACATCTGTGATACCAAAGACCACATTGGGGCCGGATATAGAAGAATCAAAATTGCCATTGTTTGTGTTATTCATTCTATACAAGATTATTATTTAACAGATGATCGGCTATTTGCATATACCACTGTCTTGTGAAGAAGTATATTCCCCATTTCCCTCATAAATCGAGGAGAACTTATCTGCAAGGTTCATGCCCATGGTTTTTCTCATGGTTTTCTCATGAAGTTTGACACACTATTGGTTGATGTTAGGCTTTATTATAAACGTGTATGTAAGCATTATGTAAATAACAGGTACTGTTAATAATAAGTAAGTAGGTACTAATAATATTAATATGTCATCACATTTATATTTAATAAATCCTATAATGTGATCCAGTTATTAATGAATATTAATTGTTTTACTACATATCATCATTTATATAATTGATTGAAAAAATACTACATACAAGTATGATTTAGAATTTATTTGCTTAAAAAGTGTTGTATACCTATAGGTAATGATAATAAAGCTAACAAAACCTACTATGAATTCGATGAGCTTGTAAGAATGATTATACACAGTATTGACCTTGGTCTGGGACCACACTGTACACACTGGTGAATTAAATTTATTTATTTTAAATGTTTTTTTTGTGAACCAACTTCTATGCGTAACATCCTGAAGTCTCTGGTTATAAAAATACCATGTACAAACTACTCTGCTAAATCTACTTACCGGAAGTCGTCCATAAATAACAATTAAATTACTTAAACGAAAACGAATTTTCACTACCCCAATATAATATATAATAATGAGAGAGTGGGCCGACCAAGAGACTGGTGGATTGGACTGATCAAGGAGGAAGGTGGAGGGAGTTGAAGGCTGAGAGACAGTGGGAGGAATTTGTGGAACAATTAGCAGTGGAAGAAGAAGAGGAGGAAACGCCAGGCCATGGCCAGCCGGTTTCCAGGAGTCCTGCGGCCCTTGGGAATACCCACCCATTGAATTGGAACCAGCAGGGCGATAGTATAACTTTCTTAGCCGAGATAATGGATCGTTATCTATACCAATTGATGAAAGGTAACTATTAATATCATTGTTAACCATTTGCTACGAGAATATGAAATATAATCACATTATTTATCTCAGGAAGTCGACTTTAAGCACTTTGAATTGCTTTACCTTCTGATAGGCTAAATTACTTTCATCAATTGGTGTAGATAACGATCCATTATCTCGGCTAAGAAGTTATAGAATCGCACTGCAGGGATGGATTAGTTATTATTATTTTTTCACTTAAGAGTCTACGATACTTGATGAAATCCATGTTTTATGAAGCACAAAAAGGCGGGTCCCTACATTTTTCTAAACGCCTTTACCGATTGTCTTCAAATTTTCACAGATTATAGATAAATAATAAATCTGTGGCTCTAGTGAGCCAAAAGTGTAATTTTTTGTTTAGAATTTTCAGGGCAGTGGTGCCAAAAAGACTAATATATTGCCCATGTTAGCACTTCCTCAAAACGAGAAAAAACATTTTTTATAATTTTTTTGGATCACTAGAGGCACAGATTTACTCTTTATCTCTATGCTGTTAAATTTTGATAACAATCGGTCAAGCCGTTAAGAAAAAAGTAGGGGCCGCCTTTTTATGTTTTTTTGTGGTTTTCAATATTTGAATTAAAATAACTTACTTCACAGCAGTATATGCAACATGCAACACCCTATTAAATGTCACAATTGTCACGTACAACCCAGAGCTAATGCTTTTTCATGCATTTCTAAGATTTTTTTCACATCGGAATCGAAATTTTCTGCGAGTCCTGTCGACTCTTAAAATTCGCGAAAAATTAAAATTATAGAACCTCGAATGTTTTAATCATTTTTATTTGATTTGCGCGTGACAGTTTCAGATACCTAATATAAATAGCGTACATTGCTGGAACTGTAAAAGGGATATATTTTGTTTTAATGTTAACAGCTCTTTACGAGAGCCATGGTATTTGATACTCCTTGGTTTTACATTCAACATTGCAGATATTTGTTTATTACGACGACATTAATACCACGACGACACGGATGTTTAGAAAACCTGTAATATTGCTTTACACGTTGAACACATTAATCACTAGATCCATTATGATTTCGCAGTTAAGAACTTCGTTCTATAATCAGTATCCATAACGTCCTTATCAGAGACCAATTAATATTTCTGGTTCGTGTTCTTTCAGGTTCTTCCATTTTTGGGTTCGGTGCTACTTCTGAAAATATTTACTCAATACTTACTTATTTACTCAATTTATTTACCTAGGTACTCTAAAAGAAACGTCCTTCAAAACTGCATTGTCTTCAGTCCATGGGTATTTGTATTTCGTAGTAGTTAGTCACATGATTCGATAGAATCTTATCGAATTCGATGATTAGTACCTATAATAAGGTTTATGATTCTTCTTGAACAGAACTGACCGCCATATTCAGGGGCTCATCCGCTGTTGGCTCACTTCGTCTGTAAAATTCGGTTCTTTTAGTAGATACACTTGGCCAAAGTAAAAACGGTATTCCAAAGAAACTGATTGGCTTGATGGCATCCCGATGAAGTCTAGTTTGCTAACCTGATTGATAAGAACGATAACCTGACTGACCAGCAGCCAATATTTTTCGATTCAAATACCGTTTTTAATTTGATCGTAGCTTCATAAAAAAATTATCAAATGTCCATTTGCCACTTCTTGGCAAATGAATGCATCTGATTAGGTATTATAAATGTATTACATTTTGATCGGAAATCGTGTTTATCTCAACATACTGATACATTATTCAACAGACTCTCATTAATGTGCGTATGTTAAAATTAAGTAAGATTCAAGAATGAATGAATGCAATGAAATGAAATAAATGAATAATTTTTTGAAGTCTGTAGGTTTGGATTACCAGTTTTCCCACGATTGTTATAAGTTAACATACTATTGTCTATAAAGTATTCTATTGAAAATTCATGTAATAAATGTGAAATCGTGTTTCCTGTTTTCACTTCATTATGTTTGAAATGTTTTCCAGGTTCAAGGTTCATTCTGGAAGCAACAGTTCACGCACGGGAGTTTCATAATATCTTTGACAGTACCTACAAGACTCATTTTTTTAAAAAATAAGAGTGATTATACTTCTGAAATTTGCTTACTACTTTTTAAAAAGTAGGTGCTATTTTTTTTAACACCGTGAATCGATCCCTTGAACGGACATGTAAACAAAATACATTTACACAACATAACAAAATATCTTAATCGTGATTCGTGACCTTTGCTACGCCGGCCATGTCATTAACCTCATTAAATTTACTTTCGAAATTATACCTATAGAATAGCTTGTTGATCGTCTTTTTTTTTGTTATAGATATATTCTTTTAATTATTCGAGCGTAGCCAAGCGTCACCACGGTAGTACTCTTATTTTCTTGAATTCCCAGCTGACACACCGTTTAATCAATTATATCTGAAATGTTGCACACACAATGTCAAGAGCGGTCATGCATATAATTTGAACAATATCAATTAGGTATTGTGATTGGTTGGAAATGGAAATGGAACTGTTCGTCCGATCAACTTCAAATTTGCCATGGCATTGGGATCAACATTTTAGGAGTTTTTCACAATTTTCGGACCAATCAGTCAAGAACTTCATTTTATGGACATTTTACGCTTGCTTTGAAATAATTGTAAAATATTATTGCAAAAAAGTATCAATAATAATTTTGTCAAGGTCCTCAATAGGTAACTATTCCTTTAGTAGCCAGTAGCACAGGGGTCGGCAACCTGCGGCTCCTTGCTGGTTTTTTGAATGGCTCTTTATAATTTAAATAAAGATCTGGAATCGAAAAATTTGAAAATTCGAAAAAATAACGCCCTGCGGGGCAACAATTGGAATGTTATTTGATTGAGTTTGTTCATTTTAGAGTCCCAGAATCACTTTTTTAAATTGTTGAAATTCTACAAAACGCCCTGCGGGGCAACAATTGGCAAGTTATTTAATTCAGTTTGTTCATTTTCGAGTCCCAGAATCACTTAGAAATTGTTGAAATTCTTAAAACAAACGCCCTGCGGGGCAACAACAAGCAAGCAACAATAGCAGAATAAACTAGTAATTCAATTGATTATTTTCGGTGTATTATATTTGATTGCCTGCTGCGGCTCATATTATTATCTAATTTATTAAATTTTCGGAAATTGGCTCCTTCACCAAAAAAGGTTGCCGACCCCTGCAGTAGCATAAAAGGTAGGTAACTTTTTGAAAGTACATTATATTGAAAGTTGAGGTCTTCATCATCCTGAAGGGATTGTCTGGTAGCTAAATCTACCCGATTACGACAATTTTCAAGTTCAATTTCTGATTTAACGGGCTGCAGTAAATGTCAAATGCATGGGAAGTCTCGAGCATGTCGTGTCCATAATTGTGCGGAACAATGCCATGTTTTGGACATCAATAAAAATGTGTTATTGTGTAATGAATAATAATTATCGTTGTCGGTAGGTCACCGACACAATGTCGTATAAATAATTGACTTGTATATACACTTCGAGGGTAATGACTTTTAAAAGTATCAACCCCGACGAAGTGTGACGCTGCCAAGCACCGCACTACACCACCACGCAACTTATACTGTGACCTGTAAACACTTTTGATATGTCCGCTGGTTTAATGTTGAAAGTGGCAAGACATTACACATCTCCATATTTTTATACTTATACCTACGTTTATAATAAAGTATCCCATTGAGTTCATTACTTCATTACAAAATAAATATAAAAAACAACCATAATGCAATTTATGAAAAAATAACAGATTAAAATCAATCAATATGTGCAATGAACCCGTCTGGGTGAAAAATGGACTGAAACATACATGCAAATCAAAATATTCAAAATCACTTAAATCATAGGCAAAATCAGCTTTGGCAATTATGGCAAAATAAAAATTATTGTCCGGACGCGGAATTATACAGATTTAAGTAATTTAACTTTTTCGTAACGAAAGGCGTCTAGGTTAGGGTTCGTCTAGGTTGTTTGGTAGTTCATCCACCTACCTACCTACATTGATGAATGCGCCAAATTCACAGTTAGTTTTAGTGCAGCGTTCGGTAGCGAAAGATATCACTTACATAGTGCGAAAAAGGTTAAAATATTTCTTGCCCACCTTCTAGACCGATGATTTAGGTGTCGAGCGGCTTGGCAGTCCTTTTACAACCTTTTGTATTTGTTACTTTAGCTTTGGCCCTTCATTCAAGGCCATTAAATGGAAATGTACCTACTTCAAGACTCGACTGCTTCTGAATTTCATTACCAAAAGCCAGTATAAAACCAAGTTGCATGTTGCATGGCAACATTTCCTTGCCATCTCGAGCTAGTCACTTATCATCGGTCTCTTGTCACAATCACTTCATCACACCGGCGTTATACTTTCAGTATAAGAACATAACACTTACAGCAGTCCGTGAAACATACCAGCTGCATTTTATCTCCAAGACGATTTCACTGAAAATATAATTAAATAATTTCAATTATTATACCTCTGGTTTTAAAGATAAGTTTTTAAAGATAAGTGATTAGGTGCCATACATCTTCGCATAGATACAAGCAGGTAAGTCAGTATTCAGCTAAGAAGAAGTGAATCCTACTATCATAATTATGATAAACTAATGATAATAAAATTGCTGGTAGAGCTTAAATTATAAACATAAATTATAAAACGATTAATATAAATATTAAGGACATTTTCATTGTGTTTCATGTAATTCTGTGTGACGTATAAGATGTAGCTTCTTACCTCCATGGATGTAGGTACTATTGTTATGGGTTGTGACCGACCTGAGAAACAATGAAAATCCCTATACTTTTAATAAGGATTATTTTTAGGTTTATTCTTAATCCTAATTTATTTTACACATTATCAAACGAATGTTTGGCTGCTCTTTTATCGCTATAATAAATAATACGACAAAATTATTTTAGAATTTTTGTGAGAAAGTGACATAGTCCAAGAGTGCACATTTAAATAAGTTTTCTTTGAATATAAGAAATCCAGAACCAATCAATGAAAGTGGAACTAAGACAAGGCTTTGCATTCATTATGATTAGCAATGTAAACTAGGTGTTGCCGTTTCATTAGCAATTCCATAATTACTCCTCATTTGTAAGAAGCATACAATTGTAAGAGACACAAAACAATGTAATACCTTATTAATATACATTAATGCAGAGTTGCGTCTGCGTCTATTAAAAATACCAAAAGTTTGTTCGCCTGTCATTCAAGAGTTTCTATGGACAAAATGATTTCACTTCTCATCTCTTTTAATTTTAATCAATCTAGACTTCAATGTCTACAGACGAAGTAATGCTAGACGCACCAATACACTTGTTACACGTCTAATAGACACAATTATACACACTTGAGGGTCTTGGATGCAAAACCAAGCTATCTCCACTTCGCTTAAACCGTAGAAAAACAAAAAAAAATATTTACATTTCCTATACAAAGTCGGGGTAATCTGTTTTCAATTCAGGTTTTGAAAGAGATTATTAAGGGGAAATAATAACAACATTTAATTACCTACATCTAACCCATTTTTTTGTAGATGGTCAGTTTTGTAACTATATTCACTTGCTAAACGAACTAACAGATGCACATGGTTGTAACTTTGTAAGTACCTAAGTATTCGAAGTATTTCTTCTAATTTTTTTTTAAATCATACAAAATAACAATTCAGGCATACTAATCAATTTATACAACACTCTTGAGTATACCTTTAGTACTACGTCCTTTAAAGCTCTAAAAAGCTCTATAATAATCGTATATTCAACGCTTTGTCACCAGATCGTCTAAGAAAGTACTAAGAACGAGTGTTTTCATTATAGAGATATTAAGAGATATACCTAATTGTATGCAATTCCTTGATTTAATAAAAAATTATTAGTGTTACGACAATAACTAAAATAATCATTTTGACGAACCGCTTACGTCCCGATACTTTCTCCCGACTTCTTACACTAGTGCATGATGAGGTCCATGATGTACACTTGGCCAAACAAAACTTGAACGTTGACCAAATTCGAATGACTGCTGGTCATGTCCCATTACCAATCAAAGCTTGTTATTATCATTGAAATGTGAGGTCACCTACTAGAGTGAGAAAATGAGATTGCTTAGACTGACTTCTTATGGTGCGATCGTACATTTATCAGCCTATCAGATTTATTGAACGTTCAAGTTTTGTTTGGCCAAGTGTACCTACTGAGTGTCTCATGTGAATGTCTTGCAGCTCGCGACGATGTCGCCCAACGACGCATCCAACGGCGCCGGCGACGCCGCGCTGTCGGAGGAGACGCTGGCAGGGATGCGTCTGGCCAACGCGCCGCCGGGAGAAGAAGTCTGCATCACGGGCTGCGCCGGGATATTTCCGGAGTCAGACAATGTGCACGAGTTTCGCGACAATCTGCTCCACAAGGTTGACATGGTCGTCAGCGATCATGGCAGATGGAACATGGGTAAGTTCAACCACGATCAGTCAGCTAATGCCACAAATTATATAGTACCAATTATAGCTGTGTACGCACGTGATTGCGAGTAGAGCTATACACTGTCTTATTATTTTCGAATGTAATAATCGTACTTGTCTCGTGTTCATCAACGAACGTACCATTTTTAAGGCATGTGTGGAACGCATTTTTCATTGCTATCTTGAATTTGTAATTCATAAAACTGCAACGACTCGCAAATTTCGACATTTTTTACACTTGTTATCAAATAGCAATATTTGTATATCCACATAAGAACAACTTGTGACAGGGAATACCATTTATGTATGAAAATTATTAATTTTGAGTGAAAGGTATTAGTGGGACATGACAAGTCAGATTTTTTTTTTAAATTAAACACTCTGGGGGGTGATTCCTGTACGCATTTTCACTCTCTTATCTTAAAACTTACGACAGTAGCAACCGTTGTTATGGACGTTAACATTGGAGTAAAAAAATTAAGATAAGATAGCTAACTTAAGAGATTGCTCTAGAAAGAAAAAGTAAGACATTTAACACAAATGTTTTACAATCAAAATCTCATTTGTATTGACTCAACCTCATCGTGTATCCACAGTTCATCCAGAGCTCCCACTGCGCATGGGCAAGATTAACCACGTGGGGAAGTTTGACGCCTCGTTCTTCGGCTATCATCACAAACAAGCGAACTTGGTAGACCCAATGTCACGGATTCTGCTTGAGAAGACCTATGAAGCTCTCGTAGATGCAGGTACAATTATGTCGAATATACTGCTTACATTCTGGATCTATTTGTCCCACTCCTGCCACCAAGTTAAGTTGACCTCATGCGATCCCACTGCTGCCACCAGGTGTGAACCCGAGCGATCTGCGTGGCACGAGAACAGGCGTGTTTATCGGCGCCTGCTCGTCGGAGATGGAGAGTGAAGTAGCCAGTGATTTGACACAACCGAGCGTCTACAGTATGATCGGAGGCAGTCGAGCGGCGTTCGCAAACAGAATATCCTATTGGCTGAGAGTCAATGGTGAGTAGACTTTGAATTATACTTCCACGTGATGTGTCAGTCAGAAAGCTCGGCATCGGAGTGTCGCGTCTTGATCTCTTCTGCGCAGGTCCCAGCTACACGGTGGACTCGGCCTGCAGCTCGAGTCTCTACGCCATCGAGCATGCGTACAGAGCGATCAGGGATGGTCAGTGTGACCAGGCGATTGTAGGCGGCGCCAACCTCTGCCTCCATCCTTACGTCACGCTTCAATTCAGCCGCATCGGGGTCCTCAGTCCGCAGGGCATGTGCAAGTCGTTTGACGCGCATGGTGAGACCATTCATACCAGTTACTTGTTGATTAATCTCTCATTACATTTCATTATAGGTATCATTAAAGTGGGGACATCGAATGCCACACCCCGAAAATATTTTTTACTGAAATTAGCAATATTTATTAACTTTTCCAACATTTTTCAACTATATGTAAGTATGAAGTATTCATAAAATGTCATGTAAATTGCAACCCATGACTTATATTGAGTTTTCAATTTGATACCTTCAGAAGATGAGGAAATGTTTAACAGAGGAGGTATAGGTATAGGTATAGGTGTATAGGTATAGGTATAGGAGGTATAGCTGCTGTCTAACTTTTAAAATAGTTCAGGTTGGTATTCGTTTTTAATTTTTTTCCTGATAATATTATATCCATGTCTACTAGAAAATAAGTTTTTTGTTGAAATCTATCGACAAAAAAAATAGATCTTCATTTTAGCGTAAAAATTGCACGATTTTTCTTGGTTGCCATAAGCTAACATTGGGAGACATATGGGTTTATCTCAAAAACTAGTTCACGATGCTAGTTTTTTAGGGCCATATTCTGGTGTATAGAATGAAATTGTCTATAAGAATGCAAAGTTACAGCGAATTCTATCTAAGTGGGGGTTACGCTCTTATCCCCTTAATTAAATGCTCATATTGAAATCAAATAGGAACACATGAAATGTTTTTCACTTTCTAGACTAAAGTTGGAAGGTCTGAATTCAACGTGTATGTTCATGTTTTGCAATCAGCTAATGGCTACGTGCGAAGCGAGGCTGCCAACGTGATGTTCCTGCAGAAGGCGAAGGACGCTAAGAGAGTCTACGCATCTTTCGTCTACGCCAAGACGAACTGCGACGGATACAAGGAGCAGGGAATCACATATCCCTCAGGAACAGTTCAGCGACGTCTCCTCAGGGACTTCTATCGCGAGTGCCAGGTGGACCCGGCTAGCGTTGCGTGGGTGGAGGCACACGGCACGGGCACGGGGGTACGTAGAGACTTCTTAGCATTTCACATTGCTTTACTGCATATCTTGTTTATTCCATATTCATTTCAACCGACGTCAACTTGCGTGTGATTTTCTAACTGCTTTTATTATAGTCGAAAGATTTTTTTCATTATTAATACTTTTTAATTCATTTATATTCCAATTTAAAACTATTGATAATTATTTACCTATACCCAACGGGTTTTCTCAGCTTAGTGGCAGTGGTTTCTTAATAACGTGTGAAATCTGTCGTGTCCGAACTTCCTTTCTCGTCTCTATGGCGATGTGGCTCATGACGAAGTTGACATGCCTCAGGTGGGCGACCCCGAGGAGTGCAACGCCATTGGTGACGTCATGTGTAAAGGTCGCTCGACGCCGTTGCCGATCGGCTCTGTGAAGTCCAACATCGGGCACTCCGAGCCGGCGTCCGGTCTCTGCTCCATCACCAAGGTCATTCTGGCGATGGAGACCGGCCTCATCCCGCCGAATCTTCACTACACAGCGCCGAGAGCGGGCGTGAAGTCGTTGGCTGACGGCACCGTCCAGGTTATAATCCTAAAGACGTCATTACTTGAAACCCCGTCTATAATGATGATAAAAGTAAATAATTGACCACATAGCTCACACTGTCCAGGTGGTTGGAAACAAAACTGGATTATTTGGTTAACTGTTTTTAATGTGAAATAATTGATATTCCCGCGCAATGTATCATCGACTATCGAGTCTAACGAAATGCGATGATCAAGGTCGTCACGGAGCCGCTACCGTGGAAGGGAGGCACGGCGGCCATCAGCTCGTTCGGCTTCGGAGGCGCCAATTGCCACGTGTTGCTGAAGTGGAATCCGAAGACCAAGATCAACGGCGGAGCTCCTCGGGACAAGATCCCGAGACTTGTCACTTTGTCTTCTCGCACGGAGCAAGGACTCAAGCAGATCATGGATGACGTACGTTACCTTATCTGCTTTTTAAAATATATAATCTTTTGACAACAGATACAATGGTTTGAGTTTTGTGTTGTAACTAAGTTACTTCCACTTTCTTCCACACTCTTTAAATGCCACACTTTACTCAATGTACCTTTCAAATTTCACCGTAAATTCTAAATTTCAAATCTCAATTCGAGAATGTTTCACATTGTATTCAATTCATGACTCATCAATGATATTCATTATGTAATGAGTTATCTAAGGTTGAGTGAACTCTGTAAATCTGACAGGTGTATGCTTTGTTTCAGCTGGAATCACGTCCTGTCGACGTGGAGCTCGTACGGCTGTACCACGACGTGCACGCCAAGGAGGTTCTGACGCACAAATACCGAGGATACACGCTGCTTGTTCCTGGCAAGCAGATACGAGACATCAAGGTCAATAAGTCATACGACATCATGCGTCATGCATCTCAGTGATGATTATCCAGAAAGAAATCCAATGTCTCAATGGGCTTAACCCCATAGTGTCACATACCATAGTAACATCTTCAAAGTAAAATTTTAAAAGACGTATTGCATGTCAATTATTCCAGAACCGAGAAAAATAAATTAATGCATTAAAGAATATAATTAAAAATTAAACGGAATAATTTTAAAATTTTATAAAAAATGTTACCTGTGAAAGTTGACTGGTCTGCGATTCAACAGTGTAGATCAGATCATTATAAGTAATCCAATGCTTGTTGTGATACAAACTGATGACAGCTCCTCTCTGTTTTCGCAGTATTACGAGGACACGAAGGCGCGACCCGTATGGCTTCTTCTCTCAGGCGTGGACAACAGATGGGGCGGTTTAGCAAAATCACTCATCGCCCTCCCGGCGTTTTCGGGCGCCATCGAGAGATGCCAGCGAGCCCTGAGCCCGACAGGTCTTGATCTTGGCAAGATTTTGGGACAAAGCTCATTGGATCAGAGTTGCGTGGGAGTCACAGCTGTCCAGGTGGGCGAAAACTTAAGCACAGTGACAAACCTAAGAAGAATTCTACCTATAAGAGACCGCTCAATAATCAAAGTGAAAGAGACAGTGACGCTATATGGCAAACCGAACTCTTAATTTTTTAGGGTAAATCGAGGCAAATCCTATGACTCGAAAACTACTAAATTTTAGCCCCATGGCATCAATACACTCACAATTCCACTCAATAAACTTATGAGCTTTGGCATTATTTAACCAACTCGATTGTTTCCTATAGTTCAAGTCCCAGAAGAACTAATTGCTTGAAATCTGACGTGATATTGTTTAAGATCGGACTGATCGACGTCCTGACGACGGTGGGAGTTCGCCCTGACGGCATCATCGGGAACTACGTCGGCGAGCTAGCGGCAGCTTATGCCGATAACTGTCTCACCACGGAGCAGACGATTATGGTCGCTTATTATCAAGGACTAGCGCTCAAGAAGATGAAAAACAAGGAGGTTATACGGATTGGTAAGTGAATAATAAATTCCATTTGCGAATACAGTGCATTTAATGCAAACACTGAAAAAATCCAACACCTGCCACCATTTGTATATTTTACATAATGTTATTTTCGGCTCACAGCCTCTGGTTTATTAACATTAATTTTACTCTTACAGATTCGAATGGAGTTAAAATAAAAGACGATGAAGACACATTCACAAGCAAGCTCACATTCACGTCCGAGCCTCAGCTTCTGAAGCAATTGCAAACTGTGAGTCTGGTGTTATTAGTTATTTTATTGCTTCACATTACAATATCCTTCCTGGTCAATCCTCAGTTCATAATTTGTTTTTGTCTGGGGCTTAACGTCGCACTGTTTTGCAGCGAGGCTAATGGCGACGGATGAATGATTATGATGATGATTGGGAGATGATGGTGAAGAGTAGGTAAGGATGGAAGGTGGGAAGGAGGCGGTCGTGGCCTATTAGTAGGGTACCTTCCCAGCATTTACCTGTCGACTGAGGGAAAACCACGAAAAAACCCCAGTCAGGAAGGACGGCCGCGGGAATCGAACCCGGGCCTCCGGAATACAAGCTCAGAGCGTTCGAATTTTGTTTCCACCGAATTTTGTTTCCACCGTTGAACTGAACTGCCTCACTGCCTCAGTTGCCTCAACTGAACTATCATTGTTGAAAACTGGAATTAAATTCGGCTATTCACCAAAGATAAATATTTAATTTCCTAACCTGTAGGAAATAACAATTTATTTAATTTCATTAGGCCTGACCCAGTATAACCAAAGTAAAATTGCATTCAACAGTCCAATATTTAGTTAATACGGCATAAATAAACTTGAGTAATACCGACCCTTATTGATATTCTTATTATTTAAAGACTGTGAATGGTCGGATTGTCTCACCCAGGTGATCCCCGTGGCGAAGCTTGCCTCGAGCGCCTGGATCAGCTCCTCGTTGCCGGCGTCGCAGTGGGACGGCGTCGCCTCCGCCGAGTACTTCGCCTACAGCCTCACACGGCCGCCGCTCTTCCGCGAGGCGCTCAGTCACGTGCCCCGCGACGCCGTCGTCGTGGAGGTGGCCGCCAACGCGGACGTCAAGGAGGCGCTGTGCAGCCGCGACCGCAGATTCCTGGCGCTCACAGGCGGGGAACGTGACGTCATGGAGAACTTGCTCATTCAGCTCGGAAAGTGAGTCATTACGTCATTCAGATGTTGATGAGCACAGTTGAATAGATGTTGGATTAGTTTTCCTATAACCAATCACAAGTCCAGAAAACGCTCAGTGCAGTTTTTTATATTAGAAAAAAACGCAAAGCGCATAACGCAAAAACGGTATATGTTAACATCCCTTATCTCATTTTATACTCTTGTTTTATACTCTTGTTATACTCTATACTCTTGTTGGCTGTAGTTTGTACGAGTGTGGCCTCCATCTGCGACTGGCCGACTTGTACCCCGAAGTCTCGTTCCCCGTGAGCCGCACCACGCCGATGATCTCCCCTCACATCGGCTGGGACCACGACAAGGAGTGGTTCGTCGCCTACTACGAGTCCAAGCCCGTGAGCAAGTCTGGCGAGAGATACGTCAAGATAGTCCTGAAGTCCAAGGACTGCGAGTTCTACCGTGGTCACGTGATCGACGGGAGGAACCTCTTCCCTGCCACAGGATACCTGGTGAGTCAAGAGTGACGTCATTGCATCAACAAGTGCACAAAGTCTTATGCTCGTCTACTTGTTTCAGGCTCTAGCTTGGGAAACAATCGGCTTAATGAACCACAGTTCTTTCCAAGAGTTCTCTGTTGTCTTTGAAAACGTCAGATTCCATCGAGCAACCAATTTACCAAAAGAAGGTTTTTATCTTATTTTAATTTTAAAATTATATTTAGGTGACAGGATCATGGAAATACGAATGTCATATTCAAGACAGGGGTTTTTATAAAGATTAAGAAATAATTGTTTGAGGAGAATTGTTTGAGGAGTGAGGAGACTACATTTGAATGTTAATCACAAGTTGTTCTTCCTAGGCGTCGTGGACTTTGTAGTGATGGTCCAGAAGTCAACCGGTCATTTTGAGATAAACGAAGGCGGTTCTGTCGTGGTCAGCGGCAGCGTCTTCATCCGCGAGGACGTGGAGAAGGAGATGGTCAATCTAGAAGTCCCGGCCACTCAAACAGCCGACCGCATCGAGTTGACCGCTAGAGATATTTACAAGGAGCTCAACCTCAGAGGTTACAACTACAGTGGACTTTTCAGAAGTCTTCTATCAGCCGGAAGCAAGGGTAAGGTTTCCATTCGAGAAGACAACACTATCTCAATATCACAATCTGAAACATGGTTGTAAGTATTGAGATATTCAATCGATTTGAGTGAGATTATTATTATTATCATCGAACTACCAAGCTATGACGTATCGCGTCTTATTGTCATCTCAAGAACTTGTTCTAATCAATAATCCGAGTGGGCTCTGATAAATTACCTATATTATTATCTATATTTTTTAAAATTGTAATAAACTAATAGGGAAATTACCAAACGGTGCAAGTTGGCCTCGGGGTAACGCGCTTTACTTTTACTCCAGATGTCCCTGGCTCGATTCTCCTTTCAGTGATTCATGACTGAGGTTTTTCATGGTATTTCTCAGTATAGAGAGAAAGTTTTGGAAAGTTCAAGTCTAATGTGCCGCCTGGTTCTTCCACCCTCTATCCCATTCTTCATCATCATCATATTATTCATATTCCTTCGTCATTAGCCTAGTGGTAGAACAGTGCGACTTAAATATCCCTAAAATCAAAATGTTACTTGTATATTGACGTTTACAAATTATTTACCTGATCCCCATATGTTAACAAGGGGATCTGTAAATATGGGAATATTGTAAAATATTGTAAATAATATGTTTTCAATAGGCGATATTGGAAAGATTCACTGGATGGACAATTGGATCGCCTTCATGGACAACATGCTCCAGATGCAGATTCTGGGAGAGGATACTCGAGGACTGTTCGTCCCGACGTCAATCGACAAGCTGTGCATCAACTCTCAGAAGCATCTGGCCATGGTCCAGAATCTGGAAGCGAGCGGAGGCGAGTGCGGTAAGTTCCACTGAAACCAACACCGTGGGAACATTTATCTATGATGTACGGACGTTTTGATCCTTTATTCGACAGTTTTCGATGTGTTTGTGCAACGAGAGGTTGGCATCATCAAGTCTGGTGGAATTGAGGTTCGGGGTTTGAGCGCCTCCGCCATCAGCCGACGGAAACCTCTCGGTGAGCCGGTTCTCGAGAAGTACCAGTTCCTGCCCAACACCAACGGCAAGTCACATTCACTAGATCATGACAATAGCAGATGGCTTGAACATGTCAATAAAGTGAGTTTCAATGTGTAGATCGTCCTATCAAGGATGCTGTACTGGACCTAAGTGAGATCATGCGCGTCTGCGTCCAAGTGGCTCTGGAGAACACTCAGATCGTGGAGGTCAAGTGTGTTGAGTTGGCGGACAGTGCAGCAGATCTCAAGAAACGTTTGCTGGCGACAGAAATGGCGCAAGTCTTGGGCGACATGCCTTTGATTCGTGTACGTAAATGATTTCACATGATAGGAGCAAAATTCGCTCTCCTAACTTTTATAATATCTCACCGATTTATTCTGAGATGGATTGCTAAACTATATCGTATACACTTAACTTCCTCTCGTCCCTACAGCCGGCGATCAGCGTCTTCTCCAAGCCGGACAACCCTCTGACCGTCGACCTCCCAGCCGGCATAAGAGTTGAAGACAAGGGGCTGGACAGTGAACAGAGTTGCCATTTCGTCCTCGGCACGAACATTCTCAGCAGGCAGAAAGTCCTGCAATCAGCTCTGGTTTGCGTTGGCACCGCTGGCTTCATCATCACGAGAGAGCCGGCCGATCGACAGACAAATCAGTTGCCAGGCATTCACATTCTCAATGAGTACACGATAGGCGACGAAAGAATTATGTTAATCAAGAAGGTAAAAACCAATTCAATTCGCATTCATTCTAGCCTAAATTCAACGTTATAGTACAGGGAGTTAAAAGTATGTGGGAAATTAATTATGTAAACTGCAACATGAAATATCCCACATCTGCCACCATTTGTGAAATCCTATATTTTAAGCCAGAAGCCGAGACTAAGGACTAATTGACCGCACTCTCATAACATTAAACGACATTTAATGCCATTTTATCTATACGATTCATGCTTCATTTGTAATATTACCTGTAATAGAATTATTTGCAGCTTTTTGATATTGAAAATAATGCCAACATTCCGTTTATCAGGTAGTTGTGTTATTTCGAGCATTTTATTCGAGTGAAGATTTATGTACTTTCTTTCGCAATGAAAATTTTACACTCTCTAGTAGTTTGTGAGAATTATGAAACTCGTTTCGTCATTGAACAAAATCTCCAACTCGAGAATGAATACATTTCTGACTGTATTTTGTTCCTCATCGCGTTGTCGCAGGGAGTAGTGGTCGCTGATCCTCTCGTAATTCGCATAGCGGACGGAAACATGAGTTGGTTGCCGCGTCTTCAGGCTGCTCTGAAGAGACAGAAGTCGGCTCAGCCGGTGCTGCTGGTGGCTCAAGGAGAGATGACCAGCGGCTTGCTCGGACTCTTCACCTGCATCCGTCGGGAACCAGGCTCGGACACGGCCAGGTGATACTTGAAATATCTTCTTTTGCTGTCGAGTGCATACAAGATTATGTACAGATCGTTGCTAACGAAACTCAGGGCCATTGAAGGGCCACTCAGGCTCGGGGCCACTCGGGGATGTATAGAAGATTATTTCACTGATAATTTTATCGTTGGCTTTACGACAGTCTCGTGAAATTAGATTTCAGAATAAAAGCTGTTTTATAATTTTAGTCCATGATTTTATGAAAGTTGAGATACCTGCTTGAACACAGATATGGCACTATTAGATTTGTTGTGGGACGAATGATTTTCAAAGAATAAATTTACAGCGTTTAATAGAATGCTTCTAATTTTAAAACAGGAAAATTGAAATTGACATGACAATTTGCTATATTGCCATGACAACAAAAGATTCACCATGGGAACACTTGTTGGAGCCTTGGAAATGACATCAAAGTTCTGATTCTTGTCACATGCCGTTTTTTCCGGCCAAAATGTCCCATGATATTTGAATTTCATTTTTAGAATGTAAAGAGTTA
This sequence comes from Leuctra nigra, assembly GCA_934045905.1. Classification (NCBI taxonomy): domain Eukaryota; kingdom Metazoa; phylum Arthropoda; class Insecta; order Plecoptera; family Leuctridae; genus Leuctra; species Leuctra nigra. Next base: position 14,067,271 of record OW203761.1, read on the forward strand.
GATTTCTCGGGTTATAAGCGTGTGAGTTCACCATTCTTAGTTTTGTTGATATTTACAATTTACTGGAATAAAATGTATGAGACTTTTCTTCCACCTCACTGCTTGTAGATGTTTCTTCATCCTGGACCCGAGTGCGCCTGCGTTCGACGCGTCACTGCCGATGTACGCGCAGCAGATCGCCAAGGACGTGGCGATGAACGTGTACCAGGACGGAGTCTGGGGGAGCTACCGTCATCTGCTGCTGGAGAACTCGGCGCTCGTCGACGTGCAGCACGCGTTCGCCAACATCGGGACGCGCGGGGACCTCTCCAGCTTCCAGTGGTTCGAGGGGCCTCTCGTGGCGACGAATAAGTAGGTCCACTCTGGTTATCTCTTCCCCCTTTTATTCTCGAGTAATCAGATCACGGAGTTCAACTCCACGATCAGAAGTCAGGTGTTGTCGTCTGCATCGTGGTTCTCTGTTAACAGGTCGAGTCTTTTGTCGACGCAGGAGCTTGTTCAAGTTTATTATTCAGCGCTGAACTTCCGTGACGTCATGACAGCGACTGGCAAACTCGCTGCAGAGGTTGTGGCCAAGGGACGACTTAATCAGGTAGACCAAGGAGTACTTTCTAGGTCATGTTATTAATAAAATAGATCGTGACTGAGGCAATAGATCATAAAGTGTCCCAGTTTCTAGTAATATTCCTAAAGAAACTATCCGCATATAAACAATACCCCCGCCGTGAGAATCTAAACGTATAAATGAGTGAACTGGTCTGATGCAGAACAGTGCGAGACCAAGAAAAAATAAGAAACAAACAAACAAACAAATAGATCGTCATGATCGTGGCATCATCTGCTGCCGCGTCAATGAATTGATGAGCTGTATTGGATGAGAGGAATTCATACGTTGATTAACAGGAATGCTGTTGATTGACAGGAATGCTGTGTTGATTGACAGGAATGCTGTTGATTGACAGGAATGCTGTGTTGATTGACAGGAATGCTGTTGATTAACAGAAATGCTGTGTTGTGACAGAATGCTGTTGATTGACAGAAATGCTGTGTTGATTGACAGGAATGGTGTTGATTGACAGGAATGCTGTTGATTGACAGGAATGCTGTTGATTGACAGGAATGCGTGCAAGGTCTGGAGTTCTCTGGACGCGACTCGGCCGGGAAGCGAGTCATGGGAATGATCTCTTCTGGAGCGATGTCCACGATGGTCGAGGCAGACAAGGAGTTGCTCTGGGAGATTCCAGACAGCTGGACACTGGAAGACGCAGCGACTGTTCCCGTCGTGTATGGAACGGTTAGTTTATTACTGTAACATGGTACTTCTTGGGCCAAAACTTGCGCACGCAGTTATTAGACTTGGGGGTGGGCGAGCTGCTGGAATGTGGTTGAAGAACCGAAATCTAGATGAGATGGCTTCCGGCTTGTCTCGTTCACTTTTGCTCGAGATTTGATGGAGAATACACGGGACGAGCCAATTTGATGGACGCCAAACGTACGATCATTCTAGAATTTTCATCTTTATATACGACTATTCTCAGCATTCTATGTGCCATGTATCAGTTTACCTATGCCTGCTCACACATCACGTAACACAGTTCAATATAAAGGGGTTATTTAAGCCGAAGGCTATACAATGTCTATGGCTATTATACCAATACTAAACATTTTTGAGACTATGAAGTGGGAAATTAAATATTTCTTGACGAGAGCAACATCTTGTTTGAACTTGGCGAAACGAAAGAAACACCCAAACTGAAAACTAATCTCTGGTGAGCATCACCAAAACAATCAACTATCGCAAGATTACAGTTGAAAATAATTACATTTGTCTTGAGACTGTTCTGTGGAAAACTTCCATGGCGTCAGGAGTACATTTTGTCTTGAAGCTCAACTAACAAATAGTTCCATGGGTCGTTTTTTCCTGTAGGATATCTCGTTTAGGCCCGGTTGTATATGTCCCGATAAGTAAGATAAAGTTCACTTTAGCCTAAAGTGGACTTTTCACTTTAGCGGTCTAGATGGCTGTGTTTCATTGGCTGTTGGTTGCCATGGTTTCAGCCGATAAATCCTACCGCTAACTTTATCGGGACATTGTACAACCGGGCCTTAGTGTTGTTACAATCCTGTCTCTCCATGTGGCAGGCGTTCTACGCGCTGGTGATGAGCGGCCGCATGGAGCGCGGCGACACGATCTTGATCCACGCCGGGTCGGGAGGCGTCGGCCAAGCCGCCATCAACATCGCCCTCCACGCCGGCTGCACGGTCTTCACAACAGTCGGCACGCAGGAGAAGAGGGAGTTCATCAAACAGAGATTCCCGCAGGTAACACGATGACGCCATTACTCATTGGAATCCAGGCGTTGGGGGTTTGTAAGCAATGTTCGACGTTGCTATAGGCTGTTCAATTTACGCTTACAACGCCGTTAGGGTGTAAATAAGCAGCACCATCCAGACCTTCCATCTGAATTCACACTTTGCCAACCTAAACTCTCAAAAAAAAATCCGCTAACTTGAATGTGCCACCTAGTTATAGCTGATTTTCATTTTGTTGTGTTGGTGCTAGCGTAGTACATCATTTTCGTTGCCATCTTCACCACCAAAATCATTGTACAGAAGATTTGAACAAACTACCTATATGTGAACTTACTTTCTTTTTTGTAATAAATTTAAGTTATACAATAAGTTTTTATATAAAATGTGTATTTTGCCTTTAAAGTGTTCGGTAGCAAACCTCCGTAACCATTTATATAGTTAACATGCAGTTTTATATGTTTTCACTTGTTATGTAAAGCGATTTGTCATTTTCAATGTATACGAAAATTTTATTTTATATTTATTATGTATTTCACTTTCAGAGTTATTATTTCTATCTTTGTTACACTGTCTCCATGTTGCAACCTTTGTTGAACGGCAGTGTCTTCAAATAAAGTTTTCGCTCATATAGTGTGAATAAATAACGTAGACATATATTTCAAGATAACAATCGCTTATATCTGGAATTTGCATGTGCAACTGAAGACTTATCATCCTATAAATACGATCTGCCTCTTGCATGCAAACCTATCACACTTTCAGGTTCTTTTTCTCACTGTATTTCGTGACTTGATGAACGAAACAATTGTTTTGTGTCGTCAGCTGACCGACCGACATATCGGCAACTCTCGCGACACTTCGTTCGAGCAGCTGATAATGGCGGAGACCGACGGGCGCGGCGTCGATCTTCTTCTCAACTCTCTCTCCGAGGAGAAGCTGCAAGCGTCGCTGCGATGTCTGGCAGTCGGAGGACGCTTCCTGGAGATCGGCAAGTTCGATCTGGCAGCCAACAACACTCTCGGTGAGCATCACGGAACACAGGCATAGAGATGGGGGGAAATTAGCACGATGCAAGGAGCAAGATGTTTGTGTGAAACAGCATAACTATTTCTTTGCCTAATTTAGCTGAACTGAAAACGTTTTGCAACACGACAGAAAAATAGCATAAAACCGTTTTTGGTTAAGTTCTTGCTTGCAGCAATAGGAATTGCAGAAAAACTGATAACATTAAACTAGTCATATCGCAAAAACCAAATTTGTTGTTTCACCATTTGTTCAGTGTATCAGTGTATCCGCTTAATACTTCACCAGGAATGAACGTGTTCCTGAAGGAGACGAGTTTCCACGGGATCATGTTGGACAACCTGTTCTTCGCGTCGAGTGAAGCCAAGAGACCGCTGTTTGACATATTGAACAAGGGCATTAGGGACGGAGCAGTGCGACCGCTCACTAGGACGGTGTTCAGAGACGAAGAAGTGGAGCAAGCATTCAGGTATAGAACTTCATATGAATGAATATACCCATTTGCAACAGAGTTTCCATCTATTTCTTTGTTGAAGTTACAATTTTTTCTACTCTGTAGTTTACTCGTACTATGATGATTGAATTTAGTTTTAATGTAATAATTAAACATTTAGATTTATGGCTGCTGGCAAACATATCGGCAAAGTCCTCTTGCGTATGCGTCCAGAGGAGAGCAAGAAGATCATTGTGCCTCAAACTCTACTCAAGAAAGCGTCGCCCCGATTCTTCTGCAATCCGAAGCACACGTACATCATTGCCGGTGAGTTGGAAGGCGTGGATTATTGACGAAGTGTCTGTACATGTAATACACGGCTCCATGTGTCTTAAGGCGGTCTCGGAGGCTTCGGTCTAGAGCTCGCTGATTGGTGCGTGCTGCGCGGCGCGCGGAGGATCGTACTGACGTCACGCACGGGCGTCAAGAGCGGCTACCAGGCTGCACGGATCGCCACGTGGCGGTCGTACGGCGCGACAATCCACGTGGCTTTGCACGACATCGCCACGGAGCAAGGCGTCAAAGCGCTGTTGCAAGAAGCCAACAGGATGGGTCCGGTGGCCGCCATCTTTAACCTGGCCGTGGTGAGTTGATGAGGATGATGAATTAATGTGAATTGGTTTGCATTATCAACGCTCTTCAATGGCCACCTAAATATTTAATTGTGACGTGAATGAAGTATATTCTTTTTCATTTCCAAAAAATAATGTTGTGTCTGAATGTCACCTCAGGTTCTGGCAGACGCGTTCTTTGAGAACCAAACCGAGGAGAGTTTCAAGAAGTCCTCGCTCCCCAAATCGGAGGCGACGCGTCATCTCGACGTCCTCTCCCGCCGCCTCTGTCCGCAACTCCAGCACTTCGTCGTCTTCTCGTCGGTGTCCTGCGGCCGGGGCAACGCCGGACAGACCAACTACGGCATGTCCAACAGCGTCATGGAGAGGATCTGCGAGAAGAGGGTCAAGGAGGGGTATCCGGGGCTGGCGGTGCAGTGGGGCGCCGTCGGCGACGTCGGGCTAGTCGCGGATATGCAGGAGGTGCAGCAGGAGATGGTCATCGGTAAGTCGGCAATACTTCCGCGACGAATACACCTCCAAGCATCTCAAGATTGACTGATTAACTTTTGATGCAGGAGGAACGCTTCAGCAGAGGATCTCCTCGTGCCTGCACGTGCTGGATCAGTTCCTGCGCCAGCCACATCCCGTCGTGAGCAGCATGGTCGTGGCAGAGAAGCGCTCTGGCAGTGGAGGATCTGGCAACATTGTTGACTCCGTCGTCAACATCCTAGGTATAACGTTTGACTAAATTATCTAGAAAAAGTATTTTCTCATGATAAAGGCTCCTTACTCTAAGACATTACTTATTATTCCTTCCTGTCAGAAGTTGATGATGCAATTCAATGAGTGAATATTCCTGTAATTCCTCTCCTCGTCAGGTATCAAGGACTTGAAGACTGTGAGTCTGCAGCTGACCTTGGCAGAACTCGGCATGGACTCGATGATGGCTGTGGAGATCAAGCAGACTCTGGAGCGCGACTTCGAGGTGTTCCTGTCGCCTCCAGAGATGCGCGCGCTCTCCTTCGCCAAGCTCATCGAGCTGAGCAAGCAGGCGGCAGAGAGGTTGCACGAACCAGATGCAGTAGGTAAGTTGCGTTGCGGTGCGTTAGCACTCGCGAATATATTAACAATCATCTTCTATAAACCTAGTTTAGACGGTTCAATGTTTAATGTGATTCATTGAGTTAAACCGTTTGGTTCAACATATATAACCGTGTAAACTCAAAATAGTTCTAGATTTCATTGTTGACTTCAATACATTGCTTATAGAACCGGTTCCAGCTCAAATGAATTGAATGAAACATCAACTGTGTAAACTAGTTCAAGAAATCGTCGTATACCTTTTAGATTTTGGGGAAATAACTGCTTTCAAATTTCTTCACTCACATGAGCTTTACATTAAAAAGCAAGGCCAGATGAGTGAACAATGCTAGGTAAAAAGCAATGTGAAACGTCCACACACTTCATTGTGTGATTGTGTGTTGCATAGTTTGAGTTTTCCATTGTTTCAGCGTCGCAACTACACGAGGACGCCTTCCAGTTCTTGGTGCGCGCGATAGGCGACGAAGAGGCTGTGTCGACGCCGTTCACTCTCCTGCCGTCGCTGACGTCGTCGTCTTCGTCACAGTTGTTCTTGATCCCCGGCATAGAGGGCATGGCCACCGTGCTGGAGCCGCTGGCCAAGAATCTCAAGGCCAAGACAATCGGCTTCCAGCTCGGATACCGCGCCGAGAAGCTGCTGGAGACGACGCTGGAGATGGCTAAGGCACTTCTTCCGGTCAGTTGAGTCAACAAACAATATGACGTGTATCATTTGATCATTATTCTGCGATTGTGTAGTGCATAATGCAGTGCGATATGAAACAACAGATGTGTGTCTCAGCAGATTAGCCTGCTTTGGAACCTCGTTCACCATTTAAAATATTTTCTGCTTTCAATGATTCACAGTGATCTGACAAACTGAAATAGACCATTAATATTTTGTATTCGGTTCCGGTTCTAGTTCTGGTTCAAGGTTTCTGTGAAAGGTTCATGTTCCAGTTTCGGATTCCGGATTCGAGTTTGGATTTCTGCACCATACGAAGTTCGCCACTTCACTTACCACACCGTATTTGTATACACACAATGAAGTGTGAATTGAACGTTTCGTCGCATTACAGCACGTAAAGAACAGTCTGGTCGCGCACGCGCCCTTCAACCTGCTCGGCTACTCGTTCGGCGGGCTCGTGGCCCTTGACCTCGCCAAGTTGCTGGAGGACGAGGGTCATTATGGCCAACTTTTCCTCCTAGACGGGGCTCCAGACTTCATCCAGGGCCTCTGCAAAAGCCAGCTGAGGGAAGGCACTGAAGACAACATTCAGATCAACCTGTTGATCGTCATCCTCAACATAATCAAGAAACTACCGGTCAGCGTTGTCGAAGCTGTGAGTTTGTCTGTGGATTCCAATATCAATCTGTCAGTTTATGAGTAGAGTTCATTCTAAAAAGAAGTAGAAAGTTGAGTGTGAACAAGTAATCAATCACTTAGTCGACACCATGACATCTCCAGAAGTTGCACCTCAAATCTCAGTGGGCTGAAGTCTATAGGCATGCATACAAATGAAGCAGATATTGGGTCCAAAATGTTGGTTGAAATGAAGAAGAAATGTCACATTATGCACGCTTTCACGATCAGTCAAAACTTTGCACTCACAAAAACGTCTCAGAGACGAGTTTCCGTAATGTTTCCTCATGTTTTGAGAGTTGCTCACTCGACGACGATGTCTCCGCAGATTCGCGACGAGATGACCAACCTGCCGTCGTGGAAGGAGCGCGTGGACCTGTTCGTGACGAAGTTCCCGGAGACGAAGTTGAGCGAGCAGTTCATCGCCTACCAAGCGCACTCGACCTACGCCAGGATCCGCTCAGTGCTCAACCACAGCTGGCCTCTCAACGCCAAGCTCAAGTCCGCCGTCACTCTCATCAGGCCCACGTATCTCTCCATTCAATCTGAGAAGGACCACGGACTCTCAAAGGTACGAATTAATTCAGGAGAATTATTACACTTCGTAATCTATCCCAAAGAGATGCATTGAAGTTGTGGATGCTTTCGAACCTTCGTCGTCCGGAGATCGTATAGTGTCACCAATGGTTTTGTTCCGTTTAGCGATGTGTACATTGTCGCCAATGTATGTAGACGATATCCATACATGTATTATGTACTTGTCCACGGGATGATAATAAAATAAAATAAAATACAATACAAAGGACCGTCCTCGCTTCGTTTCACTTTCAAAAGTGTTACTTATTTGATTGCTCTGTTAACACTTGGTTTACTTGACAAGAGATGAAGGAAATCATAGTCAAAACAATATCTATTAATTTACGGTCGTACCTCGACGTACGCTACGACGTGTAGTTTTGTACGCCTCGTAAAACTTGATGAAATATAGGTCATTCATGTTCCAGTTCTGTGCCTTTTCGGTACCTATTTTGTATGCAAATAGATTTGTATAGATTTGTTATACCATTGTGTTTTGTGTTTAATATTAATATAACTGCCATGAAACTAGATGAAATATAGTCAATTCATGTTCCAGTATTGTGTGAATTCCGTGGACGTCCATTTCGTTGAGGGAGATCACGTGACCATCTTGGCATCGTCAGAAGTCGCCGACATCATCAATAAAACCATGAACACAGCCGAGCGCCTCAACACAATAGCAGAGTGAATCACAATCTACCATCAACCCAGCCAAGCGCCTCAACACAATAGCAGAGTGAATCACAATCAACCCAGCCAGCGCCTCAACACAATAGCAGAGTGAATCACAATCAACCATCAACCCAGCCAAGAGCCTCAACACAATAGCAGAGTGAATCACAATCAACCCAGCCAGCGCCTCAACACAATAGCAGAGTGAATCACAATCAACCATCAACCCAGCCAGCGCCTCAACACAATAGCAGAGTGAATCACAATCAACCATCAACCCAGCCAGCGCCTCAACACAATAGCAGAGTGAATCACAATCAACCATCAACCCAGCCAGCGCCTCAACACAATAGCAGAGTGAATCACAATCAACCATCAACCCAGCCAAGCGCCTCAACACAATAGCAGAGTGAATCACAATCAACCATCAACCCAGCCAAGCGCCTCAACACAATAGCAGAGTGAATCACAATCAACCCAGCCAGCGCCTCAACACGATAGCAGAGTGAATCACAATCAACCATCAACCCAGCCAGCGCCTCAACACGATAGCAGAGTGAATCACAATCAACCATCAACCCAGCCAGCGCCTCAACACGATAGCAGAGTGAATCACAATCAACCATCAACCCAGCCAAGCGCCTCAACACAATAGCAGAGTGAATCACAATCAACCCAGCCAGCGCCTCAACACAATAGCAGAGTGAATCACAATCAACCATCAACCCAGCCAAGAGCCTCAACACAATAGCAGAGTGAATCACAATCAACCCAGCCAGCGCCTCAACACAATAGCAGAGTGAATCACAATCAACCATCAACCCAGCCAGCGCCTCAACACAATAGCAGAGTGAATCACAATCAACCATCAACCCAGCCAGCGCCTCAACACAATAGCAGAGTGAATCACAATCAACCATCAACCCAGCCAGCGCCTCAACACAATAGCAGAGTGAATCACAACCAACCATCAACCCAGCCAGCGCCTCAACACAATAGCAGAGTGAATCACAATCAACCATCAACCCAGCCAGCGCCTCAACACAATAGCAGAGTGAATCACAATCAACCATCAACCCAGCCAAGCGCCTCAACACAATAGCAGGGTGAATCACAATCAACCATCAACCCAGCCAGCGCCTCAACACGATAGCAGAGTGAATCACAATCAACCATCAACCCAGCCAGCGCCTCAACACAATAGCAGAGTGAATCACAATCAACCCAGCCTAGCGCCTCAACACAATAGCAGAGTGAATCACAATCAACCATCAACCCAGCCAAGCGCCTCAACACAATAGCAGAGTGAATCACAATCAACCCAGCCTAGCGCCTCAACACAATAGCAGAGTGAATCACAATCAACCATCAACCCAGCCAAGCGCCTCAACACAATAGCAGAGTGAATCACAATCAACCATCAACCCAGCCAGCGCCTCAACACAATAGCAGAGTGAATCACAATCAACCATCAACCCAGCCAGCGCCTCAACACAATAGCAGAGTGAATCACAATCAACCATCAACCATCAACCCAGCCAGCGCCTCAACACAATAGCAGAGTGAATCACAATCAACCATCAACCCAGCCAGGGCCTCAACACAATAGCAGAGTGAATCACAATCAACCATCAACCCAGCCAAGAGCCTCAACACAATAGCAGAGTGAATCACAATCAACCCAGCCAGCGCCTCAACACGATAGCAGAGTGAATCACAATCAACCATCAACCCAGACAAGCGCCTCAACACAATAGCAGAGTGAATCACAATCAACCATCAACCCAGCCAGCGCCTCAACACAATAGCAGAGTGAATCACAATCAACCATCAACCCAGCCAGCGCCTCAACACAATAGCAGAGTGAATCACAATCAACCCAGCCTAGCGCCTCAACACAATAGCAGAGTGAATCACAATCAACCATCAACCAAGCCAAGCGCCTCAACACAATAGCAGAGTGAATCACAATCAACCATCAACCCAGCCAGCGCCTCAACACAATAGCAGAGTGAATCACAATCAACCAAGCCAAGCGCCTCAACACAATAGCAGAGTGATTCACAATCAACCATCAACCAAGCCAAGCGCCTCAACACAATAGCAGAGTGAATCACAATCAACCATCAACCCAGCCAGCGCCTCAACATAATAGCAGAGTGAATCACAATCAACCCAGCCTAGCGCCTCAACACAATAGCAGAGTGAATCACAATCAACCATGAACCCAGCCAAGCGCCTCAACACAATAGCAGAGTGAATCACAATCAACCATCAACCCAGCCAGCGCCTCAACACAATAGCAGAGTGAATCACAATCAACCATCAACCCAGCCAGCGCCTCAACACAATAGCAGAGGGAATCACAATCAACCATCAACCCAGCCAGCGCCTCAACACAATAGCAGAGTGAATCACAATCAACCATCAACCCAGCCAGCGCCTCAACACAATAGCAGAGTGAATCACAATCAACCATCAACCCAGCCAGCGCCTCAACATAATAGCAGAGTGAATCACAATCAACCCAGCCAAGCGCCTCAACACAATAGCAGAGTGAATCACAATCAACCATCAACCCAGCCAGCGCCTCAACATAATGTTGGATCATTGTGAAGACATTGAAATCTGAACGGAAGGAGTATGAAGCGCCATGGCTCTCGTCATGATCTATTGCTACGCAACCTCCTTGTGCTACGCCAACGCCTATCGTCTAAACTAAACCTATTGTCAAATGTCAACAATGTGCCTGTTCCAAACTGCCTTGTTAAAAATAAACAAGAATAACAGTACATGATCGATTCACATGCAAAGTTATTTACTGTGTTTTTCACGTTTTTCGTTGGCGATGTGCTAATAGTATACGGGTGAAGGGGGGAATACAGCGCCGGTGTGGAGTGGCTGTGGTGCATTTCTAAGCTATTTTACACAATTTTAAGCCAATCTTTACTCCCACGAAAAATAAGTGGGTGGACGGCGTTCACCCTGAAAAAAGAGTGAGGGGACGCGATCGTCCCCAAATTAAGCACTGTGTAAATAATTAAGAGATCAACACGAATTTCTTAAATTTCTAGTGGTGTTAAGATAACAAAATTGAAGTTCTGTATAACCCTTTTAAGCGTCCTTTATAATTTAAAAAATGTATTGACTTTATTCATGCCTGTGCTGTCAAAGTACTTATAAATCAAATTGCAAGCAGCAAATATTCGAAAATACCATGATTTTATGCCCGTATTTGAGAAGAGGAACTTTATATTGACTCGGAGCATACGGTGCCCATATTATAAAAAAATTACATCCTCAAAAACAATAAAGTACCTACATTCTAACATGGATTAGAATATCTAATCGCAGAACTCCTAGTCTTCACTCGCATAGATCACATTGTTAGGTACATACGCAGTGTAAGAAATATTATCAGAATTTAAACGTTCAAAATAAAAAAATAGCATTGAAGTACAAAATGAAATCTATGATTGTAGGCATCATGACAGATAAGAATTGTTTTGGTTCCTCAACTGACCTATATTCTCTTTTATATCAAAATTGAAAATACCATTAATTTTCAACTCAAATAACATTTTTAATTATTAATGAGTTTTGTTAAATTTTAAGTATAGGTATGTCAGTACTTAGAACTTCTTCTGTAGCTAAAGGAAAAATGATGCAGGTAGGAACTAAGGTGTTAATAAAAGCTTAAATCACACAGACCATATATTTTTTTTGTAATAAGTTTATATTAGGCTCAACCAAATTTACCACAACTAGAACTACTATATTGCATAAAAAAGAGATTTCTCATAAAATGTTTCCCTCATCTCTTCCGATTCAGTGAACCATTCCAATTCCATTCCAATAACCAGCATTCCTAATCCTATAAAGCACAAATGGATGTTCTCATCGCTCAAATGTTGGGATCGATACTCGTAGCCTCTCGCATTCAATTCTGACAACAATTGCTTAATATCTCACTACAACACCATCATCAATAAAAATATTGTGGTTTAAGAGAATAAATATTTCATTATAGTAAAAATCTCTTTTGTTAACATCAGGGTGCAAACACAGGCAAGTGAAATAAATTCACACATGCTTGTAAGAATTGTTTTGCCAGAAAACTTGAGTCTGCTAAGAACTATGTACTACAAATTGCTAATAATTTATTAGATAATTCTGAAAATCATGAGTTTTTTTAATTAAGAAGTAGGTACCAAATTTGGCAAGTTCTTTTTAGAAGTAATTTAATATGTACTTTAGAACTAAAGAAAAAGAAATCAAGTCAATCTATTCCATTACAATGTTTATAAATAATTTTATAAATAATAATATTATATATTGTTATTCCACTGGAAACTAAAAATTGATCAAGATACCAAATACAAGAGGGTAATTTCACAGTTTGCACCCCGAACCAACGAACACACCCTCCTTGATATAATCACCGCTTCAGAAAGTGAAACAAGAATAGATATTTAAAATATCCACCACGCAATTCTATACCATACTTACTATGTACTGACTTTTTAGTTACTATTATCACTCTAATGCCTACAGAGTTTGCCACAACTCAGTTTTGATTTACAATAATGGAGAAAATAAATAATAAATATAGGATGACATTATATAGGTAAAAGAACTTCTTTAACATTCAACGTTTGTAGTATTTTTGCTTTAAGAGAGTGCAAAGATAATGGTTATCTAGGTGCCCCACAGAATTTTACATGTGCCCGAGAGAACTATAGACAATAATTAATGAATGGCATAAGATTGATATAGTCCAATGCAACACCACATTGATCGTTTGTTGCCTTGCCCAACCAGAATATTGCACGAGAACATAGCTAAGCAACAATACTAAATCTTGCCAATTAATGTGGCATGCATACCTCACCTAAAGCAAAGCATGAGTACCTATACATGTGCGATTGGATAGGATTTACACAGCTTTGTAGTATACATACATTTGTTCTTAAATTAAATGTACTAGCCATATAATACCAAGAGAAATTCTTTTAGAAATTGTAGGTAGGTATTTGATAATGTACAATGATCTGGAGGTGCTATTAAAGAGGAAGGATCACCATTTAAACTGCCATTTTTGGGATTGTGATTGTCTCGTTAAGATAGTCAATAATATGTTGAGAAGACATGTTTGTGGAAGGTTAACCACATAAAAGTATCTTCAAAAAATATGGGCCACTTTCTCGAAAAATTCGATCTAAAACTTACAAGTGGAAATGCAAATTTTTTCTGGACTTTAAATTCAGAATGCAACTTTTAGGCAAAATGTAACGAACTGCTCATATAATCTCCGTCAATTTTTTTTGAAAATTAATCCAAGCATTTCTAAGAGCAATTCTAATTCATTCTCCACAACTCTTGCCATTGTAATGGTCACAGGTCCAAAAATGGCAGAATCTGCCAGAGGGCAGATGAAGATTGGTGATCCATTGCCTTAATTAATAAAATATTGCATCAATATTTAGCTTAAATTCTTCACTTATTATATCACTACTGGCCCTTTGTATAGTCCAAGCTCACTATTCAGATTGTTTATTACCTACCTAGGGCCACCATAAATGTTGGGTAGGTACTATGTAAGTTCTTAGGTTTCAAAAGTTCACTTTAGTAACTAATGCTGAACTTCCACACTTCAAAAGCAATAAGCCAATTATTGTATATGTTTATATTTTCACTTCAAATGTCGATCAACTTTACAGTGGCTAATTGTCCAAAGATTCAAAGTTTTGGTCGTTCTCATTCTACTTCTAGGTAACTCGTCACTGCCAAGTCAATAATAGGAAAGCACATTGCAACTTGTCAACACATAAAGCCCTTAGTAGAGCCCTTGAGTCATGATTATGATTTTTCACAATAATCATGTAGGTATGCCGATCATAAAAATATGTAATATTAACGAGCACAAAATTGCAGTCGATCCCACACAAAGTATTGAACTAAATATTAGTTGTCCCAAATAATTCACAATAATCTTACCGTTGGTGTAATCTAGTGATTAATGCGGGGAATGAATTAAGGCAGAGGTGGGCGGAATAATTGTACCTACTCAAATAAGTGTTTAAGAGGAATTCTAAGGTTCAGGCATCCTACAGTTTTCCATCAAGGTGGTTGCGAATATGTCTTGTCAAGTTAATCTGCTGGGCAAACGATTGTACACATCGATCGCATTTATACGGTAAATCCTCTTTATGGGCGAGATAATGTTTAGTGAGAAGCGATTGCTTGGAAAAGGTCTTTTCACAGTCCGGACACTTAAAGGTGACTCCTCGCTCATGAGATTTAGCATGTTCAACCAGCTTCGCTCTCTCGGCAAACTCTTTGGGACACTCTACGCACTTCAGGATAGCTGCTGCACCATGCACTTTCTTCAAGTGTTTGGTGAGAATACTCTGCGAGGGATATGAATTCTTACAGAGATTACATCGGTACGGTTTGATTCCTTGGTGGATGCGCACATGGCTGGTGAGTGAATCTCGCCTGGAGAAGGACTTCTCGCAGTGGTCGCACTTGTAGTTCTTCTCACCCGTGTGACACCGCGCATGGCGATTAAGGTCGCGCTGCACAGAAAAGCACTTCTCGCAAGTTGTGCATTTGTACGGCTTCTCGCGTGTGTGCGTGCGCAGGTGTGTCGTCAGAGAGCCCTGCACGGTGAAGGACTTGGCGCAGATGTGGCACTTATAGTCCTTCTGTCCAGTGTGGGACTTCTTGTGTACGGTCAGCGAGCCTTGAGTTGAGAATGACTGACAGCACAGCGGACAGCAGAATATCTTCTTGCCTGAATGTGTGCGTGAATGACGATCGTAGAGACTGAGGCAGTTAAATGACTGTTCACATATCCCGCACTTGAACTCTTTCTTCACCGGAAGCCCGTGTTCCTTCATATGAGCGTCAAAAGATTTCTCCCGGTAAAACCGTTTTTCACAGTACTGGCAAGTTAGTACAAACGACCGTCTGATCTTCGACTGCTCCTGCTTTCGAGATCGACCTGGAACGAGCGCCAGCGGAGGGTCTTCCAGCGGCTCTTCCGCCGAGATGGCTGCTTCCAAAGAGAGATCCAGTGCTGAATCGCTGTCGTTATAGACAGCTTCTACTTTGCTTGTTGGATCGACAGCCAAAAGGCTCATTGGGTCAAAGATGATGTCGTCACTAACGGAAGAGGTCGGCTCAGCTTTGCTGTTGCAGATGATTGTGTCAGGCTCCTCTTTGACCTCGACCAACTGTGAGGAAGTAGATGAAGTTGAGGCACCAACGTCAGTTTGGCTCGATTGAGCAGAGGCCTCAGGCGTCAATGTGTTGTTGTTATTAGTCTGCAAGCAACAGAGATAGGTTATCTACCATTCCAATACGATGAAGAAGATGTACTACTAAATGCTAGATGTACATGGAAAGTATTACTTGAAGTTTTATTGATTTGTTTGATAAACCAGTGGCTACTGCTAACTTAAAAATAAAATAACCAGATTGGGGTCTGCAAACCCCAGAGATGGCCTGTACATGTGTGCAACATTTCAGCTTGATCGGAGAAATGGTGCAACATGTATCATCAGTCACAAAAAAAACAGAGGTCCGTGCCAAAAGAGCGAGAAGGAGACACCTTCGCTCTCTCAATTAGATAACAATAATTTCCAACGTATCATTAAAGAATTAAATTCTTATTATACAAATTAATATCATATCAGTCAGGCTATCATTATTAATAAAAATAAAAATTGCATTCATACATGCCTTCTACTACATAACAAGCCTTCACAAAAGAGTGTCAATCACTAACTTAGGAATAGTTATGCAAATAAACATGATGCCAACAAGATAGAACTTGGCAATATGCAAGTTAGTTCTAGGTAGTGTCAAGATGTAAAAGTAATGATACCTAAACCTACCAATTTCATGCTATATGATGCAGACTGAGACAAGTAAGAAAAGGAGGGAGGTACCCAAAAAACAGAAATAAACTTTGAAGAATATGAATCAGTTTACCATAGAGCTAGGGTTACTAGATAGATTCTAGTACCTTTTTATTAAGTAATATAAAACTGGCATCTGTGTCTATATGTTCAAGGTGCCGTGCCACCACAAGTTCGTTCATGACCAAAAAATAAAAAGAACTTGGCGAAATTCCTAGATTTCACCGTCTACTTTGAATTAGTTCTCTTGGACACATTTACAGCAATGTTGGAGTTTTTAATTTATTCATTGCATCCCTCGACGCCACCAAGTGTGACTATGTTGAGCAAGCTTCGCGATGGTGTTTACATCTCTAGAACTGCTGAACATCAATTGACAAGTTGGATGTCAAAAAGAAGATCTTTTATCAAGAATTTCATCTTGGGAAACATGAAAAAGTCAAAGCTAGTCAGATCAAACAAATATGGGTGATTTTGAAAGTTATCAACTGCTACTGACTTGGGTCAATCACATCACGTTAATGTTCATTGGTTTTTTGAAATGTAATGCATCATCCACAAGGAATTCCTTCCCACTAGTTAAAACGTCAACGGCAAGGTCTATGACGTTTTGAAATGGGTGAGGAAGAAAATTTGGCATAAATGTTCGGACGAGTGGAAGCACAACGACTGGCAGACTTGGGTAATAATGTAACGAAAGTAACGCGTTACTGTAACGAAATTACTTTTTTGGATAACGACTAACGAGCCAGTAATTTCATTAAATTTTCTTCCAAGTAATAAGTAAAAGTAATAAATTGACAAACGGGAACGGCTTAAAATTACTTTGCTCTTATTTGGCATAAACATTCTTATTTTGTATCCCCTTCCCATAATTTCTCTTTGGTTAAAAATTTCTGTAAAAGTAATTTTTGAGAGTAATTTCACTACTTTTTAGTTTTTATCTTAAAAAGTCGTAAAAAGTCTTAAAAAGTCGTGGAGCCACTTCCCCAGAACAATAAAGTATTGAGGAAGAGGATGAAGTCCGTTGTTCCGACATGAACTAACAAAACTACAACAACCGACGAATAAGTGCACATAAGAACATTGACTATTATTTATTAATAATAGAAACATGTATAGTAGCATTAGTCAAAGTTGTATCAATCAATAAAAATAATAACAATAAATAATAAAGTAATTTCATTACATTTCTGATTATAATACACACAAAAACGATGCGCCAAGTATTTTTTGAGTTTTAAATAGTTTAGCCCATTTTTTGATATCGCTACTTTTCAGTGCTGAATTTAGTTTTTTTTAGTTTTTTTTTAGTTGAAGAGACTTGGCTGCCATTTTTTCTGGGATATCACTTCTTTTTATAGCTTATTCATACAACTTGAAAGACATATTGGTGCAACAATGACTATTTCCTTTAAAAAAATACGCTATTTTTATATTTTTATTATTAAGTCTATATTCTCAACAGAGCCGAGGCTCCACTAGTGAGCATGTAATATAGAGAAGGGAGGAGAGGAAACCCGGTACCGGCATGTAGCCTACTCCTGACGAAAGATACCAAGGAGGCCAATGGCTTAACGTCCCATCCGAAGGACGGTGTAACGTGCACAGGCCTCCACAACCCGCGCCGTCGAGAGACTGATAACAGGTGGAGGGAGGTCGTCACACTAACCCCCAAACACCCCAGTAACTCTGGCCCAATGGCAGCAACTGGCAAGTCCAACCTCTGACCGTGCTCAATGTTGCTTAACCTCGGTGGTCTAACGAGAACCGAGGTATCCTATAAGGGTATTTGTTTACAAATGAAAGTTGCATTGCTAAATATATGCTTAAAATGATATTTCATGGAGAATTGCGAAAATATTGTCTCAATAGGTCCAGCCATTTGCGAGATATGGCATCACTTCCGGTTTTCAAAATGGCGGCTTAAATCACTGCCATCTAGAATTTACAGCTATAAATGTTATGTATCATTATAAGCCTTCTGAATATGTAATTATTGTAATAAGAAGTGATTTAAAAGTTAAATTTGGCATATTTATGACGTAATTTCCGGTTTCAGTAATAATGCTTTTATATTTTATGTATGGATGTTCCATAAAGCTGACCGCCTGAATCATTTGGCACAAATTTCGTTCCGATCGGTACAGCCGTTTTCGAGATATGACAGCACTTCCGGTTTCAAAATGGCGGCACAAAAAAAGTCATGAGGATGAGGTTAAATCAGACGCCAAAAGTCCACATGTGGTAAAAATTTGAGATCAATCGGTACAGCCGTTTAGGCTGTGGCCTGTTTACCGGATTCTAGCTCCAGCCTACTAAGATTATTTATTACTGATTAAAACCGCCCTAAAAAACGATTTTCACGGCCTCTAGCTCGCAAAGGGCGTAACCTATTGTTCCCAAATTTGGAATATGTTGTAGGGTGGGTCATAGCTCGAAGTTATGATATTTCGCAACAATGTGAAATTTCCCAATTTTAAGATTCAGTAGGCCGAAAATGCCACTTAGATGCTTACAGCAAAAGTGGGTTGCTCCAGCCTTTTTATATGAGTGTGTACGCGCACACGACTTGGCTGGCATGGAGCGTCCGCTCCACTAGATATAATCTCACTACTTTTAAAAAGTAATTTACCCAAGTCTAACGACTTCGATCACCACCATGAGAAGCGTCAGCGTACACTTCAAACATTGGTCACTGCCTGGCTTCCAAAAACATGACAGTCTTCCCCCCTATTTGTATGAATTTTCCCCCTGCAACTTATTTCTGTTCCCTTAGATGAAATTCCGGGCTAAAATGAAGTCAATTTTACATAATAAAAAAGGACATCACGAAAGGTGCCAAACTTGATCACACTTGATGACGTCTAGGAAAGCATATAATAACTGAATGAGTGAAAACACTCACAAATTGCTGTATGAGCATGCCAAAAGGTACTACTTCGAATGAGACGGTGGAATCTAGGAGTTACGTGAAGTTATTTTAAATTATTGTAGTTTATGCACAAACTTTTAGGTAACACCTCATACAGTCTAGTTGTGCTAGCATGTAGCCCTACCCTACCTTGCTCTACTCTGAAAGACTATAATAACATTTGAAAACGAGCAGTGAATTTTGTTTGGTTCAACGTATTGACCAATTATGAAGACCTTGCTAAGAATTTTCAGCAGGGGTCCCCAGCCTATCATAAAGGATGCAAATCTCTGAAAGAAGTTCTGTACAATTAATTTTATTAAGCCCCATAAACCATAAACATTCATCACAAACATCCACATTGATATTACAGTTTAGGGAAAGCTACTCTAGCCAAAATATGATGGTGCAATTTATACCTATGTTTGTAGCCCATTACTTACAGGCTCATACTGTACCTGGTTACTTATGCAGAACATTACTGGGGTCCACATTAGGCTTGCAATTGACAAACAAAGCACGAATGAAAACCTTCATCATAACTTTCAAGGTATGTGTCAATCAAGGTAAAAACAGATTAGTACACTGTCAGAGTACACTGTCAGGCTGCTATACAGGATGCCAAGCAACATTGGCATCTGACAAATGTTCCTACCAGGCAGAAAATGGCCAGGCAATTCGAAAGGCTGAAGGAACATTTGTCTCCGACTGTACAACATCAAACCTGATGATCAATATTCTACTGTTGGACAGTAGAATATAATCACAATAGTAAGGTAGTTATTCAACATACATAGAAGACGTATTGCTAATTGCTATAGAGACCCGGGTATATAACATTAATTTAAAATGAATTGATAAAATCACATTTTTCACACATAAATTGTCAAATTTGTGTAGGTACCTTAGTACCTACTGGTAGAGTAAATTAACTTTTACTGTAGGTATGTAAAATCATGTAGAAAATAGAAATTAGTACAAATAAGTTGTGTTCCCCATTCCCGTAACCCTAACCAATCCATAGGCTTCACATTCTCAAAAGTTTCAAGCCTTGGACATACTGTTTATCAGTTTACAAGCCTCAAGGGTTCGCACAAAGTTTTTTTGAAACAAATGTAGCTAGAATTTTCATGAAATTGAAACAATCTTTTGTAGAAAATATCATAAATTTCCAAAAGTTATCATCTTGATAGCGCTATTTAGCATATTATCGTGAAAATAATATATTTATAATTAATTCTCTTAAAATGTAAATATATACCACATCAATTAATATAAAACCATTTATGACATGCATGAGATATAATTTTATCGCCATTATCATAATGCCATACCCAGGTCCCTACATATCGATGCTCACCTGGGACTGTTATTTATATTTAAGCAATTGCTCAAGTGGTACCTAATTTCAATCTGACTGGGACACAGCACAAGTTTAGAAAACGAGGGGTTGGAGGCTTACGAATGTACCTGGCTCATAAACTTGCGGAGAGTTTTGTCCGAGATGAGGCACTGTCTCTTGAACTCGTAACCAGCATTCAGTTTCTCAACACAGGGTTGGCAGACCTGATTTGGTAGACCGTCTCCTAGACTCACCTGAAAATGCAGTAAATAGGTAATTCAGAGGTGGCTATTAGCTGTAAATTTAGCAGGTTGTATTCGCTTGGACATAAAACCGATGACTCCCTTGGCAGTGTGTCCATCTTCCTCATGTCTGTGTTCCCCTATGCGTAGAAATATAGGTCCTACAGTGCTAAAATCATTATTTAAAATTTATAAAAGAACAGTCCTGCTATCTCTTTTTGATCTCGTCACGACTGAATTTATTTTGGCGTTTAATGCTAATCTTAATAGCAGTGAAATGAATAGGTGATTTAACAAACTATCTCGGTGGCTCTGCTTTATGATAATTTTCATATGCAGTTTGAATTCCAGGTACTTATGAAGGGGGTTTTACATTGTTAAACCCCCCACTTAGGTACCTGGAAATCAAACTGCATATGAAAATTATTAGAAAGCAGAGCCACCGAGATAATTTGTTAATAGGTACATTGGGTCACGACAAGATCAAAAAGAGATAGAATCGGTAACCTGGGGCCTCTTTCACAAAACTTTTTGATGGCGTTACTGGGGTCAGTCCATGTTATTTCTTATGGCACTACGAGCTAATCCAACCCCCTGCAGGGGCTATCAGGTTAATCCAGTCCCTGCTCTTTTTAGATAGAGTAATTGAATGCTGGGCCGGAAGAACCATGAAACCAACACTTTTTTCAAAATAGTAGTTCTTTTTGTGAGATCTATCCACTGCCACCTTAAAATGTTAATTTTTTAAATGTTGAAATTACTTAAATTGATCATGAAAGAATCAATGGAAGAACCATTGGAAGAACCATGAATGTGATTCTAGATAGCCGACGGTGCGGACTGCATTGTGTCACCAAACTGTTAATTCATTTTCCAGTAGTCCTGCGACCCTAGTGTTGGTGGGAACACCCATTAAATTGGAACCAGCGGATAGATTATTATTATTAAAAGGAAGAAAACAAAATTGGTGGATGGATAATCAAATCAACGAAAGTATTTGAGGAACTCGGAAGAAAAGTTACAAATCAAAAGGGTACTGAAAGGTTATCCTTTTCAAATAAATAAGTTTTTGTACCTTTAATACATTTTGTGTTCAGGAACCCATTTATTGAATGAAACCTATATAATAACATCCACATCTTCCAAAATAAGTAATTGTGATAATATGGCATTGAAATAGTTTTTGGCTTTTTACTCAGAATAATGAAATTGTTGGTTTCATGGTTCTTCTGGCCCAGCATTCAATTATTTAAAACAACCCTGCAGATTGGTACTATCACAGGAGATAAATTTCAAAAATTCATCTTGTAAAATCTGTTCCTTAAAAGCAGAAGGGCAGCCCTGCTGAAAAATCTTAGCAAGATCTTGCTAAGATCTTGCCAAGATCTTAGCAAGATATTGTAAACAAGATCTTGGCAAGATCTTGCAAGATCTTGCTAAGATCTTGCAAGAACTTGCAAGATCTTGCAAGATCTTGGCAAGATTTTAGCAAAATCTTAGCAAGATCTTGTACATTTTGCTGCCAAAAAAACGTTAAAATTTCATAAAAAAATAAAATTTTCTATATTTATGAATACTCATTTGCATTCGGGAAACCTCTTCTGAAGTATTGGACAAGGTTTGATTACACATTTCAATTATAAAATCCCGTGGAACCGCCGTGTTTTGAACCT
This sequence comes from Leuctra nigra, assembly GCA_934045905.1. Taxonomy (NCBI): domain Eukaryota; kingdom Metazoa; phylum Arthropoda; class Insecta; order Plecoptera; family Leuctridae; genus Leuctra; species Leuctra nigra. The sequence continues at coordinate 14,089,444 of OW203761.1, forward strand.
GCGATCTCGTGGTCCGTAGTCGAGCGTCTTACCGAGTAGGCCACCGGTGCAGACAAGACTTAGCTGCGCTAATAGTGATCATATTGAGTTTTCATATTTAAGTGAACATATTTATATTATTTAGTGGATCATTATATTGTTATTAACATGATAAAATAGGAGAAACGATAAATATTAAGATTTATTTATAAAGTAAATTGATCTGTGATATTTCCCCATAAAATATATCAGCTCACGCTCTGTAGTATAATTACTATAGTTTATTTTACTAGGTGATGTGGTGCAAATTTTCGAAGTCAATGAAGTAAAAATTCTGTAGTTTATATACCTTACTACTACAAATACTGTAGTAAAAAGTCAATGTAAGATACTTCAGAATTTACTAAACTACAATATAAATCGGCTATAGTAAACATACTGTAGATTACACTTTTCTTTACTACAGATGAGATACTATAGATTTTCAATGAAGTATATATACTACCTATAGAACTTACTATAGCAAACTTATTCTGTCTGTAGTCAAAGTACTCTAGCTACATACTTCGAATTACTACAGTGAAGTACGTTCCCTATAACTTTACTATAGAAAACTGCAGTATATATCGCAAGTAGTAAAAACACTATAGTACATACTTAGAATTATTATTATTATTTATTTATCAACAATTACTACAGTAGGTCAAGTATATTTACTCCAGAGTAAAAAACAGTCTATTTCAGCGGTAGTAAAAATACTGTAGTTTATACTTTAGTTTACCACCGATACTGTAGAATTTACTTCAGTAATCTATGGTATTATGGAGTAAGTTTTTGCATGTACTTCAAGTACTATAGCACATACTATAGTTTACTACACGTTATTACATAATACTTTGGAATACCTACTTCAAAATATACTATAGGAAATTTTCCTAAGGGCCTTAGCAAGATCTTGAAAAAATCTTGGTAAGATCTTGGCAAGATCTTGGCAAGATCTTGGCAAGATCTTGATTAGGTCTTGTCAAGATCTTGATAAAATCTTATTAAGATATTACCAAGATCTTACCAAGATCTTGGTAAGATCTTGGCAAGATCTTGATTAGGTCTTGTCAAGATCTTGATAAGATCTTATCAAGATATTACCAAGATCTTGGTAAGATCTTGGCAAGATCTTGGTAAGATCTTAGCAAGATCTTGATTAGGTCTTGTCAAGATCTTGATAAGATCTTATCAAGATATTACCAAGATCTTGGTAAGATCTTAGCAAGATCTTGTTTAATACAAGATCTTGCAAAGACCTTACCAAGATCTTGTCAAGATCTTGGTAAATCCAAGATCTTGATAAGATCTTAGCAAGATCTTGGCAAGATCTTGGTTAATACAAGATCTTAGCAAGATCTTGCAAGATGTTGCAAGATCTTGGCAAGAATTTTCAGCAGGGAGGAGCTCAATTTAATGATTCTTGAAGAAAGTTCAACAAATGTACCTCGTCCAGTGTGGCAAGCAACAATCAACAATGGGATATTAAAGCTTACCTAATCCCGAGTATTTTGATGCCTGTCTGGTTGTAAATCTTTCTAACCACTATCAGTGTCCAATTTGCTGTGGTCCCATACCATTCTTATCTACTAGGTACTAGTAAGTACTAGGTATATCTTGCAAAATTTGCAAAATATTTTACTAAACTTTTACACTGTGCAAAAGTGGCATGTTATTATGTAATCGGGTAGTGTCAGAGCCACGATGTCAGAGCTTAACTGTCAAACAATACCATTGTTCAATTACGGTTAAAACCAAAATGCTATACGCTCAATTGCCGCAGTATTCTACGTCTTCCTTCGTCCAATTTTATATGTCTACCTGTAACACTCTGGACCCTTACCTAATATCGCTATATTTCAGTAGCCCCGTGTTACTGTAGCTTGATCGGCTAGTTGCCATGGCGGCAATGCTAATTCTTATGGTGGCTAAAACTTTTAAAACAAAAGTTGTGCTACAGTAGGTTTGTTCGTCGGGGTGTTCTAACCTGCTCGGAGCAGGCGGAAGTACGACACTGCATATATTAGGTGCATAAATTACGAATCAAAACTCGACGGATAGGTATAAGTAAACTTTTCCGTGACGACTTCCGGTGTGTTCCGAACAGGTTAGAACACCCCGACGAACAGACCGAGCAACACGGTACCTACTGAAATATGGCGATATTAGGCAAGGGTCCTGGAAGTAATACACACACACAAAGTAGGTACCTTAGTCATTTTTAAAGGGAACACTTACAGTTAGTACCACCATAGACATTATATAGCCTTCGGCGTACCGCCCTAATGTGGCAGTGGAATCTTTCAGCAAAACAATTATTATGATTATTTCCAGGAGTCAATAACTCGACTACGTACTCACTTAAAACTGTCATTCTTATTCAAGTCGATTACCTAACAATTTTACACAAAAGCAATATTGGAAAAGCTTTAAATGTTATGTTATGGAGTAAAACAATCCATTTCTCTATTGCTCGTTAGAGTGGGAAGCCAAAGGGCTATAGAAACGGTATCATTTGAAACTGTGAGCTTTAATGAAAATTAATTTAAAATGGAGTTCCAGATGCATCATAACTTACTTCAAGTTCAGTAACCCATTTGATTCGAATTGTCATAGCAACGGCACTGTCCTGGGCACTGTCGCTGTATATGTTGTAAGTTTTCAAACCTTGCCTCAAGCAGAGGCGACATATTTCACCCCACGACATTCTACTATTACCAACCGAAGCCGAAACACCGGCCTGCAAAAAAATTAGAAAATTAGGGAGTTGTTGAAGCACAATGTTGCAATAGGTAGAGTTAGGTACTAGTAGGAGTTTCCTAAAACCAATTAGAACAATGGCAATTAGAACATGGCAACTGTGCCAATGCATAGTATGGCCAAAGATATTTGGCCAAGAGTTGTAAATAAAGGGCATTGGTTAAGTCGTATCTCCGTGGCGCAATGAAATATTATTAATAAAGAACAAATTCTATGGTACCGTGGTGGGTGTCAGATTTCAGCCCTTGTCACTGGCTTGACCCCTACCCTCTACTATGAAGAGACTGCTTGGTTGAATCCACGCCCTCTTTTAAAGGGACTTACTAACTATGTTGATTTAAAACTTGTGACAGTTTGGTAGTTACATACTATTGGGTATAAAGATGCGATTTAAATAGATACTTTTCAATTCATAAAAACCATTTAGATGTATTGCCGTTTACGAAAAATATCTAAATATTTACAGCAACAAGTTGACCGTACACATGGCAACACAGCATTATCGGTTTAACACTATTTCTAGAAACGAATGCATTCTCTTTGTAAGATTACACACCTTGTAAAAGCACTTCTCCAGAAATTTAACAGTCACTTTCAAAAATGTGTACTAATTTCATGTTTAAAACACTTAACAAGCAAAAATAAGGTCCACGCGAACAAATTTTACGAACAAAGTACAATGAGCTTCAGGGCGATGCACCTTCCAACATGGCTACGCACCAAGTGCGATGTTGCAAGATTTCATGCATACAGGTTTCTTTTCTACTTGGCGGGAAATTCAAACAGAAGACAACAAAACACAAATTTTTTGATTTTCTTTCTTGATATGATACAAAAATTAAAAAAAATTAATAATTTGATAAAATTTACAAGTGAGAATGATAATGATAATTTAATTTATTGTGCACATAAAATAGGTACACAATGGCCTGTATTCAACAATCGACTCGTTGATCTTCCAAACATCCATCTTCAGATTCAGATTTCAAAATGTATTTATTCATTTGCGTTTTTACATACAAATACATACATAATACACTTTATGATAATATATCTAGACAAAAAGTATCAGTTTTACATTACAGTGTTAAATTATACATTATAAATAAATAAATACCCACATAAGCAAAATGCTTGTGTGTGGGAGAGGAGTTTGTAGGTTAAATACAGATTAAAAATCAAGATAGCTGGAGTATAGGTAGTTGATGTGATATAATTTGTTTATTAATTGAAACTTAAATTACTAGAGTAAAATTTTGATGAGCATCTATCTAATTCAGTATCCCAATGGGATTGAGGTAATTGTTTGAGCCAAATTTTAATGCACTTCTTAAAGATTTTAATATTATCAATAGTCTTTAAGGAATTCGGTATTGAATTAAAAATTTTGGGGCCAAGATAATCGCTTTGCCTTTGTCCTAAGGATGTGCTTTTCCTGGGGATTTCTAAATTTTGTGATGATGCTGTTCTTGTAGAGTGATGATGATTTGTCGATTTAGTATTAACAAATTTAGTGAAGGTATGCAAAAGTAAACTTTGTATAAATAATGATTTAATTGAAAGAGTGTCTGAAACTTTAAAAATAGAGTTTGTTGGATAATCTCTAGGTTTATTAAACATAATTTTAATAATTGACTTTTGTATGGTATTTAGTGGTTTAACGAAGGTCGCAGCAGCGCTACCCCAAGATATGATTGAGTATTGGATTTGCGATTGAACAAGTGCGTAGTAGACTGCCTTCAAGTTACATATATTTAATATTGGTTTAAGTCGAATAAATTTATATACTATTAGTCTGATTGATTTTAAAAGCGCGACAATGTGCAGCTTCCATTTTAGCTGCTCGTCGATAATAATTCCAAGATATTTGGTTTGTGATACTTTTTGAATTTTGTAGCAAGAACAAGGGCAATTTGAAACGATACAATTTTGTTCATGTATTTGAAGTTGTGTTTGATAATTATTTACGCGCAATTTATTGTTTGAAAAAGTCATGAAAACAGTTTTGGCTAAATTGAGACTGAGCAGATTTTCGTTTAACCATGCATGTACTTTCTTTAGTCCTATTTCTGCTTTACTAATAGCTAAGTCAAATGAAGTGTCGGTAAATATAAGTATTGTGTCGTCTGCATAGGATATCAGCTTTCCTCCAGTGTGAAGGTTACATAGGTCGTTGATGTAAATAAGAAAAAGAATGGGTCCTAAAACGGTCCCTTGTGGGACCCCGCAAGTAAGAGTCATTGGTTTACTTAAGAAGGAATTAATTTTGACGTATTGAGTTCTGTTTTCAAGGTAGTTCTGTAGTAGGTTCAGCGGGACACCTCTTATGCCAATTCGTTCAAGTTTTTCAACTAGCTTTTTGTGGTTCACAGTGTCGAAAGCTTTAGCTAGATCGAGAAAAATGGCAACAGGATTTTGTGAATTATCTAATGAATGCAATATGCTGGAAGTTAGTGAATAAATAGCGTCTTGTGTGCTGAGTTTCGGTCTAAAACCAAATTGGCACGAAGAGAGGACGTTAAATTTGTCAAAAAAGCTCATGAGTCTTGTTTTTATACATTTTTCGAATATTTTAGAAAAGTGAGTCAATAACGAAATAGGTCGATAGTTTTCAATTTTGAATTTTTCCTTTGCTTTATATATAGGTTTGATGATGGCAATTTTTAATGACTGGGGAAAAATTCCAGCTGAGAAAGATATGTTTATTATGTGTTCCAGGGGGTAAGTAATAAATTGGGCTATTATTTTTATAGTTGATGCTTCAATGTTATCAATACCACAAGACGTATTTGATTTCAGTTCCATTATTGTCTTGTATATCTCAGCAGAAGTAACAGGTAGAAAACTTATAGAATGCATTATATTTAATTGTTCTTCTTCGAGTGAAGAGTTCCCATAAAGAGGGTTGCTTTTTATTTTGTCTGCATATTCTTGTCCAACTGAGGTAAAATAATCGACGAAGACATCAGCAGTTTCTTGTGAGTTTGATTTTACGTCAATTTTGTTATTGTTAACAATAAGCTTTTCTATTCCCTGGGATTTTGATTTATTTTTTGCACTTGGTGTTACATCATTTATTATTTTCCAAATAAGCTTAGGATCATTATTTGCAGCTGCTATTTTGCTTGCATAGTAATTATTTTTAGTATCTTTAATTAATAAATTAAGGTAGTTTCTAAAGAACTTATATCTTTGGCGAAATTCAGTATTTGGCGGTAAATTATTTTGTAGACGAAACATATTATCCTTTTTAAGTTCTCGACTCATCGCGTCCCTTTTCCTTATAGAAGTAATTAGTCCTTTGGTTATCCAAGTTTTTTTTTTTTTTTTTTTTTGTTTTTTTTCTCTTCAGCTGTTTCACCTCTTCACCGTTTACCTATTTCTTCTTAAGTTAAGCTAATAAAGATAAGGGCACAGAGGAAACCCGGGTACCGGCATGTAGCCTACTCCTGATGAAAGATACCAAAACTTTTACAGCATTTGACCTCCACAGCCCATGCCATCGAGGGACTGATAATAGGTAGAGAGAGGGAGGTTGTCATTCTTACCGCCAAACAATCCAGTCTCTCTGTCCCAACGGCAGCAACTAGCAAGCAAAAACTACTGACTGCGCTCAACGGTGCTTAACATCAGTGATCCAATGAGAAAAGAAAAGAGGTACACTCGGCCAAACATAAATTGATCGTTGATCAAATTTGATTGACTGATAAATGTTAGATTGTTACCATCCAAAGTCAGTCCAAGCGATCTCCTTGTCTAACTCTAGTAGGTGACCTCACATTTCGACGATAATAACAAGCTTTGATTGGTATGGGACATGACCAGCAGTCATTCAAATTTGATCAACGATCAATTTATGTTTGGCCGAGTGTACATACATAGTGTTTTGCTGGTTGTTGATTTGATTCATACCAACCAAATCAAGACAAACCAATCAATGTACGAAAATAATTGTTTGAATAATTTTGTGAATGAAAAACAAATACTTTCTACACTTGTTGCTTAGATCTGGGGTTCCAGTCCAATGCTTCCTAGTCAGCTAGCACAACACCCTCCATATTCATTCCCAATGGGCCAGTCCTTATTTTCAGTGAATGAGGATGGCTTCGGAAGCAAGCAACTCCTCTTAGTACGGACAGCATCCACCCTCGCAGTTCTTTTAGGATAACAAAATTAAGGCAATTAACTGAGAAAGCACCATAGTGAAACCCCCTAAAAGGTTATGAATTGCTGTTTATAAATGCTGTCTGCACTAGGAATGAAGCGGAAACGAATCCACAAAAAAGGTTCCATATCTTGGGCCAATTATACATGCATTTTCAAGTTTTAGAAAGTCTCACGTCTTTTAAGTCTGGTAGTTGATTAGCTGATTAGGTAGCTGAGCCTAAACTGATAACTTACAAAATAAGCCATTTTGTGTGGATTAATCTCCTTCTTGTTGAGCGAGCGTCACCACGGTACTCTTATGGCACTTTCTGCCCAGGTCAAACAGCACAACCAATTGATCTGAAATTTTGCACATATACTAACGTAATCTATGCGGTCCCTGGGATCGTTTTTGAACGGGATCATGTGATCGGTTCACATTTTAAAAAAATTATCTTTCGATTGGTTGTACCGATCAATTTGAAATTTTGACAAGTCATTACGACCAACATTGTCCTTAATCTTATAAAGTTTCAGCCAAATCCTCCCATTGGTTAAAATTTAAAAAAATCTTTCATGTAATTTTTGAAATTTAAAGTAGAATTGTTTGACCGATCGTCTTTAAACTTTGCATGGTGTTGCGCGTATCTGTGCTCGCTCATCAACGCGTTACATAGAGCGTTTTCCTAGTGTTACAAATAGTACCTAGTTTTTTTCAATGCATTAAAATTTAATTATACCCTACATAGGTAGGTATGTACACATTTTTTGAAAGATTCAATTTTTTTAGAACAAAATTGAGAATAAGAAATATTAGTTTAGAAATAAATATTTTATTACAGAGCTTGGTAAACATTAGACAATGGAACATAACTTAATCAGAAAAAATGCCTTCGAAACACAGTAGAAGAATGTTGAGAACTTGTTTTAACTGCATTTTAAAATTGGTAAACAAGCACGTGCGATCTTTAACTATTAACAGCACTAGAACAGAAACAAAACCAAATCTTCAAATATACACCAACACACATATAAAAATATTTGAGCACCAGACATTCTGAAATTCTATGCAGTCACACAAACAATACCCAGCACATGCACGACTAAATTTATCTTTCTTGGAAAGGTTACAATGTGGGACCTTCCAATTTATCACAAGCCAATAAACTAAATAAATGTGTGAATTAGCAGTCCAGTACACAACTCCAACACTCGCGTCAAACTTGGAGTTTGGCTCTCAGGCCAAAATCTTGTATTATTATAGAGAAAGAAATTATAAATAACCAATGCTTATAATGTGTATACGTACAACAAACCAAAATTGTCACAAGGTTGTGAACATCACTGTCACATACACACACACATTGAAATATTGTATCAAGCCATACACGAAAATAATATATCTTTACGTGGGTATAGTTTTAAAAAACTCGTCATTTTACATGGACAAAAAATGTAAGTAGCTAGCAGAGTACACAGTAAAGTAAAATAATTAACTAGGTACACAATAGAATAGTACAGTAAATAAATAGCATTAGATTTTTAAATAGAATGAATACCAACCTACAAAATGATCCTTAAATAAATTTTATAGACAGAAAATGTTGGTGCACTGTTTTTACGTTTTTGGTCTTAGATTTACATAGCATTTTTCTTTTAGCACATTTACTTCTACTTATTATTCTGTCTGACATTGTCAGGCAATCAAAACTGGAATAGGCAAGCAAAGATTAAAGAAAAATATTATAAATGATGCCAAAACATACACACAGTAGGTTTGTTCGTCGGGGTGTTCTAGCCTGCTCGGAACAGGCGGAAGTACGTCACTGAATATGTTAGGTGCAAGGATTTCAAATCAAAACTCGACGGATAGGTATAAGTAAACTGTTCCGTGACGACTTCCGGTGTGATCTGAGCAGGTTAGAACACCCCGACGAACAAACCTAGTATATGTACTTACCAGGTATTCTAGTAGCATACAACCTACTTTTCAAAAATGGCTTGCTTAATGGGCCGTTTACATACAAGCGGTTTTGGTTTACGGTTTTTTCTATTAACCAACCAAATGTGTTGGCCTTGTGATTGTTTAATATAAATTTAAAAAAAAGCGCTTTAAGTGAACACTGCTGATAGATTCTTCCAAGGGTGTATTCAGTGGTTTAATTCAGTAGGCAGAATTCATCTGATTTTCATCTAAAGTGGCCCATACACGGTCAATCTTGCATGACATACCTACTTGACAAGCATGGAAGTTTGATCATGTGTGGGACTTAGGTGAATCTTGACGAAATTCAAACACTGACAGAAATCCCTCATTTCTGCCTTGATGCCAAGGTCACCCGGCTTGACATGCACATTGTCAAGGAATATTGACTGTGGATTGACCACTTAAAAGATGGCGTAAGTTTTGATTTAATAAATTTAGATTGCGAACTCTAAAGCCCAGTACACATGGCACATCCACCTCGAACATTGGATGTGATGTGACCTTGGATTTTAGAACCTAACTCTATAATGTTAAATAAAGCGCATTCACATAGCGCATGTGTGGCCTTGAAAAATGTAATATTAAAATACACGCATACAATTCGATGGAATGTGTCGTGTGTACTGGGCATGAGATGCAGTGGAAATTTGGACACGTAGATATAATTTTGTAGCATCTATTTTGGGACATTTTGGTAGGTATTTGTTGCGTCAGATGAAGGCTAATCAAAACTTATGCTACTGAGCAGAGATAAAAAATGTTAAGAAAATGATAAATATGTAATCAGGTATAAACAAAATAAAATAATATGTAGGGTACCTATGATTTACCTGTCGTCCTGTCATAATTCAACAATGAAGTATACCTACTCTTAAACGAAAAGTACCTGATATTGAGGGTACAACTATTGTTATTTTATTATGCCTACTTGGCAAAATATATGGCATCAAAATTACACCTAAATGGATGTCCTTGAACCAAAAATGTTCTCCTACTGTTTGCCAGCATGATTTCAAAATATCAATTTGCAGCATCCTCCCCCCTCCCCAAATTTCATCCTGGAAACACCCTTGGGCTCCTCCTCTAGTAAAATTATAAACCGCAAGTTAAATATATACAATAATATTGGTAACCCATACCTTCTGTAAGGAACCGATTTAAACACTACCTACTTAAAACGGTAATACATCATGAACATTATTATTTATCAATAAATTTGACCAATTTTACATAATTAATTACATTAAAATGATCGTAATAGTAGATACGTACCTACCTAAACATTTACATATCATATTGTTCTACTATACAAAACCGTGCAATTTTTTCAAGTAATAACACCACACTGTAATTAATGTGTACTCCTACTTGGTAGTATAGCATTATTTGTTACACGCACTGCAATTACAACAGACTCACTTTCGGACAAGCAAGTTCTCGTAGACAAAGTTTCTTTCACACTTAAAAAGTTAACACTTTACTTGTTTGTTTTCCCAATTCAGAAAGTGTACCTAATGAGTAAATGTGCCGATTTTAAAATGTTTCATATCTTGAAGAACATGTTGAAATCAGACAAGTTACAAGTCTGAATAGACTTACAAGATATTCATTCTTTTCGTGGTTACAACTCCTGAGCAAGCAGTATTGGAAAATCGTTGACTTACGCACTTGAGCAGTTGATCGTACAATCATCTCTCGTTCATTCAATTTTTGCAGCTCAATTAGTCAATCTTGACGGCACCATAAATCTTGCGAATGAAGCCGTATGCCGCAAAGAATCCAATTGTTCCCGTAAGCAGCCAAAATGTGAGTACCATGATGAATGTGTATCCAAAGTAGAGTAACGTTGGAATAAATTCTGTTATTTCCAATTTGGTGGCGAAGTAGAACACGGAATAGGCAAGTACATAAACCGCTGAACCTCCGGACACAAGAAGACTTCGCCACCACCAGTTGTAGTCCTAAATGCAACAAATAAGATATAAATAGCTCATTATCTGTCAGGCCTGGAGGGCTATTCAAAATTTCCGTGTGGTCTCGTTTCACTTGATACGGGCTCACTGCACACTGGAGTGCTATCTATTTAACATGACAGTGACACCGTATCAATTGATACGAGACGACAAGGAAATTTAGAATAACCCCCTGCGGTACTTTGAGGTCTACATGTTGGCATGTCATAATACCTAAATGTTGAGTTACAAAGATCCTAAATTGATTGAATAAGATGCCATAAAGGCTGATAATGGAGTAAGAGTGAACACTACATAACATGAACATTGTATGTACGTTGTTATAAGTACAATGTACACTATGTAAATACTATGTGTGTACTATCAATGCACAATGTAAAAAAGGTACCTACCTATTCGAAAGAAACAGATTGGTTGCTAGGACATGTGCAAAGCTAACTACTAATACGACAAAGAGAGAAACCACTGTGCTGTGTGTTGTGTGAAGAAACTAAATGAACAATTCACGTACACAAGTAAATTTGCAGTACAAAGGTCAAAGGTGGTGATTTAGATTTTAAAACGTTATAGTATATAGCAATCTCATCTGACATCACAGCTGATCAAAATCTAACTGGGGGATAGATGCTTTCAATAAACAAGTAATAAGTACCTAATAATTACCTATATTTCTTGACTTAATGTCCTTATTTTATAAGTGGTCCTTAATTTTAATAGGCATTTCTTTCACAACTATATTTAAAATACTATAAACTATTGAAACATTGCATTCCCCTAGCAAAACAAACAAGAAAGAGTAACAGATTTATGATTTAGTACTCTTTCCCACAAACTGCCCATGACAATATGGCGGACGACGCATCGTCCTACAGTTCGTTTTCCTATGTTTGAACTCTCACCAGAATGCGCTGATAGGCAGTTTTTCTGCTAGGCTGAGAAAGACTTAATTGCGCGCTCACCTTGCAATGACGTCTTTCTTGGCCTAACAAAGTAAGTGACGGTGGCTCCATCTGGTGAGTGTTCAGACTCTCGCTGTCCCGCCTGTATCTTTCACATGCCCTTAGATTTGATGGGATGATGGCATCATCTCACGAAGTCTCATCTAACTTTAAGAGCGGAGCTCTGATTTCATTGATAATAATTTATTACAACGGTGATTACTGATTATCAAGGAACATGACTAGCAGCCAATTCGTTTCGTTCAATCAAATACCTTTTTTACTTTGGTACATTGATTTTTTGAGGTGTCAATGGTATATGGACAAATGGGCTAAATTAAATGTTCTGCAGTTCCATTTCTTATGTACAGAACAGCATTTTAATCAAGGAGTTAATCTGCTAAATTATTTGAAAGTATTTAGTAATGTAAAAAGAAAGTCATAAATAATATTAGAATAGTCTTGGCGAAACTAACCTCTCCGCAGAGCTGGAAATAAACCATCACAATGGATATCTGCGAACATGAGATGACCAGGATGCAGAAGACGAGAAACAGGAAGCCAAACAGGTAGTAAAACTGGTTCTCCCAGATGGCAGTGAAGATAAAAAACAACTCGATGAAGACGGCACCAAATGGTAACACGCCAGCCATAAGTGTGCTGAAACAAGGAAAACTGTTTGGAGAAATGTTTGGCCATCAGCAAGCAATGAGCAATTAAATAAGTAGAAAACTTCAAAAATGTATTATCTACAAAGTTGAGATCAGTGATTCTTAAACTGGGTTCCCCAGCATTTGCTCATCGGGGGTCCTCGAAGCCTTCAAGAAATATTCATAGCATTCACCTACATTTAAAATAAAAACCAATAAAAATACCTATTCAGTATACCTACATTTGTGTAAGAATTGTGTCCTTATTCTTCTGCCATTCTCTCTTAATTTGGGGTGAATGAAATTTTTGAATATATTCTCATAATGAAAGTATATTTATGTGCCCAAATATCAAATTGGCGAAAATTATTATCCAAAACGCATAGAAATGGTCCAAACTGAAATTTTTAAATTTTACCACATGTGTGAACGACAGTTTTCCCCAAAATAAAGACTAGCCATACTAATGTAGAATAAAAATAAAACAAATCAATGATCCGACATACTATTTTCAATGCACCTCTTAATTTAGAGTAGACAATATTTGGGAAAGGATAATCTGACCAGGAATGTTGCAAAATTAAGTATTGGGGGTGTGCGACAACAGAAGTTCTGTTGAGTAAAAAAGTTTAAGAGCCACTGCTTTAGATTATAACTTATAAGAGCATCTGTCAAACTTTGTAGGTGTAACTTAGTATGTAATCTCTAAATTTATGGCACTTCTTTCCAGCATCCTTCAACATTAATTGATTTCGTCATATGGTTGAACTATAAATTAAACAAGATTCCAATATTTATAAGTTATTATTATTGTTAGGTACATATATTATTTATTAATTATTATATTTTGTACTTACCACAGCATAGGGTTCATGTACCACAACTGATCGGGAACCTGACGAGGTATCTGATTGGTTCGCACTGGATGTTGAAGAGCTTGCTTCCGGAAGCCAAAGTAGTATCCAAGGAAGACTAGAGGCAGCGAGATGCCAAACCAAAGGCACAGCAACGACATCATAGTAGAGAAGGGAACTGCACCACTTGAGTGCTTGCCCCAGATGAAGAAGTTCAAAAAGAAGCCGATACCAAACACAATAGCCGGGTAAAGAGTTGCGGTCTGGAGGACACAAACATTGAAGACATGTTTTAACAATCATATCAAAAAAGCTCACACTCACTTAAGTGGATTACTTGGCTTTGAGTTTTGGTAGATAACTTGGTAAGAGTTTGTATACCTGAGAATGAAGCAGAAGATTTGAAAAGGACAATTATGTAGATCCAAAATATTGCTAAAATATTGTTTTGTTAATAAAAAAAATAATGTTGTAGACATCATTGATGTGATGTTAGCTTTGGTAATGCTCTGACACTGAAATATCCAGAGGTCCCTACTTAGAACAGGGAATTAAAATATAACAAGCCTACTAACCAGGAAAGCAGCTCTCTTCCACTGTCTGCCTTTCATGGTCTTGTAGAGCCTGGCAGAGAAGTATCCCGCAACCAGTCCGGAAAACACATAGAGGAAGATGGCGGCCGTCATTAGCGCTCCTCTTGATGCCGGAGATAGCATTCCCAGCATCGCAAAAACTAAAATGAAAAGAACAGGACATGTTTAGTTCAAAATTAGGAAATATTCACTTGCATTCTGATCAGATTACATAAGTTGCTTTCACACTGCACTATTCCCCCGGGTTGAAACTTCAGTCCGACACGAGTCAAGAAATAAAGCGTGTTTACACCAGATCCCCCCGGGTTCAACCAGCTGGGAAAAAAACCCAGTCCTTCCCTGCGTTTCTCCCTGGGGCAAATTTCCATAATTTTGTGTTTCAAGTAATATGCTATGTGTAATGGCAGTGTTTTTCACTCTGGCGGCGATGTATAAAGCAACTTCGCACTTGCGCAAAGCTCCGAAAGTGTGTGTGCAATGCGTGTGCAAAACAAAATTTAGAACTATACATTCACCGGATTCATTTAGCATGGGGAATGACGTCACAATGCGTAGACAGTTGCTAATCCCTGTAAAGTGTGGTCACCTGGTGTGGTAGGTCAAGCCCTGGGTACGTACCCGAGTCGTAAACCCCTGTGTTTGACCCTGGGATTAAGTGGTGTAGTGTGAAAACAGCTATAGAAAAGTATCTTTAACATTAGGTACTTTAAAACTACCTAGTGTAGTGTGTGTAATACTAAGCAGCCTCGCATTGTAGTCCAGTCAAATCAGGCTTAAAAATGTCCAAACCCAAAATAAATTGTAACATTTGGTTTTTTGTTGTCATTCTCTTCTGAAAAATGCCCTCTACAACATATCCAAAATCCGCCAAAATCCGCGCACCGGAAGTACTTTTTAATCACTTTTTAAGTTAATTTCCCATGCTAATTCCATCTTGCAAAAAAAATAAAAAATAATGTAACTCCGATTTTGACGAAACTTGGCCGAATTGTTCACCATCCTAAATGAACAAAAAAAGTTTTCTTAGCGTTTTTCTCTAAATCTTATTGTTTCGGAAATATGGCCCATCGAAAAGTCATATTTTAGTCAGTTTTCGACTTTTCGAGTGTAATTTGACGATTTGCAAGGTCCATATTTCCCAAACGATAAGATTTAGAGAAAAACGCTAAGAGTGCTTTTTTTGTTCATTTAGGATGGTGAACAATTCTGCCAAGTTTCGTCAAAATCGGAATTACATGAAAAAAGTTTTTTTTTGCAAGATGGAATTAACATGGGAAATTAACTTAAAAAGTGATTAAAAAGTACTTCCGGTGCGCGGATTTTGGCGGATTTTGGATATGTTTTAGAGGGCATTTTTCTGAAGAGAATGACACCAAAAAACCAAATGTTACAATTAGTTTTGGGTTAATCTCTCATTTGACTGGACTATTGAGTGTGAGGGTCATTGTGACAGCTCAACGACAGGTCCTTTCATGCGAAGGTAAGTTGGATACAAGAGACGAGGCATACAATATCTATCATCCCTTACTCGTACCTATTGCGTCTTGTGACTGTAAACGTGGCTAACATAAGGTCCTACTTTTTATGGAATATTATAGGTAACAATAATAATAATAATGTATCTAAATGCATTCTCTTTTCTTCCAATTACATGAATCAGTTACCTAATTTAAACCATAAAAATATACTGGCTGGCCCTGTAGCATCTTTGTCTCTCTGCACTTAACTAATTAATCACTACTATTACTTCTTAATATTAATGTAAGCAAATCGCATTTCATTAGCTGTTATTATAAGCTACTTACATATGGTGATGAGTGCCATAAAGAAGATCTGAATGCCACTGCCAATGACTGCGGCAAATAATCGAGGATTGCGCGGAGGTCGAAATATATCTCCGTGCACCAATTTCCAGCCAGTCTCTTCAATAGCCTCATCCGGACCCTCGTCTGCATTGTAGCGTGCAATATCGCGCCGCAATGTACGCACCATTATCATTGTTAGGATGCCTAACAAGAAGAATCAGATATCTAATCTTTCAGTTAGATCAATTTGTTAGTTATAAACTTGGTAGGTACATATTACAATACGTATTCAACTGGATAGGTAGTAGGTCTCAGTTTTTACACAAAATTTGCTTCAAGGTGCAATCACAGGTCAAAATGGATTATGTTTTGATTCGAGATGAAACTATTCCAATTTTTTATGATTCTGATACCGATTCCTCGAAACGATTCTTGACCGATTCCGATTCTTTATGATTTTTTAAAGAAATATGTATTAATAGTTTAGTAAATATATACTAACAACTTAACCCGCTTGTTCCCTCTAGCCAAAAATTGGGACGGTCTGATTTTCGAGATATAACTTCAATAGATGAAGTTCTTGAGGAGTGTGAAAGTAGTCACAAGAATGGATTAAGTTCGAAGTAAGAAATGAGCTGAAGGTGGAGTGATTGTGTTCGAACTGGGAAGGGAGAGGCTAAGGTGGTTCGGACACATGAAGAGGATGGCAACAGGGCAAGTGCCACGGCGGGTGTTTGAGCCGGCGGCAGTGGGACCACGGAGAGTAGGAAAACTAGGTATGTACTGAGAGAGAGGTGGATTGGAATTATCATGGAGGATATGCCGGAGAGAAGAGGAAGGTGGAGTGAGTTGGAGGCTGAGAAGCAGTGGGAGGACAGAGCTAGGTGGAAGGTGTTTGTGGAACAATTAGAAGTAGAAGAAGATGAGGAATTCATGCAACTCTTGTTTTGGTGGGAGTACCTACCCCTTGACCCAATGTGTAGAACCAGGGATGGATTATTTTTTGTCATTCGCTCTTCACATTTAGGGGAATAAGTTATTTTTTGTCAGAATAAAAAAAACAATAGGTACTTATTTTAACTGACGGACAACAGTCGTTTTACTTTACCTCAGTGCGTGAAGTACTCAACACCTACCAAGCCAACACCAGCTGATTGGTTAGTAAATTCCAAATTACAACCAATTAAAAAGTAGCAACAAAATTGCTTGAAATTTAAAAAGAACCGGAATCGCTAGATATGGGGCCAAATAATCCCGATTCTTCAGATTCTTTAAGTCGGTAGAATCTAAGGAATCTGTATCGGAATCGTCACAACTCTAGTTTTGATCCTTGTAAGTGTAACCAATCATAAGTCTAGAAACCATTTGCGACACATTGCATTCAGTTATAATAGAAAAAAATACAAAACAGAAAACCGCTCTATGTGAACGACTCTAAAATGCCAATGGGTTATGTATGCGCATTAAATATGAGCATGCAAAGTTTTCTCCAAAATTAGAATAAGGGAGCATCTTTTATTAGGAATTTGAGAGTAAATACGGTACTACCACTTGGTACCACCTATGCACTAATAGTTTATGTACCTGACAGAAAGAAGACAACAACTAAAGAATTGATGATGGAGAACCAGTGGACTTGAACATCCGACATGCCCAAGTAGATGTCCCATCGTGAAGCCCAGCTGATCTCTGACGCACGCCATTCCACCGAGTATGTGAAGAAGAGGCGTGTGCCAGCACGAATGTTCACCAGCTGGTGGGCAGGTCGCTCAGGGAATGAGCAGGTATCACCCTCGAACGTTAGAGAATCGGCGCTCACACTGCGAGCCTCTACTTCGAAGCCAACCACGCGATACATTCCACTAAATGAGGGAGAGATGAGTCAAGTGAGTAAATCAAGGTCATTCGAATTAGAACTCAGATGTGAGAATCCGCTCGGTTCTAGTAAGTATTCACAATAATTTTGATTCAACTCTCAGTTGAAACACCTAGATATGTAGTAGGTAGGCGCTCTAGAAAAAACTGACGCAGTTGTTCGTTGACCTACATGATTTCTGTATGTTAGGGTCCAGGGAACAGGAGTGATGTGATGTATTGTATCGGTGCTCACGAAAACGAATTGCATAACGTTTTACTGGTAGATAGTTAATGGGTTCTTTGACTTACTCATGCATGTGATACAAAAGTATTAGCTTGAGGTGGTTGTTGATGTACGGCGCTTGAACGTGCGTTCCGTCGTTAGTTATTCCCCCGAGTTGGTAACCATGTTCATGTTGAAAGTCACCTGTATCGGAGTTTATCACTTTTGTAGCGCAAGGTAAATTGTCCACAAGCCTAAAGAAAAATATGGAATACATCAGTTTTACCCTTTAATGAGCTTGAAGTTGGTCTACAAATCCAAATGTAGGTAGGTAGTGCATTGCATACAAAATAGAGGTAGCTACTAAAATGTAAAAATATCGATCTTACAGATGAACATAGTATTCATGTTGTATCCTGCTTGCAACAATCTTTGACTGTTCAACATTCCAATTTATCGGACTTTTGGGTGAATGACAGAGCAGCCTACACTTTACATCTTCTGTCATCAAGACCTCATACGGCGTGTTCACAATACGATCACCCCGCAAAACCTCACCTAGAAACGAAAAAAATAATTGAAATAAATATAAACGTTACCTACATATTATACAAAATTGATTTTTTGTGATTTGGACAACTTACCCAGATTTTCTGATTTATATATTAATGTCCCATTCTTTGGTAAGCAAAACGGCAACGAATAATATTCGTACGGCAGTTGTGTGTGAGTGCTCGTCATCTTCACGGCCTTTACATCAATGCGAGCTCCTTTTCGATACTCCACTGGGGCGACTCCCGGGACGTAAAATGCGTTTGTAACATTAACCCAGATCGCAGAAACTAGTAGAAACAGAAATCTCCACTTCTGCCACGTCTGAAACTATAAATAAAACGTAAATATTACATATGAATGTGGGTAAAAAGGCTAGTATACACAACAGTGAAGAAAAATCAACATGATGAGTAAGGTAACCTACAACAGGTATATTTGACATGTTTCTAATAGCTTACAAAGTAGATTTCAATGGTACTTGCCATTCTCTGAACTGGTTGTGTTGTGCTTTCGCACACTAGATGGAAAATGTCACTATCTACGCGAGGCCAAACACGTAAGTAGATTGTAATAATAATGATAAAACATAAAAATTAAACGTCAGGCCTTTTCTTCACTCACACACGAAACCACACACGACACAAGCGAGCGAGGGCCGAACTGAATCAAAGGCCGAATGAATCGAATCGAAGTTCGCTCAAAATTCGATTATCGGATTCGATATTTTATTTTCGACAATCGAAAGAACTAAAAAAGATCGATCTGTCAGTCATTAGGGTTGTACTAATTTTGCACGTGGAGTTTATGTTACTTTGTTTTCGTTTTAACATGTGACAAATCTGTTATTGTACATACCTACTTCTTTTGAAATGGTTCAGGTATGGAATTACAATATTGCTAACATATAAGTATAGATAGTAATATACCTACTTACCTGCTCAATTTAATTTCTCAACACCCAGGTTTTGACTTTCGCGTGAGAAAGCGTCTATTTTTTTGGACCAAAATGGCAGCTTTTTATGTCCTAACTAAAAACCACGGCCTAAAAACCAACATTGCAAAGAGAGATTGATAGACAGTGAAAATGCCAGTTTGAATCCAAGTTCCTTTTTGCGTAATGGATATTAATCAGCGTCTTTCGTGGATTTTGAAAGCACAACCTACCCCATACCTAAGATTACTGCAAAGATTGTAAAGATTCCTAACCTCAACTAGTACTACTAGGTACCTACCTACCTAGTACTAGGTACCTAGGTAGGTAGTACTACCTACCTAGGTAGTACATGGAGCTGGAGCCAGTAATGACTCCATAGTTGATTCATGTCCTAAGCTACGATGTAAGGTTTAGGTACAAATACGGTGAGGACCACTGTAGTAGCCGGTAGTGACTAAAATCCCGACAGCCGGGATTTTCAGGTTAAAAAAATAGTCCCGACTGGCCTTGTTTATTTATATACTGGTTAAGAACGGCTTTCAGTATGACCGTCCAGATGGCGCAATGGATAGCGTACTGGACCACGGTGCAAGAGGTCGTCGGTTCGAATCCGGCCGGGAGCACATTTTTTTTTATTTGTAATTTTCACAAGTTTTAATTCTGCCTAACCATAGAGTTATTTTTTTTAAGTTGCCCAGTTCGAATTTGTCTACCCATAGAGAGTTTTATTCCTTAGGCTGCCCAGTAAAACCTACGGTCGGGACTATTTTTTTAACCTGAAAGTCCCGGCTGTCGGGATCGTAGTCACACCCGTAGTAGCCTACATATTATTGTAAGATGTACTAAATAAATAAATAAAATAAAATAAATAAAAATAAATAGACTACATGTTTGGTACTAGGTAGGACCTAGGTAGGTATAGCTACTGCACCGCGTAGAGAACAGCTATCTTCACAATATTAAATTTAAGGTGAGATCAGATGGGCTTGAGACGTGAAACAGGCTCCAATGCTAAATATGGCCAGGTCTATAGAGTGGATTGGCTGCGGCTACCAGCCGTTCGCAGCGCTCTCTAAGCACCATGGTTGGTGTTAGAAAATCGAACTAATCTGAATTTTAGCGGGTTAATTCAAAATCAAATGTATAAATTAGAACTTAAACAACTTGGATAACGATCAGATGAAATTAAAAGGGTTGATATCAGTGTAAAAATGTGTTTAGTTTATTGATTGTAATAATTAACATGTAATACAAGCATTTTCACTTAGGTACTTATTATTCTCCAAACAGCAAATAACCTAAAAGATGGCATTTGACAGCTCGCGCCATTGACTATCACTCAAGAAATAAAATGATTGCCTAGATTAGTTCCGGGATTGCCACCAGCGAACTTAGCGCTGCGATCGGCTAGGGTGCAGACTGACCAAGGGTCGATTTTATAGCATTTTTTTCTGCGTATTCCACCCGTAGTCCGTATTCACGGGAGCCAATGGTAGATCATTGAAGTGTTCACACCGTAAGCTTAATAGTGTGAAGATAGCTGTTCTCTACGCGGTGGCTACTGTACTGGGTGTCCGCTCTTGCCAAGTCATGGGTAGAACATCCACTTTTACAGTAAAATTAATCGAGCAAGGAGACCCAGCTATGAATCTGGGCTCCGCAGGTCAACATTCTAATGTAGGATTTTAGTTCTGGGTTTTTGCTAGAGGCTCATTCACAATGCACCGCTAACCTTTAACTTATAACGTTAACTTGTAACTTTAACTTGACCCTATTCACAATGACAACGCCAACGTAAACTATTAGCCAATCACAACGCTTCAAATAGAATACCTCGGGATTCTTCGCCTTCACCTCGGGTATCTTTGTATTATTGCCTGATTTCTATTGGTTGACTCAAGGTCGACCCCTAACTTAAACGGGAATGTTTGGGGTTTGGTAACATTCAAGTTAAAGTTAATGTCGTTAAGTTAGCGTTCTGCCGTTGTGAATTCTACCTAGTGATCCCGTAAAGCAAACATTCTTAAGTCAAAGTTAACGTTTCAAGTTAAAGTTAGCGGTGCATTGTGAATGCGCCTTAAGAGTAATCGTTTGACAGTTAGGTAGGTACTCTGGACCCTTACCTAATATCGCGAAATGTTGGTGCTACGATGGTGCTGAGTTCAAGGTCGGTGCTACTACGGGTTATTAAGATAGGTAGCACCGTGCTAACTAGCATTGTCCTACCATTTCGCAATATATGGTAAGGGCAGGGTTGGGCAAAATACTCTGAAAAAGTATTTGAAATACAAATATCAAAATACTTTCAAAAAAGTACCTATTTAAAATACTAGTATTAAAATACTTTCATTTCAGAGTATTTTAAACTACAAAATACATTAAGACCGGTCATATATTTTTTCCCGCCAAAAGCGATTTGAAGCGGTTTTTGAGCAAAATACAAAATATAAACGACTATATTTAACAAACAGTTATGAATATCGAAAAAGCAAGATCGAGGTGACATGTATTGAACCTTTATCTACATTGTCATCGCTTACTGTCATAACTTTGCTCCTACTATGTGGTCAGTATGTGTCGGGCACGAAATCACTGTAAGTAAATATACGGAGTGTGATTCCAAACAAAATAGCATTTAATCTGCCACGTGAGCTTACTATTTTGTTTGGTCTGACGTCAGGCGGCCATGAAACCGTATTAAATTTGCCTCGTATGATCTCGAAAATAGGTCCCGTGCTTTCTTGGAGGGGGGGGGGGGGGGGGCACTTGCCCCTATGCCTCCCCCACCCGCTTCCGGCACTCCTGATCACATTACATTCCTGAGAATTTATCGGTGTCACTTTGTGCATCAATGTAAACCAACTTTTATTCTAGGCACTTGAGGAGATATCATCTCTTAAAGAGATTGTAGCCCAGGATCTTCCAGCAGCCTTTCAGCTATTGAAAGAAATGAATGATAGTGTCAATCAAGTTACACAATTGGTGGACTCGATGTTGGCAAAAGTTAAGCGAGGAGAAATATCCACAGACAAGGTAACTAGGCTAGGTAGTACTGACCCAAGTTTTTCTGTTAGGTATTTGGCTCAATGTGTTCAATTACATCATCTTCCTTAACTGCCACTTTTGCTTGGATTGATGGACAACAATCTTTTTAACTTGCAGGGTTTAAGTTTTTTGGAGGTGAAGTATCATATGCTACTAAGTTATCTCATCAACCTGACATACACAGTGTTACGTAAATGTTCGGGAAGTAAAATTGAAGGAGATCCAGCCATTGGTAAGTTAAAATCTTGTATTGCATGAGTAGTTCAGTTCAGTTTCAGTTTATTTCCATGTTTACATTTGGTTATACAGTAGTAGGTGTACATACATGTATTACACAAAGTAGTGACCCTTAAGCAATTACACTTTATTAGGGCATGTGGAATTCTAATTAATAATAATTATAATAAAAAATATTAAGATTAAAATATGTATGGTATAAAAATAGTGTAGTTAAATGTTGATTTTAGTATAAAGTAACATTTAATTCTTAAACTTAAAGTAAGCTGAAACCTGCGGGATTTGGCTCAGAGGGTAGAACACAAAGAATCAGCAATATTATAATTTGTTTATTACAGAGAAAATAAATGTTCATTGATGTGAAAAGAGCAATCAAAAATTATGAAAACAATATTACGTTCGATACGTCGGCAGTAGTGATGATGTCGTCTGGTTTGTTTACTTCCGCGTAAACAAGTGGATGGCGTTGACTCTTGCGTAGTGTGTCCCGTGAACTCCAGTCCACCAGCAGAATGAAATGACTGGATATGTCACCTCCTTCAGCTGCGATGCGATGATGTTGTCTAATAACCCCTTGGTTACCAGGACGTCCAGCAGTCCGTGCACAAGGAGTGACCTCCTCGAGAAGTTGGATCAAGTTGGCTCAGGCTGATGACGTTCGTGGCTGCAGACTCGTCGGTTTCTCCCGGAGTTGCAATTCACTAACTTTTATACTTTAACATTTACTGACTTCAATGTTGAAACTGTTCAGTTGATCACTTGTAACTTGAAATTGTCTTAATGCGATATTATTTGCCTCAGCATTAGGCTTGAAGTTTGAATTTACTGGGTTGACGTTTATACAAAAATGTTATTTTAATGTTTACCTTCGATCACATCGGCACTGTCTCGCTGAAATTATACTATGTTGCGTGCACAAGGCTTCACGGTTCGCGAGGCAGGTCTCACTGCTCTGAGAAAACTCCGACTGATGATGTTTGGCTGGTAGCCTGACGTTTTATACCCTCTGACATCGTTTTCCCTCCAAAGAATCTGATTGGTTGGTTTCGTACACGTGATAGCTAATTTTAGACATTCTGTCATTTCTAAAGCCCGCGAAACGACTTTCTTTCTGCACGTAGGCCCATGCTTTTCTTAGAATCACTGAAAACTAGTCTGGCTGACTGGTTTTGTAGCGTTATCACAATGACTGGTTCACTTGTTATTACGTGGTGACATCACAATTTAGGTAAGGTCACATACTTTTTATATGGATTCACTCACTTTCTTGATATAATTGCACATTGTTAAACTTATTTGATTGCTCGTTATATTTTTGTCTATATTTTGATTGCTATTGAATTTTAAGATTGTAAGTTTACATAATGATTCTAATTAATTACTTTGTGTTCAGTTAACCTTGACTCTAAGAATGCCATGCTACAAGCTTGTTCATTCTTTAAACCTACTTCAAGCAAACATTATTATTTTTAAAGTTAATTTTCTAACCTAGATAGGCCAACTTGTTACAGAGCCCCCTGAATTCTTGTTGTTCACCTTTTGACTGAAGTCAAATTTGAAATACATTGAAATTTTGAATAAGAAAATGGTGATAAAACAAGGATTCACATAGAGACTGGACTATCTAGCAGGAATAATCTCTTCCTTTTGACAAACAAAAAGTTTCCTTCAACAGATGCAAGTTTATTTCCCCTTACAGCTGTCTAATCTAAACCTGAATGAATGAACTCACCCCTCCACCTACCAAAACAAAAACAAACCTCATCCTACTTCCCGGAAACGATGCTCAACTCAACCCTCTCTCTTATCACAATCCCGTTATTGGCCTAGTGACCTACTTTTGCTGGGTCATCATACTTCGACCATAACAATCAACATTGGTGTTGTCATCAGTAGGAATCAGCTGCTCGACGTATTGTTTTTCTATCATCCGTCCACGATCGAATGGGAATGTAACTTTGGCATCTTCTTGAACATCTTGCGTTGGCCCTATTGAAATTACCTCAACTAGGTGTGTCCAGAAGAATTCTTCACGCTTATTCCTTGCAGTGGTCGATGTATAAGTTTCATTTTCTTTCTTGACTTCCGTTTCAGTTTCTTCGTTACTTTCTTCATCTTGAAAGTCTTTATCTTCAATTTGTAGAGATTCTTGCATCAACGGACATGTAATCTTCATCATTTCTTCGTATGCAATTTCTTCGAGCATTTCCATGTTTGCTACGTAATCGAAGGGTTGTATTTTCTCGTCATAACTGGTTTCGGTCAACTCGTCGTTCAATGTTATTAATAACTCGTCATTCACTCGTTCAGTAATACTTGCGGCTGGAATCGAACTAAGCTCCGCACAAAAGTTGTAATTTTCGCTCTTCTCAAATTCTTGGACAAAACTAGACTCGGATTTAACTAATTGTTCTTGATCTGCTGCTTTTTCTTCAATAACTATGGTTTCAGTAACCATCTCAATAATCTCAATAATCTCCTCAATATCTTCAAGATTCTCAATAATCTTCACATCTTCAATAATCTCCAAATCTTCAGTACGACCTTTGCGTCTGAAATCAACAAATTCTTCCTCCTCCAAATTCAATTCAACAACAACATTAGAGTCCAGATCCTCCTCACAACAAACAGTCTCCATTTCATCGCCGTCAAACTCAATATTGACCAAGGCTTGTCTAGTCACCTCAAATTCTTCATTTTCATCTCGTGAATTGTTCACGGTTTCCTCTGCAACTCCCTGTACCAAACATTCTGGAATGACTTCATCTTCGAACGATTCGTTTTCTTGACTCTCTGCTTTCTTTACAGCGTCTTCTTTAACACCTTCAATGACAACTTCACATGTCTTCAGCTGGTCTAAATCTTTTTGCTCTTTCGTGATGACGTCGTTGTTCTGCAACTCAACTTTCTCAACTTCAAATTGTTCACTGGTTTCTTCGAAATTATCTTGTGGAAGTATAATCTCGGCATCTTCTTCAATTTTCTCTCGTACTGAAATATCAGCGATTTCAACACGATCCTGACTCTGAATCTTCGTTTCTTCTTCTTCCTTCTTCTGTGTCTTGGGCAGACAAAAATCTTGAACATCTTCTTGCGGCGTTGTAACCTCATAAAAACTTTCTTCAACTTTGTCAGGCTGCTCACAGCTCTGCTCAGAATTCACATCTGATTGCAACCTATTGCAGACAACTTCTTCTTCTTCTTCTCTCGTTGAAACATCTGCTTCGAATGCAGCGTCTTTCTCCAGTTCATCCTTCCATTTTCTTGAAACTTCACGGACGTATTCTATGAGATTTACGCGTTCCCAATGCCACAATTGCTTCAAATCTTCACTTTCCGAATCTGCATAATCATCATAATATGCTGCTCCGTACACGTGGTCATCATATTCGGAACTTTGCTTGGAATACGTTTCCTCTGCTTCATATTTGTATTCCCTATATCTTCTCCAATTTTCGTCTTCTTTGTCGTATCTCCTAAGTAATTCTGCCCTTGCCCTTTTACTAATCTGCGCATTTTCTTCTGTCCTGTCGTGACAAATACTCATCAACTCTTCCTCATCCAATGTAGCAAATTCTTTCATCGTCCATTTTTCTTCTCTTCTTCTTTCAAATTCTATATAGATTCTTCTTGACAATTCATCAATTCGTTCTGTTCTCATTAAATGGTATAAATCCCGATTACTAAACTCGCAGAATTCTAATTTGACACTTCTATTTTCTTCTTGTTCTTCATATTCCTTCTTATTTAGCTCGACCCAGGATTTCCAATATTCTTCATCTTTTTCATCCATCGTAAAAGTTCTTTACGACTTATTCTTCAATTTTCTGAATCTTTACATCTTCTTCAGACGACTTCCGTCAACAATAATCAGCGACTGGGTCAGGTCATTTCTGTCGATGCCTAATCTGGTTCCCACGCTATCAATAACAACAAACTTGTTCCCATGACAATTAACTACACAGTTGATGTTTCTGCCCCCCTCTATCACCTGAATACTCGTGACCTCTGACTCACTAAGCTCTGCCCCCTCTACATCATCTAAATTCACTGTTGACGATAAACTTGCATCTCGATCTGCCATCGTAACAGATGTAATGAACTAACATGAACAAATCTACAGTTGGCTTTATCTTTACGTTAACGGGTTGATTCTATGTAAAATTTCCAAATACATGAAAATTTTACGCAATGCCTGTGTCCACAAGTTTCAGAACAACTGAGTAACTCTTTCACAATCAAGAAAACAATTATTTCTGTCAAAACAATTGCTCCCAGGAATGTTATTCGAGCCCCACACGTTGAGCGCCACTGAAACCTGCGGGATTTGGCTCAGAGGGTAGAACACAAAGAATCAGCAATATTATAATTTGTTTATTACAGAGAAAATAAATGTTCATTGATGTGAAAAGAGCAATCAAAAATTATGAAAACAATATTACGTTCGATACGTCGGCAGTAGTGATGATGTCGTCTGGTTTGTTTACTTCCGCGTAAACAAGTGGATGGCGTTGACTCTTGCGTAGTGTGTCCCGTGAACTCCAGTCCACCAGCAGAATGAAATGACTGGATATGTCACCTCCTTCAGCTGCGATGCGATGATGTTGTCTAATAACCCCTTGGTTACCAGGACGTCCAGCAGTCCGTGCACAAGGAGTGACCTCCTCGAGAAGTTGGATCAAGTTGGCTCAGGCTGATGACGTTCGTGGCTGCAGACTCGTCGGTTTCTCCCGGAGTTGCAATTCACTAACTTTTATACTTTAACATTTACTGACTTCAATGTTGAAACTGTTCAGTTGATCACTTGTAACTTGAAATTGTCTTAATGCGATATTATTTGCCTCAGCATTAGGCTTGAAGTTTGAATTTACTGGGTTGACGTTTATACAAAAATGTTATTTTAATGTTTACCTTCGATCACATCGGCACTGTCTCGCTGAAATTATACTATGTTGCGTGCACAAGGCTTCACGGTTCGCGAGGCAGGTCTCACTGCTCTGAGAAAACTCCGACTGATGATGTTTGGCTGGTAGCCTGACGTTTTATACCCTCTGACATCGTTTTCCCTCCAAAGAATCTGATTGGTTGGTTTCGTACACGTGATAGCTAATTTTAGACATTCTGTCATTTCTAAAGCCCGCGAAACGACTTTCTTTCTGCACGTAGGCCCATGCTTTTCTTAGAATCACTGAAAACTAGTCTGGCTGACTGGTTTTGTAGCGTTATCACAATGACTGGTTCACTTGTTATTACGTGGTGACATCACAATTTAGGTAAGGTCACATACTTTTTATATGGATTCACTCACTTTCTTGATATAATTGCACATTGTTAAACTTATTTGATTGCTCGTTATATTTTTGTCTATATTTTGATTGCTATTGAATTTTAAGATTGTAAGTTTACATAATGATTCTAATTAATTACTTTGTGTTCAGTTAACCTTGACTCTAAGAATGCCATGCTACAAGCTTGTTCATTCTTTAAACCTACTTCAAGCAAACATTATTATTTTTAAAGTTAATTTTCTAACCTAGATAGGCCAACTTGTTACAAAGCTATTTAATATTTTACTATGTACTAACGATCATTTATAGCATATTCTTGGTTTAACTTCAGTCAACATCAGTATTTATTATTTTGATTATTTAGTTTTTACTATCTAGTATATACTCTTCAATGGAATAGTAACATTTATTTATAAGATACTGCTTCATTTGCTGCTTAAAACTAGAGTATTTGTCGATTACTTTCAGCTTGTTAGGCAATGCATTGTATAGTATTGTATTGCTATACTGAGAGTTCTTTTGGGTACATTTTGTTCTATATTGTTCTACATGTATGTTGTTTGCTTGTCTTGTATTGTGTTTATGTACATCAGTGTTTTGTGTGGTATCTTTTCTTAATTTAAATGCTAGGAGAGATTCTAATATGTAAAGGCATGGGAAAGTGAGAATTTTGTATTTTATAAAGTACTTTTTACAGTCCGGTTTTTTGAAGGTGTCCGAATTTTTGTACTTCAGTCCGAACAGTGCCCGTATTGCCTTTCGTTGTATAGTAAATATCTTGTTTGCGTCAGTCGAGTTCCCCCAGAATCTTATCCCATATCTTACATGCGATTCAAAATTGGCATAGTATACTAACTTCGATGTTTTCATGTTTGTTAGTGATATTATTGTCTTGAGAGAAAAATATGACGAATTTAATTTTTTTAGCAATTTGCTGCAGTGACTCTTCCAGTTAAGGTTTTCGTCTATGGTTATCCCGAGGAATTTAGTTTCTTTTACTTCTTTTAGTTCTGCATTATCGTTTTTATTTGTAATGATCATATTTGTTGTTGGGTTATTAATCGGATCATTTTTAATTTTGAAGTTGATATAATTAGTTTTTTGTGAATTTAAAATTAGGTGGTTGTCGTTAAACCATTTGTTTGCCTTAACTAGCGTCTCCTCTGTGTTTTCTTTCAGAATCTCTTAAGTTTTCCCCTTTACTGTGATGTTTGTGTCATCAGCATAGAGTTCAGATAGTTCAATTGTTTCAGGCAGATCATTAATGTATAATATAAATAGCAAGGGACCAAGGATGCTCCCTTGTGGGACTCCACATGTAACGATTTGTGGTTCAGAAAGCAGCCTTGTTTCTTTGTTGTTTCTATTTGTTGAAGTTATTTCGACATATTGAATTCTATTATGCATATATGACTCGAGTAATTGAAGTGCTACCCCTCTGACTCCGTAATGTTCGAGTTTTGCAAGAAGGATTTCATGATTTATGCTGTCAAAGGCTTTTGAGAGATCACAGAAGAGTCCTAATGTATGTTCTTTATTCTCAAGTCCAATGATAGTGTTATCAATGAATCGTTCGATTGCTGTGGAAGTTGATTTATTTTTTCTGAAGCCGCTTTGACAGTTAGTTAAAAGTTTCTCTTGTTCTAGGAATGATGATAGTCGAATATGTATGATCTTTTCTAATATTTTGGAAATTGCTGGTAGTAATGAAATAGGCCTGTAGTTTCCTGTAATTTTCTTGACACCTTTTTTGAATATTGGTATTATTTTCGCTTCTTTCAGTCTTTGTGGAAATACTCCCTTTTCTATACATGAATTAAATATGTGTGTTAGAGGCTTTGTTATTTCATTAATTGATTTTTTTAATATGCTGGTGGGCAATTTGTCCGTTCCACATGATTTTTTGTTTTTTAATCTAGATACTATGTTGGTTATTTCCCTCTCCGATGTGCTATCCACAAAAAACGATTTAATTGGACGATTTATTTTATTTAAGTGGCACTGGAAATCTTGTTTTGTTGCATTGACTGATTGGGTAATGTCTTTAGTAATATTTATAAAGTCTAGATTGAACAAGTCAGCCACCTTTTTTGGTTCTTCAATAATTTCGTTGTTGTGTTGCAGTATACAATTTTCTGTTTCTT
The DNA here is from genome assembly GCA_934045905.1 of Leuctra nigra. Classification (NCBI taxonomy): domain Eukaryota; kingdom Metazoa; phylum Arthropoda; class Insecta; order Plecoptera; family Leuctridae; genus Leuctra; species Leuctra nigra. The sequence continues at coordinate 14,119,454 of OW203761.1, forward strand.
TGGTTTTTAGGGAATTAGTGTGATTCTTCACAATTTCCCATATTATTTTTGATCTTTCAGGTCCTTTTTTCTCTAATATTTTTTTGTTTATGCTCAGTCTTTTTGCTGCTTTAATAACCCTTCTAAGCTTTTTTTTTGTGTTTTTATAAATTGTATTTAAAAAATCTGTTTTGAAGTGTGCATACATATGGTACAGACATTTGAGGTTTTGAGCTGATATTTTTATTCCTGGGGTGATCCAAGATTGTTTTGTGGATTTATGACCGACCTTGATATTTTGAATCGGAAAGCTTTTTTCAAATGTATTAGATAGTATGTCTGCAAACTTATTATATTTTTCATTAGGGTCTGTTGTAGCGTAGATTTCGTTCCAATCTATCACCTTAAGTTCTTCCTTATATGCTTTTACGTTTTTCTCATTGAATAGTCTTACTTCGATTGTTTTTTTGGGGAGATTTGAGTTCATATTAGTTTTGATATTAATTAACTGGGCTCGATGGTCTGATAGGCAGTTTTCTAACACTTCTGTTGAGAACGTGTCTATGGGTAGATTCGTTGCAATGTTATCGATAGTTTTTGAGGAGTTAAACCTTATATCTATTCTTGTGGGTTCATGTATTGTTAGCAAAAGGTTGTGGGATGTTAATAAGTTACTTAAATCTATGCTTTCTTTTGAATTGCTGGTAGTATCTACATTGAAATCTCCGGCTAGTACTATATATTTATTTTCTGCATTGACTTTAATTAGTGCTTGGTCAAGTATGTTGAGAAATGTTTTCAGGTCTCCTAGTGGTGATCTGTATGCAGATATTATTATAATATTTTTAGTTTCTAATTTTTTTGTCGAATAAGTATTATTTAGTTTCTGTTTTGGTTCGCGAAAGTTTATCTCTATGGATGCCAATTCTATGTGTTTTTCTATGCTTAGCTGACTTATGTCTTGTCTTGCTTTAACTTGGCTAGATATTTTTTTATGTGTATATATCACTGTCCCTCCATGTTTATATGTTGATCTACTAAAGGAGTCGCCTATTTGATAATTACAAAGGTTAACTGATTTTATTTCCTCTTCCTTGAGCCAGTGCTCAGTACTACATACTACATCTATTTGTTTCTCCGAGCCTTCATTCTTATCGAGAAATATTTCCAGTCCATTTTTTGAGGTTTGTATGGCTTGGATGTTTTGATGCATGATGTTAAGTGTTGCTTTTATATTTGGATGTTTACTTTTGTTTTTATTTGTGTTTGTGTTATTAATGAATATGTGTGGTTTAGTTTTCCCCGCTAGCCCGTTGTTATGATATTTCATATTTTGATCTCTAAAGCTATGTCATAGTGAGGGGATGATTTTAGGTGTAGCTTTCCTTAACGGACGAGGTTCTACTCTGTTAGTGTTAACCATTGGTTTCCTGGTGTTGTTCTGTGTTGTCCCTGACTTGTTCCTTAAGCCGAGGACCCGCCGATCCGATAGTGTTGTCGGTGACTTCGTAATCGCGGACCCGGAGAGAGTTGTTGTGGGCGACTTCGTCATCGCGGTCCCGGAGAGAGTTGTTTTTGGGGACTTCGTCATCGCGGTCCCGGAGAGAGTTGTCGGCGGCGGCTTCGTCATCGCGGTCCCGAAGAGAGTTGTTGTGGGCGACTTCGTCATCGCGGTCCCGGAGAGAGTTGTTTTTGGGGACTTCGTCATCGCGGTCCCGGAGAGAGTTGTTGTCGGCGGCTTCGTCATCGCAGTCCCGAAGAGAGTTGTTGTGGGCGACTTCGTCATCGCGGTCCCGGAGAGAGTTGTTGTGGGCGACTCCATCATCGCGGTCCCGGAGAGAGTTGTGGTCGGCGGCTTCGTCATCGCGGTCCCGGAGAGAGTTGTGGTCGGCGGCTTCATCATTGCGGTCCCAGAGAGGGTTGTTGTTGTCGGCGGTTTCGTCATCGCGGTCCCGGAGAGAGTTGTTGTGGGCGACTTCGTCATCGCGGTCCCGAAGAGAGTTGTTGTGGGCGACTTCGTCATTGCGGTCCCATAGAGGGTTTGTTGTTGTCGGCGGTTTCGTCATCGCGGTCCCGGAGAGAGTTGTGGTCGGCGACTTCGTCATCGCGGTCCCAAAGAGAGTTGTTGTGGGCGACTTCGTCATCGCGGTCCCGAAGAGAGTTGTTGTGGGCGACTTCGTCATCGCGGTCCCGAAGAGAGTTGTTGTGGGCGACTTCGTCATCGCGGTCCCGAAGAGAGTTGTTGTGGGCGACTTCGTCATCGCGGTCCCGAAGAGAGTTGTTGTGGGCGACTTCGTCATCGCGGTCCCGAAGAGAGTTGTTGTGGGCGACTTCGTCGTCGCGGTCCCGGGGAGTGTTGTCGGCGGCGTATTCATCGGTGGTGCCAAAGCTAGGTCCCACCACTTCTTCTTCCGCTCGACAGTGGGTGGCGCTGGAGGTGCTGGATTGTCTGGATTCTTGCTCTGTTCTATCTCGTGTGAATTTATGTCTCGGGTTCTATTCGGGAGCGAGAATATTTTAACGCTGACTCCAGAGTTTGCAAACACATTTGTTACTATTTCCTTCACTTCTAGCCAGAGTCGCCTATCTCTCCCACACGCAATTTGCGGCATTGCGACGCTGTGTATTCCCAGCTCCTTGCATTTGCGTACGAGGTCCCTCAGGCAGTGGGCGATGGCTCTCGGCGTCGGCTTGTCGTAGCGGCACGCCTTCGTCACCAGGTGGAAGATGACTCGCCCCCCTCTCGTGCGTTGTACTAGAGCCTTCCCTACCTCTGGGTTTTGCCACCTGAGCTCTTCTATCCCTCCGAATTTTTTTCGAAAGTCGGCAGCAATTCCCTTGCTAAGGGCGAGATCTGCGGAAATGCAGTGCGAGAGGGGGGTAGGAAAGGGAGCGTCAAAGATATTACCTGAGACTTCCGTTATTGTTGATTTTCTTTGGGCAGGAAGTGGTGTTATCTGGCGTCTCGCTGGGGCACTTGGTGTAGCCTGGCGACCCAATGCTGCACTATTACAAGTACTGTTTTCAGCCCCGTTCAGTGGTGCGCTCTGGTGGCCAGGTGAGGCATTAGGTCCACATGGTTGTTGTTGTTTTTGTTTTACAAAATGATTGGATTCTCTGTATTCCTTGCTCTGATCTCTTTCACTGATTATGGTAAGAAAAATGGACTTTAAATTGTGTATTTCGTTCACTAGTATTGCGTTTATTCTTGCCTGGTTGCTGAACAGGTTGAAGTCAAGGACGTGTTGCATCCCTGGGCTTAGTGGGGCCCACTGATTGCAGGTAGTGTTTTGGTCCATATTTGCGCTATATGGCACAAAATACATAAACAAACTGATTAAAAATTATAACTGTTATATTTAAAACTGAAAACTGATCACTAACTACACTGAACTCGATTTAAATACTGGATTAATGGCAAAATAGTAACTAGCACTATGTCAGCTTCTACTTGTAGGTCGCCATCTTGAAACATCTTATAGCCTACCTATAGGTATAGTGGCAGAAATATCATTGGGACCTTGAAAAGTGTATTTTTATGGAAGAGTCAATGAAATTAAAAGTAGAAACTAAGTGTGTTCGTACTGTGACTTAACATCCCAGAGAAAAGGCTATTTTGTAAACGCTACATCATATTCAAATTGTTTTAGATCGTTTGGTTGAAATACGGACAGTTTTGGAAAAAATGCGTCCCATTGAACATAGACTGAAATATCAGATGGACAAGATGATGAAGACGGCATTCACGGGGGCTTCGAACCAGTCTGATCCAAGCCAATTCCGTGCCAATCCAGATAATATGACCAGCAAGGTAATGTTCACATTTACATCCGGTGTACTTCAGCAAGCCGGCACAAATTGTGGTCATAGCACTCAATGTAGATCTTCTAGCTCTGCTCTGCCCTTCCCTAAAGCTGATTTTTATTTATTTAACTCAACTCTTCAGCAGGCATATATTATTTTGTTAAATCACAGGTTTAACTTTATAAGTTTAATCACCTATTCGCGTGAACTTGCTCCTTTTTAATCTCAATACCTCATGTAAGAAAATTGCGTCGTTCAATCAGTTTGTGTGCAGACAGTACAGGGACATGAACACATCAACCTCTAACATGTGTCTGCCTGTAGCTTGGTGTTTGTAGAAAGGTGAATTTTCAATGACCCTATTGAATGTGTAGATATCGATGTTAATTGTCGTCTGTCGATGTTAATGTAAAAATAAGTTTCATGCAGAAGAACTTCCAATTTCACATGAGATGAGAGTGTCAATTGATTTGATGTTGTATGTTTAGTTGAACGAGTCCGATGAAAGTGGTTCTGGCAGTGACGACGAAGACCCATCTGCAGAAGGCCGTAACAAGAAAGCTGTGGGAGTGTACGTTCCACCCAAGCTTGCTGCAGTGCACTATGGTATATAAAATCTGAGGTCTTTGAATCAAGACTATCAACTTCGTATTCTATCCTATTTATACACGGCTTTGTATTCTAGATGGCGATGAGAGCAAAAATGACCGCCAAGCTCGGATACTTGACCGAGCAAGGAAGCGAGCTCTGAGTAGTTCGGTACTTCAGGAGCTTAGGGAAGAGTACCTCGACACTCCAGTAGAGGTCACTGATGTAAGCGCATCCAAAGCAGTTCTATCTCGACAGCGGCAGAACAGAGAAGAGTAAGTAATTTTTATGGAATTACTTACCTACTAGAAGTTAGGTCTATGCATAAAGAAATACATTAAAATCCATAGTTTACTTACTTAAAGGGTGGGTTTGCCTTTACATTGCATACATAGCAACGTTTGTTTTCCTGTTCTTGTCGGCCAATGAGACAATATGAAAGTCTCCTTAAAATTAGATTTCAGAATAATAGTTATTTTATGAAAGTTGAGATGTTGCTGAACACAGGTTTGGTATTAGTATTTTTGTTGTAAGATGAATAGTTTTCAAGGAATTCATTTACAAAGATTGATATATTTTTTACAATTTTAAAACAGGAAAATTGACAATGACATCACAATTCGCTATATTGCCATAGCAACAAAGGAATCACCATGGTAACACATTGTTGGAGGCTTGGAAATGACATCACAATCCTGATTCTCTTTGCTTGCCGTTTTTCTCACCAAAATATTCAATGAAATTTGAATTTGCTTTTTATGAATGAAAATTTTAAATTTTGCTGATGATAAGTGTGTTTAATTGTTTATCATTGTTAGGTATTTAAATGTTGATATTTACAAATTAACTGGAATAAAATTTCACGAGACTTCCCTATTGAAGGTAAAATAAAAAAATCTTGCTTCTGATGATTAACATGGACACACAAAGGCATGTATAAAGAATTATATTAATGATGTGCTTTGAAAGTTGAGAATTGATGTGTGCAATGGCCCTCCCTAATAGTGATTCATAAGTTCAAAATACTTTCGGTACCTGACCTATTACTTAGTAACTTACCTACAGCCCTTTTCAAAAGGAGTTCCATCTGCAAGTGCCTTGATATTTGCAGATGTCAGTCTTCAGCACCACAAGACCGTGTGCTACAGTTCGTTTTTCCTATGTTTGAACTCTCACCAGATGGAGCCACAGTCAGTTGTTCTGCTAGGCCGAGAAAGACTTCATTGCGCGCTCACCTCACCTTTCTCGGCCTTACAGAGCAACTGACAGTGGCTCCGTCTGTTGAGAGTTCAAACAAAGGAAAAACAAACTGTAATTAATAATTATGGATGGAATCCATCCAGTAGGCTCTGAGCACTTGCATCAGAAATCTATAAATATTTTTGAGCTTGAAGTGAAAGGTAATTTTAACTTACTACCCGACACTTTTTAATTTTTTTTTATTAGTAGGTAGTAGGTACCTAGTACTACCTATGCATAAATGTTTTGGCCCTACATGTAATAATACTCAACCTCTTATTTATCGTAGGTATGAGGAGCAATATTTCACTCGCCTACCACAGACGAAGCAGGACAAGATGAAGTCGCGACAAGTGACCACCATCGGGTCACTTGGAGATGAACTTACTCGGTTCAGTGACCTCAGCGCTTTGGCGGGTGGCTCAGGAACTGGCAAGAAGAGGAAATCAGCCAAGGGAAAGGGGAAAGCAAAGAAAGGTAGGTACCTAAGAAGATATTCATCTAGTTTTTAGCATTTAAGTTTAAGGGGGGATGCCCAAGTAGAGGTCTCCGATAGATATCTGAATTAATATGCTTATTTAATAGATAATTTCCTTGTGCACCATATAAACGCAAGAAAAAGTAGGGTAGCCGAACTAATTTCCAAGATATATCACTTTATAAATTTGAGTTAGCCCTATCTTTAACATGCTAAGTCGAAAAAACACGGTAATTTTCCTAGTAAATATTAGATTTAAACTATTTTCCACCGATAGATTTTTTCCAAAAACTAATATTATGTGTATTAGACATAGAGGTATTTATTAAGATTTTTATATATACACCTAGCCGTACGTTTTTAAAAGTAAGATGCCAAATTCTAAATAATTTTCCTATACCTCCTGTGTTAAAATTTCTTAATCTTCCGAATACATCATTATTGAAAACTCAATATAATTCGAGAGTTGCAAGTTACAAGACATTTGATGAAACTTGTAGTGTACACAAAAATATAGTTGAAATGTTGAAAAAATTAATAAAAATCGTACATTTCGAAAAAAAATATTTTCGGAAAATCTACTTGGGCATCCCTCCTTAATCAAAATTGGAAGAGTCTATGTACCTTATTGGGCACTGAAGAGCTGTATAGACCAAATCAGTGGAATGGTGTGTGCATGCGGTGTGAAGGTGATTATATTCATTGATGTTTTTGTAACTCACGCCCGATCGCATGGATATAATAGATGTTGCATTACATTCCCAGCCAGTCTCTAATTGCTTGCTATTCATTTTAAGGCACCAAAAAGCGGAAATTTCACTGATGCTTCGAATCGATGCTGAAATTTTTTCTGCTGAATAAGGATCCTTTTCATCCAAGGAGGGGGAGAAGAACCAAGAGTGTAAGTTTCAACATAGATTGCTTCTACATAGTTTTATACAGTTTATTTGATTAAGGGTCGGTCTTTCAATACTCTGTTAAATACGTTATCACTTATTTAGTGATCATTGAAGGAATGTAGGTACCTAATTGGTTGTTGCCATGACAATATAGTTCTTATCAACTGTTTACAATTTAGCAGTGTATTGAAAGATCGGCCCTAACTGTGGGATGGTTAGGTCGTTGATCATTGCATACCGAGTCATAAGCTGTAGTACCTACGTCATTATTATCTAATTCAATGCAATTCTGATTCATGTACTTCAAGTGCTGTCAGTCTCATGTAATTTGGCACTTTGAAGTGTGGCAACTTATTTTATCAAAACATTTGAATGCACCTTCAAACAAATAAGCAATAAGATTCATAGTTACTTGAAGACAACTTATTTGAAGGGCACATTCAATACTGTTGTTAAATACTGCTACATACCTAATAGTAAATACCTAAGGATATTACTACAGGCAAACTGCAATACAATGTTACAATTTAATTCTATCTGTTTGTGGACAACTAAATTGATAAGATGTTAAATTTTCAACTTTATTTTTATTATAGCCTGGTAGATTGTGTTAACTTTGTACGTACCTGGTCCATTGTAACTTTATTGCATCTTATAATAAAAAATGTAGTTTAATTATTTAAAGTACTAAATACTTTTCTTGTTTCTTATCATAATCACTGCCATAAAAATGTCAATCTACTTCGCTGCAATCAACAGTACATTACTGTACTACAGTAATTTGCTACCTCTTGAAATAGGTAGGTAATCAATATTGTTAACTCTGCAGAAACTCATTATTAAATGATCTGGAAGGAATACATGGATAGATTAACAGGGATGGAGGCCCTATTCCTGAAAAAAGTGAGAGTAAGTAATGGCGTTTTCCACTGGACCGTACTACTCGTTTAAAATTTTCATTGAGTTTTGTATGTTGACGTTATTTCAGTGCAACACTGGACCCTTACCTAATAAATCTATTTCACTATGGCGGTCTTACACTAAGACCGAGATAAGACAATTCCTTAGTCCAGATTTAATATAAAAAGGCCTTAGCGCGGTCCGCCAAAGCATGCAAGAGATCTAGCCCATCTGATCGTAAGACCATCGTAGCACCAGTCACGGTCTCTTAAAATTAATATTAAACTCGGAGGAGGCCGGGACTACCGTGGACCGTCTGATCTTGGTCTTAGCGTGAAAAAACACAATATAGGCCTCCGAAATAGCCATATGTACCGTGCACGCCACTAGCACGACAATTAGCGCTTACCTGGTGGATGAATTCGAATGAATTGTGAGGGCGAAGTATTAAAAAAGCTATTCGCGTTTTCGGGCTGACCAGATGGCAGCACTTTCCAGGCCGCTATAACCACCATGACACTGCGCAGTGACGCACATTGGTTTATTTACGTTGTTTGGTGTCATGGCGGAATCGAAATGTCAGTGAAGGTGTAATAACTTGTGAGTTGTGTTGTTTACGTTATTACTTTGTTATTACTTCATTTTATCATTTCCACCAGATCAATAACAAAAGGCGGACGATACGAAAACAGTGCCGATATAGCACTTATATTTTCTCACACTAGAGTGTGCCCCCTTTGCTCGAAAACGCGAATAGCCGCCGTGTTAAATTGTAGAATATGAATAAAGATATAAGAATATTTATGCCACAGCCCACTGGATACATCAAAGTTTACATAAACAAAATCGATATTTTCGTGTCACTTCAACAATTCGATGCTCCAATGCTGCAACTGAGACATCTAAAAAAAGATGAAATTATTCATCATTGATTCAGAATTTCAAGCTCTATCCAGTCCTGTACTGAGATATCTTTTAGTTTCATTTGCCTCCACGAGATCGCGGATGTCTGTATAACATTCTCCAGTTCTGTACTGAGACATCTTATTGAAATCTTATATTCGATTTATCTCAAAACTATGATTTTGGAGATGTCTAAGTACAGCATTGGAGCATCAACTTGACTTTGCATTCAAGCCGAGCATTTTATTTTCTCTGTCCAAGTAATTTCATTTGGGCATACATAAGTACATCAAAGGATTAGCAGCATTGCGAAATGAATTCAAGAATACCACAACGCAGCAAACAGTTTTACTTAGGAACAAGCTTTAGAATATTACGTATTTGCTTCTTCATATTTCTACTTTTTACGCGGTGGACATAGCGTTACAAGGTAATGTTCTCTACCCGTTCTGCCGCCTAGTTGGCGCTACAGTCTACTTCGGAGGCGTATTAGGTAAGGATCCAGGTGTGGCCATTGGAAAATGCCGCATGAGAAAAACTGAGAAAATTGTTTTCAGTCAATAGGAATCCAGCAGGCTTAGCTGATTGACCAATTTTTTCTCATTAATTAATTAATTTTATTTATTTATTGACAACAAGACCCAAGGGTCATACGGTCATACCTACTCATTTATTTCAGGAATAGGACTCGTAAGTCTTATTTTTTAGTAAGTTTGAAGGGTTCTTTGAAGTCCCGCTGTTCACAACTCTTTACTCTTAAGGTGGCTCAGCCAATCGGGGCATAGTCGCAGATCATCATAATTTTTTGTCTATTTATTGATATTCAGATTCACACCATACACAATCCCTGAAAAAATTAAACACTTCTCGTGCCTACTTTCTGAGATAAATTGAGATTTCTTCCCCATGTTATCTTATGGCGGACACGTAAAATCGTGACACATTTAGGCCACCTGCTAATAATGATCTAATTTTTATGTAGTCCCAACTTTGAACAAAAAACTTATTTTCTGGTAGATATAGGTGTATGGATATTCTATTAGGAAAATAATTGAAAACAATACCAACATATGCTATTTTAGAAGTTAACCAAAATCGCATTGATTTTCCTATAGGTACATCCTGTTTAAAGAATATTAAATGGTTACTTTATAATTGAATATAGTTGAAATGTTGGAAAAAGTAATTCATTAAATGGTAATTTCAGAAACTAAATATTTTTGGGTTTTCAATCAGTTGAGCCACGTTAAACAAACCTGTTGAGGCTTAGCTGTGACGGTAAGTCATGGTTTATGCTGTGCAAGAAAAGAGTAAGCGATTATTGTGCATAAAAATGTAGGTAGGTACCAACTTGTCAGAGCTATACCCAACTTTATGTTAAGCATTTAGTTATTTTGTTATATTGGCACAAATGAACTCATTGAAATGCATTGAATTGCTAGAATTTTGAGCATAGATAAAGCCTAAAGAGATTATTCAATGCCATGATGCAAATTTTACAACTCTAGATACTGTTCCCGGGAGAGACTTGGGAAAGTAAGGGTCGGTTTTTGTACCTCTTGCTCAAGTTCTTGATAGCTAACAGATAAAGTTAGAAAGCACCTAACTTTACATTGATTTCATCCTCTACCTAACACTATCAAGACTGAAGTTGAAAGACGTTTGCTAACCAAGAACTTTATCTGGGCATAAAACGTGACCCATTTAAACCATGAATTATTAGAGTATTGTTGTCCCGGCGTGTGAAAATAATTTCATAGATTGGAATGACCTCTTTAGTACGTATCTCCTCAATACGTTTTTCTCCTTAGTATGTTTTTTAAAAAGTACCATTCCCCATAAGAACACATGTTAAATTGTTTTGTTAGTACGTTTTTTTTATTCAGACCCTTGAAAACCATACTAAAGTGTATTAGTTTTATTTACTCCTAGACGTTTAGTGCCTGAAAATTAATAAAAATATGGCACTAAACATCTGTAGGACAAAATAAAACTAGTACACCATTCCAAGCTATGGAATTATTTTCATTGAACTGTTCTGAAGACGCGGTCAAAGCCTTATTTTATCAACAAATACATTGGTAAAAGATATTGAAAAAATCGATTAAAAAACACTTGAAGGTCACGCTCACTACTCCCTGCTTAAATTCAAATGTAGCCGACATTTTTAATGCTAATAACTGATTATTATTTAATATTTATTAGTGATTGTATTGTTGGATGTAATGGGGTATTGCTATTTGCTACATGGGGGAAGATTGAATTATTATTGGTTCCACTTAACTACACACATAAATACACAATTATGTAGGTATGTACACTCGACAATTCATAAAACGGTATTTGAAATAAATGGATTGCCTGAAAAAAATGTGATGGCATCATCTGATGAAGTCTATACTTACTCGTCATCTACCTCTAGTAGGCGAGCTCTGATTTCATTGATAATAACAAGGATTGATTGTCAATGAACCTTACCAGCAGCCAATCTGTTTCGTTCAAATACCGTTTTATGAATTTCGGGTGTACCTTGTTTATTACAATTCACTTCAAAATATTTATACAGAGTAAAGTGGTGTTTATATGTTTAAAACCCGTAATTTAAGGGGTAAAAACGGGTAAGGTTCGTTTCACCCAACGAGTAAATGAGCTAGCACAGTCCAAGCTAACTTGGACCTTGCTAGTACAAGTTATTTATTTGATGAAAGGCACCATAATAATATTATGTACAAGTTACGACAAGTGACTAGAGCCATGGAAGAGAAAGAGATGAATTTTATTGTATGTAGTCATAAGCTCTGGTTAAGTGTTTTGCACATGATATGAAAGCTACATTTGCCAAGTTTTGATAATAAATCGATCTGTCATCATTTGAGTTAAACAATTCAAAGCTCAATTGCATATGATTTATGATACCTATATCTTATTGGATGAGTATGGCCGATCCAATTAGTTTTGGATGCTAAACAATTGTGGCCGTTTCTGGCATTCATACGTACCTACCACTACCGGTTTTGAATTAACAACATTCAACACACAATGTGTATTAGCATAGCACAGTTCCGAGCAAATGATTAATGAGCTGATCTAAGGGGAATTTTTTAATGGCACATGAATTATTAGTTGCCTATATTACCTACAGTACATACCAACAAGAAATGATATGCGTACATAAAATTAGACATCTACACTCTACAGCACATTTTCCAAAGAACCTACTATGTGATAGCTTTGGCCAGTAGGTACTTTGTGTGTACCTGTCAACAGTTGAGCAATATCAAAAAATCACTTACTGTTGTCATGAACACATTACATATAGGTAAATAAAATTTGAACTTCATTGAAACTTTTAATTCATGCTAATTGTACTAGAAATAACAATGAAATGAGTTAGTAACTTAATTGCAAATATTTCATAGAAACATTGCACCATTAACTTTGCATAAGTGAATGAAGGTAAATTCTCAATTTCTAATGATTCATTTACCTACTATTGATAAAGTCCCACAATCTCCTTGTACACAGAGGCACTCGACAGAGAGTATCGACAGATTATTGCATTGAAAACTAGAAACAACCAGGTTGATATATTTTTCTTTGAATGGTTAAATATTGCTGTTTTTCTGACCAGGTTAAAAACAAGAATTAAAGTAGTGAATATCAATTGATTTATTATTTTTGTAGAGATAATCAATTCTATCTTAATATTTGAATTGTTAAAATATTTACTGTCCAAGGGTAACTTTATTTTGTTCACTGCTTATCACTTCAATCTACTTCCTAAGCTTCAAGTAAAAAGTATATTTACTATCTTTCTTTTTGTACCCTGGTCAATCTAGAGTTTTGGGAGTTCCACAGAAATCACAAGTGGTGGGACATTTATCTATCTAGTGGTCATCTGGCTTAAGGCCGATGCACAATTGACGCAGACGGACGACGGAGATGGATACAATGTTAAAGTTGTTGTCCGTCCGCGTCCGATTGTGAACGGTCAGAGTGATTATGTCATAGCTAAACATCGTATCCGTCTCCGTCGTCAGTCCGCGTCAATTGTGCATCAACCTTAAGTCTAAAAACAGAGATATATTTCTATATTATGCACTTTTGATACCCTTGAATTCAAATTATCTAGCTTCCTACTAAATTTTTGAAAAAACATTCTCTGAAAAGCATTTGCTGTCCAATTGTCTTTGGCCTAGGCTCTTCAATAGGTCGACAGTGAATTAGGCCTATCTAAATATATGTAATACATTAAGTATAAGATGCACTTTGGATCGCTGAACCTCTTGGTAGTTCAAAGCGCCGTCCGCTCATTGTAGACGATGACAGCTTCATTGTCAACTAGAGAGTCGGTGTCTTTATGCAGGTACTGGCTGCGTGACTTGGACAGCGCTATGATTGCAGCCTCGTCGTTGCGCATGCGGTTCTTGCGCTTCTTGCTGAAGTTCACCTGGAAAGTAAAAGCATTAAGATAGTTCAGCATTTCGATATGATTTACCTCGCCTATTAAATATTAGTTTTACTTTTACTCACGAAATATGTACTAGCAAATTTAAATATAGGTAAGGAGGATCAACTTTTATAATAAAAGCAGATTAGTTTTTAATTTTATGGTTTAATTTGGCAGACGAGGCCTCACTCTTTTTTCAGTGTGAGCGTGACTTAGTTTTTGTGGAAATAAAAATTACTTTAAAGTTTTGTACATAGAAATGCACCAAATTTACTCTGGAAATTCAAAATTTTCCTGGAGCTGTGCGCTCTGGACCTGCATTTTGATTATGGCTTCCAAAAGTTACTTATAATATATGGGGCTTTATACTCAAAAGTTGAAACATTCATACTATTTGGGCTTGATGACTCCCAACAGACCTTGGCATAAAGGTCCGACAGGTTGTCTTCGGTGGAGAGTGGGCGTGGCTTGGAGCGGACCCACGCAGGTAAGCTGCGCGTCTTGAGCGCCTCGCCTGGCACATGGTCATCGGTGTGCCGCACTCGCACGTCGTCGAGTACTGTTAAGATGAACGAGACTGCAGCGTGGACGTAACGAAATGCAGGGACAAAACAAAACAACATGCAAAAACACATAAGAAATAAAATAAACAAAACAGAAAAAAATTATATAACAAAGTAGAGAATACAACAAAAATAAAGGACTATTGACCATCGTTTTTTCTAAAGCCACTTCAGTATTTGACCCAATGAACAACATCCTTTCATGATTTGTCAAAGGTTGAATCACATTGAATTCTGAGAGTGGTACTTAGAAGTGTGTAATGATCATGTCTCGACACGTTCTTGTATTTCTTGGTTGTAAAAACTGTTGTTTCTCCACTTATTTTGTTGGGTACTTATTTCTCGAGAATAGACCATAATTCGCACCAGCATTGTGCCAACAATCGTTCCTAGTCTAGAATGTATTATCAACATCATCAGCGACGCATCAGATTTGTCAAAAAACTGCCAAATGGATGTAGCAAAATACAACAGTCTGTACATACCACAAAAAGTAAAAGCAACAACACAAAATATGAAACTGGAATAATGTAGTATTGACAAACAGGAGAGGGGCATCACATGCAATTCATCAAGATTCAAAAGCAAACATTTTGTAACAGTTTACCAGTGAATATTTTGGTTGGCATTTAGCAAAATTATTATCATTGTTTATCTACATCAGATAGGTGGGAAAGTGTGCTGCTCAAGGTTAATGCTTCCTTACTGAATGTGGCGACTCAATGGCACACTGCAAATGAACCTTAAGCTTACCAGCAATCATATACTACAGGGATTATAGGTAATATGTAAAAAATACAATATTTCAAAATAACGGAATATATGTTGGTAAAACACACTATTTTCAATCTCAAAAGTTTATATTTTCATTCCTATATGAAATTTTAATTCAGTGGACATTTTGGCGGGAAAACGTCATCTCGGCGTGTGATGTACATTTTGTTGTAACCATGGCAACATCATTGTTGGTTGATAAAAATGACATCACTCGCCATGATGGCGTTTTCCTGCCAAAAATACATTGATTTTTATTTCATATTTATGAATAAAAACTTACACTTTTTAGTGTGAAAATAGTTTGATTTACCAACAAAATGTTGTTATACAAGCTAGCTATTGTTTAAATCCTCAATGTTTTTATTTTCAATCAATAGGTCTATTTTATTTGCATCATGCATAAGGTTTTGTGCCCCACCTCTATGCCGCTAGTAACCAGCACCATCAGTGGTATTATCGTTGCTACTTGGACGCAAAACCTTTTGCTGGATGCAAATAAAATACTAGACCTATTGAGAAGAAAAAAACGCTGAGGATTTAAACAATAGCTTGATCTATCCCTGTAGTATGATCGCTGGGTTAAGTTCAGTAAACTTAAAACTATAAGTTAAGGTGCTGCAAGCGCGAGCGATTTTGCTGCTTTTTGTAGACACTTTTTGCGATACGATTGGAGACGAAATGGGTAGACCAAATTATTTGAAATTTTAATCGTGATTAGATAAAAGACAAACTTAGGGTTATCCCTTGGTACATTTTTAATTTTTTGTTTTGTTAATTAGTAATAATTAGTGGATTTTTGGTGAAAAATTAGCTATTTTCTCGTCTCCCTGGGCGCCGTATAAAATTAAATTTAAAAAATGTGCCAAGGGATAAACCTAAGTTTGTCTTTCATCTAATCATTATTAAAATTTGAGATCAATTGGTTTACGGGTTTGGTCTCCAATCGTATCGCAAATTTCATCGTTTTGACCGGTTTTGTTGAATAACCGCGCCTAATTAAAGATGTAATGAGCAAAAATTAAAAAGGGCTGCTAATATACAATCAGACTGATCATATGAGCTTCCTGTAAAAGTTACACTCACTTATGAAACAATTTTTCTCTCTCAATTTTCTAAAACGGCCGAGCGCCAGTATCACCTTAATGTGAACCAGAAATACATACCCCCCAAATAAGATGGTTGATAGATAATGTCTGATACGACATTAATGATTATTATACTGAGCCTTTCAGATTTATAAATAAAAAATAAAAATATAAAGAGAAGTTTGGTAATCAAAACCAAACATTGCTTACTGCTGCTGGATGCAAACTGCACTGGTGCTGCACAAGCAAAAAACTCTGAAATTTCCGGAAGCACGTGACCGCATCGCACCGCCTCTTGATTGGCCGTCACATCGACGGGACCAAACCTGATTGGCTGGCTGAGTGGTCGGGAGACACGTCGCCCAGGTGACCCCACGTGGTGGTGATCGTAGCTGACAGAGCGAGACATAGGTCCAGGATCCAAGTATGCAGGACTTAGC
This sequence comes from Leuctra nigra, assembly GCA_934045905.1. Taxonomy (NCBI): domain Eukaryota; kingdom Metazoa; phylum Arthropoda; class Insecta; order Plecoptera; family Leuctridae; genus Leuctra; species Leuctra nigra. The sequence continues at coordinate 14,135,559 of OW203761.1, forward strand.
ACATGACTGTTGTAAAACCAATGAGAGCAGGGATCCACAGCAAATGTTGGCGGATGACGAGCGCTCACCAGTCGACTGTTGTATGCCCAGTGGCCCTTCTTAGGATCTGCATATACAGCAGAGTGGCTACGGAAAAAAGCATTCTAAGTTATAGATTTTAAAGTAGGTGAAACACAATAACAAAACTGTCAAAGAAGATTCAGTAAATTATTTTGTATTGTCCGCTCAAAGATACATCACTAGATACATCAAAGCATTGCCATTGACTTCCACACTCGCAACTTTTTGTTGATCAACTTGGTTCTGCACCATGCGTGCGAGTCATATTATTGGCACCAAAGTGACACAGAACGCAGGCAGAACTAGAGATGTTAATTTTCAAAAAAAAAATTAAATCGGAAAATTTTCCAGATTTTGTTTTTGATTTTAGGGGGGTCCTACAATTGTTTGGTAAACGATATTTTCACTTTCCACTACATATTTCATGTTATCGTACCTTTCAATAATATGATCAGTATTGCAGTACAGCCCTTATTCTTCAGCATTTAGACAACATTATTATCATTGGTGAATTATACCATGCATAACTGAATATATAATATGCAGTTTGTAACTTTTCTGCTGAGGTAAATATTCAAGCAAGTCCTTCAAACCGTTGAAAATAATTTGCAACACATTTATTTTACAGAATACTAAAAAAAACAATACGAAAAATTTTCCGGGAAAATAAGCCAGGAAAATTTTCCGACTCACATCTCTAGGCAGAACTAAGTTGATCAACCAAAAGTTGCATGTCTGAATCGGTCTATATACATGGTTTAGTATTGAAAACTAAAATGTAACTGAGCTGAGTTTTTATTATTTTTCCTCCACATTATACCATCTTTGGAAATAGACATAAATGACACATTTTTACTACATACATAATGTTTATTTTAAAAGTTTTTTTTTTTTAGTTTAGTATCTTGACTCTTTAGGTAGCATTATTTAGTTTATTGCGTTCGAATGGTAAGAATTAATATTTCCGAAATGTTCAGAAAATGAAAGTGCAAAACACAAAATTTCATCTTTACTCATTTTCTCTCTTACTTAAACCATCTTAAACAGACCTTATATTTTCGAAAGGCAGTTATCTTTATATTGACCCTTTTTTAATATTTTGTCAATCCTCTCAAGAGCATTTAATTTCATGTCGAGCAGTGTTATCAAGTGTTATTGAGGTAAAAGTTGAACTTCAATCAAGAATATATAATAATTGTATCAGCAGACAGAAAGGGGCAATTTTTTTGCTAGTTGTATGTGGCGTCATTAATCATCATTGGTATGAATTAAAGCTAATTCTCATTCGTCTTTGACGAAACCCTGGAACCCCTTAGAATGGTTAAAATACGAATGAATGCACCATCGAGAATCTTGGTTGTCACTATCAATCATTTGAGAAATGAAGGTTATAGCAGATAACTACCTAATTTAGCTTTTGCTTGATTGCTGCAAAGAATGTAATTACCACATAACTCTCCCTATCATACTGACGACACTGGAAGTTTTCCATAAAACCCGACTGTGCACCCCTTTCAACTATTAAAACCTGCGAGCTATAGTTGGGATTAAAACATGTAGCTGACTACAAATCATGAATTAATGATAGGCTGTTAGCAGTACGAGGTCATAAGCAGAGAATGAGACTTTGCCATAAAACTTCGAGTCAATTGTGGTGACACTGACACTCCACCTGACATAACATGACATGACAGCATGATAACGACAAAATAATGTATTTTACTACTCCTAGTGCCTGATGTTTTTGTTTCACGTACCTGTGTAACACTGGCAATCCTGATCTCTGTCTCACGGAGAGTTCCTGAGCTATGCGAGTGCCTGAAAGAAAAACAATGGTTCATATTTCGTATTGGAAATAGCAGCCTGTTCATTACACACTCGATTTATCAAAATGATCCCTCATTTCTGAAAAGAAAAAAATGGATGGAGTTCATCCCGTCGCATACTTGGCAGAAAAGCAATTTTTATTTTTTTGAAAGTTTCTTGTTTTGTTTGAAGATTTCTCTGCCAAGCTCTATCGTGGAACGAGTGCTAGTGAAATAATAATTATTTCACCAGTTTCACAGCTCTAGTTCCAGCAAGGAGGAAGAACATTTTAACCTTCCGTACATAGGTACTATATTGAAGCGATTTTTAATTTAATTACTTTGGCTATAACAAACTTACTACGTCTCTACGGAACAATATACGAGAACATAATGATGACTAAATAATGTAACTACGTGCACGTTGCTTTTGTCAGCATGTATCACGGGAATTGCCTAGAATTCACAAGCGTATAGCTGATTCATGATAGCTAATCAAGTTCGTGATTAGTTTTCCGCGAGTAGTTTTCCGAGTGACAGGATATGAGGTAATTATCTGGACGTGAAGGCGCCACTGCAGGGAAAACGAAATAATTTCCTCGCGGATTACCGCTGCGAGAACCAATTCATACATCAATCACTCCAGAGGAAATGTGCAAACAAGAATATCTGTGATTGCCGAGCTGCCGGAAGCTTGAAATGGTATTGTTCCTAAAAAAGAATGAACTAGCTGGATTTTAAGCCGTCATTTCAATGCCCAATTTTTCCGTCCAATCTTTGCCTCGTCTAGAATATCCGAAAGACGCTAAATAATATAGATGGTATTGTTGCATGGTTGAAAAAATAGTAGTACTTGCATTTCGACAAATTTAGAAATACTTGTACTGTGGAAATTGTACGGAAATGATTTTCACAAATTCTCGCCATATCATAGAAAATGTACTCACAATAGGACTTGTGTCGGCGCGGCAGCACGCAGCACCTCCATGCAATCAGCAGTGCCAGCAGTGCCAGGATCAGCGCTCCGCCACATACGGCGCCAACCAGCAGTGCCAGCTGCTCGCTGGGGAGCCGCCATCCGCCGGGGGAGACGGGGGGAGCCATGGTCTCCCCTTCCTATCACACACACATTACACATTTGTCACATCACAGCACAAGCACCTCGGTCGGTGGACAATCACATTCACAACGCAGTGGTCAACAACTGGCGGATGCAACACTCTGTTTATGTAAATGACAAGACCTTGACCTTGGTGTACAGAGGGAGGATGTCAGATGAAGTTACCAGCGTTACCCAATCCAATGTATTCAGAGCCAAAGTTCGCCAAGAATATATTTAGTAAAAGAGAGTGCAACTGGCTAAATCAAGATTTGTAAAAGGACTCACCTCATCTGGCCACATTCGGGCAGTCAGAGTGACCGACTGTTGGAAGACACGTGACTGATAGTGACCCCCGCCCCTCTCCACGCCGCCCACGTCATCGCCTGCAACAGAACACGGGTGTAAAATATACATCGCAATGGCTAGGTCGGTTTTATGCCAACCTGTTCGTGTAACGACGTGACGTACTGCTGTCCACGTTGTTACTCTTTGTTACTACCCTCGCGATTAACCTGGATAAGCATTATGTCCGGGCTCTTGGTCCGGGCTAAAGTTTCAAATAGAATACAATTTTTATAGCCAGCCCACGTGTATTGCAATTGAGTTTAAGGGACCTGTTTCAAGTTATGTTCGTCAACGTCTCCACATACACAAAGCAAACAAAACATTCGCGCTTCTTTTCTTTAAAACCACTGAACTTGTAAATGTAAGCCCCATTTGTTCGCAGATATTCCCAATTCCCATACGTCAGTCCCCAACGGGGTGATTCGCATCCAGCGCTTTTCATAATTATATGAATTGAATGACTCGAATGACAAGATGCAGAATTTATATGCATGAAAATAATACAACAATCAGGAGTGCAACTGCACTTGATGTTATGACACGCATCATAAACATGACCTCTGATATTTATACAATTCTGTAATAGGCATTATTACCAGCATATTCGCCGTGGCGAAATAGTGCATCTAGATATCCACTAATTTCCCATACATCGTAGACAATTGACGCCAAATCAAGCGATACACAGCAAGAAAATGGAGTTGAATACCTGATTGGAATACACACGATGCGTAATGTACGACTGCATCGACGAGTGCGGCCGGATATTCTAAGACCTCGCCAGACTCGGAACAATAACATAGCCTTGACTCGCAGCACAGCACTTTCCACGGCACGAGCGATAACACAGGTTGATTGCGATACAATCTGCCCCCCCCCCCCCCCCCCCACCCACACAGCACCTTTCATTAGGTAATCAAGCGCGCGTTGACGGAAGTTTATGAAATTATTGCTGGAAACTTCATCCAGCAGGAGCAGTGGAGGATGTCACATAGAATAATTGAACTCGCAGTACGCTAAGCTAGCTCGCTGCAAAATCATACTGCAGATTCATTCCATTGAATGCACAGCTGAGATTCATGTATGAACCTTTCATTATGTAATTCAATCATCCAGTAGAAACTTTTGGGTTAGATTGAGTGAGGCAAGGAGGATGTATGTAGCATTCAATAGACAACATCATTTTACAATTTCATTCCTTTCATAAAAGCATTGCTAAAAGCAAATCAAAGAGAGAGCAAAGAAGCAACGCTATGAGCATGAGCATAAAAGCAAATATGAGTCGGTATATTCCACTGTATACACAGTACACACTATAGCATACCTACCATATATGAACATAAAAGCATGGAATTGACACTACCTAGATAATAGATATACCAAACACGTAAGTTGTAACAGCAAATAATTGTCATGTTAATGGATAGCAACAATGTAATATTATGTACCAGCAGCCAAATGTAGGTGGTATTTGTAATGCCGTGGTGACACAATTTTTCGTTGAGCAAACATAGTGACATAAAGACGCGTTCATAATTAGCTCTTCTCTTTGTCATAACTTTTTCATCGAGTTTGTTTGTCATAATACATGAAATGGCCAGTTGTGTCCCCCACACTGGTTGGAGGAAACTGCATGAAGGCAGCAGCAAAGCAACACGCATGGTTCTGATGAGTGATGGTTCCACACACTCACTTGCATGTTCCCACTGCCAGGTGCAAACAGCACCATGACAAGCTCAACCCGGCGCATGTAGGGACATACATGGATTTCCAATGTACTGCATCTTCATCATCATTATCATCACATATAGTGGAGTCAAGATGTCTTATATAATGGCAAATTAGTGCGTTTATGATACCTTTTGTGAAAATTTGTACCCTTACTAATTCGAGTATGAGGAATCCAAAAATCAATGGCACCAACCTGAGAATTTAATACTCTCTGCGTAATTAGCATAAGTAGCATAATTAATAAACATGGATAAAATAATATATAATTTTATAATATGGTCTTTATGGGTATCCATCGAAAGCTCGTCATGTCTACAATCCATATAAATCATAAAAAATTATTTTTTTTAATTCACATAATAATTAACCGCATTATTAATTATTTTATAAAAATCGCCATTCAACAAAAAGATTAAATGACCCCCTCAGATTTTGATAAAACTTGGTAGGATTGGTCACAAGCCCAATGTAAAACATACGTATTTTTTGGTTTGTCCATTTATTGAGTACTTTTGGATTTCCAGGCCCTCAAAAATCGAAAAATCGAATTTGATGAAAATTTTGTGTTAAGTTCCTAATTAGCATAATTAATTATTAATTGATTGGTCACAATCCCAAATTAAAACATACGTGTTTTTTGGTTTGTCCATTTATTGAGTACTTTTGGATTTCCAGGCCCTCAAAAATCGAAAAATCGAATTTTGATCAAAATTTTGTGTTAAGTTCCTAATTAGCATAATTAATTATAATAATTATTATTATAATTATAATTATAACTTAACACAAAATTTTGATAAAAATTCGATTTTTCGATTTTTGAGGGTCTGGAAATCCAAAAGTACTCAATAAATGGACAAACCAAAAAATACGTATGGTTTTCTTTGGGCTTGTGACCAATCCTACCAAGTTTTTTCAAAATCGGAGAGGGTCATTTTAAGCTTTTTGCTGAATAACGATTTTTAAAAAATAACTAATTATACGATTAATTATTATGTGAATGAAAAAATTGAAATTTTTATGATTTATATGGATTGTTGACATGACGAGCTTTTGATGGATACACATAAAGACCATATTATAAAATTTTATATTATTTTATCTATGTTTATTAATTATGCTAATTATGCTAATTACGCAGAAAGTATGAATTTCTCAGGTTGGTGCCATTGGTTTTTGGATTCCTCATACTCGATTTAGTAAGGGTACCAATTTTCACGAAAGGTATCACAAATGCACTAATTTTAGACATCTTTACTCCACTAATACAAGTAGCATGTGTTAGACAAGAAAACGTGAGAAGAAGTGATTGTGGCTCTCGACATTTGTAATAAGTTAAGGAGCGTTTGTTCATTCTGTTTAAAAAATTCAACATTTTGATTAGGTGTCTTTCATTTTAGATTGAAATAGATTGGAATTGTTAGATTGATTGTTTGATCGATTTTGCTTAGATTTATTTTCTAAAAATTATGTTATAAAAGTCATGTTTTTCTTAAACTAATTTTAATACTTTTTATCATAATTTACGAATTAATGTAATCGTTCATTCATTTTATTGCCAGCTTTTACAAACTTTACCCGTATTTTTATTTTTTACTCTCAGTTCGAGTTTCTGAAACTTGAAAGCAAAATAAAAATGAAAACTCATTTCTTTTCTGATTGTCTAATCTAGAATCGATGCGCCGGTAAGTTGGCATGCATGCGTAGTCGTCGCCATCAATTCGCAAGGGCGCGATGTTTGTGTTAGTAACTTCAATTTCCGCTAACACCCCCGTGTCTTGTGTTCTACGAATAAATCAATCGATGCGTTATTTGCGGACCGAGCCCAACGATTCGAAGCGAGGCTTACGACTAAGTAATAAACGATTGATTCATGGAAGTGCCAGCAACACGAGACATTTCGTTCCAATATCCAATTTCCATCCTTGTCGGCAGAGAGTCGTGGAGCATCCTGTTTGATCGTTGAAATCAGCGACAATATCCGACATGACACGATGATGCAATTATGTCACATCCTCAGTCAGAAGCTGAAGCAATCGGCTTGATTTCCTGTCACTCCCTCGCCGATTGATCCGACTTTCTTGACATCAGGAAATCGACGTCGTTATATTTACGTCACTAATTAGAGGGTCTCCACTCAAAACATATGACACAATCTCGCTGTTTTTATTCTTTTCGCATTACAGGTCAAACGAAGAAGGATCAGGGTAATTTTCATCCAAATCACAAAACAACAGGTTCGATTATCAACGAGTTCACTTAGCGTTTTCCTTTCCTAGTTTGTAGGACAGAGAATAACGACTGATGGAGTACACAACGAGTACTGAGTAGCAAAATGAATACCTATGTTACTTCTTAGTGAGTGTGAACGACACATGCGTATTTTGGAATGTGGGTTCATCCATCTATAGATTTCTATCTTCAAAATCAACTAAATCACAATACATCGTATTTTTTCTAGGATAAAATAGAATGTAAGATTTCACGAATTCGTGGGATACGCTACTGGATGTTGCACAGAGGCAAATCTCCTCCGCCTCCGCTTTGCTCGAGAGCGGTCTCAGTTGGACGACAAATGAAAAGGCGAGTAGCAATTATCCCGCTCAGTGATTAACACAGAACAAACAAGCGAGCGCGCTCGACAACACTGACGCCGACTTTTTAATTGCCTACTCAGCCAGCGAGCACGTCGAGCGGGAGATATAAAACAAGGGGCAAGCAATTCATTACCGCCGCCGCTCGCAGTAGCAAGTGGGCCACTCTGGACTCGCAGGAACACGAAGAGCAGTAGCAAGTGGGCCACTCTGGACTCGCAAGAACACGAAAAGCAGTAGCAAGTGAGCCACTCACGCAAGAACACGAAGAGCAGTAGCAAGTGGGCCACTCTGGACTCGCGAGAACACGAAGAGCAGTAGCAAGTGGGCCAGTCTGGACTCGCAAGAACACGAAGAGCAGTAGCAAGTGGGCCACTCTGGACTCGCAAGAACACGAAGAGCAGTAGCAAGTGGGCCACTCTGGACTCGCAAGAACACGAAGAGCAGTAGCAAGTGGGCCACTCTGGACTCGCGAGAACACGAAGAGCAGTAGCAAGTGGGCCACTCTGGACTCGCAAGAACACGAAGAGCAGTAGCAAGTGGGCCACTCTGGACTCGCAAGAACACGAAGAGCAGTAGCAAGTGGGCCACTCTGGAATCGCAAGAACACGAAGAGCAGTAGCAAGTGGGCCACTCTGGACTCGCGAGAACACGAAGAGCAGTAGCAAGTGGGCCACTCTGGACTCGCAAGAACACGAAGAGCAGTAGCAAGTGGGCCACTCTGGACTCGCGAGAACACGAAGAGCAGTAGCAAGTGGGCCACTCTGGACTCGCAAGAACACGAAGAGCAGTAGCAAGTGGGCCACTCTGGACTCGCGAGAACACGAAGAGCAGTAGCAAGTGGGCCACTCTGGACTCGCAAGAACACGAAGAGCAGTAGCAAGTGGGCCACTCTGGACTCGCGAGAACACGAAGAGCAGTAGCAAGTGGGCCACTCTGGACTCGCGAGAACACGAAGAGCAGTAGCAAGTGGGCCACTCTGGACTCGCGAGAACACGAAGAGCAGTAGCAAGTGGGCCACTCTGGACTCGCGAGAACACGAAGAGCAGTAGCAAGTGGGCCACTCTGGACTCGCGAGAACACGAAGAGCAGTAGCAAGTGGGCCACTCTGGACTCGCGAGAACACGAAGAGCAGTAGCAAGTGGGCCACTCTGGACTCGCGAGAACACGAAGAGCAGTAGCAAGTGGGCCACTCTGGACTCGCGAGAACACGAAGAGCAGTAGCAAGTGGGCCACTCTGGACTCGCAAGAACACGAAGAGCAGTAGCAAGTGGGCCACTCTGGACTCGCAAGAACACGAAGAGCAGTAGCAAGTGGGCCACTCTGGACTCGCAAGAACACGAAGAGCAGTAGCAAGTGGGCCACTCTGGACTCGCAAGAACACGAAGAGCAGTAGCAAGTGGGCCACTCTGGACTCGCAAGAACACGAAAAGCAGTAGCAAGTGAGCCACTCTGGACTCGCAAGAACACGAAGAGCAGTAGCAAGTGGGCCACTCTGGACTCGCAAGAACACGAAGAGCAGTAGCAAGTGGGCCACTCTGGACTCGCAAGAACACGAAGAGCCGCTTTGATATCCCGAAAACATGCAACAGGCAGGAAACTTTTGACTTTTACCGACGCTTATTGTTGTATATCGTATTGTATCTAGGTTTATCTGGATATTGTATAGCCAATACAATTTGTGTATCTTACTTGTATCTGGATTTGTTGTGAAGCATCTTTGCCGATATGTTTCTCCAGCAAATAAAAGTAATTTTCCTTTATGAATCAAGTGTTTGCTTGTCAGGATTTCTCTTTAAATTAAAATCTCTCTTTTTGAACGTTTCACAAACTATTTTTATTAGAAATCTCTATATTTCGCCCTCTTTTCAGTGGGCTTCGTCAGGAGTTTTACAGTTGATGAAGGCCACTAAAAAGAGGGCGAAAAAAGAGATTCTAATAAAAAATTGTTTGTGAAACGTTTAAAAAGAGAGTATTTAACTAAATCCAAACTAAAGAATCGAGAAACGAAATATTAAAAGTAAAGCTGGGTTCCCATACCTCACATCGAATTCGCTTCCGGTTCGCTTCGCTTTCGCAAAATGGCTACCTTTTAACAAGGGAAATCGTCCATGTTTACATTCACATGTTCCCGTGTTTCGGTTTCGTTAAAGTTGAGCCAATTTTAACTTTGACGAGACCGAAACGAAACCGAAACAAGTGAACATGCAAATGTAAACATGGACGATTTCCTTTGTTAAAAAATAGCCATTTTGCGAAAGCGAAGCGAATTCGATGCGAAGTATAGGATTTCTCTTTCTTTGTCAAAGTTATGACTAAACTTTGAAATGCAATTTTGTAGAATTAAAGCACCTTTATAACATCTCATCTCAAATTGAGAATTGCCTTAGGCAATAGTCGGAGAGTAAACTACTGAATTAAACAAGCCTTGTTCAAACTTGAATAAGTACCTACATCTAACAATCGTCATGCAGTTTAGGTAAATTTAAATAATTATTATATTCGGTGAAACGCAATAGAAATTGTACATTCGAATTCAAATGTGTATGACCAATTCCAAACATTTCTAGATCTATTATAAAGGGTAACTTATACAACACGTCATCTACTGAATCTAATGTCGAATATTTTACTTTCAAGAAGTTAGAAAGTTTTACTACGCAATTTGCGAAGTTATGATAATTTCATCAATATAAAGTAATGTTTAAGCAATTTGTAGCTACACATAATTGGTGCGTCATTAAAATGAGCTAAAGCGGCTATGAGTGATTACACGACTCATCAATAACTCGTGCCACGTGACATGCCACGATAATCTCGACGATTAACTCCGCCAGGACGCAGCACTGAATTAATTCGCCAACCCTCGAACCATTGCAATATTAATCAACCGAGCCATGCAGGCACAGACGAGTTTAATCAAGTTGCCATCACTGTCACGGAGACGAAATAAAAGATGGAGGTTTGTCCTCACAGCGAGGCGTCATTACCGAGCTCAATCAGAACACTAGACACACACTCCATCGCACATACACATCACAACATAGTCGCATGCTGTCATCAGGCATAACCATCCACAAAGGGGGCGCTTTGCCCCCCCCCCCCCCCCCCCCCGGATGTCAGGAAAACTTAAAATGGGTGTGCTGTTTTACGTACCTATAGTTTCATTTCGTATGCAAAAAATCTCAAATAAATTAATTTCAAAGGGTCAAAAACAAAAACAAAGCCGCATGGGGCAAGGTTGGGGCATGCCCTCTACCACCCTAAAGTGTCAGATTTTAAAGAATATTGAAAAGTTTAACAAAATACACCTTATAACGTCTCAAAATTGATTTCAAAGTGTCCAAAACCAAAAAACGGCCTGCGGGGCTGGTAGGGGCGCGCCCCCGATTCCCCCCTTGACCCGAGCCCCCCCCCCCCCCCCCCCCTAGCGGAAATCCTGCGGACGCTAATGTCAGGAATCAGGATCTAACCTGACGCAATATACAGAGAGACGTCAAACGTCGATTGCTGACTGTACGACAAGCAAGATGTTGGTTGACCAATTTTGCTCGCTACTTTTGACTTTTGTGTCATTTTCGGAATAAATGAATCATTTAGAATTGTCATTTCATTGTAACAAAGGACACTTTGGGAACCGTTTGTCCATTGCAGGATCCCCGCACGCCACTGAATGTAGACCGCATAGTGCAAAGTTCGGTGTCAAAGCTACGTGACTGAATAACCTGCTCCACCATCTTTTCTTCCACCCTTTTCGACTCCGCGTAGCACTGGTCAACACATTTCCTCGACATAATCCCCCATGACGAAGTACTCTCGATCTGGAGGGTGGTGGCGATGAACATGACGCTGTGACCACGGGGAACGCGGGGTTAACAGGACTCTGGAGAGAGCACGTGTGCACGTGTGTGCGTATCGACCCGCCTCAAGCATGCAACAAGATCCAGGTGACGAGTGCTGATCAGTGCCGTGCTCTGTCACGTGTGCACGTGTGTGCGTATCGACCCGCCTCAAGCATGCAACAAGATCCAGGTGACGAGTGCAGATCAGTGCCGTGCTCTGGCACGTGTGCACGTGTGTGCGTATCGACCCGCCTCAAGCATGCAACAAGATCCAGGTGACGAGTGCAGATCAGTGCCGTGCTCTGGCACGTGTGCACGTGTGTGCGTATCGACCCGCCTCAAGCATGCAACAAGATCCAGGTGACGAGTGCAGATCAGTGCCGTGCTCTGGCACGTGTGCACGTGTGTGCGTATCGACCCGCCTCAAGCATGCAACAAGATCCAGGTGACGAGTGCAGATCAGTGCCGTGCTCCGGCACGTGTGCACGTGTGTGCGTATCGACCCGCCTCAAGCATGCAACAAGATCCAGGTGACGAGTGCTGATCAGTGCCGTGCTCTGGCACGTGTGCACGTGTGTGCGTATCGACCCGCCTCAAGCATGCAACAAGATCCAGGTGACGAGTGCAGATCAGTGCCGTGCTCTGGCACGTGTGCACGTGTGTGCGTATCGACACGCCTCAAGCATGCAACAAGATCCAGGTGACGAGTGCAGATCAGTGCCGTGCTCTGGCACGTGTGCACGTGTGTGCGTATCGACCCGCCTCAAGCATGCAACAAGATCCAGGTGACGAGTGCAGTTCAGTGCCGTGCTCTGGCACGTGTGCACGTGTGTGCGTATCGACCCGCCTCAAGCATGCAACAAGATCCAGGTGACGAGTGCTGATCAGTGCCGTGCTCTGGCACGTGTGCACGTGTGTGCGTATCGACCCGCCTCAAGCATGCAACAAGATCCAGGTGACGAGTGCAGATCAGTGCCGTGCTCTGGCACGTGTGCACGTGTGTGCGTATCGACCCGCCTCAAGCATGCAACAAGATCCAGGTGACGAGTGCTGATCAGTGCCGTGCTCTGGCACGTGTGCACGTGTGTGCGTGTCGACCCGCCTCAAGCATGCAACAAGATCCAGGTGACGAGTGCTGATCAGTGCCGTGCTCTGGCACGTGTGCACGTGTGTGCGTATCGACCCGCCTCAAGCATGCAACAAGATCCAGGTGACGAGTGCTGATCAGTGCCGTGCTCTGGCACGTGTGCACGTGTGTGCGTATCGACCCGCCTCAAGCATGCAACAAGATCCAGGTGACGAGTGCTGATCAGTGCCGTGCTCTGGCACGTGTGCACGTGTGTGCGTGTCGACCCCCCTCAAGCATGCAACAAGATCCAGGTGACGAGTGCAGATCAGTGCCGTGCTCTGGCACGTGTGCACGTGTGTGCGTATCGACCCGCCTCAAGCATGCAACAAGATCCAGGTGACGAGTGCAGTTCAGTGCCGTGCTCTGGCACGTGTGCACGTGTGTGCGTATCGACCCGCCTCAAGCATGCAACAAGATCCAGGTGACGAGTGCTGATCAGTGCCGTGCTCTGGCACGTGTGCACGTGTGTGCGTATCGACCCGCCTCAAGCATGCAACAAGATCCAGGTGACGAGTGCTGATCAGTGCCGTGCTCTGGCACGTGTGCACGTGTGTGCGTATCGACCCGCCTCAAGCATGCAACAAGATCCAGGTGACGAGTGCTGATCAGTGCCGTGCTCTGGCACGTGTGCACGTGTGTGCGTGTCGACCCCCCTCAAGCATGCAACAAGATCCAGGTGACGAGTGCTGATCAGTGCCGTGCTCTGGCAATGAAATGAAGCCACTGATTACCACCGACGGACCCAGGGGGGTTACCTAATATCGCGAAATGGTAGGACGGTGCTACCTAGCACGGTGCTACCTATCTAAATAACCCGTAGTAGCACCGACCTTGAACTCAACACCATCGTAGCACCAACATTTCGCGATATTAGGTAAGGGTCCAGAGTTTTAATCACTGAAACGGCGTCCCAGTATTGTTCCCGAGGGTCTCATCAATCATACAACGGCCGAGGTGCGGCGAAACGCAGACAAACTCGCACACATTTTCATAGCTTCCCACCGAGTTACAAAACCACTTTACCAGACGGTCTAATGATTAATAGCTCGGGAAATTCTGTATTCAGTGCACACTTTTGTATTTTCCGATGATGAGGAAAGTTTTCTTTAATTACTCGAGATAAAAGGCGAGTATAATGACAAACTGAAACTATACTAAACCTTATATTACGCTTTGAGAGGAAAAACCCAACAAACATGAGAAAATAAGACGTAACATGTCTGAAAGGGGAACGTCATCTTAATCAAGCAAAAAAAATGTTGATTAATACTCCGTTTTATTTGTCTCATCGATTCTGCCAACAAGAGGTCATAAAGTTCTATGTTGTTATACAGGTATCATAATCGTGGTAATGAGAGAGCATCTCCAGTAATGAATACCTCCAGATTACCTAAAATGGCGCACTTTCCGACATTGTTTCCGGTTCAATAGCGATTCACCAACGTTGAAGTGGAATTCAAAATCTGCATGAACATCTTTAAAAAACCAGAAAGGGATCGATACGATTAAAAAAGAAAATATAATAACGACGAACGGATTCAATAGCGGTGCAAATGTGAGAGCGTCTCACATTCCGTAGGATATTGGAGATTTCAACCCCCAAGGCAGTAATTCCCGAGTGCGTGGGGAGAGGATTTGCAATCCACTTCTGAACTTAGCGAGGCTACTAAAAGGAAATGGAAAAGAGCGTGGCCAGAAGTAAATGAAACGGATATAAACGACTCTTGCCCTCACAAATAGCCTCTCTACTCTATTAGTTAACTGGCCGTCTCGCCCGATCTCAGCAGAGCATCGACGGCGCTTGAAACGGATACTTCCGTGATATTTAACTTCGTTGCTCCGAGGCAATGTATCACTTGGTGACAGAATCAGGACGCAAACACGTGCCAGACGAACACGTAGCACCTACACGTATTCTTATAAAAATATCTGATTCGTCTGGGGACTTTTACGAGATTGAATTATGGAAACATTCAGATTCCGAGCAGGAAACACTGCATTGTTTTCATAATATTTACGTGGAGTTAAATTTACTCTCGCTGTACATTTTACAAATGGTGGCAGATGACAGGACGTGTTTCCGAATCCGCGCGTTCCCCCTCCGAATAGCCAGTTGCTGGTGTAAGTATAGAATATTATGGAACATGCGACAAAGTATAGCTCCATACCACCTTGTTGTTACATCTCATCTGTCCACGAGACTGATAGAGAGCGCTGGCTACGTGACGGTGTCTGCTCGTAACTTCCGCGCGACGTCGCTCTTGGTATTTGCTTGACGCGACGCCTGACATTTCACGGCGAGTCGGGGGCTGACGCCTTCCCCGTCAGGGTATAAATCTTCGCCGAGCTACTCTACCCGGGCAATAAACTCCAGCTATGACCTTTTGCCAACTCTCGAGTACATGCACATTGTGCTCTCGACAAATTTATGTGCATTTTTAATTATATTACATTAAATGATTAATGGTGAATGCGCCTTTCTCAAAAAATGTATGCCCCTTTAAATTTGCATCTTTTTTATTCTTGACTTGACACTTAGAAACTTAGAGACAGAATATCAGAAACTGAATAGAAATGTAGTAATGTAACTACAGTAAATACGTACATTGAAAAAATAGTAATTGTCGTAACTTCATTACCCTGGTTAGTTTCAGAACATGCTGCCAGCGAGTAATGCATGACTAAGGACAGGGAAGTACTAACGCAAAAGTGTTATTAAACAAAGCATCCATGTGTGAGAAGCGTGAAAGACTCAATTAGCGTGACCAGCATCCTTGGAATGGCTCAAGCACACTCGGGGTCTGTCAACGAGTGTGCACTGTGTCTAAATGCGAAGACTGCACGGAGACGTGATTAGTTCGGAATTATTGTCAAGAGCGTGTTATCTTCACATAACAAGGATGCTGTTTTGCATGAAGTACAGAAGCTCGACATCGTGTCCCTTGCATACAGCTTCTTTCAGAACTAGAGCAAAGAGACGAGCAACTGTTCTGAGGGAAAACCGATAAATATGTCGTTTGCACTTATCAGATAATATGACAAGTTTCCAAGCGATTTTCCTTCCTGTTGGAGAAGCCGAAAGTTTCATGCGGGTAATCTTCTTCTGCATGCTTCTGAAACTTGCCGGTTTAGATACGAACTAACAACTACTACTGCGAATACGAAACACGACGCGTAAAAACTAGCTATGCTGGTACTTTATGGTCCAAGTTATAGTTTGTAATAAATGACTTCCCATGAAAAAAGGTATCGCTTGAGAATTCATAATATTAATCGTGAGTTTATGCAGCCTCGATATATTGAATCCAAGTAACCAGGCGGGTAACAGCTGCATTATTTGATAGATTATAGGTATTGGAATTGGATGCCAACCTTAGCTTATAGTTAAGCTTCTCACGAATTCGAAGAAAAAAAACTTAAAGAATCCTACGAAATTTAGTTCAAGGAAAGATACATTTTCGAAATTGAATAAGTCGGAATACTTATTGAAGAAAATAGCCGTACATTTATGATAAGGAAAATTCTATTTTTAATTCATGAACGAGTGACACGATACCAACAACTAAAAATATAACATCGCTATACGAGCCCTACAACGGTAGACTATGCGACATCTCGTCATAAACTGGGCTTGGGAAGCAAGCAATGCCATGGCGATAATGTCCGTTATCAGTCGGTGGCAGACAGACGCCGCTCCCAAGCGTCGAATCACAGCCAACGACGCCGTCGCGATGCCCGATTGGGCGCCGCACGCATGGCTTAATCATCCCCTGCACCCTCCGCTGATATTGCTGCACATTGCACACGCTGCAAGGCTCGCATGCAAGCCGCGGGGGGCGCAGGGGACTGGAGGTTGTAATTGTTTCGATTACAGTGATGACTAGTGGAAAACCCGTCTACTCATGAACACGATCGATCAGCCTCACAAAACGAAATAAAAATTGAGATCCCAAAATTGTCTGTGAAGTCAACTCTTTTGATGCCTCTCATAATCTACGTGCTTCCAACCCATTTGTTTACTGTAATATTACCAAATAGCATGCGGTGCGCCTTTTACAAAGAAATCGTTCGCAATTACCTCGACCCATTATTTGAAATAAAGGACTCCGACCGTTCACCATGTTCAAGAATAGAAACCGCGAATGTTTCGATTTTACAAGTATAAATGTAGTGTTCATAGCTCCGATATGTGCACATACACTTGGTACAGTAGAGTACAATCCCAACGATGCTCTATCAGATTCCATCAGCCATACGGTATTCTGTCTTTGTTTCGTATCCAAAAGTTCATGTGGAAGAAAGATATACAATACACACGACATTTGCATTTGAATGCATGCCCAGACCTCTTCAATGAAGGAAATCCATGGTAATATAATATTCTTTCGAGTGTTCTCACGTCTCACCAAAGCAGGGATTTAATTACCTGTTTGTAAATTGTATCGTGTAAGTGTGCAGTGACCAGCAACAGCAACTAGCTCGGTCACACCTGGCTGGCGCCTCTTGCGTGCGAAGACTTGCAAGGGTTGATTACAAGCAATGCACTCACCTCACCCTCAACATCTGGCAACCGCAAAGCATCTGAATAATGCATATCTACAAGTTTATGACGCATCATATAAAATTCGCCTTCCATCAACCATCAAAGATATAGGAAAATGATTTACAGCGAACAAAAGAAGAGAAAGGTTGGTTCGTTTGTCGGGGCGCTCATACGGAAATCCGTGATTTCATTTTCTGTTAAATGGTTTGAAAATGAAATGAAATCCAATAAAAAAACCGAAAAGATAAGCGAGCTCGGACGTCCGCATCGGTGGCCAGAAATCCGCGACATTAACGACGCACGGGATGTCGTCGGTCGGCGCGAACTGATAACGGCAATATGATGGACGATCCACGGATATTCCCTGTAGTCATGTCATGCCATCATAAGTAATGCCGGCCGTAGTGACTGCTGACTGCGAGAGACTGTTATGTTCGAACTCGAGCAATGCGCAAACTTTATGAACATGTAATTTAAACGATGAATCTTATAGCTTTCAAACGATACTTTCAAACCCAAACGCTGTCATGGTGTAGCTATACACAGCAAAAGTAGCAAGGTGCCCAATATTGTGGGAACTAAAACTTCGAAAACTATATTACAATACAAACATCCATGACTAATCTGAATATGAAAATCAGAGTGTGGCGCTTGGCAAAGTCACGATCTTGTATATTCGGCGTTTCTAAACAGGATACGCAATGCGTAGTCAGCACTGGGAAGGCCGATGGAAACAGCGAGCACCGCGACTGCCATCACTTCGCCTCCATCGAGTCGTCACTTATTCATGAGTTCCTCGTCGAAGAGCTGGCCGAGGAAGTTATTGCGGCAATACATCGCCGCCGCGCCGCTGTGCGTTCACGCCGACGTCCAAGCGACGCTCGGCGCCGGCGGACTCTTGCTCGAGATCCGGAGTCAGGACTAGCATCGGCACAGGGTCACTAACATCACATTAGTACATACGACTTACAGCAAACATTACGACAAATGTAAAACAACCTAAGAAAATAATGTAGGTGCAACGGATTATGAAATCGTAGTGAATTATCGACTAATTATCGAGAAAGCGAGCGAGCAGCAAGCAAGTGTATCCATATATAGGTATCGATAGGTAACGCAATTGAAAAAACATACGTCGTATTCATCACGTAACATGGGTTACAAATACACTTCCACTTGCAGAGCATATTATCATTTTCATCTGTGAACGCGTCAAACGTCTGTTCGTCTTGCAGTGTCTGCGGTGTGACGTGTGACGATCCGCACGGGACACCCAGCCGAGGAAACCGCGCGGATTTTAATTTGCCTAAAAAGCAAGCAATCTGTGCCGAGGTTTCTCTCACTCGCCTTGGATTAGCTGGACTCGCCATTCAATTAGAGCGCTATGTTTAATCACACCCGAGTGCCACTGCAGTGTAAATATGTGGCCGGAACAAGCCTGTTTTATCGCGGTTAGAAAGTTAGAACTGATACCAGTTTGTTATGATGCTTTGATAGTAGTGATCAATATCATCACGTACTATCCGAAACACTGGCCATAACGCCAGTAAATGGCTAAATATGTAAAATAACAGATCAAATCAAAATGTGGTAGGCTGACATTTTGCTGTATAAAAACACAGGTGTACCATTACCTCCATAGAATATGCATGTGCTCGTGTACGCGAACGCGGGTTCAACTCCCACCTAAAAGTTCTATTACTTCTCGACGCAGGGGGAAGAGCTTCTTATGTTATCATGCCTTTTATACCTTGCCGTATACAGAAGTTTTAAAACTTAATGCTATCGATCTGTCTGTCTTATAAACGCGAAACTAGAAGCAGCTATTTTCTAGCTTGTATATGGACACTCAATTTACAGCTTGCTATGCTGAATTCATTCATGCACAACGGCGCTAAATTCATTCGGTATCAGGGCAAACCATGTAATGATTCACTAAATTACTGCGAAAATGTACATTACATCTCCAGATAACAGTTCAATCTCCAATCATTTGTTGCGGGAGTGTTATAATAACCGTACAGTCTAAGGTAATAATATACAATATGATTTGGTTCAGCTGCATTTTACAAGAGCAAACAAAACGTTATAGCAGAGATGTTTTGAACGGGACTATTATTATAAATCAACAAACATAATCTGCAATACGAATTATAATGCGTTGTGTAGATTAGACAATGCATATCGTGAACGTGCCTGCAGTGAGTGCACTGGAATTACTCGTCCCTCATCACCGTGCTCGCTGTGCAAGATCTACGCTACTGCTCTCGCCTTCACATCGCCATATTACATATCTCACATCGCCAATGCGAAATCAATAGGCGCCAGGCAATTATGAAGTGGAGGTTAAGTGCCAACATCGTTTACTCATAATGACGATCTTCAAAGCATTCCTTCTCATCCCCTCATCTGACTAATCACCGTTCCACCCCCTTCACCCAAGGTCTTTATAATATTCTGCCCTTCACCATCGCCGTCATTGCCAGAGGACTTCCATAAGCATCTCAGAACATTTGCCGCCGCGTCTACAGACCTAATCATCAAAAATGATCCAAGTAAAAGTAAAAGTAATATGATAATATTATCTTGGTGTACACCCGCGGCCACAGAAATTGCTTGCACAATTGTAAATTATTTTTCAAAACTTGATCCAGACGAAAACACGGAGGTAAACGCAGATTTCGAGCATGTGGGGTTGGAGGGTTTGATTGTAAGAAACATTCACCAATCTCAATGCATCATAATTATTTCTCCATTCAACAGATATTGACTTGACAGTAATTCGAGCTCCAACTTAGCAGTTTACCGTCAAATTTTCTGACCGCGGGTGCGCGCGCGGGTGTAGGTATACCCAACGCATTAGGTTGTGATAAAACTTACCCCCTATCGCGACTACCAGTCGTACACAGACGTAGTATAAGTTGCCTAAAATACAGATATTTGTATACAGAGGGGTGATTTGCAAGACTGGTTTTATCATTGGCTATTATCACGACTTAATGCGTTGGCTGTACACCCAACAAATCATAAAACGGTATTTGAACGAAACGGATTGGTTGCTGGTCAGTTTCCTTGACAATCAATCCTTGTTATTATCAATGAAATCTGAGCTCACCTACTAGAGGTTGATGACAAGTTAGCATAGACTTCATAGGATGCGCCATCATATTTTTTCAGACAATCCATTTCTTTCAAATACCGTTTTATGAATTGTCGAGTGTACATACAGTTTGTTTTTGTAATGTTATTTAAAAATAACGTTTTTATCTAATGCCATGACATACCTCTGAGGATCAGGATATAAAAATGTTGTCTCTATTGCCTACAGGTGGTAAGCAGTATAATAGACACACCAAAGTTACAACTACAGTTGCGTTCAACAATACCCTATTAAATGTTAATAGGTACCTGTAATACTGGTGCTATTACAGTGGTAATTACGTGTAATATGATTCTGGACGATATTAAATATTAAAGATGTCTTCTCTTTGCAAGCAAAAACCAACTCTTCGAGAAAATTGAATAATACAAACTCCGGCAAAGATGCAAGATGGATGGGATTGACCCATTTCGATTCCAATATTCTCTGGCGAAGCGCGATGACAACGTGACGTCATAAACAATCAGCGGACAGAACTCGGCTGTGATTTCACACGGAAACAAGGGAACAGCGTCATGTGCAGTCGCAAGGGCGAGATAAAACATGCGTGTTGAAGTGCGTGATGGATGCGAGCGACACGTCACATGCACGCATTCACAGCCAGGAGAGATCAAAACATATTCAGTCCGCCGTGCATGGAGCGGCTCCCGAGGCGATAACAATTCGCCATTTTAGAGGACAACGTTGTAAACAGCTATATATTTCGATCACAAAAGTACTTATTGACAGTTCGTTTTTATTTGTCGACTTGTAAATATCAGTGCGTTCATGCAAATGTTGTTCCCCTTCAGTTCAGGACAACGATCGGGCCTCCATCAAATATCACTCCTCCGTACTTGCAAATAGAGAGCCTACTTGCAAACAGTCGCAAGATGTTTACCTCCACACTATCATTGTGCATAATCATTTTCAATTCATTGCCAAGGTCTCCACCACTATCGCTTCATCTGGGAAATGTCTATGATCTGGGGATGGGCTATAGCTTTCACATGACAAACTAGAATGTAGTAAGTGGTTGGAAACAATACGTCATATTAAACTAAATGTTTGTATACAATCGTTGCTGCATAGTGTTTACACTAATCATCACATTCACATTATGAAATACAAGAGGTTGTATCGAAATCACTCCATACAGTATACTGTAGTCAGTAGTGGATGAGTTATAGCTGGTTATAGCTGCATAATTACAAAATATTACAGCTTAATATTTATAGAGGCATAATCAGATTGTGTAAGGAATTCCACTTTCATCTGTTCTTTTCACATGGACCACTCTCTTACAAACGTGCCGTGAAGTTCTTAGATGATAACGACTAAGTCGGCATCAAAAGAAGGAAATAATCTCGCAAATTCATCTATGAAGCCCCATTACAAGTTCGAAGTTGTAGTCATGAAGAATGTGGTTCCAACCCTCAACAAACCACCCCACATTCCGTGCATTTCAGTGCCGTATTCGACGAGAGCAGTGGTTTTCAATGGCTGGGGGTCATGACCCCGCATTGTTCCGCCGAATTGATCATTTAGCCATGGCTATATTACTCCAGGCTCCAGCTGCCCATGGGAAGTATCCACCTACATGAAACTGGAAGCCTGAGGTTCTCTCCGCCATACTCTATTAATTAATTTAATTCTATAAGGATGCAGTAATAAAAATTATGAAGCAGAATTGATTGATTCCACTCTCACCGCTCGCAGCGAAGAGATATGTAAAATATAGTGAACATTCACTTTCAATATAAACGCACAATTATTATGAAACCTGCGAACTTAACACCTGCGACATAGACGACAGCTGCATGGCTGCACTTGCAGCTATGAAAAACATCCAACCAGAAATACATTTATGACAATTAAAATTACAGTAACATGAGATTGGAGAGCATGGTTCTCATCAATATCGCAATTAAATGTCAGCCAGGCCACGAATGATGTCACATCTCAATTTCAATCAACAATGCAAAGTTAACAACTCATTGTTGTCACTGTGAGCAACACTACTTTTACCATAACAATGACACATTTGGAAAATTGCAACAATGGGAACATGATTTTTTAAGATTCATAAAATATATAATGGGGAATGTGACAATAATTTGAATAATTGACTAGACTTTTTACTTGTCTTTGTCTCTACTCTCTAAACGTTCAAAAAAAAATCGACAAAAACAATCGAACAAGCAAGCAATCTTGTAAATTGGTAAATATGTCGTATAAATAAATTGATGTATGAAATGAAACATGTATAGATTCTGTTATAAATGTGCCCAAAATAAAAAAGATAATAACGAAGTAGTCCAGTACCTTGGTCATAGAGAACATCCTGCACTGGGAAGAACGCCTTCATGTTGTCCGCTATTATCACTGACCGCCTGTCATACCGTGCCACGCGCTGGACAGGTGGCCACACACCTGCCGGCACGTCTGTCCTGCTCGCCGGCCGACGCTGCACTGACTGACTCACTCGCTCGCGCGACGCCCACGAGGCCGCGGCGGCGTCGCCGTCCGTCGAGCCACCGTGACCAGACGTGATCAATGAGACGCCACACACCGTGGCACTTGTTAACCCACACACAGGGACACGCGTCAATGGAGGTGCCACCACGGACCACGGGGGTTCACTCCCAAAGACAGTCCTTCAATCCGTTACGAACACACTCATAGCAACTTGAATCGCGCAGTTCGGACAAAGGAACACTATTTTGAACGACAATAATAAAAAAATAAATTACATATTACAAGTTGTCGAAGATATAAACAAAGATAGAGTCCTGGCTCTGAACTCCATCTGATAATGTAACTCTGTTCGCTATTATGTCGGAGCGGACTATAAGTTGTTTGGACGGCGGCATAATCAGAAGAATGTTGCATATCGGTCATCTCATGACTATGTTTGAACCGAAAAGAAGTGGAAGCGACACTCAAAATGTCACTAATGACCAATTACATGCATTCTCTCTCTATACAGTTTGCAACTGTCAGATGCGGTGAGAAATCTAGATGAGGTACTTCGGTAATTAATCCAGAATTATTATACAATGTAAGACTTTCATTGTGAGTTATGTACAGACCGTACTTCATTTAATCTGCATATTGTTTTATTCCAGGGTTCCTCTACACCTCAATTAAATCATTACCTGCTACTACCTGCTACTATTTCTCTACCTAGATTGGGTAACGTCATTAATTTCCTTGCCCATGCACAAGAGAAATGTTTCCACGCCGTTAGGACCTCTTCATTAATATGAAATATGTATAATTATGGGATCGCGGCGGACACATGCAAATTGATGCATACTACAGAGCTGCAGACCATTCCGCTGCATACAACGTAATATTAATTGCTGCCCGGCAAGTAAGTTAGCACGATAGATCATTACACCTACCTACCTCTACCTGTACATAAACTATAATAGAGTATAGTAAATGGTTATAACTACAGGCTCTGTAGTTAATACTCTTCTGAAAATGTGGGTCGTTCGGTGTTTACAATAGCAAATAGGACTTTGAAAGTCAGTCTGGCGATGTCCAGCCCCAACGAGCTGTTAGGTACATCTAATATCTTGGTGTGCCACAAGGAGGTTATCTTGGCATCGAGTTTTAAACGCAGTACCTAGGCAGTACTATTAGTCGTCCATGATCTTGGTCTACCCCCACTAGGTTCTACCCGAATTGCCCACAACCAGGTTGAAACAAAACCGGGATTTTCAAAAATGATTTGCCCAGAGGGTTTGTAGGTATAAGGTATTTTTTTTTGTTGAGTACGGTTTTGAATACGTATGTAGCTAAAATTTTAAGTCATTTTCAATATAAATTATGATCTACATCACATCTAAGTTCGCAAAATTTAATTGTAACAGAAAATTTTAATTAGGTACGTAAATCTAGTGAGACATTTTGTCGGTAATTTTTAATACATATTTACAAGAGATTCAAAACTTCATAAAGAATGCAAGGTTTAACTTACATAAAGAAATATGGCTTTCCCTTATGACCTAGGGTAGGTGGTATAACTTTATTTTTTAACTCACTTTTATTAAAAAAAAATAATAATAATAATAATAATGTGAGTTGGTACCGATTTTTTCGGGATGGGTCAAGTCATGCCAATCTTGTCGATTCCACAACCCAACATTCCGCGCCTGACAAAATGCGCTGTTGCATCCTTCGGTAATTGTGAATTTCTCGAGACAAAGGCAGCACTCAGCAGGTTACCATACAAATAAGTTGCTTCACTTCTAATCGAACGTTGGCGGACTTTTCTAGACTGGTTCTTTTACACTGCAGGGTGATGACACTTGACAGGCAAATATGGAAGGGAAGGGGGGAAGGAGATGGTCGTTGCATATTAGCAGGAAACCTTCATAGTATTTGTTTCTCGACTGATGATAAAAAAAAACTCAGTCAGGAAGGCCGGGAATTGAGCTCGGGATCTCCGGGTGCAAATGCAGAGAGAGCATTCGCCGAGACATCTGACTTCGTCAACGTTTACTCTTTGACACCACGAAGACACTCCAGGCGGCATAATTCGCATTCCCTCAAGAAAATCCTTTTCTGCGACCAAACCGCTCGGACAAACTATTTGCGCAATACAACGCTGAAACCAGGCGTTCTGTTTCTCCATCGATACGAGACTCGACACTTCATTTACAATTATCTAGGAGTGTTGCGGAGTTGGAGTGACAACGTTGACGTTTGTCACGTGCACGGAAACGTTGGAACTATTCCAGTCCAGCATTGCCAGATGTAGGAGAATGATTGGAGTCTCGACTCGAGTGTGGATGTGTTTTTGACGTCTGCATGGAGCCTGGAGGTGATTACATAATGAGTACTACTTGTAACAATGGCAGAAAGTCGGAGGTTCAACTCATCAAGACACCCACCAAATCACTCTACATGGACACTTCTTGGACCTATGAAGTAAGCATGAAAGCATCTCTCCGTAAAATAGTAGGTAATGTTCTTATACCACCATGCGTTGGACCTAAAAATACCTGTCATTTGCTTGGTCATCTTCGTGGATATACGATGACAAGGAACAGTTCCAAGAAATTGTCGCTAGGTAATACGTTCACAGAATTCAGAACTCATCATTTCGCCTTACGTCATTTAATTGGAACCACTATTTGCTCCAAATAGTTCGAAAATCTATTATTAACATTGAAATTCTATTGACACAGAGAACGTCAGTGAATTATTGAATATTTTGCATTTCACCCTCCATCCACAAAGCAAGGCATGTTTCGACTATTGTATTGTATTGTATTGTACTGCCCAACGCCTCTCATAGTGTAAACAGTGACCTTGCCGAGTTGGTCAATCACGACACCTAGCTGTGTGACGACGTAGGTAATGAGTGTTGAGATTCGCGAGGCACGGCCGTGTCAGCTCGCGAGTGAGTCGTGTGTATCGACCGGGCTCAATGTGGTCACAGATTCAATGAATCGCAGCACTCGTCAAATCGATTCCCATCCGGACCAATATAGAATAGCTTCATAACTGTTTGAGCCGCTCAACCCGTTATTTAAATCACTTCCAAAAACCGTCGGCCGGCATTTCCCACGTCGGTGAAAGAGAAGATCAAGAAATGGAATTTTATAGAGCTTATTATATTTAATAACATAGGTAATAACAGTACCTTTTTGTCAGTAGTGATTCTCCTTGAAGGAGTTTGGATCCCATAGCGTGCTGAACAAATTGAAAGAGCGTACGTCTCGACACCTGCTGGGCTGTGTGCCTACTGACCCCGACAACGAATACTCCCCCCTCCAAGCACCTCCCCCCACCCACACAACGCGACTTGCACTGCGATCTGCATACGCCTACACGATGCGTGCCGCCACAAGAATAACAATACACTCTAGGATCAATCATAAGGACTCGGTTGGCATGGCGACAGCCAATCAGGGACTCGGCCAGATGGCGGGAGAATTATTTCAATTAGCAGTACTATAGAAATGATTTACGTACTGTCGAGATAGTAAAATTTTCCACGTGGGGTTGAGAAATTATTTAAGATATTGATTATTTATTACAATTTAATTATTACAATATAAGAAGAAAGAAGAATTAAGAAAAAGTCTAAAAAATAAATCGCGAAAGGAGACACAATTAAAATTCTATAATGTGATGGCAGTTCCCACATTGCTGTATGGAAGTTAAGCCTGGACATTGCGTGAGAGAGACAAGAAAGATATTCAGGCTTCTGAGATGCGCTTTTTGAGATCGGTAAAAGGGTGTTGTTTGTTAGATAAGATCAGGAATGAGGATATAAGGGCTGAATTGGGAATTAATATATCACAGTACAGGAGAAGATGGGCCGACCATGTAGAAAGGATGTCAAATGAGAGAATTCCCAAATGGGCCCTTCACTATGAACCGAAGGGCAGGCGCGACATTGGCCGGCCAAGGAAAAGATGGGCTGCACCTTCTTTTAGCCCAATCTTTGCGGGTAGAAGAAGAAGAAGAATTATAACAATATACTTAAGGTGATACAAGCGCCCGGCCGCTTTAGCAAATTGAGAGAGAAAATTGTTTCATGTGTGTAACTTTGATAAGATGTTCACATGATCTGTCTGATGACGTACCATAATTAGCTCTTTTTCATTTTTGATTCGTGCCTTGTTAAGCGCCGCGGTTATTCAGCAAAACCGCGCAAAACTATAACATTTCCGATACGATTGAAGACCAAACCCGTTAACCAATTGATCTCAAATTTTAATTATGAAGAAGATAAACTTAGTGTTATAACTTAGCACATTTTTTAAATTAAATTACACACGGCACACATTGAGACAAGAAAATAGACAATTGTTCACCAAAAATCAAAGCAAAATATTAAAAATAAGTTTGTCTTTTATCTTTAATCATGGTTAAAATTTCAAATCATATCGTCAACCAATTTTGTCTCCAATCGTATCCAAAAAAAATGCCGGCAACAAGCGGAGCTATTCATTACCATGTCTATGGTTACACCTGGATTTACTTTATTTGTGATTGTGACTTAGCAGAAAATGGAGGTTTGGGCACCATTAGACAGCCAGTTATTGGGAAATGCATTAAATTTAGTTCTTGCATTTTACTTACCTAGGTACTGTTTTTTGTTTCAGGATGGTACGAAATTATTATTAATCATTTTTAAATTATTATGATTACTAGGTTCACGATTAATTATAATCAAATACCTACCTATTTATTTAATAATAATCATTTGTCATCTCATCTGTAATCATCAATTCGCGACAAAAAAATATTATTCAACCAAAAGTACATGGCATGTGATCATTGTACAAAAGTAGATACCTTTAATAACCAGGGGTGTGGGTACCTAGTCCTAAAAATAATAGTGCCAAGGCGGTCTATGAAAGCAGGTTTGAAAGTTGATTCCGGTCTGGAGGGGGGCTGGGGGGCGAAGCCCCCCGGCTGATATGGGTCCGGGGCGCACAGCCACATTTTTTGAAATATTAGATTTTGTGAAACTTGGCGCCCCACCTTTTTTTATGTCAATAAAATAGAGGTAGGTAAATGAAGAATATTGTCAGTGCATGGTCAGTGTTTGTATATAATCATTGATTATAATTTGAGAGGATAAATCGAAAGGATTTATTTTAACATTGATTTTGATTACTATTAAAAAGTTGCTCCGCCCTGGCTAATTAGTAAACTGATGTGTCAAAATGAAGTTTGGTTCAATGGTGCTATGCATTTTTATGTGAAAATTGCCAATGGTGCCCCCTCATCCCCTACCTACCTATGCTAGTACCTTTGCTAATTGGAGACTGCAAAGTTAATTAAGCTTGATATTAAAAACTCACCTCAAATAAAAGAAGTATCAGCTCACAAATCAATTATCAGCAGAAAATATGAAGAGATTTCCATTTTGAAAGCTCCTCTGCAAATGTTCCATTTAAGATTCAGTCTTTGAGTTCACAATCACAACACACGCAAAATTACACACTGAGAATTTCCTTGCTTGGCTGCACTTTGTACAATATCCACCTGGCAATCTCCCCATACGGTGACCGTGACTTCCTGACCAGCGTCTCATCTGTCTTCGGCGGAGCTGGAGGGTGACGCTGCAGCAAATGGACGGCATACAGGCGGCGCCACTGAGGCCATCGCGCGGTGCCATACAGCTGAGGGCCCAGATTCTGAACGCCAAACAAGTACGGCACACGATGCACCAGCCACGGCTTTCGTTCCAAAATCAGTTGGGTGGGTAGCTGACCGGCATTGAAATACCACTCTCTGGGATGATATCTACGATAGCAATTCTGCCACAGTTTCAAAAACCTTGCATCTTTATGTGCAACAATAATCTGAGAACCAATGTACTCTTTTTCCGGCCATCCCACAGCTATCTCGAAGTGTCGGAAACGATTTAATGAGCGTAATACTAGAGTGTCTGTGTCCAAGTATATGCCACCATAATCCATTAGAATTTGTATTCTAGAGACATCGGATGCATGATATATGGAACTCAGAGGTTGACCGAATGCGTGAGTGGGTCTTGGAAGGAGGCGCATTTCTAGTGATGTGTTTTGAATGTGCAGTGATTTTAGGGCTTGCCAATAGCGTCCTCTAAATTCAGGGATGTCACTATGAATGAGCACCTTCTCTGGGCGGTGGACCTGAAATGAAGAAATGTAATTAGGTAGGAAGGTGGACCTATCAACAAAAATTACTAGGTAGCCTACCTAATAGAAAGGTAAATAACTCATAAATATTGTGTAGGTCACTTGGCCAAACTAACTATGGTATTCGAAAGAAACGGATTGGCTGAATAAGATTATGGCATCATCCGATGAAGTCTATGCTAAATCGTTAACTCTAGTAGGTACTAGGTAAGCGCTATTTCATTGATTATAACAAGTATTGATAGGGTATGTGCAAAGCTAACTAATCCGACAGAGGGCAGCACCTGGTATGTGGAGAAAAGCTAAAATCCATTCACCGTAAGAATGACGACCTTGAAATCTACTGTCGAAGCGTTTGTTACAAATCTATAAATAGTGTTGAAACTCCATGATGCAGTGGAAATTCAGACAGAAATTTCTTTCTTGATTGGCTATTTTTAAATTTTTAGCGTTGACGTTGTTTGTACGAAGTTTTGAATATTGTTGAGTCACAGAGGGAGTCACTTGTTGAGTCACTTGTTGAGTCATTGCTATTTTGAATACGATTTGCATGACTGTAAAATATCTCTGGAAGATATTTATTTTGTTAATAAATTGCTTTTTAATATATTGCTGGATGTCAATGAATCTAATAAAATGTCTTAAAACTTTATGTTTCAAGATCGTCATTCGTAAGGTACGTTTACAGCTCGGCGCTGACCACATGACGTTCGACGCTCAGCGCTGAAAGATGAACATGGTTTATCTTTTGACCTTGAACGCCAGCACTCGGGCGCTCGCCGTCCAGCCTCCTGATTGGCCAACGCCGAGTATCGAACGTCGAGCGCGTCAACGCCGAGTCGAGCTGTAAACGTACCTTTACAGTGAATGGATTTTAAAGTACTTCCACCAAAAGTCCTTGTTAAAAAGAAATTCTTAAAATTTTCTTAAAATACACCTCAATCAGTAACAAATGCAAATACGGAAACAAATACATTGTTACGTGGGATTATTTTATTTTAAGAGCTATCTTGAAAAATAATCTTGAAATTTCCCATAAGCTAACATGGACGGAGGTAAAAACTTAACTTAAATCATCTGCAGTACCTAGTTGAAATATAAACTACACATTAAAAATTTTGAGCTTATTTCAAAGCTCGAATTTTTCTGATAATTTTAACCGTTTTCAAATGTTGTGTTACGGGATTAAATAAAGAATTAATCTATAAAACAAACTGAATTCGACTGTTTTTATTAGAAACAGCTGAAAATCAAGTTGAGTAGGTACTTATTTCGTACTGCATGAAACATTTTAAATTAATAGCAATTTCTTGATAAAATATCATATTTCTATACAGAGTATAAAATATATCAACAAAGTAAAATATATCTCTGTCTAATATTTAATTGATTTCTAAATCATACATCAAGTCACTGACTTGAATTACGTGGACTAATAGAGCCTACTTTAAATGAACAATCAATACTACCTATGTCAGTAGGTTTGTTCGTCGGCCTGTTCCGAACCTGCTCGGAGCAATGTCAGATATGGTCAGATCACACCGGAAGTGGGGGGAGTTTAGTCACAGAACACTTTGGTGCAAGATTCAAATCAAAAGTCGACGAACACTTTCGAGCAGCTTTTGATTGTAAACAAATAAACCACAAAGTATAATGAAATTAAATTTAATAACATTCAAAGTGAAATATGTTTTATGGTCTCTTGACATTTGTTATTTCTCAATCATTCATATATAGCGGCCATTTTGATTTTGCGAGCAAGCTGCTCCAACAAAATAGCCGGTGCAGCTTTTGCTGTTCCGAACAGTTCCGAACAGGTTACACCCACTAGACGAAAGCGATCAGAACAGCTGGGAGCAACTTGCACTGACTCGACGAACGGTTTTTAGTGCCAAAGCTGCTCCGAGCAGGTTCGGAACAGTCGGACGAACAAACCTAGTACTAGTACATAAGGAAAATTGCACCAAGAAGGCAGTGAATTCGATTTTAAAAAGTTAGGTAGGTACAGATTATCTTTCAAGATGTTTCAACTAGTGTTATGAAAAATGCGTGTAACAATGACAATGTAATTGGCATCTATAACAAGCAAAATAAGGCGAGTCAAATATATTTTACGAATAGGTAATATACTATACATACAACCTACATTTATTAAATAATGTGTTAGTATAGACAGTTGCCATCTTCTAAAGAAACTGAACATAAAGACATGACAAACCGCTCATGGTGCATACAGCGGATGATACTGTCCTAGCTTTGACATGCCCTATAGTCAACCTATCCATTTGACTACAAATACCTACCACAGTTTATCTTGTCGATGTAGATCTACAGTTCGAAAGTTACGAAGTGGGTATGTACCTACTTCAAGAAAAGTTACTTTAAATGAAATTAAAATTTTGAAGCTAAGTAGGTAGGTAGTAGTAGGAGGTAGAAGAAATTTACTAATGTTTAACCGTGCTTTAGCTTGATACGTCATATCTGTTTGATTGTATATCCCTATACCGTACACTACCTAGGTACGTACATTGAACTGATGACCGTACAAATTTTTAGAATGTTGCAGCAACTGTCTACATCTGGGGCCCTATTCTATGGGCTCTAAAAATCCGGATTCGGCCCCAATATGAATCTTGGCCATTACATTGTACCAAGATGGATTCTGGACGTATCCAGAATTAGGTATAGAATTATAGAATAAGCCCTAGGGTTGCGATTCTAACTATTTTCAATTGCTGGCGAAATAGTAATGTATAAAGCTTGGCAAAATCTCATTGCTTGCGAAATTGCTGCCACTTTGCAGTTATAGAATCCCTCGAGTTCGTTGTAAATGTTTGTAAAATTATGAAGCCGGTGCCAGTTACAATGACAATGCGCCAAAGCAGATAACATCGCTAGAGGATGTTAATTAGTGTAATTTCGTGGATTAAGAACTAACAGACTTGTTAGGTACCTACCTATACATTTTGACTGTGCTGAACTCACCTTCAATGCTGACAAGATGCTCAAAAACGCAGTAAAATCTAACGTCTCCCTACCGAAAATGACATAATGAACGACATTAGGAACAATGAACTCAACCACACCAGACACATTGTCAAATCCAGAAAATTGGCTTTTATCATCATCGACTTGATGAATTTGTGATCTTTTTAGTAGTAATATAATCAATATTACTAAAAATACAATAGAAATTACACATAACCTATACAACCGAACCGCCATGATGTACCGCCTTCTTGCCGGTTGCCGACTGTTGCTGTGCTGCCCAAAAAAAGCACTCCGCAGTCCGCCTTCTAAACTTGTTCCAGGTTCCAGGGTTGCCGGATGTTTTAAGCGCGAAAATTTTGAATATCAATTCAGAATCAGAATCAGATATTGTTTGGTAGGTTAGTTTCCAAAACTAACAATTACAAACACAGTTTGATTTTTATCTTTTAGTGTTAAAATTCTAACAGGCGCGTAGAAAGGGGGGGGGATAGGGAAACCCCTCTGATTCAAACGATATACATTGTCGTCAAATGTCATACATGTCAAAATCGCATATGAATGGACAAAATTCATACTTGGAATTCAAAATTTGTAGGACATACATCAAGTCGCGTAGGGTCAAGTCTTTTTCAATTATTATTCCCCCCTCCCCTTAAAATGTAGTTCCTACGCGCCTGAATTCTAATAGATATCTGGAAAAACATACTACTTGTAAACTCAGTTAGAAAATTTTACCATTGAATATTTAATTAGAACTTAGTTTTTTGAGTTTATGAAAGAAAACTCTGAAGGAGGTCTCTGAAGGGATCTTTTCCCATATCATATGCCCATACCATCCCATACTATTTGATGTGATTTTCCTTGATTTTGAAAGAACTGTTTGAAAGAGCTGGTGCAACACTCAATTGGCGTGTCAATTGAAGTGTTCTCTGAGGTTGAATTGCTTTTTCGGAGATATTATCCAGCCCTAGGTATTGGTGTAACTAATTCGAGTTCAATCAATTTTACGTACATTATTGGTTAGACTCGCGCCCACTTGACCCACACTTTGCACCCTCCCTGGGTATTATAGAGAAATAATAAATTATTGTCCAATCCAAAACGCATAGAAATAAATGGCATAAATTTACATTTGAATAAAAAAAAAATTCCGGCCCTCCGAAACACACTTGTGCAAACGTGTTTTCCTCAAACCGTAGCTCAAACTAATACATTTTTTAATGGTACATTATATAATATATTTATATTTGAATTGCACCTTTTGTGTTAGAGGATCGCTGGGTAGTCAATTTCGGCCAAAGGCTTGAACAATGGTAAACACAGGGAATGGAGAAAAAGGGCCGATAATAAAGTACCTAAGTTATGTATCAAGGAAACATGAGGACAAAGAACCCCTTTTGTTATTATTATTTATTATCTGTTTGTTTGTAATTGTACAGCATATACAAATTGCAAAAAACACAGAATACTAAAGATCAAAAGTGCTCAAAAGTGCAAGTTCACGCAGATTAGAATGAAGGATAATTAGGTGTGTACCTATTCGAAGATTCAAAGATTCAAAAATTCAAAGATTTATTTTTCAAAGTGGTACATGCGCTGCTTTACAAAGTAATGTGTACAACCCTCCCCCATGTCCCCAATACGCTTAGCTTAGATTAGATTAAAATTACATAATGTTATTAGATACTTGAAAATGTATTATTACGTATTATTATTTATTATTATGTATTATTATTGATAACGTTTTATTACACGTTAATAAATCATTATCTAGTCGGGCGCTAGCTCGACGCTGCCAAGCACCGCTCTAATACAACGTGCGAGCTACTACCAGACTTATACTGCAAGCGCTTCGGGCCCGATTTCGGGGTGTCAGTACGCATGCAAGCATTTAGAAATGAAAGTTGAAAACCATGGTTATCGGGTATATTTAGCCACCTGACAACACCTAACCAAATATCAAGGTGCTGCGATCATCCCTTCGGGGTGAATTTTGGGCCTCAAACATGCAAGGATTGACTTTCATGTTAGTTAGTTAGTTAGTTAGTTAGGCACGGTTAATTTGTTTGCCCCTCTCCACAGGTTGAACGGTTTGTCCTAGAGAGTTGAAATTTGGCAGAGACATAGAGTCATATTTATAGCAGTGCCCTTTGAAAGAAAATCTGAAAAATTTTGACCGGAAGTGAAGTTATTACAATTTTAAATTTTAAATATTTTAAAAGTCAAACGGGTCCATCGAGAGTTTTGAAATTTGGCAACAATAAAGACAATGTATTGCTAGACACTCCACTTCAAGAAAAATCAATAAATTTAAACCGGAAGTGGGAAAATTATCAATATTTACGTTCCGCCTTTCTTCTTTGATACACTAAACAGCGGCTCTAATTCCCATCGGACTGATAGCTCATGTTAGGAAGGCAGCTGGCTTCGACATCTGCATAACACGTTCGATTCCCGATCCCGGAAAACTTTTTTTTTCATATATTATTTTTTAATTTGTATAAGCGATGATACCTTCATGGATATATATTCAAATGAGAGGTCCAGGGATGCTGTGAAGATCATCAATAGACCGAAACATCGCAATCGCGGCACGCCAGTTGCCATCGTGAACATCTGAAGATATCAGGGAATCAGGAATTGCGCACGTCGTTTTACGCTCCACCTTTCTTCTTTGATATACTACACAGGTTTATATTTCAGTGTGGCGAATTGGCTCGGTCACATGAGGCAAGTGACTTCGATCACGGCGTTGCCGGGTTCGATCCCCGTAACAAACGTTTAATTTTTTATCTTTTTATTTACTTAAAAAATGTTTAACCTTCTTGTGTATATATTCAAAATGTTAATCCGAATACGGAATACATTCAACGATTACATAGCTACTCTTTTTAATATTATACTCATTGGACTCTAGTAATGATTGTCAATGTACACGTTGTACGTAAAGTTGTGCAATAAAACAATTCGTGGTCATGCTAATCAACAGAATCTTGGTGGCTCAGTTACTAAACTAGAAACCACACAAAAAAGGTTCCATTACTGGGTGCATAAGGTTGTCACAGCTTTTAATTTATCCGAATTATTTAATTATGTAAAATTCAGTTAATTAAGTAAATAGTAAAATTCAGTGAAGGCTCCATAACTAATATTCAGAGTATTAGGTGTTTACAACTTTTCATTTGTCACACTTATTTAATTATTTAAAATAGAGTTAATTTGTCAATATTGGTGGCTCAACAAGAAACAAGAACAACACGAAACAAGAAACCACACAAAAAGGCTCCATTACGTGCATCCATTACGTGATCACAACTTTAAGTTTCTAAAATAAATTTAATTATTTTAATTATGCAAATTTGTCGATCTTGATGGTTCAGATACGAAACAAGAAACCACACAAAATGGCTCCATTACTAGGTTTATTAGGTGTTTACAACTTAGTAAAAATTATTTCATTATTTCAGATGTTGTAATCTGTCAATCTTAGAAGCTCGGTTACAATAAACAAGAAACTACACTAAATGGTCCATGATAATTAATGGACATCTGTGGGTATGAGAGATTTAAATTTCATTTCATCATCCAACAATGCTTACGTTAAAAAGTTAGAATAATAAAACGCTTTTAAATTGTCATGATTTATTTCCAAACTGTGAGTCAAAGTCTCATCAAGTGACATTGTTTAATGGAAATAAATGAAACTGAAACTGATGTTCCTCCTAATCTGACACTAATAAAATAAACATTGGTTTTGAGGCGAACGTTATATACGAAAGTGGTCTGGCTTGTTTACATCGGCAATACAATAATATTCTTCAAGTATCTAGGCAATATCACGAAGTTGTTTCCTGGTTTGAAAATATGAAAATATTATCTTCCACAGCAACATCACAAAACAATATAATAATCACTAAATAAGATCAGTGGACTAATTAAAATGCAAGCTCGATAACTGTTTACAAGTACCTATAGAAGAAGACAACAATACTAAATGGACATCGATCGTATTTGCCATGAACAAACAAATGTAAACATTAAGTTGACCTGACAGGGAGAGGCAGAGAGGTGGAGATGCCAGGTATAGGCCGGCCCATGCTATCCGTGTACATAGGCGAGTAAGGCGGGTAGCGTAAATTTCATCACCCGTCATACTCCTTCCCACCAGCACTATAAACACCAGGTGGCTCAGCTAGTTAATCTTAACTAAGTTCCTTTTAAGTTACATTGCCTTCCAAAAACCATCCGGATTTTATTTAAAATGTGTTGTAAACATCTGTAAGCCTGCACGCTTTACCAATTGAGTTTATACTTCGGAACTTTGACATAAAAGAGTGAACATGGGAGAATTTAAAAATGAGGAAACGCATTTGCAATCATCTTTCGTGTACCTTTCAGTTTACCTAGTGGCGACAAATACGCGTTTTACGAGATGAACGCACAAATTCCGGTTTACTCCGGAACAATACACCTACAATTTACGTTATTCACATGACTCAAAGCTGTGAACTTTTAACAAATTATAATTTGATATAACTCAAATTCAACCAAAAGAAATGGACCCTTTCGTTATACTAACTTCGGAACTATTGAAATAAAAACAGAAAACTTTAGACAAGAAGTGACGTTGTTGGCGTTAACTGTAATGATAGGTAACACTTAATGATCAGTGAAAGCTGCTATAAACTTATACCCCATATGACATGTTGTACAAAAACAAAAACTTGTAAAAAAAACTGCCAAGCACCTTCCCACTTAAAACAATTGATATCTAAAAGAAGGGCCAAGCAATAATATATTGTTTAAACATTTTCGCACTTAAAATTCGTGAAATCATTTCGCCCAGTTACTGCCGCCAAGCACAACACTAAAAACCTAATGTTGTGTCCAAATTTGAAGAATACAATCTAAGTGAACCATCATTGTAAATTTAACAAAATTATAAAAATTGAAAACGACTTCAAAATAAATTTAAAATTGAAATTAAAAAAATTAAAAATAAAGCTTGGCGCATTGAATTTGCACCGACCATATTGTAGACTTCCTCTATCTTCTTCCTACTTTCTGTCTTTCTTCGGCTCCTTTATCGTCATCTTCTTTCTTATGTTGCCTTCTTCTTGACACAATGCGCCTAGCTTTATTTTTAATTTTTTTAATTTCAATTTTAAATTTATTTTGAAGTCGTTTTCAATTTTTATAATTTTGTTAAATTTACAATAATGGTTCACTTAGATTGTATTCTTCAAATTTGGACACAACATTAGGTTTTTAGTGTTGTGCTTGGCGGCAGTAACTGGGCGAAATGATTTCACGAATTTTAAGTGCGAAAATGTTTAAACAATATATTATTGCTTGGCCCTTCTTTTAGATATCAATTGTTTTAAGTGGGAAGGTGCTTGGCAGTTTTTTTTACAATTCATTATACATACAATCATCATCATTACAAATGAACAGAATAAAGAAAATTTCAATAGAAAAAGAACTTGATATCAAAATATTATAAACTTTGGAAATGTCAGGTTCACTTAGAAATAATGACGAATTCTTTCAAAGTTATCAAAATAATGTAACGTGCGTGACGTGTCAAAAATATCTTCCCAAACTTGGCTAGTCCTCAAAAAAATTATTCAGATCACGTCGTACACGATACTAGACTATTAGGCCATTGCACCCGCCACCCACATAAACATAATCACATATCTCACCTAATGTATGCTGTTCATTCAAAACAAGAATATGATGTTTAGGTATACATGCGATGCGGTGAAAATTTTGAATAGGTAGGCTACCTAGGTGGATTTTTTCATGCGGAGTTTTGACTGGCTTGACTGGCTTGGCCTGACCACCGCGTAGAGAACAGCTATCTTCACACCATTAAGCTTACGGTGTGAACACTTCAATGATCTACCATTGGCTCCCGTGAATACGGACTACGGGTGGAATACGCAGAAAAAAATGCTATAAAATCGACCCTTGGTCAGTCTGCACCCTAGCCGATCGCAGCGCTAAGTTCGCTGGTGGCGATCCCGGAACTAATCTAGGCAATCATTTTATTTCTTGAGTGATAGTCAATGGCGCGAGCTGTCAAATGCCGTCTTTTAGGTTATTTGCTGTTTGGTGAATAATAAGTAAGTGAAAATGCTTGTATTACATGTTAATTATTACAATCAATAAACTAAACACATTTTTACACTGATATCAACCCTTTTAATTTCATCTGATCGTTATCCAAGTTGTTTAAGTTCTAATTTATACATTTGATTTTGAATTAACCCGCTAAAATTCAGATTAGTTCGATTTTCTAACACCAACCATGGTGCTTAGAGAGCGCTGCGAACGGCTGGTAGCTAG
Source organism: Leuctra nigra (assembly GCA_934045905.1). NCBI lineage: Eukaryota > Metazoa > Arthropoda > Insecta > Plecoptera > Leuctridae > Leuctra > Leuctra nigra. Next base: position 14,173,845 of record OW203761.1, read on the forward strand.
AGAGCCTATATATATCACTTCCTTCTAAGAGAGTCGCCAATGCACACGCAGACGCCATTTATGATCCAGTGACGTCATGTCAATGAACTTCAACTCAAAGATAATACACAAGTAATGTCGTCATCACTCATGGCCAAAGAGTAACTTGACTCAAAGAAAGGGCAAACAAAAATGTCCTTGAGTTCGTTGACAACTGACATTTCAAGTGTCATGTTAGTGTTTCTATTCTTTATTGTGAAACAAAGAGTATATAAGTTTTTTATTAATTTCTTAAACTAAATATATACCTATATTACTGCCTGCCTTCATAATTATCTTCGTGCTTTAAGTTTGTTTCTTTAAAGAGGTTGGAAAAGTGAATTGTAGAAACTGTAACCTCACTTTATTGAGTGAAAAATATCCTAATTACTGGGACAGTGGTTCCCAACAGTTATAAACAACCCATGTCTTTAAATATTAGAACTAACAACATCAAGGCACTACTAGTTTTTATGTCTATCTAGTCTAGTATTAGCAGAGTCTCTACCTCTAGACCGCTATATTACCTCTTTGCTCTAGACTACCTTCTAGCACCTAGAAGTTTCTGTTATCACTATTTCATTGAAGGTAACGTAATGTTTAACAATCTACCTACACAATTCTATTGTAGCCATCTACTGTATATCTACTCTTTTAGGTTCAGGTTTAGTGTTTACTCTTTCATAGATTTACCTTACCTACCTGAACAAAAAGTTTTTACACACTGTTCCTACTCTGTTAATAACTAGGTAGGTAGTATCTCAATAACGGTAAGGTACACTTGGCACAACTAAATTTGATCGTTCAACTAACCTGATTGACTGAAAAATGTTAGATCGCACCATCAGAAGTAAGTCCAAGTGATCTCCTTGTCTCACTCTACGTGACCTCACATTTCAATGATAATATTAATAACAAGCTTTGGAACATATTATGGAACATGACCAGTCAGTCATTCAAATTTGTTCACTGATCAATTTTTGTTGTGCTGAGTGTACCTAGTACCTATCTTATAAAAGTTTTACAATGTTCTGAACTAGAGCCGTAGTTAGATTCATGACGAGGCAGTGCAAGCACAAACTCTATATTGACCGATATTAATTTGATACACGGATGTTTTGGATCTAGGGGAATGGAAGTTATTTATTTTGTTTGTCGGCTTGCACTTGTGTGCCATTTAAGTCAGTAATGTAAAGGAAGCTATCAGCTATGCAATCAGCAAGTTCAGTGCTATTTGCCTTTGGTCCGACCATCAAGAATCTACTTTCTCCATCAGAAGAAATATTGTGTAGATACCTGTTCAAAACCAATTCGGAAAGCCCGAATCATCGACAGCTTTAGAAGGTCGCAAATCTTTTGCTATGAAGCGCACAGCTGCTGAGACCAAACACCCTTTGCAAAAGGTGTCGGAGTTCTAGCTGCAAATCCAGGCCAAACGATGGCCTGGATTGGAACTCTGGCACTTTTTTGTCTTTGTAAGCTACCAGTCCCGATTTTAGGCATGTAAGTAACCACACCCCGACACTTCACACAATAAGCAAAAGGTTCGCGTTTACCTTTGATCAAAAATACCTAATTTAAAGTTTTTCCATACTTCACTTTTTCTGGAGCTGTGTTCTTCTAACACTAGTCCATCTGATTTTTTTATTGCTAATTGTTCAATAACATTTTTGGAAAGAGCACTACTAGAGTAAGCCATGATACACGCCAGGGACCCGAACCGGAACCTAGAACCGGTATGAACCTTTATAATTTTGGAACCAGAACCGGAACCGGAACTGTTATACTTTTTTCCCCAAGAACCGGAACTCGAACCTTTATAATCAATTAGGTTCTTAAGGTGGCTCATCCAATCGGGCATGGTCTCAGATTTTCATAATTTTTTGTCTACTTATTGATAATCATGCCATACACAATCCTTGAGAAAATTAAACGCTTCTCGTGTCTAGTTTTTGAGATAAATTGAGTTTTCTTCCCCATGTTATCTTATGGCAGACAAGTAAAATCGTGTCACATTTAGGCTAATAATGAAGATCTAATTTTTATGTAGTCCCAACTTTGATCAAAAAACTTTTTTTCTGGTAGATATATGGATATCCTATTAGAGAAAAAATTGAAAACAATACCAACGTGTGCTATTTTAGAAGTTATAAGTCAAAAACGCAATGATTTCCTACCTCCTGTGTTAAAGTTTTCTTCATTCTCGGAAGGCAATAATTTTAAACCTCGCTGTAAGACAGGAATTGCAAGTTAAATGACATTTTATTATTTGTTTATACTTAAATAGAGTTCAAATGTTGGAAAAAGTAATTCATGATGGTAATTTCAAAAAATAATTATTTTGGAATGTTCGATCGGTTGAGCCACGTTAAAGGTTCTTTAAGGTTCATTCTTTTAATAAAAGAAACAAGTATGATTCAATTTTTTAACACTTGGATATTAATATTATGATATTTTCAAAGAATATTATTCGCAAAGTTGTAAAAAGTTTTATTTTTTGATACAATTTCTATTAGTATTTTTTGTAGACTTTTTTTAATTCTTGAAACTCCTTCATTTTCAAATGATGCTCGAGTTTTCAATTTTTGAATCTGACTACTGCGATGAGAACTGCATTGCTGACAATTATGAAGCTCTGGCAAAATGAATGTTTACGCCGTCTTATGGAGAAAATTGCCGCCACTGTCTCTTCTGACTCTGAGAAATTTAGTCTGCGCACCATCCTGTGACTTCTGTGTACGCATATTACATACATATTACAAATCCAATAATTCCATTAAATTTGACATAATACTGAAGTGTTATAATCTAGTTTGATTTAAAATTTGAGAACCGGAACCCGGAACCTTTATGCAGGAACCGGAACCGAACCTTTAAGAATATTTGTTTAAGAACCGGAACCGGAACCTTTATAAAGTAAAATTGTGGAACCGGAACCTTTATTAATAAAGGTTCGGGTCCCTGATAAACGCTGTCTCCTGCTGAAACGACACTCATAGGTACCTACTGATTTGCGAAGCCGAGATGCTTCTAAGTCCTACTCTATGCATTGCAGATAAACATAACATCCCTTGCCTGATGGAAACTGCTTAGGTGTGCTTATTGTCTAGAGTCTAGACTCGACATCTGAGTCTTCACTATCTGTGTAAGAAAATAAGTCTAAAAACCCACACACATACTATACAAAAATATACAAGGAAGATTGCTGGTCACGCATGCTCAAGTTGAACACATCAGGAACAAGGAATTTTTTTGGATTATCTAACTTTTCCTTGTGTCACGATACACGGGCGAGTCAAAATATTGCACGCTCACGCACGGCATTTTTCTGACGGTGCACACTCACGCTTTAATTCGTGAGTCACGACTCAAGTCACTCACACAGTCACCTCTACTAGGTACCAACCTTCTACTCTCGTCGAAACAGAGATTGTTGTCTCCAGTTCTGCACATGATTTCTTTTTTGATACCTATATGAAACTGGTATAATTTAAATCAAAATCATTTGTAGACTTTAGTTTGGCTTCCAAAATAAATATAATTATCATTGAATAAGATTATGGAATAATAATTAGTTACTTAGCAGAAAATAAGTAGAATTTGTTCAGCCCAAAAGTAGAAGTTTAATTGTCACATTGGAATTTATAGTAGATACTGTCAATATAATGATAGAGTCATCGCCATCACAACCTTGAAGTTGGTGTTCGGATCAAACCTGTCCATCTGATCTAGGTGTTCAAGCAGGATGCGCTGCACCTCCCTGTCCACTCCCGTCTGCAGGTCGAATCACTTAGTCGCACTCGCAGTCTTGTCAATGAAGATGATCGGGGGTGGGGGGGGGGAATTCTCTTTGGCAAGGTAGAACAAGTTGCGGACCATTCGCGGACCCTTGCCAAAGTTCTTCTGCATGAACTCTGAGCCCATCACACGGATGACCGCGACGGTGGTGTGATGAGTGAATACCTTGGCCAGCATGGTCTTGCCGCATGCAGGACGCCTCGTGGCGAGTCGATGCCGATCTGCTTGTACAGCTAGTAGTGCATTAACGACAGCTCCACGGCCTGTCTGATCTCCTGCTTCTGCATGTCCATGCCACCGATGTCTGCGTACTGCACTCCGGGCTTCCTGTCCGCTCCCAGCATGGGGATGGATGAATCAGATAGCCAACGGTTTCAAAAGCTCCCAATTGATTGTAGACTAGATCCGAAAGTTGTAATTTGAGCGTTTAGTCGCCTCAGCTTCTACATGAAGCTATGTAAGTTCACTTCAAATTAGTTAGGTACCTACCTGCTAACTAATTAGGTATCTTTCAATTTTTATTTTTTGGCAGCGTTAAAGCTTTGAAATGACTAATCAACCATTTCTAAGTTAGCATAGTGTTGAAAGAATGTCTCCTTAGACAATTAGAATTTTGTAAGGTACTAGTACCTAATAACCCCACACAGGTATGACTTGTTTTGTGGCTTCCATCCAGGTCGGTTGACAAACGAAGACCATTTTTCCCTTTGGCCGGTTTCTTGGGAAAATTTTTCATCAGAAACCTGGCCTCACTCTGGTTCTTGCAGCCCAAGGCCGATCAGACAGGCATGATTTCAAGGCTCAGAAGCCAGCCTTAATATGAAAGTTGAAGGAAAGGTAAATTTGCGATGGGAATAGGTAGGTACCAGCTTTATCATCCTGCCCTGACGAAGGATAACTGCTATTTGCTTTCATACATAGGTACATCTTAAATTTACGGAAGGAAATAATCAAGAATATAATATAAGAGTACCTAGCTTGCATTTAACTACTAGGTAGGTACCTATCGTATTAATTGCCAAGAAACATAATAAAACTTCCTACTATCCAGCTGGAAAAATCTTGTTTTGGTTATGTACGACCTATTGGGTGAGGTAAAATCTGATAAACTAAACAATCTCTGTATTGATCAATAAAGCTATCTTAATTTCACATAAACTATTTTCACTAATAATTAGAATATAGTGATATCACAATGCTGGTGACACTTTAATTACGTGAAGAAGAACAGAAAAGCACTTCATAATCACAAAAAAGTCCGTCATGACACATAAACAATATCAGCTGTTAGCCTGTTTTTGCCTTGGCACGGCTCTGATTGGTTGGATCACTCATGGCGGCCGCAGTGACGTCTTGGCACAGTCATTGACGTCACCCAACAATGGGAAAGTTGTAAGCCAATCATCGATAAGCATTTGAATGGCGACTCTATTTTCGAATATATTGTACCCCCAAAATGTCTGCACATGCCCGCCACCTGACTTATCCTGTTTACTGCAGTGTTCCCGCATCCAATCCACTCTATAGACCTGGCCATATTTAGCATTGGAGCCTGTTTCACGTCTCAAGCCCATCGATCTCACCTTAAATTTAATAGTGTGAAGATAGCTGTTCTCTACGCGGTGGCCTGACTTAAACAATCTGGCAACCCTGCTGCGATTCAAGTCACTTGCAAGTGCGCAAGATCTTTGTGCGCAAGTGCATTGCATTGCATTCGTCGTTCGCGAACAAGTCGTTTTACCCAAACTGGAAGGTGTTTTCGGTGGAAATTAAAGTTGTTAATATGTTGGGGTTAATAAATATCTATAGTTCATTGAAGCGTTATTTCATTGTTATTCAATTCGAATATTGAAATTTAGTTTTTATAATAAGTGATACCTAGGTACTCCTCAATTGATTGTAGGTAAAGTGAGGTTAGGGCGTACCTATACTCTTCTTTCTTCTAATTCTTTAGCAATAATGTCGTCAATAGAAAACACAGAGTGTGAAACTCTCATTTCATCAAAACGTGAATCTAGTGAGGGTAGGGAGTCCGAGGGTCCTACGCCAAACAAGCGCGTGTGCGTTAATAAGGATGAAGAGCTAACCTTAGAGAATTTATCGGAGCTAACACCAGAAAATACTATTTCCACAGTAAGAATTTTAAGTGATTGGTTCAGATATTTATTACACAAAATTCGTTAAGTTAATTGCAATTTAAATATCTGAAAAAAGCAATCATAGGCTAAATCATTCTTATTTACAGAGTACAGAAGATGTGAACGCAACAGTTGAAAGTGGAACTGATTTGTCAACGCATGCTCCTCGTGAAGAGGTCCATGAAGGTCACAGTTCAGTCGTAGCAGCACATTACAACACATTACAAGAGTCTGGTCTCGAAGAGCGATGCAAGAGCAGGATATTCTATTTGCGGAATTTCAACAATTGGGTCAAAAGCATGTTGATCAGTAAGATTATGTTTATTAACATACTTTCTAAAATTGTCTAGTACCTACCTATGTTTCTTGTTATTAGATAATTATAATTTACTCATTGTCATGTAGATACTAATAGGTAGGTGAGACTGAGTAGGTCCAGTGGGCCAATTTTTACAAATTATTTTATTGTGAGTAGTACCTAATATACTAAAAAAAAAAAGATCACCCTTGGAAATTACAACTATCGCGGTATAACATGGATATTGGCCGCCAGCCACTCATATCTTGGCCGAGCCATTCGCATCTGGAATAAACTCTATGCTGACGATGTAGCCTATTATGGCACTGAAGACATTGATCACTAATGTACTATCTATAGTACGTATGTTTATTCTCTATTTTTACCTTTTTGCCAGATTTCCACTCAGAATTTACACAAAGGAGCTTGACAAGTAACAAGTGTTTGTTTTGGAAGGTTTTAAATTTAGAGATGAGCCAGGTATCAAGTCTGGGGCTGGAGGGTGATTTTTGCTTAGCTGTGCATTAATGCCAAAGGGTTAAGATTAACAGATCATAAAATACGGCCTGGAGCTTGTTTGTAAATGTCTTGTTCTTGAGCCGTTGACAACGGATGAATGACCATTGCCACTAGATACAGCGTTTGCTGACGTAGGTATAAAATAAAGGTACTATACTGTTGTTGAATTGTTGTTGATACCTAGTGTATTCTGTCATTGTCAATTGCATTGTTACAACTCTTAAACTGTGCATTTCATATGTAATTCCACCTCCAGCTCTCGGAAATTTATTTCCAAAGCTGTGTAAAATAAAATAAATAAATAAATAGATTACAATAGAATAATGAAGAGAAACTGTTTTAAATAATATGCATCCTCAATCTTTCTGGAACACGCATACATTTTTATTGCATTGATAAGTTAGGGGTTCATGTTAGGGGTTTATATGAAAATGCCTGGAATATAATTGTAGTATCCTTTCGGTCTTCACTTTACCTGCTCAGCTTTAAGGAAACATTGGCGCCACAAATATTTAACTTTTAAAGTTTTTATAGTAGGCACCCTATATTATATTAAATAATTCAGTGTTATGTTCATTCTTAAGATGAGTACATGGGCAAGATCACCGCCGGCAAGACATTTGGATCTCCTCTCCGGGTGTTAGACATGTGCTGTGGAAAGGGGGGAGATCTTCTCAAGTGGCGACGCGGCAACGCTACGCACATTGTGTGCACTGACCTAGCAGCCACCTCCGTGGAGCAGTGCCAGAGCCGTTATAAAGATCTTCAAGCTCGGAACAGACGAGGGTAATTGATAATGATGGATATTTAGTGAATCTCTCACTTAGGGAGGGATGGTGTTAAAAGAGGCAACCTGCGAAATAGTAGACCTACCTAGGTACAACCTACCTACTACCTATTTAAAATATTAATTCATATATTCACCTCATGCACAACTTACCCTCATCTAAGAGAGAACCTGCTAAATAAAAACGCGCACCCCAACTGGGAATCAAACCCAGAAGGTAATACCTGAAGGATTGGGTAACCCTAAGGATCTGGGTTCGATTCCCAGCCGGGGTGCGCGTTTTTATTTAGCAGGTTCCCTCTTAGATGAGGGTAAGTCGTGCATGAAATGTATACCTATATGAATTAATATTTTAAATAGGATACCTCTGTAGGTCTACTATTAATTAATAAAATCAATTAAAACAATTATTTACTTAAATTATGTTACATTTTTCAAATTATTTTGTCATAACTCAATCTGAACATATTTCCACTTATTGAGTTTAAAATCAACAAGTTCGAAGCTTGTGAATTTCCTGACAAATGCATCATATAAGTTTGTGCTTCCAAGTCAATAGTTTTGTTCGTACTTCTACAGAAATAGGGCTCCTCTATGCTACTGAATATGCCACTAGTGACCACTGGCTTCATCCCACAAATTAATCAGTTTTCCATATTCTTCTCAGCTATGACCCAGTATTCACGGCAGAGTTTATCACAGCTGACTGCACAAAGACGAGGCTACGCGAGCGTTACAACGATGCATCCATGGAGTTGAATCTCGTCAGCTGTCAGTTCGCTTTCCACTATTGCTTCGAGAGCCTCTCCCAAGCCGAGTGTATGCTGCGCAATGCTGCCGAATGCCTCAAGCCAGGTGGCTACTTCATTGGCACCATGCCCGACGCATATGAGATAGTGTGAGATAATTGACATTGCTAGGTCATTTTTTAGGCAGTTAATTTTTTAACATATTTTTGTGAAAAATTTAAAAGTGTTTCATAGAAAACAATGGTTTCAACTTTAATTATCATCATAAGTTCATAACACTAAGAAATATAAAAGCGCTATACCCGACCTTCTCCTTACATCATAATGCTTGTTCATGATGCCTTTTTATAGTTTAGTTGTTTTTTTATCACCTTGCTCAACATTTCTCATTTCATAGGTACTACATAGAATTTTTTCTATGCCTCCATACCATCCTCCTGATAATTTTATGATAGAAATTGCTGGTTTATGTATACAACAAGATGTGACATAAGCAGATGTGATTTTCATGCACATTTCATTACTTCTCCCTTAGTCCTTCATCTCAAGTACCTACTAAAGCTAATTGCCAAACTAAATATGGACCTACATTACACAATATGACACATACCTACCTACATGGAACCAAACTACGTATGTGGAACCAAACTCGAGGAAAATCTTTTCACATTGCAGTTGGTATTTATTAACATTCACCTAACTGAGGGAATCAGTAAAAACCATATTTCATGCTTTTTCTCGTTTCAGAAATCGACTTCAGAAATCTGACGGTACATCATTTGGCAATGATCTCTATAAGGTGTCCTTTGAAGGAGACATAACGCAACCGCTCCCATTGTTTGGTGCTAAGTATGATTTCCACTTAGAAGGCGTAGTTGATTGTCCAGAGTTCCTCGTTCATTTCCCAACATTAGTCAGGTAAGATCAATCAATGTCCTTTCTTATTTGACAGACTGCCTCGATTATGTACCTACCTAATTCTACAAAACTATAACTAAAATGTTTGGAAATAACTTTTGCTTTTTATTCTGTGGGCGCTAGACCTATTTTTATCTCGCTTGTCAAGATATTCAAAACTCTCAATTTTAAAAGCGTCCGAGATTGTGATATAGATAGTAGGTACACCCACTTCCAATAGTTCCTATACCGGTTTCCCATAAACCAACATGGGGATTTGACCGGCTTCTTTTGACGCTGACCATACAGAGTAGGTAGTAGGTCTGTTTGCCTCTCGCCACTTTACAGCACTTTCTTCACCAAAATGGTAAACAGTTCAAAACCGCAAAGATAGCGAACTTCATTACCATTTGGGTGTAAGGTAGGGTGAAAAGTAGAGACAAGCAAACATAACCTAGACAGTGATTCAACATGTAAAAAAATTCACAAATTCTTTCTTATCATCTGAAAATATTATGTTAGAGGATGAGACGTAAAAATGTACCAAACATTCTTAGGCAACTCTTAGTAGCTAATACTAAGCATATTGGGGCATTTTGTTGACTTATAAAGTATGTACATCTATCTACACAAGAAACTGAGGTAAACCGTACTTCTGTTGTCATTTAGGCTTGCTCAGAAGTTTGGACTTCAACTTGTATTAAAGGAACGCTTCACTGATTTTTACACGAGACAGAAAGAAGAAGGCCGTTCACTTCTGGGAAAGATGCAAGCCTTGGAGGTAAATTGGCAGTACATAGCTACAATTTCTAGAACATAGTTCAATGCTGAATACATCAATAAATTGTGTGAGTCCCTGTTATTGTCTTTTCTTATGTTTAAAATAAGTAATCAATCTTGTTTTAGACTTACCCTCCGTTTCATGAAGCCCCTCTTCTGGGAAAAGTGCCCGAGGATTACGATCATGTACAACAGTACATGCAAAAATCAACAGGACACCGAAAGGTCGGGACTTTGTCAAAGTCTGAATGGGAAGCGGCATGTAAGTGGATTTGTTTCGAAACTCAGACATTTTTTCATGGAAAAGATCCAGATCGAATCAATTGAAAGTGAAAACATCACACTGCACTTCATGAACAAATGGTCTTTCACTTGTATTTGTAAATTTTCATTTACAATTACATTTGTAAAATGTTCAAATTTTCAAATTTTCTCATTTGTGAACTTTATTCAACTTGTACATGCTTGTACACTTGGTTTAACTAGTACTGTAATACTGTGCAACAGTCCTAATGAAAAAATATGAACACTTGTCCAGACTTTTTATTACAGGATTTTTTTTTTAAATTAAGGATGGCACTACAACTTTTGACTTTTTCCCTGCTCAATATACCAGATCCTTTGCATGTAACATTTGATGTGTATGTGACATCTGACGAGTTCTTTCATTTGCAGCTCTGTATCTGGTGTTTGCTTTCCAAAAATCAAAGACATTATGGAGTGCCGAGGGCAAGCCCGAGTTCAAGGCAGAAAAACGAGGCAAGAAACATCCAGCAGAAGATAATTTGTCTTAATAAAATCTTCATGTGAGCAAAACCTCGCAAATGATGTACGTAAAAACACACCATTTCAGAAGATGCTATTTATTATCCGGAATCTTATGGCAACTGGCATTCAATTCTCCATTTAGTATTTTTACTATTTAGTCTCATCGGAGTGGATTGGACTTGTACTTCCCATTACTTCCTAATTTTATAATTACGTATATCAGTGATTAGTTTGTACCAGCCAGCGAATGAGGCATGCCCTTAAAATTATGAATTGTTCACTTCAATTGCATATCGGGCCCATGAGTGCTTGTTCTGTTGAGGTCATTTAGTAAATTAGTGTGTTGCTTAACTGTAAGGTAGGTAGCATCTGATTTTTCAAACAGGTTTAGTAAAATCTGTTTTAATACAATCCTCGTGTTTATATGGTCACTTTGGGTCATGTCTTCCAAGAGTTCATGGCATATTTATATTTTATTTTTATAATATTATTTTTACCAAGATAGCTTGTTATTGGAACTGACCAGGGTGTAGGATGTATATATAGTGACATTTAGAAGTTGTTTACCAGTTCCTCACATCAACACGGGGATTTTTAAACAACTTCTGAATGCCACTATTGTTGTGTATGTATTACTGTTTCATCTATGTTGAACAACACACCTCCAGTTAACCAGATAATATACTGTGACTACAAATTATTTATTAATTATTATACCTAGATTCACGAGGTGGAAAAGGAAATGACAGGCCCAAAACGTAAATGTTTCGTTGCATTTTCAGCTCAACATAGTAGCGAATGGTTTAGGGTAAAATATTAGGATACATTTTTTTTTAATCGGCAAATCATCAAATTATTTTGATGCTGTATTTTTTTAATATAATTGAATGGGTTGTTACTGCCTATGAGTTAACTTGTTTTAAATTGGTGCAGGTGCATCAGTTTTAATGTGTAACTGGTAACTATCCAATAAAATGAACTGCTAAATACTTTTCAAGTAGAAGGTCACACATTAAATTATTTCATACAAATAATTCCCTGACATGTTAGATAGGTAGGCATTTACAGAAATATACATATTTTAGGTGCTCTGTAGGTTTTATAATTGTTTTTTGTAGTTTTCACATCATAGTCAATTTTCTCCAAGTAGTACATTGTTTGCAGGCAATTTTTTTCTAAATACAAGAATAAGAATTCATAGGTTGCATGTGATGTTATCTCATTGTTGCCGTCGCCATCTTAATGGCACGCAGAAAAGCTGTGATTCTCTGCTTTTTTACGATATTTTATAGTTAATGAGTACCTGGGAAATTGTATAGGCTCCGGAGATTACTTTAGTACCTACGATGAGAAATCACTCACATTACAAAAATACATCGATTTACCTCAATAAAGTTATAAATCTGACCCGTCAACGTGCCAACGTAATGGGTGGACAATTCAATAATAGCATTGCTGATATAAAACAAAAGAAGTTCGTGCAAGCTATGAATAGGTAGTACTCCAAGTCCAAATTGGGGCGTCGATTTTTATAAGAGACAAAAAAATCGTTACTTTCGTAACCCCAAACGGTTTAGATCAGGGAAATATTTAATTTCAAAAATTAATTGAGCCATTATGTGCACATATTAGTAATTTTTTTTAGTAAAACATTGTAAAACATTTTAGGAAAACACTACTAACAGTCAATTAAATACAAAATTAGGGGTTTGGTGATAGAGCATAAATTTAACCATATACTCAGCAAAACTAGCTTATCAACATAGGCTAACTGTGCATATCAAATTTTTACATATTTTTGGGGGCAGGGGGGGGGGGGGTCAAAATTTGATTTTCAATACTGGAATAAAAATGGCAGAGTTGGTGATAAGAACTCAAATCTTTCACAAAATGTCCTTCAAAATCATCTTATAATTATGCCTTTGTGCATAATTTTTTTTTAATACTTTGGGGGGGAGGGGGGTAAACGATATTTTTAATAGTTTCAAGTTTCAAGTTTATTTTCCATAACATGGTGTACATACATATATGTTTACTCAAGTCTTGACCCATAAGTACAATGAAAAATTGACTTTTTTAGGGTATTTGGAAGTTACATTGATACAATGTAGGTAAATATTTTTAATACTAATAGTAGACAATTTAAATGAAATTGATAATTGTAATTAACAATGAGATAATTGACATAAACTTAAGGGGTTAGATGATAAACATGTAAAAATTTCACCACATACTCGGCAAAACTAACTTATCAACTTAGGCTACGGTGCATATCAAATTTGTACGTATTTTGGGGGGCAGGGGGGTCAAAGGACATATAGAAGGACATATTGAAGAAGCTGAATGGTTCATCAGTATCGGTAAATGAATCAGTGATATTTCAGATATTTCAGGTCTTGGGGTGGCAGACAGGGGCGGTCTGGGATGAAAAGAACCGGGATGAGGCAATGGGACTGGATAAACATGTGACAGTGCCCGTAAAACAAAGAAAATTGAAAAAAATTATGTAAATTGAGTACAAATTCTGGTTTAATATGATAAACGGCCGTAGTAAAATGTAAATAGGGGCCCATAATATGGGAAAAGGGCCCTTAAACGACAAAAGGCCCCGGATTATATCGCTCTGTCGTGTATTAAATATATTAAATAAGGCATTTTGAAAAGGCACTCATCGTAATATTGTGGAAAATGATCTACCCAATCGAGAAATTATGTCCTAATTTAGGAGATGGATATCCTAAAAAAGGCAGAATTCTTCCTAAAAAAGGCAGAATACCTCCTAAAAAAAGGCAGACCTTCCTTTTTTTAGGATGGTCCTCCCTCCCCAGGATGTACCTGGGAGCCATTTAGGATCCCCATTAGGAAGCTGTGGGGAGGCTTTTAGGATCATTTTAGGAAGGACTGGGGATATCCTACATCCTTAATTAGGAAGGACTGGGGAGGTCCCAGGTACAACCTTGTGTTTGCTGGGCCGGGCCAGACCGCCACTGGTGGCAGACTTAAAATTAATTGAAACAATTATTGTTAAATGAGGCTGATATTCAAATTGTTTAGTTCCATTGTTTGGTTCCAGAATTATAATACAATAACATAATTAAATAGTTTTTCAATGGAAATTTTTTTTTCGAAATTTTAGGAAAACTTTAGAAAGATCAATACGTTTTTCACCTTTTTTTGTCAATTTCTGAACAAAATGTAGAGTTAGGTATCCTGCCGAATATGTTTGAAACAAAACTTCAATCCGGTAAGGTAGTATACCGCCTATACTGATTTTGTTAAATTTGGCAACTTCATGTACACTCAAACCAATAAAAATCGGTACTCGAAAGGAAAAGGATTGACTGATTAAGGTTTGATGGCATCATTCCATGCATGCATCATCTACCTCTAGTAGGTGAGCTCTTATTTCATTGATAATTACAAGGATTGATTGTCAAGTAACCTTACCAGCTGCCAATCCTTTTCTTTTCGAGTACCAATTTTTATTGGTTTGAGTGTACCTTTTTCTAGTTATTTGTGCATAGCAGCATTCTGACTATAGGATTCTGATGTCATGTTTGTGGTTATGCAAGCAGATTCATTATTCACAAAAAATGTGTGTTTGAACAAGAATACAAAAATGGATCAAATTTTTACACGTTTTATAGAATTCTAAAAAATAATCCCATTATTCCAGCAAGGATATCCTTGCAGTGCTGGAATAATGGGACTATTTTTTATGATAGTTATATTCTGCTTGCACAAGTAAAGGAATAATTTTTGAACAAAACTTCAAAAAAATTGGGTCTCTAGCTGAAAAAGTTTCAGAGATATAGGTGCATAAGTACTGAAAAAATGTTTTTGAGATAATTACATTACCTACAACAAATAAATGGTGCACATATATCTTAGCAATGCAGAGCATATTTCAAAAATTTATTTTTTCAAAAATTTGGTTCAAGAAATTAATTTTTTTCCGAGGATGGCGCCTCAGACCCGCGTCCCGTTGTTAATTTTCAGATTCTAAAATAATGTTTTGTATTTTGTCGCGCCCTCCATGAGAAAAATGTCTGAAATTATCTCATTATTGGTATAATTCTATATTATTCATTCAATCAGATAAGTTTAATTTAATTTTATAGTTTTCTCTTAACCAAGTAAATTAAGAAATGCGATATTACAATTTGATTCTGATGTACCTACCCAGGTAAATTCTTACAAAATATTCCGAAGTAGACGAGATCAGCCATCAAACCTACGAATCAAACGTTGTTCTCATTCATATTATGCCGAGGGCAATGCCATACTCGCGCATGCGCATTATGCTTTTTCAAGACTTAGTTTTTGAGTCGGCGTCGGTCTTGCTGTTCTCGCTCAGCTCGTTGGGACTCTGCCGTTTTCTTGCTGTTTCATATCTGCTGTACGCGAGGAATGACGACTGAAATGAACGGAGATGGAGCTGCGACGGCTATAGTAAGTACAGATTATTGTAAATGTATATAAATGTTTCACTTTATTCCTCTAAGTTATTGTGGTAGGTTTTCGTAAAACATTTATATTCAAGAACAAAGGGATATGATCAGTCGAAAATTTTCTAAGTCCCAAAATGGCGTCTGAGGCTAAGTCCCACGTAGCGGCTGTAGAGATCGTACCTACCAAGTGCACTTTCCAACGACTACGTAATGTCTTATTTACCTACCCGACCACGTTATAGAATGAACATACGGGGTGTTTTTAATGAAAGTCCGCAATAATATGGAAGACAGTCATTTAAAAATGTTGTATCTAAATCTCCGGTAATAATCTATATTTCCTTTCAAGGAAAAAACATCGAAGGAGAATCGCAGTTCAAACTCTATCAAGCCTGGAGATGGTAAGTACCTACCTACTAAGTTGTCAATCCGCAATCTAACGTGGTAAAGTACCTAGCACTTACCAAGGTAGGTAGGTACCTATCCTACCTAACTGCTACCTACTACCTACCTCTGTAACTTGTAGGTAGACCTAGGTAGTAGTTAGTTGACCTACTCGTCATACTTGGGAGGTATTAGGTAGGTAGGTAGGTAGGTATACCTTGTATTACCAGCTACATAATGTCTTGTACCCATGGAGCTACTTTTGTACCTACCTAGGTAGGTAGGTACTGTGATGTTGGCTAGAACTGATGATCTAGAAGGCAGTGCCAACAGGAAGTGAACATAGTCTCTAGTGTGACTAGAGTGGTGACATTGTTAGTTGCTGGCTGTTTTAGAATAAAGAAGACTACCACATTATATTCTTATAATTATCTGTTTCAATTAAATAACTTATGTAGTTTATTAAGTATTGATTGATAACAACACATGGTGGCGGCGCGTGAGTAAGAAAACCAGTAAATTTACGCAGTATTACGTTATTTTCGGTGTAAGAAAAGCAAGAAAAAATGGTGCTCGGAGATGAGGCCAATGTTCATGTTCAACAACAGCCATTACCTCAAGCCGATTCTACTACTCAATTACAACCACCTCCAAAATTCGACTTCACCGATCCACAAACATGGACCAGGTGGATTCGGAGATACGAGCGTTTCCGTATTTCAAGTTGTCTGGACAAAGCAAGTAAGTCAAGACAGGTCCATCATCTCATTTACTGTATGGGAGATGAAGCGGAGGATATCTTACTTTCTATGGAGCTCACTGCCCTAGAAGAAGATGATTATGAATTGGTTGTAGAAAAGTTTAATTCTCACTTTGTCAAAAGGAGAAATGTGATATTTGAAAGAGCCAAATTCCATCAGAGGAAGCAAGAAGAGGGGGAATCAGCGGCTGAGTTTATAACATCATTGTATACATTAGTAAAACATTGTGCGTATGGAGCACTACAGGAAGAACTTATCAGAGATAGGTTAGTGGTAGGTCTTAGAGACACCAAGTTATCCGAAACTTTGCAAATGGATGCAGAGCTAACTTTGAAGAAGGCCATCGATAAGGTCCGAGTACATGAAGACATTCGAGGTCAGCAGAAGATCCTGAGGGGGTTAGAAAGCAATGATGCGAATGTTGATATGGTTAAATCAAATAAACCTAAGTTTCAGCATTCAGGTGCCCGTTCTCACCAGCAACAGGAACATTTCAAGCCGTCGAGCAGCTACAGTGGTCAGAATAAATCTGCAGACCGCTGTACCAGATGTGGACGCACACCATCTCACCCGATACGAGATTGTCCAGCGAGGGAGGTGAAGTGCAGAAGCTGTAACATCATGGGCCACTTCGAGAAACACTGCCGCAGTAAGAAGAAGCAGTCAACGGTACACGAAGTGCGAACCGGAGGCCAGCAACCCGAAGTATATCTAGGTACGATAGACGGGGACACCACCGACGACCCATGGTTCGTGACACTACTAGTAAATGGTAAGCGAACACAATTCAAAATTGACACAGGTGCCGATGTAACTGTACTCTCGGAAGAGGAATACAAATCCAGGTTTTCCAAGCATAAGCTTAGTCCAACGACGAAGACACTTCTGGGACCAGGACGAGCAACCTTAGATGTCAAAGGTCAGTTTAAAGCAACATTTCAAGTAAAACAAAACAAGTCTGTTCAAGACATCTTTGTGGTCAGCAACCTAAGCAGTGCACTACTGGGCCGACCAGCAATCAGAAGTTTAAACCTAGTTCAGCAGATCCACGCGGTAAAGCAGATTGATCCACTGAGCCAAGGAGACGTCAAGAAAGAATACCCATCTCTGTTCACGGGATTGGGTGAATTGAAAGGCGAGTACAAGATACGGCTCCAAGCTGGAGCAGAACCATTCGCCATCGCCGTTCCACGTCGAGTAGCAATACCACTCTTGCCAAAGGTAAAAGAGGAACTTGAGAAGATGGAGAAAGCAGGTGTTATCTCCAAGGTCGACGAGCCAACAGATTGGTGCGCAGGAATGGTGGTAGTGCCGAAGAAAAATGGAAACGTAAGAATATGTGTAGATCTTACACACCTGAATAGAAGTGTCCAGCGGGAGCGTCATATTATGCCTGCTATGGAAGAAACCTTGGGACACCTAGGTAGAGCAACTGTGTTCAGCAAATTAGACGCGAATTCGGGATTCTGGCAGATCAAGCTTTCCGAAGAGTCACGTAAGCTCACAACCTTTATTACTCCCTATGGTAGGTATTGGTTCAACAGGGTTCCATTCGGGATAACTTCGGCACCAGAAGTGTATCAAAGGAAAATGTCGGAACTACTCGAAGGACTACCCGGAGTAGTATGTCACATGGACGATGTTCTTATCTTTGGGGAAACAAGGAAAGAACACGATCAACGACTGTCAGCAGTGCTTACAGCAATCAGTAATGCAGGTGTCACACTGAATGAAGCAAAATGTGAATTTGGTGTCAGCACAGTCAAGTTTCTGGGTTACATTCTAGGAGAGTCTGGAGTGAAAGTTGATCCCAGCAAGACATCAGCAATAAATCTCATGAAAAGTCCGAAAGATGTTTCAGGCGTAAGAAGACTTCTGGGGATGACTAACCAACTAATGAAGTTCGTTCCTAATCTGGCAGTAATGACAAAACCAATTCGCGAACTCTTGTCAGGAGACAACTTTCAGTGGGGAGCGCCTCAAGAAGAAGCTTTTACAAAAATCAAGGAGAAGTTGACGACGACCCCGACGTTAATGTTCTACGACGTCAATAGGGAGATCCGTTTAACGACAGACGCATCATCGTTTGGTTTGGGATGTGTTCTGGAACAGCTGGACGAGTCCAATGTTTGGCGGCCAGTAGCGTACGCATCCAGATCACTCACCGACACTGAAACCAGGTATGCCCAGATCGAGAAGGAAGCTTTGGGAATTGTATGGGCATGTGACAGATTCCAGAATTTCCTCATAGGTAAACAGTTCCATGTACATACTGATCATTTACCTCTTGTTCCCATAATGCTAAAGAAGTCTCTGAGCGATCTGTCACCAAGAATTCTGAGAATGAGAATGAAATTGATGAGATTTGCATTTACTATCTCGCATGTTCCAGGTAAAGATCTACATACGGCAGACACTCTGTCCAGAGAGCCGGTAGAAATTGCTTCTGCTCAATGTTGTGAGTTTGAAGCAGAGATAAACGAATGTGTTGACCAGGTCATAGGAGAGCTTCCAGCAACGGATGCACGTCTCGACGAGATAAGGAAAGCCCAGCAAGAGGATCGTACATCTCAACAAGTCAAAAGATACATTGCTGACGGGTGGCCATCGAAGCGAGACCTAGCAGCCAATGCCGCTCCATTCTTTCAAGAAAGAGGTAACCTGACTGTCCAGCAGGGACTTCTGATGAAAGACCAACGACTGTACATACCAGGAAGTATGCAGAAGGAAATTCTACATAGAATCCATGAAGGTCACTTAGGGATTAATAAATGTAGAGAGAGAGCCAGACAGTCAGTGTGGTGGCCAGGAATGAGCCAGCATATTATAGATGTAGTTAACAAATGTCAACATTGTTTGGAACACCGGGAAAATCCACAAGAACCGTTATTGACAACACCTTTGCCAGAGCGAGCATGGCAGAGAGTAGCCATGGATTTGTTTCAACTCAAGGAACACAAGTATTTGATAATTGTAGATTATTACTCAAAGTTCCCTGAAGTATTATTGTTGGATAAAACCACCAGCAAGTATGTCATCAATCGCATCAAGTCGGTATTTGCGAGGTATGGAATTCCGGAAGAAGTTGTTTCAGACAACGGACCGCAGTTCAGCTCAGACGAGTTTCGAAGATTCGCAACAACCTACGGATTCAAGCATGTGACCAGCAGCCCAAGATATCCAAAGGCGAACGGACTTGCGGAACGGACAGTGAAAACCATGAAAGGTATCCTGCAGAAGTCAGAAGATGTATATCTCGGAATGCTAGCATACCGATCAACACCACTAGCATCAGGGCGTAGTCCGGCGCAGATGCTAATGAGCCGACAGCCAAGAACAACGCTAGTAACTGCTTCGGACAACCTACTACCTAATCAAATCAACACCCAAGCGTGGAGAAGGAGGGAAGAGGCTAGGAAAGCGAAGCAGAAGCACGATTACGACCGAAGACATCGTGCCAGAGAGTTACCACCGTTAGAATTAGGTTCACATGTATATGTTACAGATCAGAAGAAATATGGCCAGGTGATAGCAGCCGGTACCACTCCGCGGTCATATCATGTAGAGACATCAGAGGGGACACTCAGAAGAAATCGAGTCCACCTCATGCCATCACCGAAACCAGATGTGCCCGGTCCGGCAGCAGCGGACGAGCCACAGGATGAACCACAGGATGAACCAGCAACACCACCCGGAGCATATCGTTCTAGGCGGGGCAGAGTCATTCAAAGACCACAAAGATTCAATGATTATTAGCATTGTCTAATTCTAACATTTGTACTATTAGTTTGAAATTTCATAAGTTGTATTCATGTTTGTTAGTACCCAAAAAGGGGGATGTGATGTTGGCTAGAACTGATGATCTAGAAGGCAGTGCCAACAGGAAGTGAACATAGTCTCTAGTGTGACTAGAGTGGTGACATTGTTAGTTGCTGGCTGTTTTAGAATAAAGAAGACTACCACATTATATTCTTATAATTATCTGTTTCAATTAAATAACTTATGTAGTTTATTAAGTATTGATTGATAACAACACAGGTACCTCCTATTTAAGTATTGCATAATGAAAATTTAATTAAGGCCTTGGAGGACTACCCTGTACCTACATTGGTATACCTACTAGGTATACTACCATTAACCTAGATAGGTAGGTATAGTAAGTACAGTGGTGGCTGGTGGGCTAGACCACAATTGTGAATTTGGGGGGGGGGGGGGGGGGGGGGAAGACCATAGCCTAGAGGGATCCCTGCTGGCGGCGAATTTTTTAAAATACACTTAAAAACAATATGTAGGACTAAGTAAATTAGAGTTTCAGGAGCATTTAATTAGAATTTAGATGGTTTAAACGTTCTAAGTTCTAAGTTCTTTCTTCTAAGTTCTTTCTAACATAAGATTTTGCACAAATTACTGTATCCTAGTAGGTAGCCATCCCCCTCCCCCCTCCCACCCGGAGGAACCTCTAGGTACCTGGGTACTACATACGTACTGTTACAGTAGACTAGGGTGTCCATATTTAGAATTTGGAAAGTCGGGACAGTTTTTTGTTACTATGGGGGGTCTGGGGGGAGGGCCCCCTAGCACAATGCGGGTCCGGGGCGCACAGCCCCGGGATTTTTTTCCCGTTTTTCTATGGTATTTGGTCGTCTTTAAAGAGATTTGAGGTACTCAAATTTTCCGTTTTTCTATCGTATTTGGTGGTCTTAAGAGAGATTTTTAGGAATGGATGGTGGAAATACATAATGGAAATGATTTTTGAAGAAAACGACAAGCAGATAAATTTCAGGAGGTAGGTATTGTAGATTTATTTACTTAATTACTGAACAAGATAAAGATCCATTCTTAACAGTACTTTAACCTAACTGACGTATTTTTCAGAAGAATGGATTTTATTAAGTAGTTCTTTATTTTTTAACAACATGTCGTGAAACTCGGAGCATGACTCCATAAAATGAGTTTTCACTGTTAAAATTGCTTTGACAGTGGCCAGTTCAAGGCGTTTTTTTTCGTCAGTCCACAGGGCATTGACAAGGGAAAATATGCGCTCAACAGCAGCATTAGTCCCCGGGAGAACAAGACAAAATTCCACGATTTGGCGAATATTTCTTGAGGGAATATCATGAGTGTCAAAGTGTTTGAACAAATCAAGCCAACGCTCTGCCGTGGTATTAGTTTGCTTGGAACACCCACCGTCACTCTCACTTGCAATGAACCAACAACTCAAATTATCTCCCACGAATTTTCGCACGCAAGTGTACTCGTCAAAAAGTTCCTCTTCGTTTACAGAAAAATGACGGTTGAGTTTTGTTCGCAGAAACTCGACGCATTCTTCAATTTCCTCCCAAGTTGGCAATTGTTTCAATGTTATCCACTGCATACAACCAAACATTTCGAACGGCTGAGCCCACTCAATGATGTAGTTCACAGTTGTGTCATAAAAGTCATCGGTGTATTTCTGAAACTTGCTTTTTGTGATATATCCTTCCTTCTCCAAAGCTCTGAAACAAGCTTTCAAATTTGAAGACTGAAATTTCTCGTCTTGCCTGGACTTAATCTTCGTTACCAGTTGATCTAGTTCAACTTTTACTTCTGATGCAGAAATGTTCTGCTTTTCCATGCCCATGATGGCCGAATTGAAAAGCCGAAGTTGACTCTGCATGAAATGCAGCATCAGGAGCCCGACTGGATTTTCGAAGAAATCTTTCAACACGGTAGGGCATTTATCAATGGAAAGGAAATATGACTTCAAACCGTCGTACATTTCCAGTAGTCTTTCAAGGGCTGGCAGCAACGAAAGCCAACGCGTTTTGCTATGTCCAAGAACCCGCTGATACTCACTGTTCGCGAAATCACAGAATGATTTAAGAGTTTCAACGCGAACAGTATAAATATGAAAATGTTGGAATATTTTTCCAACTATCGTCTGGAGATCAATTGGTAGGCAATCGGCCGCCGTTTGAACAGCGTTATGTACAATATGAGCTGCGCATCCTATGCCGACAATATCACGTTTGGTTCTTGCGCATAGCTTAGTAAACACGTTATTGGTGCCTCTTCTCGCTTTGCCTCCAAAGTTAGTATTAGTATTATCGGCGGAGAAAGCAACTACCTTGTCAATCATTTTCAAATCTTCAAGAACCTTCATTATATAGTCCGTCAACTGGTCGGATGTTTCACCTGGAAGATTCGTAAATTCAAGTATTTTTACTTGAACACCTTTAAGCGGCACATAGTAGCGCACAAGAATAGGCACTAACTTCATATCAATATGGTTTGACGAATCGACTAAAACTGAAATAAATCTCGCCTCTTCTAGCTCTTTGTGAATCTGCGACTGCGCATACGGAGATAACACATTCACAATTATAGATCTTGTTTTCGTGTGACCGCACGAAAACTTCTTCTCGTAAAGTTTTCTTATTAGCGTTGAAGTGCAGTCCATCGAACGGAAACTGTGGTTGTGTTTCGCCGTGTGGTAGGCAAAAGTCCCTTCATCGGCTGCCAGTGCTTTTTCCATTTCTCCCATTGCCTTTTTTGCAAAGAACGAGGGGATTTTATCACTTGAACTTCGCGCCTGCAATGCATTTTTATGTTTTAATGTCTTGATGTGTGTCGTGATGTCGGAACGTCCACCATGTGCAATGGAGAAAACTGCTTTACACACCGTACAATCGACGTCCGATGAATGTTCACACTTTTTTAAAAATGTATATTCATTCTTCAGAGTGTCGTTCCACTTACAAATTCTCTTTGGTTTTGGCATAGCAAATAAACTACGTAACAAACTAAAATGTAATTTCAATTACATAGTCATTGAACACACGTATTGACTAGTTTTAACTTCACAGCCACAAATGCAAACACACAAAGGAAAGCAGACAAAGTCAGCTGGCTGTCAGTCTGCAGTCATGTCGAGACTCTAGAAGGCTGTGAACAAACTGTTCATTCACTGCGCAGACACTAGATAGAGGCACAGCACAGCAGACTAATCGCCGCGCGCGCCGCAAATTATGAATTTACGAGTTAATTGACGAAAAGACTGTAACATGTCAAAAAACGGGACAAAAGGCGTCCCGCTTGATGGTCGTGGGGACGGCGGGACAGGTTGCTAGAAAACGGGACTGTCCCGGCAAAATCGGGACGAATGGACACCCTACAGTAGACCTGCAAATTTCAAATCTTACTAGTGGCAACTTGAGGGATGAGCAATCAAAATTAAGAAAAAAAAACATGCAATAGGACAGGAACAGGATACAACGATAATGTAGAGACCAGTCACCTCTCATCAAATTATTGTCTTACTCCCGACACTTACCCAAGGTATATGTCCCGCAGAGTAGGTACCTATCTTTGAATTAAATCAACTTTTTTACTTATGCATTTTTTGAAGAATTTGAAAGAGCTTCAAACTGAAACTACAGGCTGTTCAATTTACGCTTACAACGCCGCTAGGGTGTAACCTAGCAGCACCATCCAGACCTTCCATCTGAATTCACACTTTGCCAACCTAAACTGTCCAAAGTGAATCCGCTAACTTGAATGTGCCACCTAAGTTTAGCTGATTTTTTTGGTGCTAGCATAGTACATCATTTTCGTTGCCATCTTCGCCGCCATAGTCATTGTAAAGAAGATTTGAACAAACTGTAGGTACTGTGTCGGAAATTTCACACCTTCCTCTGAACAGTTGGATATTTTTCTGTTGAATTACAAATCTATGTATATAAATCCCAATAATTTTTAGTACAGAGGTTAAATAATTTCATACAGTGACCAGCAAGTTTGCAACCGATCTATGGATTGGACTTTTCTTGAAAAACAGTATTTTGTGAACCCCTTAGTAAGCTCAACTGGAAGAGAAGGCTGGCCATAACAATGGGCATTGTGCTCATGCAGGTAAAGTTGGGGACTGCAAAATAAAATTATCCTTTTCCAACCCACGATCGCCTGCTGGTCACTCTAGGTTGTACCTACTAACATTTAACCTTGAGTAAAATTTAATTAACCTAACTTCAACAATCTTTAAAACGCGTGTTCATTTAATTGTAGCTTAACACGTGACAAAGTGTAGGTACAGCCTTACTAAATCGGTTATACTAAATCGGTGATAAAGTTCGTTCACGTTTAGAATATCAAGACGTAATGGCGGCCGTGTACTATTGTAGTCTAGCAAACAATTGTATATCTACACATGCAAATTCAATAATCAAAAAATATGTATAAGACGACTGTAGATAAAAATTAATCAATTATATTTTTATACAATTTCAATAATACAAAGAAGAAAGTCTTGCCATTGACACCTGGCAGTGTTCATGTGAACGACCAATGAACGACGTGATCGACTAAAACGTCAGAAATATTCTTAACGTGAACGAACTTTACCTACTAGGTAGGTACTACAAATTTTTGATAATATTAAGCACATGTAAAACTTCAAAGTTTCATTTGATTTAAAACAATACAGAAGTCTGATTAAAATCAATCGGCTATACCTATTCCACGGAACAGGTATGTCCGGAGGCCCGGGTTCGATTCCAGCGGCCGTCCTTCCTGACTGAGGTTTTTTCGTGGTATTCCCTCAGTCGATGGGCACATGCTGCGAAGGTACCCTACTATTAGGCCACGACTGCCTTCTTCCCACTTACCATCCTTATGTACCTATTCTTCACCATCATCTCCCAATCATCATCATAATCATTCATCTGTTGCCATTAGCCTAGCCTCGCTGCAGAACAATTTACAACGTTTAACCCCATTTTTTTTTTTTATTGATATTCACTAAAAAATTGAAAAAATTCAGACCCTGATCAGACTTCTTCACCTTATTGTAATCATGGCTGAGGGCGAGACCATCAGGTGGCTCATTATAATTAGATACCTACCTAATAATTGTTATAATTAAAATAAATTCACATTTTTTGAAATTGGATTAGAACATTGAAATGAAAAAGGTAGGGAAGAGACGATAGAGTAATCAGTTAAATATTAGTACCTACCTAATGCATTTCAACCTACCATTTCAACCCTACCTTACATAGGTATATTATATATATTTAGGTATATATTTAGGTATATATTTTTGGCACTTCTATATTATGTATCAGTTTACACGATGCGCCAAGTATATTTTGGTTTTTAAAATTAAGTTTTGACTTGGCCCATTTTTTGATATCACTACTTTTCAGTGCTGAATTTTTAGATTTCTTCTATTTTTTTATAGTTGAAGAGACTTGGCTGGTATTTTTACACGGAGTGTTTTTATGGGGATCTAATTTAACCTGCCAGTATATTCGCCCAAAAACGTTACATCAGTGGTTTATGGGATTCTGAACACCCCAAAACTAAACAATGCCTCATGACCTAAGTTGTTTATTTTTGATGGGATCTTTTTATTTGGTGTCTTACACTTCTATACCACACTCCACAGTCATTCAATGTCATGCATAATTTAAAAAAAATTACCTTTATTATTAACTAGAAATTGTATTTATGAGCTTCATACGTATTATTTTTTCTTTACGACTATCTATAGTTGGCTCAGCGAGCGTGTTGCCAGTTCAGCAAATGCTGTGTAAAATTTAACAATGGGCTAAGCTTGTAATCCTGAGTGTTTTGACGCGTATTCGGTTGTAAATATCTCCCAACCACTGCAGGTGTTCGGGAAAGGGTTATTTTGTTGTGGTGCCAAATATCTTTCAATGCAGTTGGCTTTTAAAATTAACGGAAAGTTGTATAAAATGGCAACAGTGTAGGTGGAAGGGGTGGCAGGTCATAAAAAGAGTTGTATCTTATCAGAGCTTAACTGTCGAACAAGGGTCGAACAATACTGTTCGTCTCATGAAAGGAAAGGCTACACGCTGGCTGGGCCAAGTATACATATCAAGTGCAGATCATCAATAATAATTTAATACCTATTTATAAATAAAATAATAAGGGGCCCCCTCATTATTTTCCCCAATCATGTGTCTTTAAAGGAATTGCATGATATTTATAATTGCTTTTCTTACAGCTGCCGAAAGCCATGGAAGCGTAACAAATGGGATGGCAAATGGATATGGTGGTGAAAAGCACGAGCAAAAATCAAGTAAAGAGAAACACCGTGAAAAGGACAAACACAAAGAAAGGTCTCGGGATAAGGACAAGGAAAAGGAAAGATCTAAGGATAAGGATCGGCACAGTTCGAGCGGAAAAGATCGGGATAAATCGCACAGTAGCAGTAGCAAAGACAAGGAAAGAAAAAATGATGAGAAAAAAGACCGGGAACATAAAAGTTCTTCGAGTAAAGACAAGGAGCATCACAAAAGCTCAAGCTCAAGGTACCGTAGCTTCCATGTTTAAATTGACATTGAACTAGGCACTGGAACCGGAACTGAAAAGTTACCTACCTATCGGGATTTTTTTTTTAGGAAACTTAGATTTTTGACAAAATTTTACTATTGTTTTAATATTATTATCAGAAACAGAAAATTAATACCTTTCCTAAATTATTGTCAATATTTGGCCATAACAGAAAATTGTAATTTACATTCTTACATACGGGATTCACGCAAAAATAATTCTTATGCCGCGGAGCCAAATTTTGGCCATATTCTTATTTTGATTCTTGGTGCTATTTAGTGTGAATAATCATAAGTTTATTTGCATTATAGTAAAGATAAAGAGAAGCACAGCAGTTCGAGCAAGGATAAGGAGAAGCATAGCAGCTCATCAAGTCACCGAGAGAAGGATAAATCAACAAGTTCTAGTAACAAGGAGAAGCACAGTTCATCTTCAAGCAAAGACAGACCGAAGCATAGTTCTAGTAGCTCGGACAAGAAGCCCAGCAGCAGTGAAGACAGGCACAAGTCTAAGGACAAGAAGTCAAAAGATAAATGTAAGATAATAGTCTGAATAGTTCATTTTATGGATAATTATAAATAAAATAAAAAATCGATTAATTTTCAGCTTTTTTCATACTTTCACACAAATTATTCTGGCATACCTACCACAGATCGTTTCTACACTAATTATTTGATAATAGTCAAGATACGAAGGATTCAATGATTAAAGTCAAAAACTGCATATTTCTACTTGCACTTGAACAGTATTGGTGGGAAAACACAATTTTTTACCAAAAAATAAGATAATTCTGCTGCTCTCTGCAGCAAATAACAAATTACAATCCTATGATAACAAATTGTACTTGCAGCGCCGAGGAAGGATGAAGACCGCCACAAGGATCGCAAGAGTGACGAGGTCAAAGTGAAGCGTGAACCTGTAGTAGAGGAAGTCCAAATAAAACCAGAACCAGAAGAAGTGAAGGTTAAATCGTTGCACGTTGAGGTGGAGCCTAAATCCCACATCAAGGCAGAACTGGATGATTCTGAAGAAGAAATGCCTCTAGTAAGACAGATCTTCTAAATCATTATTTAAATTACTATTATTTACTTATGTTTTAAATAATAAGTTATTTATGTACCTACCTACATTTACTTTTTTGGGGACCTGTTAAAGATGTAGACATTACTGCTGCTTTTTTGGTTTAAAAGAAATAATATCAAAGAACGAAATTGAGGAAGTTCATTAACCAATTATTAACTGAAATTAGTGTAACTGCACACCATAAGCCTCTCCGTGAGTAATAAACTTATAATTAGAGATGGTTCGATACCACTTTTTCACCGATACCGATACTCACTTTATGATTAGCAATACCGATAGTATCGCTAATACTTTTGTTTCTTTATATTTCTGTAGTTCCTGTCCACCAAAGTCTCAATTCAATCAAAATTCACAAAACTAGAGTTTTTTTTTGGAGTTTATGTCACTTGCAACCTTGGCTCTGATTGGTTGTGGCATCTGCCAATGGTGATACAGCTCACTGACGTGATGCCAATGAGCACCAATGGCGGGAAAACGGCCACAATTCAAAATTTCAACTAAAAAAGTAATAAGTATCGAAGTATCGAAAATATTGCATTAAAATTGACCGATACCGATACCACCGGGTATCGGTGGTATCGCGAGTATCGGTATTGGCATCGGACCATCTCTACTTATAATTATACAATAAGATGTAGTTTTTGGTAAATTGGTACCTACTATAATTTGAAAATTGTCACTATGTGTAGTACTATGTAATTTATTTGCTGACCAGTGACTACTAAAACAAACAATTCACTGAAGTCATGTGTGTTGTCAGAACCATTTGGAGGAAGAGAAGTCATGGCGGCTTACTTCCGGTCGAGTTCATTTATTGGTTAATGGCATATAATCAATGCTGATGAAATCATTATGTAGTATATTTTATACCTAGTACATTAAAAGCTTTATCGATCTGTTCTCTGTTAATCAATGACATGAACAAGTTTAAACATATTTTGTGCCAGGTACCACTAACTTACACTAGGTAAGGTAGGTTTCTTTCTTTGAATTGCCCCTTACTGTGATGATTAATTTCTTTGTTAAGTAATGTTTCTTTGGGCATTTCAGTTGTATGGTGACAAGCGCCAACATCCTAGGCCGGTATGTCCAGTTGCATATCGTCTTGGCATGTTTAATGTTGTCTTGTACCATGTTAACCATCATTTTGCACATTTTAGTTTTACAACAGCTGGAGGCCTATTCTAGAACGTTTTTCCGATTCCATTCCTGATGGAATCCGGTCACGGCCATAAGGATTATTAACATTGCAAGAAATCGAATCCCATCAGAATTGGGAATAGTTCTTGAATAGGGCCCCTGGCCATTTTTTTCCATCCTGACTCTGAGCCTTGATAACTATCATTACAATTTTTCCACTTACTTGCTCTTGAAAGTTAGTCATTATCAAGAACTGGAAAAAGTATTTTGATCCAAACAAAATGCTAAAGCGGCCTCCACATAAGCACGAAAAGCATTTTTCGCTATTAACCAATCGCAATTCCAGATACCGCTCACAGCAGACTTGTGATTGGGTAATAAAGAAACTCTTTCGGCCCTTAAATAAATGTCACTTATGGCCCAGTCACACTCTATGTGGTTTAAAAAGTAGTGCGGTTTGAAAATTTGATTTGGTAATGAAAATTTGGTAGAGCTCAGGACTAGGCATTCAGAGGAGGAAAATCTATTCATCTTGCGGTGTATTTATTGACTCCTCTAATTGGAAAATGAGTTCTTCAAACCAATCCAGTTTTCGCAGCGGCAGAAATGCATTCTGCTGTGTCACCGCAAGAGGGGTCATCAAATTGTTGTCAGCAGCAGTCAGCTCAGAGCAGTTTTAGAGGGAAATACAGAAAATTGATGTCTATATTTGCCAAATGGTTATGAATTTAGAAAAGGCATGAACAACATCAATTAGGTATAATATTTAACCTTTATCTACAACTTTATCACATACTTACTAGCTTTGCTCCCTACCATGTGGGGAGCATTTTTCTGGAATGGTGCTGGCAGCAAATTGATCGGCCGCTCTTCAGATAATATTTTCGTAATAATTAGTCATTCGTTATGTAACAATTATGGTTGTCATCACAGAGTAGTCGCAGAGTCAGCAAACTGTTGTCAGGAAAAGGGACAGTGCAGAGCATATGTATTGACAATGACATACTGAAAATGAACTACCTACCCATCTTTAATTGGCCTTTTTATGTTGTTTATAAGAGCTGTTTAAAAACATTCATTTGTCCCCAGTCGCAGCGTACAGCAGTCAAACGTGAAGTGGTAGACTCGGATGATGATGTTCCTCTGTCGGCGCGGAAGAAACCGAAGAAAGAGCCATCAAAGAAGAAACGAAAGGCGGTGTCTAGTGATGAGGACAATGACGATTACGAGGAGGTCAAACCAAAAATGAAAAAGAAGAAAAAGCCAGCAAAAAATGACACTCCTATCACTCAGGGAAGCCCTACTAAGAGGAAAAAGAAAGAGGAGGAGCCAGAAGAAGTCTGGAGGTGGTGAGTACAATGTGGGCATAGACATGGATGTAGTTTTTTAGTAGGTACCTATTGCCAGCCATGGATTATTGAGACAAGGGGTGATCCTTCCTTGCTCTTTCATCAGTACCGCCAATTTAAATGGAGAACACTTCCCAACATTGTACTTATTCAAAATGCTGCACTATAAGCACTGTTGCATGTGCAATGACTTGACGTGAATCGAAAACCCTCGAGCTATGTGGTTGATCTCATTAACTGCTTGCACCATGTTTAGGAAAGCTGCACTCAAACTATTTGGCCCATGGCTGTGGCATGCCAACTGCCAAATCCCCATTTTGGTATTCGCGTTTAGAACCTGGTTAGGTAGCAGCACTGTCCTGTGTGGTACAGATCAAGGTGTAGATGTAGTGGGTAGTGTTTGCGGGTTTGAGCAGCCTGCATTGAAGATTTATGAACTTATTTCAGATATATCAAAACAATATAATATAAGTCTTACCAGTGTAAAAGAAGTTATCTGCTTTGAAATGTTCCCCACACATTAACATGCATTTGGAAACCCTCTTCCCAATCTTCAAAGCATATTTCTTGCATATTGCAGATGATTGTTTCTCCCGCACAGTTTCCTTCGGGAATAAATGAAAGGAGAGTCCATCTGCAGCTGTTGATTCTTTGTTTGAACATTGAGACACACTACAGTATCGATTTGCTGCTTTTGGTTTGCTTTTAATTGGTAAATTCACCGGTTGAACATCCATTGACAGATGAAAACAAATGAAAAACAAATAATTTTTGACTTCCTAGGCTAGTTGGCGAAGCAGCCTCCAGATGTCGACTCCTTCGATTTTAAACGCAAATATGGGAAACTGGATATTGTATGTGGGTGTACCATCTTGGAAATATGTTCTTTAAACTCTTCTTTCACCCCCACCCCCACCCCATGACTACATGGTGCTAGTTTTAACATCAATGTTACTCTCAAGTCTTTTGAATTTCCCGCCAATATTTAAGCAGTTTATTCCTTTGTCACCAGATGGCATGTATATTCCAAAAAATACATTATGGCTGCCCACTCTAACTCACTCAGTTTGTGGTCAGCTGTTGGCATGAGGAATTTATTGAACAACAATATTTGGAATTGTTTATTATGAGCTACATTTTCTCTAGGAGTAGATGGAAATTTCTGTACAGCTCTATAGCTTGTCTATATTTAAATAATCTGATAATTCGAGTAGATTACTATTTGTGTGTAGGTTTTAAAAGTGGAAGAAAAGTCAGTACTATTAGGTTAGCAGAAAAGTTGCAAACATCTGATGCATCAGCTCATGAAGGCAAACAAACGTAAAGTACCTACCTACTATTTAAATTGTGTGATTACTGATATGTCCTTTTAATAAAAGTCATTACTTTAATTGAGCGAGCGACTCCTTTTGACTCTGTTGACACGGACCTGTTTTTTTTTTTTTTTTTTGGCTGCTATCTGGAGCAATGGAAGTTGCACCGTTTCACCGATCGATTTGAAATTTTGCACAGTAGAGACAACCTTTTCTGTTTGCAGACCCTAATTTTTTTTGAAATCCATTGATTGGTTAAAATTTAAATAAACATCTCCTGATAGGCTGAAAATGAAAATGGTCTTCGGTTAAGAACGTATGAACTTCATAGTTTTCAGTGTTTTCAGTGGTTTTCCCTCAGCTAAAAAGCAAATGCTTGGATGTTCTTCCAATATTACCACTGATATTGAAGCACAATTTTAATGACTATTATGAATAGTGATGCCCAGCGGGAATATTCCCCGTTCCCGGGAATATTCCCGAGCAAATTTGGGGAATATTCCCCAAATCGGGAATTTACTTTTTCATTATAAATTAAAATGTACGATGTTATTATTTTGCGGTATGTTATTACCTCTTAGTATTCTCTATTTTGTCATTAATTTTCTTGTTATCTTATGACAGGGGTCGGTAACCTTTTTTGGTGACGGAGCCAATTTCAGAAAAATGTATAAATGAGATAATAATGCGAGCCGCAGCAGGCAATTAAATATAATACACCAAAAATAATCAAGTAAATTACTAGTTTATTCTGCTATTTTGACGAAGCCCCCCCCCCCTCCCTCTTGATGTTGCCCCGCAGGGCATTTTTTCAAATTTTCAAATATTTCGATTCCAGATCTTTATTTAAATTATAAAGAGTCATTCAAAACCCACCAAGGAGCCGCAGGTTGCCGACCCCTGTCTTATGACATCTCAAAACATAAACATGCTTTAATAATGTTTTCTCTTAATGTTTACTCATCCCTGTAGTAAATTCCCAATAAATTCCCGGTTTGGGGAATATTCCCGAAAAAATCAATTCCCGGGAATATTACATCACTAATTATGAATTAAGAAGAAGTAGGTAAACGGTGAAGAGGTGTAGCAGCTGAAGAGAAGAGATGGATGTATGGAAGATCAACGACTCGATTGTTGAATACAGAGTACAGACCAATTATGTACCTATTTTATGTGCTCAATAAATTACATTATTATTATTATTATTATTATTATTATTATTATTATTGACATTTTTATTAGCTGTCAGAAATGATGTATCGAAATGAATGTTTTCCAGTGCCAATTGAATTGAATCTGATATGCTATATTATGAACCAGGTTGCTTAGTTGCTATTTTCAAGTTTCGATGAAAAGTATAATCTGTTATGTTGATTGACTGGATCATTATTCAATTCAATATGAACGTATATTTTTTTCTGTGCGTTGTGTACGCATTTCCGGTTCGAGAATTTGCACGTACCCGTGCTCGCTCATTACACTGAGTTACACTGAGCGTTTTCCTAGTAGTATTAACCCTTTCTTGGGCCATAAAATCAAGGCGATGACTGACTTGTTTTGTTTTGCTACTAAACAATATTCTCGAGCTCAAGTACATCTTCAGCCATGTCTTTATCGACATTTGTAGTCACAGGAGAGGAGAAGTCATGGAAGTTGGTTAACTTGCATGTACCTAAATGTAATTTGTATGAATTAAGGCATTTTTTTGTGCACTAGGTTGTAACTAACCCCCATTCTTATTTTGGGTACCTAGGTGGGAAGAGGAGAAGAAAGAGGATGGAGTCAAGTGGAAGTTCCTGGAGCATCTGGGTCCAATGTTTGCGCCTCCATACGAACGATTACCTAAAAGTGTCAAGTTCTCATATGACGGACAGTCGATGCATCTTAGCGAACCTGCCGAGGAAGTGGCTACTTTCTACGCCAAAATGCTGGATCACGACTACACAAGTAATGACGTGTTCAACAAAAACTTCTTCAAGGATTGGAAATCTACGATGACTTCAGAAGAAAGTAAAATTATTAAAGAGTTGTCAAAATGCAACTTCAAGCAGATGCAGTCATATTTTTTGGAGCAGACAGAGAAACGTAAAGCTATGACAAAAGAGGAGAAGAAGGTGATTACTGAATTTTTAATCTACAATATTTACTCTTAGTAATTTTTATTCTTGGTCTAACAATTATCTTTGGTCTTACTATCAATCAACACTATTTTTCTTTCATTCCTACCAAACTTTCTACTATCATCACGAATTTCACAGCCATTAAAGGTGGGTAGTGATGTAAAATGCTCGAGCATATTCTTTTTGAGAATATTCTCGGGAATATTCTCGAGCACGAGCATTTTCTCGAGCATATTCTTAAAAATGCATCTAAGCTTATAAAAACTCGAACTTTTAGCTCAATTCCAAAAATTATATACTTTAATGGATCTTGCATGTATATTGTTATGGAGAACAAGTCGGGAATCGGGTTTCAAACATGAAGATGTTGGCGCAGGGACCTCCAATTTTTTTTTCATTCCGTACTTTTATACAGGTCGCATTGTTTCTCCGATCGAGCTGAAATTTTGCACTGGTGCTCAGACCATCTCTGGGCGTTGCAGACCCTAATTACTTGAAATCCATTGATTGGTTCAAATTTTACAAAATGTATCTTCCAGTTGGTTAATCCGATCAATTTCAAAATTTACTAAGTCATTGTGTCCTACAGTGACTAAAATCTATTAAAGTTTCAGCCAAATCTTCCAATTGGTTTAAGCTTAAATAATATCTTCTGATTGGTCGAAAATCAAAATGTTTTGATAAAAGTTCACATTTTGCATGGTAATCAAGACCACTATTATGTAACATTTTGCAAGTCATTTTAGCCCAATCAGTCAAGTAATTACAGTCTTCTTATTGACATTTTATGAATTTGAAATCGCTCAGAAAACAGTTTTATCGAAAATTACCAAATTCATTATTGAATTTGGGATGAACTTTTTATACATATATTGTATATATAATAATAATTTTCAAACCTCTGGTGAGAATATTCTCAAATATTCTCGGAGAATAATCTCTTTGAGAATATTCTCGAGAATATTCTCGAGCACGGAGAATATTCTCGGCTCACATCTCTAAAGATGGGCAATCGTGGTTGAGCCCCATTTTTTTATTATTTAAAAAAACATGATAAAATTCGGCATGCAATCACAGCGGCGAAAACTAGAGGTCTGTAGGATATTCCTAAACGAAGTTATAGCGCAGCGAAGACGGATAGGGGGTGGGAAACGCGTCATTTACACCCAACTCGGCCGCAAAAGCCGGCAAAGGTTGGGTGGGATCTATGTCACAAAAACCAGGTTTTTCAAATTATAGTTTGTCCTACCTGGACTTACTAGGTACACTCAACAAATGATAAAACGGTATTTGAAAGAAATAGATTGTCTGAAAAAAGGTAAGGGCATCATCCCATAGAGTCTGTTCTAACTTGTCATCAACCTCTAGTAGGTGAGCTCTGATTTCATTGATAATAACCAGGATTGATTGTCAAGGAACCTGACAAGCAGCCAATCCATTTTGCTCAAATACCTGCAGCGCGATTGTGTAAGCTTCACTTCCGAGTTAGACGAGAACGTCTCAAGCTTGTAGTCGTCCATCTCCTAAACGCTGAGTGTGTAACTCACTTTAGAGATGGAGTACTTACATCTCTAGCCAAAGTTAGACGGACTAAATCTACCAGCTTCTAGCGTTAGACGCACCAGCATCTAACTATTTGAGACTCATATTTGCGATATAATCAGATAATAATTGTAAACATAGGTACTCACTTTTTAATTTTAATTTTTTTAATTTTTGTTATTTCACAAAAATAACACATACAAATACAATTAATCACAAAAATTGGTCGCGGCCACAAAGCCCCAATGGGGCTTGAATGTGGCAAATAATACATATAATTAACACATTGAATACATTTTAGGTACACTCGGCCAAACATAAATTGATCGTTGATCAAATTTGATTGACTGATAAATGTTAGATTGCACCATCCAAAGTCTGTCCAAGCGATCTCCTTGTCTCACTCTAGTAGGTGACCCCACATTTCAACGATAATAACAAGCTTTGATTGGTATGGGACATGACCAGCAGTCATTCAAATTTGATCAACGATCAATTTATGTTTGGCCGAGTGTACCTACATGAATACATAAATACTACAACAAATATAAATAATATGCATAAAGAGAGAAGGTACACAAAGTACAAAGTAGTGCAACGACAACAAAAAACGACTATAAAAAAAAATTACTATATGTGATTGTGATCTTGGAATTATTTCGCAGCTACACATTGATTACAAAAACATAAGAAACAATCATATCATGGTTAATGAAAAAACAAACATATTATAAAATGGATCCCACCTTATGGTATTGTATTTTGAGAGTTTGCAAGGAGAGAGATCGATATCTAAATTTTGTTATATTTTTAACTATGATTGCAGCAAGGATAGAAAATGTTTTTTAATATTTACTTTAACTTCACTAAACTTTGTATATTGTCTCATATTAAACGGGATGTTGTTAAATATAACAACACCCAGTGTTGACATGTTAAGTTTATTAGTTATTATTAGAGCCTTGTATATTTCGCGAGGCGCGATATCGCGATAATAATCCAAGTTGTTCAGATAACCCTCTTTTTTCTCAATGTGAACGAGTCATGATATTTGAAATTCAAATGTGTAAGAATTTATTCGCGAAATAAAACGAAATTGAAGAAAAATCAACAATAAAAAAATCGAAATAGGTCGTTTTACTGCGAAATAAGCACGAATTCGCGCCATGTTTTCCCAAAATACCTAACTTATTAATGCAACAAGAAAAAATATACAAAAATTGTTTCCTCTCCTAATGCAATTAGTATCCTGAGTCCTAACCATTATCTTTTATTTACTTGAACCCAGTGGCGTGCGGTGGAGTTTTGTAGTGGGTACGCAGAAGGTAGTATTTTACAAGGCATCAATGGGGGGTCTGGGGGGAGGCTCCCCCAGCCACTCGCGAGTCCGTGCCGGCAGGCCCGGAAAAATTTACAATTTCGCAATTTCATTTAGTGCATTTTTACGCGGTTTACACTAATCTTTTTCGTAAATGCAATAGTGACATGATGTTAAAAAAATCACTGAAAACTGAACTGCGTCCCAATGAACCCAACGAGAACTAATCATTTAGGTTTTGTTACATAATACACGAAGAGTTTATGGACTCACCAGGATGATATCTCAATGAAAGTTCCCTCCGTAGTTTCGTCACTGTTCATATTAGTAATTTCATTTGTATAATCGAAGAAAATTGAGAGAATATCACTGCGAGAAACAATGCCCTACCTAAAGACTTGACAAGTTGGTGCACTACTGACTCACACTAACTAACAACACATGTGTTTGCAAAGCTGCTGCAATTCTGAGTTTTGGGTGCGCCCTCTGCTTGGGGTGGTTTGGTCTGGCAGTACGCGTCCAGAGTCACTGCGTTTCGACCACTTGAGTTGCATGCAACACAGGCATATGGCGCAATGGTCAAAAAGGACAAGGAACAACCGCTCATGTCAGATGGTCTTGGGACGAACGCGCGCTTTCGTATCTGAGCCAACGCAGGGTTCCTCCGTGCTTACTCCACTACCTACCCTTGAAAAACATCGACTCTGAGCGCGCGTACGAGTGCGTTCGTGACGTAACTATATGAATTTGGCAAAATAATGTTTTTACTGCAGGAGAGCAACAATTATATAAAAAAGAAGTTTAAATTACATTAACCAATTATTAATTTATATTTTTAAAGAAATACGAACGGCTCAGAATAAGTGGGTACGCACTGCTTACCTTGCCTACCCTGCACCGCACGCCCCTGCTTGAACCTATCCTTCCTTATAGACCGAAGTGACAAAATTTATAGGCCCAATTCCTACACTATTTTAATTTTTCAGGGCTGTGGGAACAAAATAGTGGGTTATTTGAATAACACCGCCAAAACGCGAGAATTTCATATTTTTAAAACGAAATTTGTTAAAAAATAAAACCACTTTCATGGGGCTCTAGTTATTATACATTTGACAAGCGTGTGTTTATTAATTACGTCAAAACATATGTTCAAAATAACCAGGACAAGTTGAATTAATTTGTTTTCTTCCACGGTGCCTGACTCAAGTGTCAAACAAAGTTGTTGAAGGTCACACGATGTTTATTTAACAATTAAGGGTATAAAACGTTACATTATTTACTTGTTATTATGGTAGGAAGTTTTAAATATTATTGAGATGCAATTCGGTAAGATTTATAATCACAAACATAGCTATTAAGGTCTGTTCACACGGACAATTGCAATCCCGCGATTGGATTGTGGAATTCAATCCTGAGATTGCAATTGTCCGTGTGAACAGACCCAAGATTGGATCGCGGCAACTGCAATTCGATTGTCGAGTTTAGAAACTAGCTCTAAACTCCCCCATTCGATTGCCGGCGATTGAGGTTTGCAACCAATCAGCGTGTAGTATTAAGTCACGTGGTAGACCAGGAAGGCGGGAACTCAGCGCGTCGCGCGGTAGGGGTGGGTGACCTGACAGTAGTAGAAACATGGCTCCTAAAAATGTGTTGTGGACGTACGAAAGGGAAGTACTTTTAATAGATTTTTTCCGTGCTAACCCAAAATTATGGCACCCACAACATCCCGAACACAAGTCTTATAAAAAAGCAGCCATCCTCGATGTAGTGGTGTCACTGTCACTTGGCGGGAGTAACCTAACCTCACTTTAGGTCGATCGAGCTCTCCAGTCGACTTCGACCTTGACTTCGAGGTACGATTTCATTGGTTGCTTTGATTCTCCCGCGCAACGAATTGTTGAAGGTCAAAATTCAATCACGTGTTGTGTAAACACTCAGATGCCATGATTCGGTTGTCACATTGGAATCCTACCTATCAATCGTGGCATTGCAATTGTCCGTGTGAACCCTCCTTTATAAACAACATTTGACTTCACTTTTGCCGGAAGTGTCGTGTTTCCCTGCATGCTAACAGTAACGACGTACATTTATTTCTTTACAAACTCGCACTCCAACTATGACTTAGATGTACCTACATCGTTAGGAAAATTAATGTTAGACATGTACTCGTCTAATTCCGAAATAGTTACACAATCGCACTGCTGGTCCATTTTATGATTTGTTGGATTACCTAACCTATTTGGAGCTGATTAGTTAGAACGATACTATCATATTTTGGAATGGGTACCTCTACTTAGCCGCCAGCCGGCATATATTTTTATTACAAAAACAAGTTTCCCAATGTTGAAAGATTATATTACCTACACACACATAAGTTTAATAGTACAAACATAGGTAACTAAATGAATAAAATGTTCAATGTCCATGATAGGTGTAAGTAAATTGAGTGTCGAAGACAAAAGATGAAGATTTGAAGCACATTTCTTATGAGTTTAAGAGGATTTTTACATTTGAACCTACATTTTATATCAGTTTATGTTGCACAATGCTTTGGTTAATTTTATTGCTCTCAATTGTCTGATATCTTTGTAGGAAATTAAGGTGAAGAATGAGGAGATACAGAAAGTATACGGCTTTTGTATGATTGATGGCCACAAGGAAAAGATTGGCAATTTCCGTATTGAACCGCCAGGCCTGTTTCGAGGCCGAGGCAACCATCCAAAGATGGGCATGCTAAAGAAACGAGTTTTACCAGAAAAGGTGAGTGGAACACGTACCATGTCATTCTCTATGCAAATCAATTGATAGATCTGACATGCTCGGTCATGTTAATAAAACAGGCATTTCTTATTTTTCTTATCGAATGTCAATTGAAATTTGGAGGTAATAATTTCTTAATATCATCATAACTTTTGAGCTGGATTCAAATTGTGCTTAAAGTGAAAAATGGGAAATTAAATGAAATGTGAAAGAAATGAAAAAATCGTGACATTTCAGCTTTTTTGTATTTTTTCAGTACTGTTCTGTTTCAAAATTCTAGGTGATCATCAACTGCAGCAAAGACTCCAAGTACCCAAAGGCTCCTGATGGACACAAATGGAAGGAGGTTCGCCATGACAATGCCGTCACTTGGCTTGCCAGTTGGACTGAGAACGTCCAAGGCCAGGTAAATAAGCAACAAGTCTAACTTTATCATAGCTTTGTTTTCAGTGAAGAAAAAATTAAGTTAATCATCAAAAGTAGAATTATATTTGACTTAGCATGATACTATTTACTAGTACTAGTAGTAATATATTTTACTTGTATTCATCTTTTAGGTAAAATATGTGATGTTGAATCCGTCATCAAAGCTCAAGGGCGAGAAAGATTGGCAAAAGTATGAAACGGCACGCGAACTGAAGGGGTGCATTGACAAGATACGTAATAAGTACCAAAGTGACTGGAAAGCCAAGGAAATGATGATCAGACAGAGGGCTGTTGCACTTTATTTTATTGACAAGGTAACTACCTACTACTCTACTACTACACGACTGGGTACCTGGGTTACTTGGAAGGATCATGGAATGTGTTGGCAGGAATTCCAGATCCATATTCTGTACTGTCTGTAGTATACGTGTCCTTTTCAATTGTACAATTTGTTTCACTGTCATATTTTGATCAATGTTCTCAACATTGTTGTGAAAGGAAATTTCTTAAAAAATGCGTATCAAATGTGAAGTCACATTTTAATGAGAGACAATGATACGTTATAGGTACGTGTCCTGAATTAATTACACTGATTTTTCACATTTTTTACAATTTAATTGAAGATGGAGTATAATAAGGCTGCGGGACACGCAATTCCCGGGTCCAGGGACGGGATTTTTTTGTCCTGGTCCCGTCCCGAAATGTATTTTTGTCCCGAAATCAACCGGGATGTGACTGGAATCGGGACAAATGAATAATCCTGTTTTTAACAATATCTCGCCGTATTTTAAATTCCTTTAGAAGGCGGCAATATGCTCTGATTGGCTGCTGCGGGTGATTGGCTGACCGCTTAGGCTTACGTTAAGATCGTAAACATTTCTAGATTTGTGGTTAAATGTCTTCACATAGGTACCAAATTTACATCACTTACAATTCAGAAGTTAATTTTGCACAATCCCGTCCCGAAACCCGAGATTTTAATGTGTCCCGACCCGATCCCGGATTCATATTTTAAATTGATCATGTCCCGAATCCCGAGTTATTTTACAAATCCCGTCTCAAATGAAAAAATTTTGTCCTGCACTGCCCTAGATTATAATCTGGTGGTTAATTATGTACATTAGTAGGTATTTGCATGAAAATACTTTGCAACTGTGTATTTTACCCGACATGTTTTGTTTCAGCTTGCTTTGAGAGCGGGCAATGAGAAAGACGAGGATCAGGCGGACACGGTGGGCTGCTGCTCTCTGCGTGTCGAACACATCTCACTGCATGAAGAAATGAATGGTGAGTGAGGTCACTTAGTAACATCCTTGACTGCCCTCGGGTTCAATCAGGGACTGGAAACAAATGAATATCGGTTCCAAGTTTTTAAAAATATTGGTTTTGGTTCTATAAGGGTTCCAATCGGTTAATCAAATTCAGACATTAATTCAAATAATTCTTTTTAAATCAAATTTTGATAACTTACCTACATGATCAGAAATGTCTATAATTAATTTGATAGACATCAAATAGGTAGATCATTTATTTCAAAAACTGTAAATTTGTTCGTAAATAATTTCAAATTTGAAAGGCAATGAAAAAAATTAATAAAATTATTAAAGAACTCTTATGGAACCATTATGGAACCCAAATAATATTTAATAGGTAATAAAACGGTTATTTTCAGTTCCGGTTCCAGTCCCTGGTTACATATAATTACGAAAAATGTGTATTATTTGTTTGTTGTAATTGATTATTATTTCCATTATTATTTCTAGACAAGAAATACGTAGTGGTGTTCGATTTCCTTGGCAAGGATTCAATACGCTACTATAATGAGGTTTCTGTTGAGAAGCGAGTTTTTAAGAATTTAACACTCTTTATGAATAACAAGAAAGATGGAGATGATCTCTTTGACAGACTTAATGTAAGTAAAATCTGTATATTTATTTGGTGATTTCTACTGCTAAATTTGAGTATTTACGATGCAATGATTTACCTGTTTCTTATTGTTACTTTATGCTTTTTTCAGACGACTATTATGAACAAGCACTTGGGTGAGTTGATGCCGGGGCTGTCGGCTAAGGTGTTCCGCACGTACAATGCCTCCATCACACTACAGCAGCAGCTGGATGAGCTGACCAAGTCCAGCATGACTGTGCAGGAGAAGGTAAGTTTTTAACCTTGGGATCAAATAGAAAGCCAAGAGCATGTCAATATAAATAGAATTGTCTATGTATTCACTTGTCCCCTCTTTAAGTTTTTAGTCAATTTTGGACTCATATTCATTTCATTGCTAGGAAAGGTGTGCAAGCAAAAAATTACCGACCTAACTGGCTTGGTTGGACTCAACTTGAAGTTTTTTATGAACCCCATTTGGCATTTTCTCATTCTTATTAGTATATTATTGTTCAATCCTTATTTCTTTTCATGGTCATATGTTTAAAGATTTGAAGGGATGTGCGTTATGAAAAATATCCGCCCGATCGAGGCTCGGTTCGGTCGGATATTTTTCACAACGCACATCCCTTCATATCATCCAGACTCCATGGAAGTTTTCCACAGAAACATATCTACATTCTCATTTTAAGATTTGTATTCATGCAATGTTACAATAAGTCACAATTGTTATTATATCCCTTGGAAGAACGCTGTGTTCTTGGGATCGGGATCGAACAATGTATCGAACAACAAAACATGTCTAACAACGATCCCAAAATGTTCACTGTTTAAGCAGTGTTTCTCAAAAATTTTAGTCTGCTGATCACTCTAAAAGTAGATACAAAGCTGATGTTTTAAAGAAAACCAATATGAAAATTAATGAAATCAAAACTTTTGTACTTAGATTCTGGCATACAATCGAGCCAATCGAGCCGTGGCCATCTTGTGTAATCATCAACGTGCTGTGCCGAAGACTCACGAGAAGTCTATGGGCAACATGAAAGACAAGATTGCAACAAAGAAGGAAGCAGTGAAAGAAGCAGAGAAGCAGTATAAGATGGCCAAGCAGGAGCGTGGGGGATCAAACAAGGTTAAAATGTAAGTTGGGACCAGATAGTAGTATTTTAGTGTTCAATGGCGCGCCGACAACGAAATCATTTTGCGCACATTAAGTTTAGGACTAGAAGTAAACCAGAGATCTTAGTTATCTCCAGGGCCAGTTGTTTGGTTTCCACGATAAACGCAAAATGTTTAGAAACATGAATTTTCTGTCATATCTTTACGTTTCATACACTCCTGATTCCAAATATATGTATCTTTTTCTCGCGAATTTTCGCGAAATTTGTGTTTTGACGCGATATTGACGAATTCTCGCGATTTCACGCGATTTTGTCCCAAACCTATGTGTTTTGCAACATTTCCCGATTCCGAGTATATATTTTACGAAAATTTCCTTGATCTGTGTCTCAAGTACCACGAAATAGAAAGAAATCACACTGTTTTCTTCGTAAACCAGCCGCCAGTGCCAGCCAAAGAGTGTATGGGGGGCCAGCTGATTGGCTGCTGAGCATGGAATGACGCATCTACATGACCTTGCACAGGGGTGCGCATGCGCACGCGCCGAGTCTAGAGGGGTTGGTAGTATTGCCGCTCGCTCGCGCGTCATATTTTACACTTATTCTTACAAAAATCATTTTTTTCCATTTCACCACCAATCGCGAAAATGAACATAATTCACCACCAATTCACCACTTTCAGAATGTTGAAAACGAATTTTGGCTTTTTTTATCACCACAAACAACTGGCTCTGGTTATCTCCTATAATACTGGTTTACGCGGTTCATATTAATTTGTGCGCTGATTGATTGTAAGGCTGATA
The DNA here is from genome assembly GCA_934045905.1 of Leuctra nigra. Lineage (NCBI taxonomy): Eukaryota > Metazoa > Arthropoda > Insecta > Plecoptera > Leuctridae > Leuctra > Leuctra nigra. Next base: position 14,217,384 of record OW203761.1, read on the forward strand.
AAGGTCGTGCTTTAAATATGTAAACATAAGTTGATGGAATTTTTACCCTTATCAAACATAGCCTTGCACACTTTAAGCACATTAGGAGCATAGAGAATAGACTTTGCATCAAAGGTCCACAGAAATTACGCGTTTCACAATGCTAGCAAACAGAAGAAATGCGTCGGTTTGGTTCAGTGGGTGTACATGAAAGAAATTGTAACAAAAATTGCAATTTCACATAATTTTCTGGCAACCCGTTGGAAAAAAGTTCCCCATATGCAAAGAGTTTCTAGTAGGCCTTTGGCTCTTTGCCATATGTTCTTATACCTTTTAGCATTAGTAAAATTAATCTAATTAAACCAAACTATTTAGTTAGTGAAATTAGTCTGTATGTACCTGAATTCAACAGTTTGGTTAATAGACGCGCCAATTGACTGAGAGTATTTTACCAATCAATTGACTCGCATGCACATCCCTACCCCATTGATATTACATATTACTAAAATAATAGCCTTTGAATTGCATGCAAATGAATGTGCTGTGTGTTAGTTTCTGATTTATTGAATTTGAAAATATGTAGCTGTTTTAGTCTCCCACTTTTCGGGGGGATTGGAATTGTCTTCTAAACAATTCTATTGGTTTGCAAGTGATTACCTAAGCCTTATGGTGCTCGTTCAATATGTACCTGCCCTAAATGTTTAGGCAAATACTAACTAAATCTGATAAAATTTGGTCTCAATGATAATGCAAAATTTGAACTTTAGCAAACTAAAGATTCAATTTCACGTTTCAACCAAACTGATAATTTTGCTCAAAAACTACATGAGCCACCTTTTGTGGCATAGTGTGTATGCAAAGTTTCATCCTGGGCTAAGAGTGAGAAACGCAGAAAAATGTTATGATATCCCTAGTTGTCTCTTTTCTTATGTTTGATAGTAACTCTCACATATGGGGTATTCAGTTGTTTCTGTACAATTTCTGTACAATTTAATGGATACTGTGCACACTGCACACGAGTTGTGTATTTGAATACATTTGAAGGGTACAGTGCATTAACTAGTTACGTCCATGAAAGAATATTTTTGGATGCACGCAATAAACAGTACCTACAAAAATTAAAATTAAAATCATGAAAAATTTAAAAAATTAAAATTGATCATGAAATTAAATATTTGGTGAAAATAGTGAATTTTGTTTATCTTGTGTAAGAAAGAAGGATTAAGAATGCACAACCAACAAAAAATGTGCTATTTTTTACCCAATAGGTATGTATATTATGTAGGTAGTAGACCTATTTTTTTTGTGTATCCAAAAATTTTCTCTGATGGACTTAACCATGGTTCGTGTCACACGGAGTTGTCCGCTACGGCTAAGATATTTTGAGTACCCCTTGTCCGAGAGAGAGGGATGGTCTCGGAAGACCGCGCGATCGCACACAGCGGCTGAGGGATGGACAAAAAACCGGTTAATTGCAACATTAGGGGCCAAGTCTGGCGGACATCTCCGTGTGACACGGACCATAGGTTATATTGCACTGTGCCCTTCATTTAGACTTGACCTCAAGATTTAACAGTGATATTGTTGGTGTTCTTTAGTGAGATTGAGAAGAGGAAGAAGACGTGGGAGCGACTCAAGGAGCAACTTGCCAAGCTGAAACTCCAAGCGACGGACAAAGAGGAGAACAAAGACATTGCGCTCGGCACATCCAAGCTTAACTACCTTGATCCACGGATATCCGTCGCATGGTCAGTAAAATCTTGTTTTCAATATGTTCATTAGGATTACTATGTACCTCGGTTCAGCACAAAGCAACACTGTCATGCACATGTGTGTCATGTGCAATGTTCAATTGTTGCACATGTGCAAGAGAGTGCGTCTTGCACTGTTAAGGAAATGTTTCAACTCAGTACTATTGTATTTATTATTATTCGTTAGTTGGTATGTCCTTTACATTGCAATATATTAAATAAATCTATTGTTTTACAGGTGCAAGAAGCACAATGTTCCGATTGACAAGGTTTACAACAAGACCCAACGATCCAAGTTCAACTGGGCAATCGACATGGCCACAGCAGACTTTGTCTTCTAATGATATCCTTCAAGGGTATGAATTAGGTCTACACTTTTTATTTTCTAGATATTAATTACTTTATTCTAGATACCTAGTTAATCTGGAATTGCAAAGTAGGTACTATATGTTTCAAGTAGTTCTCCATTTTACTTGGACACGAATTCTTATTTATTGTGAAACTCCGTGATTGAACACCATTTGAGATCTGTTCTCCCCTTTCTTCAGTTGAGTACCTTTCTGTGTTAATAACTTAATACATAGTTCTAATTTCTATCATGATTATACATTATTTTTAGTTTACCTTGTGTATTTTTAAAATTTGGCCAAGAGCAATTACATGCATTATATCATTGTTTTTAGAAATGAGGGATCCTATTTTATTCCATCATAATAATAGGTAAGCAAGATAATTCTAATCCTATTACTACCTACCTACTTACTGAAGGTAAAAGTTGTGAAATTTTGATAGTATTATTTTATCAAGCATTCGTATAGGTAGTAGGTAGATCCCATGTTTATCAAGGTCCTGGCTTCAATGTGGAATTTTGGGAGAGATTCCTTTGACTCTTTGTCAATCTCTTGCCGTAAATTTATGAGAGTTGCTACGGTCTTCAACATTGCAGTAGGTATGTAACAAAGTTTATGGTAACATTAGATTGAAATTTAAAATTGAATCCTACAGGAATTGCAGTGTTTGGAAAGAAATGGGTTGGCTGAAAGAGATTTGAGCCAATCCGTTGGTTTCGAATACCGTATTTTTTTGTTGAGTGTACAAGAAAGTCGTGGCAAATTATGCTTCATGAAAATTAAAGAAGTTCATAGCTCGCTACAAAGTGGTTAAATTTTGATACTAACAGATATACCTGCAACTTGATTCAGCAACGTGCTGCCATCATAAATTTATCATCTTAGTCCCTGAGCCATCAAGTTATTATTATATCTTAGTTACATTGCTACATGGTAGAAAGAAAGTATTCAATTATTATTCTTTTCTTTAGATGTGGTTTCATTGGTTACTTGACTATTATTTGGAAACAAAAAGAGTGATGATTTTGTATATACTTTGTTCCTCCTCCCAACATAATATTATATACCTATATCTTTGTAATTAATACCTCTATAAGTGAGTTCCAGGTTTAGCTAGGACAGTGACATACTGAACTATTGACCTGCAGCCTTGTCATAATTCTGTGAGATTTTCATGTAACTTCCCCTTCCTTGCTATTTTATTGCTTATTTAAGCGAGCGACTCCTTTTGGCTCAGACATCTGTTTTATTCTGTCACAGTTTTTCTTCGATCGAGCTGAAATTTTGCACACATGTACGGACCATCTCTGGGATTGGTTGATCCGATCAATTTGAAATTTTGTCGGGTCATTAAGACCACAATTGTCTCAAATTTTACAAGGTTTCAGCCAAATCAAAATGCTCTTGTTAAGTTCAATTTTGGCATGGTGATTAAAACCAACATTATCTCGTATTTTACACATTTTCAACCCAATCGGTCCATTATTTTCAGACTTGTTGCCATTTTAAGAACTTAGAGCAGAAAACATTTTTGTAAAAATTATGTAAGTCACGACACATGGATACCAGAGTGTTTATACGTATAGGGATTGGAAAGTTGCAAAGAAAATAATTGTATCGTGTTTGGCCGGAGATGTTGCTTGTATCTGTTCTCGCTCATCAACGTGTTACACTGAACGTTTTCCCAGTATGTTTCCAGTAGCTACTCCAGCCTCGTGTGCAAAATATAGTTCACTTGGGAAACAAATTGTCAAAAGAATGTAGTTGCTGGCTGGTGACTCTGTAGCAAATATGTTTCCAACTATTGTATTCCATCCTGCCACCCTTCACAATGCCCATCCTCCACATGCTGCAGAACAAAGTATCTTAAATTTAACAATTAACTTACTTTCAGTAAATATTATTTAATATGGTTACCTATTTGAAATACTGCTACTGACTTCATCCCAAACCTTCACATGTAACCAACCAATGTATTCTCTCCTGGCTAAATACCTTGGAACTCACTCTAGATATTTTGGTCATCTATCACATTTATTTCTGTCACTCTGCATTTTGTAGTGAATTAATTTAAAAAAGAAGTTGAACAAGTAGTTCTAGGCAATATGTGAATAAGTAAATTAAATGACATAATGTACACAATTTACACCTCATTGCTATACTATTAGTAATTATTAATTAATTACCATCTTTAGTTAAGGTACATTCATATTTTATAATTGACCATTTCTGCTGTTAGTACACAAGTTATTAGTTAAATGCAAGTTACTTTTAATTACAAGGTAAATAAATTGTATCATTCATGAGGTACTCAACATTTTAAAAATCAATTTTATAATCTAGATATTTTTGTATATGCATAAATAATGAAAGGGTGGGTTTCAACTTAGGATGCAAGAATGGCAGTAAAACTGTAGTGAATGTCAATTCCCTTGATTTGATATGCAGTTTCATTTGAAAAAGTATGTCCGCGATATTGCCTGAGATAACCAACTACTTATGTACCAGTTTTTGTGATGAACATTCCTATCCATGCAATAATATGTAATTGTGGCAGTCAAAGGACAAAGAAGTTAGTTCCACCATCAAAATGTCCTGTTTGACTTTGTGTAATGCAATGATTGAGTAAGCCTTGAAGTAGTTTGTTGTTCCCATCTCGTTAAAAACGTATCAAGTCGGTATCTAATAATTTTTTGGAACACAGCACAACTCAAAAATAGTATATGTACTACGTCAAAAACAGCAAATTATGTACATGTAAAAATAAATTTCAATATTAAAAGATAGTGTAATTGCAAAATCTCATATTTTTTATTCTCCCAATTCCATGCAGTTTCCTCATTTCTTTACCTTGTTGATCAAGTAATGACAGGAATCAAAATTTATAAATCTTATTTTATTTTATATAACTCTGGTTCGCACATATTTCAGCAGTGACACTGGTAACATAATATCATTGTAGTAATATTGTCAATTGGTATAATTTACCTGAGGAGCTAGGATAAATGTGGAAAATTAGAAGCACATACATACCAATATGATAATTAAGTAGGTACCAAATGTAGTAAGCATTGAAATTGTTCATTGGAACCAGCCTATTTTAAAATATAAGAACCTGTGAATTAACATTATGTACACTCTAACAAATAATAAACGGTACTTGAAAGAAAAGGATTAGCTTAGCTAATCAAGGTTTGATAGCAACATCCCATGAAGTCTGTGCTAACACATCATTTAATACAGTCTGTGAGCTTTGATTTCATTCATAATAACAAGGATGTCAAGGAACCTAACCAGCAGCCAATCCGTTTTGTTCAAATACCATTTTTAATTGGTTGGAGTGTACATACCATATCAACAGCAGCCACAATACAATTACTATTCAAGATCGTGGCCATCCCTCGACTCATATGTGTTCAAACTTAAACTCCTTAATTTTATAGTAAAAACTCGGTATTATTCAATCAAAAAACTTGACGTGGTGAAGTCCATCTGGCATGTATACAAGATCTGAATCATCTTTGTGGAGCATATTATATCCGCTCCCATACCCCAAGTCTTTCATGAGGCGAGTAGGAGCGTTGCGTAAATGAAGGGGCACGCACGGATGAGGTCCTTTATGATTGTCGATGCATTGCTTTGCTCTCCCCAATGCTTCATCAATCTCTCTCGACTTCGGAGCCCTAAAAGATTTAAAAAAAACTGAAGAATATACATTTAAGAAATTAATGGATAAATGAGTCAGAAAAGTAATCTAGAAAACTGGTTTCTACCAAGAGTCGAGTAGTTATTGAAGTTCCAACAAACTGACATCTTGAGAAAAGATGTTGCTCATGACATGTGACACATTATGTAATTGTGTGAATTTGGTAATCAATTTCATGTTTTTTGAAATGAAAACCGCACTTTTGGTTTCAAAATTGAAAGTAATTATAGTAAAAAAGTAGTAAAAAATTGTGCCCTTAGTAAAAATCAAAATCAGAAGGTACCACATAGAATGATATAAAATTCTACACCCAAGTAAAAAATTATTAGTACCTAATCACTAAGTAATCAGTATTTATGAAACGACGGTCTGACCTTGCCAAATACACGGCACACTGAGCTAGAAGAACATCACTCTCTGGCATGCCCAAGAGTTGGCAACCCTGCATACAGGCTACTGCCAATGGAAGAGCAGATGGATCAGCAAGTCCAATGTCTTCACTTGCAGCACGTACTAATCGTCTAGCAATAAATCTAGGATCTTCTCCGCCTTGAATCATTCTAGTAACCCAGTACAGAGCTGCATTGTCATCTGATGCTCGAATTGACTTATGAACTGCCGAAATGATGTCGTAGTGCTGATCACCTTTCTTGTCACACAGCATATGTGAACGCTGAAAATGTACAAAATTCAACTTTATTCTCTAATAAATTGAATTGAATAAAATTCAATATAGTAAATAGGTACTGGGTATCACGCCATTTTTAAGTGCCAATTCACAACATTTCCAGCTATCTTCTAAGAATTTCCATTCATCTACAATGATATATTGATTTCATTTTTTTTTTTGTCGAGTACCTACCTACATATTTTGTAGATCGACCTATTTTAATCATTGACAAAAATTCCTTGTTTGGGAGCTGATAAAGAATGCCGCCATGTACGTACCTATAGACCAAGGTAAAATTGTTTTTGCATCCGGAGATTATCTTACATTTTACCAGATTGAAGGGGAAAATAACACAGTACAACAATATGCTTAATTTTGTGTTGTATTTTAAATGTTACATGATGTGGTATCAACCAAAATTAATAATGTAAGTTTCTTTATAAAGCCAGAATCTGATAAAGAAGTGCGGCCTTTGACATCGACGAAAGCATTCAGTGATGCAGTGAACAGTCACAAATCCCATAGAGTGGAAGTCAATGTTTATACTTTCAGAACAGATGTCAAAATACTACTAGTGAGGTGGATTAGCTCTATATAATGGCAAAACATTTCAAATAGTGAAACTCTATTGCCCTTTTGCACACTTGAAGCTAGCATATAAACAATTAAAAAACCGCTCAGACCCAAGCTGGCAAATCACCCCCCTCCCTGCTGTGACGCTTTCAAAATGGCGGCTAAATTAAATCATATCTCCTGAACGAAGGCTCGTAGAGTGATGCGGTTGACGGCAAACGATTCAGGACCTTTTATTTAGTTCATAAAAAAAATGCATTACTAAGCATTTTTAGTAGCAAAATGGCGGCATTGAAAAAACTGATTTTTTCATATTTTTCTAATTAATATTTACATACCAAACCAAACATCAAGAAATATATTTTTTAATTTAATATAGCGATATCTTGGTTAAATCCATGAAGTTTATTTGTTATGCTGTCTTTATTTCCAAAATGGTGGCCGATCTAAAAAAAATCTCAAACTAAATATTTATTTCCTCCGGAACCAAAAGATGTAGAGCATTTCCGTTTTCGGAAATTAATAGAAAATCATTATCTTATTATAAAAAGTAATTTTTGGATGAAATATTTTAAAAATGGCGTCGAACGAAATTATCGTTTTTTCGGGTTTTCAATTATTTTAACTAAGACAACGTGCAAAGAGAGCGAAACGAACTATCGGAAATTGTTATTCATAGTTTACTGGATGATACCAAAAAGTTTGGTTGATCTGAAATTCCTAGTTTAAAAATGGCAGCCATTTGAAGTTGAGGACACGTTTCACATCATATCTTAAAAAGTATTGTACCTACTTCGAACAGTGCGGTTGACGCTATTCGATTCAGGATCAAAAATTTAATTTAAAATAAAATTTGTATTTTTTTGTTTTTTTCATCCCTGTTTGACTGTATTATTGCATGTTATTTGGCATATTTGTTTACATATTTAGTTAAGAACCTACTACATCACATACATAATTTGAAAAAATATGTTGATTATCTCTATTCGTATCATAGTATAAAAAGTTCAGATGATTCGTATGGTGTTTCTTGGTGTTCTTCTAGTTATTAGTTTTCTGAAATTAAACATTGCGATCATAAGGAACACGACATACACACTTCTTAACGGTTATTAAGCTCATTTTCCACTGATGGATTTATTTGAGACCCCGATATGTTATGCATCAGTTGCCATTGTTTGTTTTAACATTTTAGATAGAAATGTTCGTGTATGTTTTATCGAGCAATGAGTGGATTACTGCACGCTTTCGACTTATTTGCTCATGAAAAGTGAAATATCTCATGTCTAAATCTGCTGCTATGGAAAAACGGTCTTCAAGAAATTCGCATTTATTTACAAATTTCAGTAAATTTTAGAAGACCGTGCTCATATCGCTAGTCTAGAAAGACATAAACCTCTTGAAACCTTGAATGTTTATACGCTAAATAACATGCAATTTACTACCAAAAAGCAGATACATATGCAGAAGCAGATGCAGATGCAAACTACTAAATTTTAATCCAAACTAAATTTTTGATCCAGAATCGAATGGCGTCAACCGCACTGTTCTAAGTGCAATGCTTTTAAAGAGATGATGTGAAACGTGTCCTCAACTTCAATTGGCCGCCATTTTTAAACTAGGAATTTCAGATCAACCAAACTTTTTGGTATCATCCAGTAAACTATGAATAACAATTTCCGATAGTTCGCTTTGCTCTCTTTGCACGTTGTCTTAGTTAAAATAATTGAAAACCCGAAAAAAAAAAATTTCGTTCGACGCCATTTTTAAAATATTTCATCCAAAAATTACTTTTTATAATAAGATAATGATTTTCTATTAATTTCCGAAAACGGAAATGCTCTACATCTTTTGGTTCCGGAGGAAATAAATATTTAGTTTGAGATTTTTTTTAGATCGGCCACCATTTTGGAAATAAAGACAGCATAACAAATAAACTTCATGGATTTAACCAAGATATCGCTATATTAAATTAAAAAATATATTTCTTGATGTTTGGTTTGGTATGTAAATATTAATTAGAAAAATATGAAAAAATCAGTTTTTTCAATGCCGCCATTTTGCTACTAAAAAAGCTTAGTAATGCAATTTTTTTATGAACTAAATAAAAGGTCCTGAATCGTTTGCCGTCAACCGCATCACTCTACAAGCCTTCGTTCAGGAGATATGATTTAATTTAGCCGCCATTTTGAAACGTCATAGCAGGGAGGGGGGTGATTTGCCAGCTTGGGTCTGAGCGGTTTTTTATTTGATTATATGTTAGCTACAAGTGTGCAAAAGGGCAATAGAGTTTCACTATTTGAAATGTTTTTATGCTAATCCTCCGCACTACTAATCTACAATTTCTGATACAATACATGTTTTAGTTTGAGAAATCTGGAATATTCCTCAACCATCATGTGGTACCTAGCTATCGCAATCGCATTACTCACTTTAACGCCATCTTCAATGTCATCAAGGGTGATATGAATGGCACCACTGTTAGGATCAGGATCACGAGACAGGATGGCCAACTGAAGACTGTTGAGTGCAATACGAGCATCTCCATCGCACATCTCAGCCAGCCAACACACTGAACGAGGCTCAATTAAGATGCTGCCATATGTAAAAGAACAATATTCATGAGTGCATGCAACTTTATAGCAGCTAAGAAATGGACAACCCATCCATCGAACCAACTTACCGAGGAGAATCACTATTTAAAACATTGGTTTCAGTTGTATCAGATTCAGGTGCACATACTTCTGCACCAAGTGCTTTTAATGCTCTGTCAAGAATAGCTTCAATATGATTTGTTTCAAGTTTCTCAAGAACAATTACACGACATCGACTCAACAAAGCAGAGTTGAGGCTGAACGAAGGGTTTTCAGTAGTTGCACCGATCAAGGTAATCGTTCCACTCTCTACGTGAGGTAAAAAAATGTCCTGCTGGAGCTTGTTAAAACGATGTATTTCATCCATGAAGAGAATGGTTTGGCGTTTAAAACTAGACAATTCATTTTTAGCTATTTTTACTGCTTCCTTCACATCATTGACACCCGCCAAGGTAGCAGACAATTTGACAAATCTTGTAGAGCGACTCGAGCGACACTGAGTTGATATTATATGGGCCAATGTTGTCTAGGATCAAAATTAAAATTAGTATGAGAATATGTAATTAATACAAGTATTAAAGTATGTAATGATTGAAAAGTTGGCTGTACCCAGAGTTAAAATCAGGAGATAAAAGGAAGTCACTACAAAATAGAATTCCAAATAAATGTTTATTATGAAAGTTGAGATTTGCCTGAATCAAGAGTTATCTTCCTAGCCTGAACTATGAGTCGAATCAGGTTCTATATTATTTTTGTTGCAAAGAATGAATATTTTTCAAGGAATCATAAGATTTATTATTTAATGATTTCTCCTAATTTTAGAACAGAAAAATCAAAATGAAGGTAGGGTACAATGTGACGAAGGACCGTCACCATGGTATAAAGCCATTGTTTTGGATTTTGAACTGAAACAAGTTAACAACCTGTTTTCCCAGCCTAAATATTCCATGACAAATCAATAGGTAATTATTATGAATGAAAATATTATATTTATTTGAGTACCTACCTAAGTAAAATTAAGTAGTTCACCATTCCTATTTGTGTTGTCAATGTTATCTTTAAATGTATAATTGAGCGAGCGAAGCGAGTGACTCCTTTTGCCTCAGACCTCTATTTTTTTGGCTTTTTGGTTTTTTTCTGTTAGGTAGGTACACTCCCCCAAATAATAAACGGTACTTGGTACAAAACGTATTGGCTGCTGGGCCGGTTCCTTGACAATCAATCCTTGTTATTATCAATGAAATCAGAGCTCACCTAAAAGAGTTAGATAATGCGTTAGCACTGACTTCATGGGATGATGCCATCAAACCTTAATCAGTCAATTCATTTTCTTTCGAGTACTACCGTTTAATATTTGGGGGAGTGTACCTACTGACATTTTTCTTTGATCAAGCTGAAATTTTACACACATGTACGGACCATCTCTGGGCGTTGCAGACCCAAATTTTTTTGAAATCCGTTATTGTTTAAGTTTAAATACTTAAATAGTATCCTGATTGATCGAAAATCAAAATGTTCCCATTAGGTTCAAATTTTGCATGGTGTTCAAGATCAACATTATTTAATGTTTTACATTTTCAACCCAATCAGTCAAGTAATTACAGACTTATAAACATTTTATTAGTTTGAAATTGCTTTCAGAAGAGTTTGATAGAAAATTACCAAATTCATGGTAGGTATAAGGAACGTTGATTTCATTCAATTATTTCAGAGTAGGTGTGATGAAAAGTTGCAATGCACGCCAGAAATAATATACCTAGTAGTTATCTTTGATTAAGTGGATCAAGTTTGATTTTAATATAGTAGTTATCTTTGATTAAGTGGATCAAGTTTGATTTTAAATGTTTGCACGTTTTGGTGCTCGCTAATCAACGAGTTACCTGAGCAGTTTCCTAGTTAGGTAATATTCTTGCATTTAAGCGTATTTCCGCATTATAAATAATTTCCTAGGTTTGAAATCTCCTGAATTTACTTTGGGATTCAACCGACTCTTAATGGTTCTAATACTACGTACGTAGTATACATACTTTTCCGCAACCTGGTGGGCCCCATAGAATCATGCTTGGAATGTCCCTCTTCTCCAGCAATGTACGAAGTATTTTGTTTTGACCGAGTACATGATCCTGACCAACGAACTCGGCCAAATCGGTAGGACGCATCTGCTCAGCCAGAGGTATGGCACTAGTACCTGTAGGATCAACACTGGAAGTACTCGTACTAGACGATGTTGCAGTGTTTGCAGGAGAGGCACTACATGCGGGTGCAGTAATGCTTTTTGTTCGCTTATTCAGCTGTGGACTTGTTTGTCGATTACTTTGTCTTTTACTAGAAGTGGACAGTGCCCTTTTCGAAGAAGTAGGTAAGACCTTAACTGATGGTAGTACTGACGGTGATTTTAAAAAGCTGCAGCGATCAGCATGAATTTCAATTTCACAAGAAGGAAATTCTCTGTCGCATATTGGACAATTAACATTTAATTGATCCATAATATTAAGAAGTACTATTTTCCAATCAGATGCAAGCGATATTTGATACGATGGCTACATATATAATCTTAAAAGCGATTAGTTCACTGTTTGACGCCAATAATAATCTACTTTCATACTATTTTTACACAACAACAACGCACATGATTTGACACTTGCTTGCTCTTGCTGCACACTGCACAGCCGGCGCACTCGCACACGTGTTGCATGCGAGCAGCGCCTTCTAAACAGAAAGGTAAAGAGAAGGAATTGTCGTCTGGAAGCGGGAAGAATTTCAAATTTCAATAATTCACGTTTTACAGGACTGGGAATTAATTTACACCATGGTTACACTCGGTTACACAATATCCCAATGAAAAACACTCAATGTACTGTACAAACACATAGAAACAATAGACACATAGACACATAGTCTTCTCGCACATAGAAACAATTATTTTAGCACTGCAAAGGAGTGACATAATAAAGGGACCATACCATCTAGGAAGATCTCCTAGAGGCTAGATACCATCGGCATCACGTTAATTCAACATTAATTTTTAATGTAATATCACGATATACGTCCTTAAGCAAAACTTGCGTTATCAATTTTTTTCCTATTTTCATAAGGGGCGAAAAACGATAATTGGTATTGGGAGTTAGTATATATTTTAAAATGTAGATAAAGATTCTTGCCTTCTCCATGTATTGCAAATAAAAATGTAGAAAAAAGAAATTATGCCTAGCCTAGTTTATAGCCAAAAGAATGTTGGAGAAGGCAAGTTTTGAAAGTTATTCTTGGGAGTAAACAAGTTTTGAAACTCAAATATTTGGATCAGCATACACAATGGCAACATTTTGAGCTCGGAGGGTGACACCTAGAAAAAAATAATGATAATCATAACCAGAGATGGGCACTATCAAAGGTACAAGTATCTTTGATAGTATCTTTGATACTTGATACTATCAATATCTTTATCTTGATACTTTTTTCGGAGTCAGTATCAGTATCAATTATCAATTAATATTCAAAAAAGTATCAAGTATCTTTTACTGAAAAGATACTTTTGATACTTTATAATGCATATTACTCTCAAAACCTGTAGATGTGCAAAAACTTGATTTTAGCACAAAAAATGTTTCAGTATTGAACCTCATGTATTTTTTTCTGGGAATCACTTCCGCCCATACATACCCTTTTTTCACGCAACGCCTAACTCTTTGTTGACTGACGATGACCAAAGTCCACGAACACTTTCGTCTGTGAACTGTTCTCCCCCTCCCTCACTGACCAAATTCTTCTTGCCAATGGTGGTTTAAAAATATTTGAACCAATCAAGAGTCAAGAAATTGAGCATTATTCTCTCAAGCTCCCAAGCTGCCACTCTAGCCCTTGAGAACTTGATACACCTACTCCCAACTATTTTGGACAGAAAATATTTTGAAGTTGTGTAATTACCTAATAAAGTTTTGTAATTTTGTGTGTGTAAGGCTATATGATTAAAGCATTTTCAAAATTAGTTCATAATGAAATTGATAAATCATATTATATTCAATCGAGAAATTGTAGTGGAATTAATAATTATTTTTTGGGTATTTCCCCCAAATAAAGTTTTCTTTTTTGGGTACCTATTGGGTTGTATTTGGGTAAAGTTGGGTATTTCAGTATTATACCCATCTGTTACTGTTTCTTTGTTAAAACCGGTAAAACCTCAGCAGTGGTATCAAAGTATCTCTGATAAAGTATCTTTGATACAATTTTTGAAAGTATCAAAAGATACGTTGTGTATCAAAAGATACTTCGAGTATCAAAAGATACTTTGATAGTATCAAAGTATCTTTTGATACTTTGATACTAGTATCAATTGATACTAAAAATTAGTAAAGTATCAAGTATCAAGTATCAAGTATCTATTTGAAAATTTTAAGAGAATCAGTATCTAGTATCTTGATACTTTTTCCAAGTATCTTTGCCCATCTCTGATCATAACCCATTGACGAATATCAAGTCAGAAAGAAGAAATATTGTATCGTTTACTCACAATTAATTGTATTAATTTACAATAAAATCCCAAAATTAATATGGGGAATTCTAAAAATAAATTAAACCGTAGTCCTTTGCGCCATCTCGGAATAGGTAAACTGCTATTTCATTGCAATGAATCATATCAATCAATTAAAAGATAAAATTTAAAATTTAAAAATCAATTATTTTTGGTCAAATTTGACAGTTTTTTCAGAATAATCTCAAAGGTTTGACGTATTTGACTGATAAATTGTAAAATACGAGATAATGTTAGTCTCGACTTTCGATGACATTGCAAAATTTCAACATACCTAATCGAATATTTTGATTTATCAACCTGGGACTTTTTTTAAAATATAAAAATATACTAAGATTGTTAATGTTTAAAAACTCTACACGAAAAAAATTGGCTCGATTGGAGAAAAAGATTTTACCGTATTCTATTGCAAGAGAAACCGAATTTAAAAAAAAAGACACGAGCTGTTCGCCTTTCGTATTATAATGTACTGTTCTCGACTTCTCCGTCTTTATTCGTATTCAGATTCACAGATAAATTTAAAAGTATACCTAACCTACATCTTATAGAAATTGTGCCAACGTACAGCAATTATTGCGTGGCCTTACCATTGAGCCTTACGCTACGATATTTCAGTATTTGTCTATTCTATTGTCGTTGAAGTAATCCGAATTCAAAATAGGTGATATCAGTATCACTTATTTCGTTTCCGCTTATGCAACAATTTACAATTGTGTCTCTTTTCTATTCCTATAAGACTTAAATGAAACGATTATATATAACACAGTCTAGCATACTTTTACTTTTTAAATAATTTCTAAATATATGGCGCAGATTAAGATGTTCTTTCGCAACCAGTCAGTGATATCGTGGGGACATATTTAGGATGGCGACGACAGATCTTACTGCATAGAGATCATGTAATCAGTGCCGCTCTTCAACTGCATCCATGAAGAACTTTCAAATAGGGGAAAATATGAAAAGTAAGAATAACCACTTCAAAATGGTGCCGACACACATCCATTCGGATACAAAGTAAGAACTAGCCAATATTTATGTATTTATTAATTTATTTGTTATTTTTTTATTTTTTTATTTGTTTGTACGAATATTTTTCTGAATGTTTTCAAATATACATTCAGTAGGTATAAGCGGCATAAATAGGCAATCCCCGTAACACTGCGTGTATTATGAAAATGGTATTAAACAAGAAACTGACTACGAAATATGCGTCATACTCATACTCATATTCACTGATGCACTAACAATGTTGTTGTTGACCTCACTCATGTTTGGCAACCAATTAAAAAATTAAATACACCACCACTCTAGTTCTCATTGTCAATGGCAAAAACAAAATGATAGTGCTGTATTCTAACAACTTTTTCCAATAATTTGGAATCATAATGGTCTTAGAAATTGGAAATGTTGTAGACGTGGTCATTACGATGGCGTTTGCTGCAGCCCAGTTCGCCGCATCGTGCTGAAGAATGGCCAGATCAACACCGTGTCCAGTAATGTCCACCATCACCACTTCCGCCTGCTGCAGTCCCTCTTCGCCACCCTCGTCGACATGCAGTGGCGTTGGATCATCCTCATTCTCACCTCCAGCTTCTTCCTCTCGTGGCTCGCCTTCGGACTGCTCTGGTGGCTCATCGCGTACGTCCACGGCGACCTCGATGTCGGACACTTGCCCGGAGAACAGGAGGCCGCCAACTGGATCCCGTGCGTTACCGGCATCCTCGGGTTCACGTCAAGCTTTCTGTTCAGCATGGAGAACCAACATACGACGGGGTTCGGAACGAGGATGCCGACTGAGGAATGTCCAGAAGGCATCATCTTGTTGTGTACACAGGCTGTCATCGGCTTGACGTTGCAGACGGCGGTCGTCGGCGTCGTCCTCGCGAAACTAGCGAGATCGAAACAACGCACGAACACGATCCTCTTCAGCCACAACGCCGTCATCTGTCGACGAGAGAACGGACTCTGCCTCATGCTTCGCATAGGAGATCTCCAGAAATCCCGCATCATAGAAGCAAAACTCACTCTCCAGTTCATCGTGATCAACGCTTCGGACGACGACGAGGTCCTCTCGCCGTTCCGCTGCGAGTTGAAGATCAACACAACTAAACCTCACTTCTACCTCATGTGGCCGGAGATGTTGATCCACAACATTGACGAGGACAGCCCTCTGTTCGATCTCTCCGCCGAGGAGTTGCTTCGGGCTAGGTTCGAGATCGTTGTCATCCTAGAGGGCACAGTGGAGTGCACGGATCAACGTGTGCAGGCGCGGACGTCGTTCCTCCCCGACGAGATCCTCTGGGGACGTCGCTTCCAACCTATCTTCAGTTACAACGAGGAGCTCAACGCCTACGAAGTAGACTACAAGATGTTCGACTGTGTGAGGCGGGTTGCGGACACACCGGAGTGCAGTGCTAGAGACCAGGGATTGCAAGAGGAACAACCTTCTTCACCATATTCTCAACACAACGTTTCTGTCGTCATTGAAACTGCGGGCTCAAGTTCAGTTTGACATGGTTTGACATTAGAGAACAAACCATTTGTCTCCACATTATTTATCTACCATTTAAATTGTAAAAGTCATTTAAAAAAAGTCATTTGGATTTTTTTATTATTAAGACATGCATAAATTATCCCAAATTGTGCATTTATGAGTCCCAATAATGAGGAATCTAAGCAACTTTTAAATTATCAATTCAATAGCATAACGAGATGCATGTTTTCTCTACTAACTGTATTGGTAGGGTTGCTATAAACAGTAGATTATATACCTTTATGCCAGTTTCACATAAAGCGCGTTTCGCGTTTTGCGTTTCGCATCTTTTTTAATGACCAATCACAAGTCTCCCTTGAGCGGTTTGTGGACTTGTGATTGGTCGGTAGGAAAAAACGCGAAACGCAAAACGCGAAACGCGCTTTATGTGAAACCGTATTTTTTAATTACCCTCGCCATCGCCGCGAATGACATCGACGGCTACAAAATGCCAGCCATCCCCAGGCCTCCATACAACCCAGTCTTCTGTATCATACCTACTGTTGCTGTTTCTGTTAGTGTGAATGGAATGGATTTGTATATAATTCAGTTTTTCAGTGGAAGTTTCATTAGCTGAAATAGTTTTGCGTCATGAAATATTTCTAGACCCTTGCCATAGAGTATTCACGTAACCTCATTTGTGTGAACGAAATGGTTTTCACACTTGTGGAACAATACCAAACTTACTTAATTTTATGTGTTACTTTACTTTGCTATCAGATTACATAATTTCATATCATCATGTTATTACAGAAACTGATTCGAAGTCAAGTTGCAGTTTGACTGTCAAATATATTACTCAACTTCACAGAGCAATAGAGCTCTTAATAACGTGTAAACAATATGAGTGTATTTTCTCATTGTCCTTAACATTGGTGTAGTCGAGGGTATACGCGGGTATACGCCGTATACCTAAAAAAAATAGTTTTACTGAAGAGTGAAGATGTCAGGAATACTTAAAACTTTTGTGGTGTTTTACGTCTAGTTTTATTTCGTAAGCAAAAAAACTCAAAAAAGTTAATTTCAAAGTGTCAAAAAAACAAAAAAAGCCCTGCGGGGCAAGGTGGTGCCGTGCCCCCCTCCCCCTCCCCCAAAGTGTCAAATTATAAAATATATTGAATATTTTAACTAAATACGCTTCATAACGTTCTCAAAATTGATTTCACAGTGTCCAAAAACCAAAAACCGCCCTGCGGGGCAAGGTGGTGCCATGCCCTCCACCACTGTAAAGTGTTAAATTATAAAAATATTGAATATTTTAACCAAATACGCCTCCAAACGCCTTTAAATTGATTTCACAGTGTCCAAAAACCAGAAAATACCCTGCGGGGCTGCGGGCCGCCCCCCCCCCCTATTCCGAGAAAAATTGTTTTCCTTGCCTTGTCCCCCCCTCCCTGGCAGAAATCCCCGTGTTAAAACAGCAGCAGAAAATCTCAGAAAATCAACTAGGTACGGCCCCAGGAGTTTTTGCTGGTGGGCAGTGAGAGGCGGACAATTATTTAGGGTGGGCACATGATGCAACAATATACTAGCTATAGGTTATCATGGGGTGGGCACATAACTTTTCCACTGAAAGTACCTACCTTGGCCTGTTAGGTTAAAAGAAAGCCATGCCCTGCAGGGCGTTTTTCGGATTTTTAAATATAATTGAAACGAATTAGGGACGCTGAAAATTTTATTTTGGGGTAAAATAAGTGGAGGCGAAAGCCAGGAATTGTCATAAATATCTTTAGAAATTGTAAATAAACTTTGTAGGTACATATTATTCAATAAAGATGTTAAAAAAGTGGAATATCACATAAAATAGGGGTGGATTGTATAAAGTTACAAAACAGTAAACACGGGTTTGATCTAGGTATACCTACAGCCAGCTACTTGAATGCGTAATTTTAGAAAATTATTCAATCTCAACAGCTACGATGATTACTAATTCACGCACTGTGAGAGTTTGTTCCAAAGCAAATCTGATATATAAATCTTTATTAACAGACTCTGCCGAAAATTCGGTTGCCAAAAAGACACAGAATAACATAACAAATGAAAATATAAAAGATTAATTACGGATAGATAAAAATATTTACATAACTACTGACTATATAGATGGTTTTTTTAAAATAGCTACTGATCTTCTAATTACTTCTAAAACTATAGTCAGAGATAGGCACTATCTTAGATGGAAGTATCTTAGATACTATCTTAAGATAGAAGATAGTATCTTCTATCTTCTATCTAGATACTTTTGTGGTGACTATCTTTTATCTTCCATCTAGATACTATTTATGTTAGTATCTTCCACCTTTTTTTCTCCAAAAAGATAAAGATACTTTTTCCTATATTGGATTATTTTCTATTTCCTCTTTGATTTCTGTATAGAAGGTAAATATTATCTGAAGTCCATTATTTATGACTTAGCAATAGTGAACACAAGACAGGAGATGATTTCTAAAACAAGCAACTGAATGAGTTCAACTGTCACATTGATTGTTTTCATCTCAGCATTTTATTGGATTTTAATTCAATTATGCACTTAAATTCATGAATCAAAAAATGATTTGTATTTATGTTCAACAAATATTTCCTAATCACAGTCAAAAATATAAAAATCGAATAAGATAAAGTACTTACAAATGTATCAATAACGGATTATTCTTGCTTGAGTGCTCCCCTCTTAGCCAAAGTGACAGGGTTTAAAGTTAAACCACCAGTCAATACGATGGAAGCGAAATTTACAAAAGAAGTGTTGTCACAATATTATTGTTGAACAAATTAAGTCGCCATTGTACACTTTCCATTCATGGCTTGCGTTTCTCAAGGCTACGCTGACTATAGACACTTCGGTTTCCGGTTTCATTTGATCATAAAATTGTTACAAATTATTTTCATTTAGGTAGGTATAGTTTTTGGCGATTGATCGTATTCGTAACAAACCTCTTATTATTTGCCCCCATCCACCGGTTATAACATCTACTATTCTGTTGAAGAAATTATTTAATTTAGAAATTTTTATGTTGAGGCAAATCATATAATAATTACAGTCGGCATTGATTTTCAATAATTTAACTCAATAAAAATCTACGACTAATTAAGAAAACAAAATCAAAGTATCTTTTATCTTGTATCTTTCATAAATGAACTATCTTTTATCTTCTATCTTTTCTCATTTTCTAAAACATCTTTTAT
Organism: Leuctra nigra; assembly: GCA_934045905.1. Taxonomy (NCBI): domain Eukaryota; kingdom Metazoa; phylum Arthropoda; class Insecta; order Plecoptera; family Leuctridae; genus Leuctra; species Leuctra nigra. The sequence continues at coordinate 14,237,248 of OW203761.1, forward strand.
CTTGTATCTTTAGATACTGTAGTTGAGACTAGAGAGCCTAGTTGAGACTATCTGTATCTTCCATCTAGATACTTTTTTCAAGTATCTTTGCCCATCTCTGACATTACTGTATTTTCAGTATTATTGAAAATAAAAAATATGGTAATACACCATTAGGAAGAAATAATATTAATTGATACAATCCCATTTCAAACCCCGAAGAGCACCCAGTCAGAGAATCAGAAGACCTGTTCCACTCTCAGTTTCAGTCAACTTGGAGTTCAAGGACCAAGGTGACGGCTGGTCATATTCAAAATCCAGTTTACGTGTATGTGGGTCCGGTTTTTAACTTTCAATTTCCATCTCGACCTGAGGCAATCGACCTGATGAAAACAAACATTCTTGTAAGAATATATTTTTATCAACGAGAGAGGCCGAAATGGATGGATGACAAGCCCATTACAATTATTTATCTGTTTTGCTATTTTTAAGGCGAGAGTAGCGAGGGTCACCACGGCACTCTTCTCCTTTGTTTCATTCTTTTCTTTTGTCGTGTTTCTGTTTTTCGTAGAGTTGTCTAATTTTCAATTATTACAGTCCCCTCAAAGGCGTGCCCATGGGGGGGGGGGGGGGGGGGGCTCAAATGCTTCAACCTCCACTAAAAACATTTGCTTCAATATCCGCTAATGTAAAACGTGACTTTTTAGTTTCCCAAATTCGGTTCAGCACTGGGATCGTGTAACTTTTGTCAACAGTCGATCGACATCTCTTATGGGAGAATAACATTGACACGTTTTAGGCGATCGATTACAAAGTCGATTCAATGCTTATCTCCCGTAAGAGTTGTCGATCGTTTGTCCAGCAAAGTTATACGATCGCAGTGCAGCAGGGCGATTGTATAACTTTCTTAGCCGAGATAATGGATCGTTATCTATACCAATTGATGAAGTAAACTATTAATATCATTGTTAACCATTTGAATTGTGCAAAAGCTACGAGAATATGAAATATAATCACATTATTAATCTCAGGAAGTCGACTTTAAGCACTTTGAATTGCTTTACCTTCTGATAGGCTAAATTACTTTCATCAATTGGTGTAGATAACGATCCATTCTCGGCTAAGAAGTTATACAATCGCACTGCTTGAGGGTTAAAATAAAATACTTCCTGGCGGGACAAACTGGATGCCTGAAATCCCATTATTCCCCTATTTCACAGACTAATTCACCTTTCTATCCCATTGATGGGACCTAGAGAAGTACTAACCCATAAAAAACACTCCGTGTAAAAATACCCGCCAAGTCTCTTCAACTATAAAAAAATAGAAGAAATCTAAAAATTCAACACTGAAAAGAAGTGATATCAAAAAATGAGCCAAGTCAAAACTTAATTTTAAAAACCAAAATATACTTGGCGCATCGTGTATATAAATAGTATATAAGCATATGCCAAAAATTAAATGTACCTAAATATATATAATATACCTATAATGCCCTTAAAAACGATGCGCCAAGTATATTTTGGTTTTTAAAATTAAGTTTTGACTTGGCTCATTTTTTGATATCACTTCTTTTCAGTGTTGAATTTTTAGATTTCTTCTATTTTTTTATAGTTGAAGAGACTTGGCGGGTATTTTTACACTGAGTGTTTTTTATGGGGATATCACTTATTTTTTTAGTTTATTTACACAACTTGTAACACACATCGGAGCAACAATGACCAATTACTTTTAAAAAATACGCCATTTCCGAATTGGTTAATACGAAAAATTGTGTTTGGTGCTCAATATACCTAAGCTTAAAGTGATATTCCATGAAGAATTGCGCAAGCTTCGTTACAATCAGTCCAGCCGTTTTCGAGATATGGTATCACTTCCGGTTTTCAAAATGGCGACTAAAATTACTGCCACATAGAATTTATTTCTATAAATGTTATGTATCATTATAAGCCTTCTGAATATGTAGTTATTGTAGTAAGAGGTCATTTAAATCTAGTTCTTCATTTTCATGACGTCATTTCCGGTTTCGGTAATAGTACATCTCTACTTTAACTATTGATATTCCATATAGATGACCGTCTGAATCATTTGGCGCTGGTTTAATTCCTAACGGTCTAGCTGTTTTCGAGATAATACGTCACTTCCGGTTTCAAAATGGCGGCTTCCTGTTGGTTTTATAAAAAGGCACCTCAGACGCCAAAAGTGCACATGTGGTGAAAATTTCAGATAGATCGGCTCAGCCGTTTAGGCTGTGGCGGTGATTGCGGTGTTTCCTGATATCATCATCATCATCATCAGATCAAGATAGGTTTTAAAAGGGGTGTAATTTCACGTTTTTCACGGCCCTCTAGCTCGCAAACGGCATAACATATTGTTCCCTAATTTGGTATATGTAGTGGGGTGGGCCATAGCTCGAAATTAAGATATATCGCAACAATGTGAGATTTTCTAATTTTAAGATCCAGTAGGCCGAAAATGCCGTGTTGTTGCTTACAGTAAAAGTGGTTGGTCTGCTCCTCAGTTTATTATGCATATACGGTATGTTGAGTGAGTGTGAGTGTACGGTACGACTTGGCTGGGTGGAGCGACCGCTCCACTAGATTTTATCGAGAATATAGCATTTTTAACAACAATATTATCACTAAAACAAGACAGGGTCCTTCCATTAAAATATTATTTTTATAATGTCTATAATGAATAGATGTTTCTATTTCCTATAAAACCCCGGTTCAAAATGCCACAAAATTGCACCAAAATTATTGAGCTTGATAAAAGAAACCCGGAATATTGTATATGGTACAATAATATGGTAATAATACCATAACCGGAAAACTGGAATATTCTTCTAGTGCATATAAAATATAACCAATGCATGTCATGGATACTAGTACTACAAGTAATATTTTTTAGTGTCTAAAAATAATAATAAAACAATTTTTAGTAAATCAAAAAGACGTCGCGTACCTACATTAGACTGAACATTTATTCCCCTCCCCCCCCCCCCCACATGATTTCTACAGAAATCAGAAGTGTGTGATCGTTGGTACTACACAGGCATGAGTCCCATACGTAAGTTTGACTTGTGTTCAATAATGTGGTTCAATAATGTTCTTTGAATTATTTAAATTGTTTTTTTTTTTTTTTTTTTTAATTTTTGGGCCTAAACACAAACATGTTTATTTATTCCTAGTGTGCTCCCGTTCCCGAACTCGATCCCGTATTCTTTTTTTGTCTTATCTATGACAATACGAGCTGGGTTGGCGCCTGGCGGTGCCCTGTGCCGCCGCACCGCTCGCACATACTGTTTCCATCCAATAATAATTTTCATTTGGTAAAACAATATTAAAAGTTTGAAACACACTATCTTCTCTCATAATTAATTTTTTCTCGTGGGTTGACTACAGTTGACTTCTAAGATTGTTAAAAAACATGTAAAGTTTCATAATGTTTCATAGTTTCATAATGTTTTAAGGTCGTATTTCTTACAGTAAATGGATTTTACCTAGGATGATTTCAATCGTTCATCTGTGAATCAAAATTTTCCCAGTTTGTACGTTATTAGAAATAGAATTAGCTGTATTCAAGGTCAGAAGAGCGATGGCATTACCATTGGCCGAATGTTTTTGTAGGTCAGTGCACCCGCCGCGGCTGCCCCAGGCCCTTGCCACGAATTTCCATTTTCAAATCGAAAGCCACTGCAGCTTCAGCCTTCAGCGCCACCAACACTGAACACAGTCCACGAGCACAACACTGCGGTCAAGTTCCAAGTTCACGGCGGCGGCGGTTGCTCCTCATCGAGCCAGATTCGAGAGAGTTTTGACGTTCATCGGGAGATTTGAATGCGTGGATATTTTCCTTAGTAATGCGCGAGTTTGTGATTTAAATTAACCTGCAAGAAAAATACTCTTCAAATAAATAAATTGCGGACTTCCAGGACAATGGTAAAAAAGAAGCTAATTGAAGGAATTCCTGTAGAAGATGTTTTACCGAAAGTGTCCGAATGTTTTAATGACAATTTCGGTTTTGAAAAACTAAGAAATTACTTTCCAAGAATAATGAAACAGAAATCAAAGGTAAGTGTGAAGAGTTCTCAGAGAAATGAAGATTATTCCTAGTGAATGATGCCCTAGGGTCGTCCCTTAACCCTAAATGCGTTTTATTCTTAGGAAGAAATGCTGGAGGCCGATAAAAAGTACAAGACTGCAGAGAAGGAGAGCTTAGAAGAAATATCTAGCCTAATTGACCGACTTCCAACTACAATCAACTTTAGTATTAGTTGCGAATTGGATTTTGTAGCTGTGCTACTCTTCATCGTGAGCCTCGCTTCTAGAATATACCAGTTGCAAGAGCCCCATAGCATAGTGTAAGTAATTAGCATGGAACATAGCATAGTATATCATGATCTCTTTATGTAAATGCAGGGCCTACCTACCTACCCAGTGGTTGCTTTGGGGGTGGACGAGGGCAGACGCATCTTCCCACTTATTTTACAAAAATGGCTTAAAATTGTGTAAGAATTGCATAGAAAGGCACAAAATTTGTTCCTGATGTTCAAAATTTTCCCAGGGCTATGTGCCCCGGACCCGCATTGTATTGGGGTATTTTGGGGCCCTATATGTTTTCCCTAGCAATCGCCTACCTAGTGTCCGCCTACTTATTATTTTACAAATAACTACTAAATGTACGACCTACTTATATTGGATTGGATCCATGTAAAATATGGATAAAAAGTAGCCGATTGAGGGTCAATCAACGTACCTATTAGTAACTTTTCCACTTATGGGACGATTGTATTACAGAGAGATCATTGCAGGTCACTTTGATTGTTAATTCTATAATTCTATAATGCATAGATCTAAAATATCAACTTGTATGCAGTCTAGAGTCCTCTCTACCAAGGACAGACTGCAATTAGACTGTGAAACTCTAGACTCAGATTGCATGAAATGGAGTTTATGTCAAGTGTCTTCGGTACCTAGTGGAAACGGGGACCACCTGCAACACAAGCGTCTCATTGGGTCTCATTACCCTGCACAAATAAGTAAACAAGCAAATGGCTAGCATAAAACAAACATCCCAGGTAAAAAATCTTCACCATCATCCTGTCATCATGTCATGTTTATTGTCATTACAGTTTTGATGAACTTCATTACGGCAAATATGTAAGTCTCTACATGAAGAGAACGTTCTTCTACGACTCACATCCTCCTCTCGGCAAACAGCTGATTGCGGGCGTTGCATATCTCACTGGCTTTGATGGTGAGTAAATAGCAAAAATTAGGTAGACTCCTTCAAAGTGATCTGATCTTACTCCACGATAATAATAATCTTTCTCCCGGTTCCAAGAGTTGGGTCGGGGGGTGGCGAGGCCACCATTTACTAGGGCCCGGACTCAAGCTAGCTGGCCAGGCTTGGCTCTTTCTCTTCATTCTTCTTCTCTACCAGTTTTTTCCACTTCTTCCTGTCTTCCCACCACCTTCCTTCCTTCCACCACACCACGATAATTATTAAAAATGTGTAGGTACTAGGTAGGTACTCAACCTGTTTTTATTTTTGTCACATTCACTATTGAGTTGTTTATGCTGTAATGCTCGTTCGTAATAGGCATCTATCTATGTTATGTATTCGCACATATTTATGCTCGTAAAGATTACGAAAATAATGGTAGGTACCTGTATGTAACCTAGTACAATCCTTTTGCACACTTTGGTGCCTACAAAAAAATAACAAGAAAGAAGCATTTGAGTCTAGTTATTACTGATTAATATTATTAAATTATTCTTCCAAAACCAGAAATCAAGCTCTAAGCTACCTTTTTAATTTCTTTAATTGGCATTAAATGACTTGCAGTCGCTTCAACAGCTTATACTCCTTTGAGGATGGGACTACTCCCTAATGGCTTCACGTCCCATCGCAAGTACGGTGTAGCACCCGTCAAGGGATTGGTGGGGGGGGGGGGGGGGGGTACAGAATACCCCCATTACGGTTTAGGTCATGCATCCAAGTACCGACCCCGCTTGAATGATGTTGCTTATCCTTGGTGATGTGGTGACGAGAACCGAGGTATCCAATGCACCAGCCATTGAGCGTTCGGTAGACAGAGCAGAATTTAATTAGGGTAATATTTGTTTCCAGGCAACTTTACCTTCAGCAGTATTGGTACTCCATATGGCAACAATGTTCCTGTGTTTGCTATGCGACTGGTGCCAGCAATCTGTGGCAGCCTCATTATTCCGATCACTTACCATCTAATGCTCGAACTTCGGCTCAAGCAGTGGACTGCTGTCATAGCTGCCTTTTTACTGCTCTGTGGTTAGTCACTCAATACCATGTTGAAATTAGAATATGCATGCGTGTTGTATTAATGGCCCGAATATATTGACTCTCATACTTGAGGAAATTTCCCTAACATAGGTACAATATGATGTTAATGCATTTTACCGTTTGTATATCTTCTAATGTGAAAGAATTGTGTACGTACTACCTACCTACTTTTAAGTTTTAACATGACATGATAATGATTTGTAAAACATTACTGCTACCTACTCTACCACAGAAATAAATTATTAATATAGCTTGTAAAATAACATAAATTCTGTGAAATTAAAGTGTCGTGAATTAGCTAAAAAAATTCTTAAATAGGGAATATGCAAAAGTTTTTAATATGGTCAAAATACAATATTTCAAAATATGTAACAACAAATACTGTAAAAAACTATTTTAAATCTCAAAAGTGTACATTTTCATTCATTTTATATGAAATTAAAAATCAGTGTAATTTTTTATGGAAAAACGCCATCCCGGCGAGTGGTGTCATATTTTATTGTAATCATTGTTGGTTGATATAAATTACATCACTTGCCAGGATGGCATTTTTCTGCAAATATTTACACTGATTTTTTATTTCATATTATGAATGAAAATGAATACTTTTTACTTAGTTAAAATGGTGCGATTTACCATCAAATATGTTGCTATTTTGAATGAAGTTTTTAATAAATTCGTGCATATTCACAATTGGAAATAATCTTGAAAAATTGTTTTAAAATTTCGTGGTTAGTCAACCCATTTCTTATCAGCTAGCGTTATTGAATGTCCTAAGGCTAGCGTCAAATTTTGGAAATCTGGAATCTAGATGTGATGGTTGTTTCATGTTTGTGTTATCATGAAACCTTGTTATCGAGCCTTCCACGATCAGTGACTTCTGCTTTGCTTTATGTGTTGTCCGCTTGTTTGTGTTCAGACAATGCACTGCTAACGCAGTCTAAATTCATCCTGATGGAGCCGATGCTTCTCTGCTTCTCTGTGTTCGGCTTATTCTGCGTTCTCAAGTTCCGACGTTACCAATCACAACCATTCTGTGTGCAATGGTGGGCGTGGTTGGGTGTGGGTATTGCATCTCTCACATGTGCTCTGTGGTAGGTGCACATCTCCATTATTTTCTTGTGTGTGTTGACTAGGGTTGAGATTCAACTTAATTTTCTGTATTGATGCTAAAGTAAGTTTTTTGACATCAAATCGAAATATGTACAGGGTGGCGCAAAAAAATCCCCCTGATTGAGAGGTCACTATATCGAAACTAATATAGATAGGATTCTGAAATTTGTACAAATATTAGAAAACATACCAAAATTTAATATGTGCAAGTTTCAAAAACATTACTATTGTAGGGAAAATGTTACAGCTGCTCAAATTTGGTTGTCAAAAAATTGATTATACGGAGCTCAAATAGCGCACATCCAGAAAACTTCCAATGGCCGGGACGCTGTTTCTTCAAAACTACGTATGATATCAAGCTGAAAATTTCAAATTATATACAAAATGGATTAAGATCGATTGTGTTAAAATTTCAATCAATATCAATATATGAAACGAAAGTTATTGAATCTTGAAGTTGAGCATGAAAATAGAATAGTGGGAAAAAAATCATTTTTTTAACATGTGTAATAAAAGTTTAGAAATAAATAATAATCTACATATATTCTGATTTTACGCTCAACTTCATTATTCCATAATTTTCGTTCCATTCATTCAAATTGATTGAAATTTTCACATAATCTATCTTAACCTTTTGAGTGCTGAGTAAATATTCTGTGTTCTAGCCCTCTGTGCTGGGTTAATTTTAGATAAAGCTCATATTTTCTTTGAAAAATCATACCTTGTTTGCAATTATGATAGATTTGTCTACTTTTTTTAAGATTTGGATTAATGGTTCAAACAATCATTACAAATATTGACATTATAAAAAATGTAAGGAATTATGAAATTTTAAATTTTTTGAAAATTTGAGCACAGTTCTATGACGTGTATACACGTCAGTAGCACTGGTGGCCCAACCACAAAATGACGTGTATACACGTCAGTAGCACTCAAAAGGTTAATCTATTTTCAATATAATTTGAAATTTTCAGCTTGATATCGTACGTAGTTTTAAAGAAACAGCGTCCCGGCCATTGGAAGTTTTCTCGCTATTTGAGCTCCGTATAATCAATTTTTTGACAACCAAATTTGAACAGCTGTAACTTTTTCCCTACAGTAGTAATGTTTTTGAAACTTGCACATATTAAATTTTGGTATGTTTCCTAATATGTGTACAAATTTCACAATCCTATCTATAATAGTTTCGATATAGTGACCTCTCAATCAGGGGGATTTTTTTGCGCCACCCGGTATATTCGGCATCACAATAATTTTGATATCGAAATAATTTATTTACCCACTATTTTGCGCTCTATTGTATACTCTGCACCATTATCAAAAGTTTAAATCGTAATCAAAACTATGTCAGCCGATTAAACAATTATCGATTCTAAACAAGTTTCAAACCACAATAAAATCACAAAAAATCAATACCTACCTAGGTATTTAGTTTGATGACATCAGTGACGTCAGGCGCGTAGGAACTTCATTTTGAGTGGGGGGGGGGGGGTCAAAAGTATCGGGATCAATGAATGTGAGGAAAAGTTGTCGTCGTTACAAGGAGGTCTGGGGGGCCCGCACCCCAAATTGCCCCGCAGGGCTTTTTTTGAATGTTTGATACAAAAGAATCGAATTTGAAGCTATTTTCACGTACTTTTCAAAGAAATGTACAATGTGTGAAATGCAATATTCTGTGGAAACTTTAGGCAAATGTAATATAATTTGTAGCTATTTGTTTGTAGAGAATACCCATTGGCCCCGCAGGGAATTTTTTGGGTTTTTGATACAATATAATCGAGCTTAAAGCTATTTTGGCATACTTTTAAAAGAAATTTAAAATGTATCAAATGCAATATTCTGTGGAAATTTAAGACAAATGAAATATAATTTTAAGTAACTATTTGTTTTTATAGAATCCCCATTGGCCCCGCAGGGAATTTTTTGAGTTTTTGATACAAAAGAATCGAATTTGAAGCTATTTTGTAGGGCTGTGCAAGTCTCGAAAGTTCTCGAATCTCGAATAGGAAACTCCATAACGATCTCGATCGTTTGTTCAAATTACCATCTCGAATTTTCAAGTCTCGAGCATGATAGCATCTCAACTAAGAGCCATCAAGATTCCCAATTTTTTGTTCTTTTTACAGGACTACGCACGCTAACACTCTTTGTATCGTCCATTAATTTGATTTGTATTGTTTTATATATAAAGTAGACTGTTCTGCATACTATCAAATGTTATTCTTGTGTGGCTGGACAATTTGCATTGTGTTTTTCTTCCACCAAAAAAAATCTTTTTATAAAAGTATAATCTTGCTCGAATATTCTCGATCTCGAAGGTAAAATATCTCGCTCGATCTCGCTCGACTTTTATGAAATAATCTCGATCTCACTCGACATGAAAAATTTCAATCTCGCACAGCCCTACTATTTTGGCATCCTTTTCAAAGAAATTTAAAATGTGTGATATGCAATATTCTTGGGAAACTTTAGACAAAATGCATTATAATCTGTATACATTTTGTTATTCGATAAAATCCCTAATGGCCCCGCAGGGAATTTTTTGAATTTCTAGTAAAAGAGAATCCGATCGCTATATGAATCGATTTTGGAATTCCTTTGAAAACGGTTGCAATAACCAATGAGCAATATGAAAAATCTGTATATGTTTTGGTATCATAGGATGATAGGATGATCCTCATATCATGAGGATGATCATGTTGGACAAGAACTCATTTGTAAATGATTTATTGTCTCATTGGATAATACCTCTGTTCAATTAGTTTTGCAAAACTTGGGAAAATTTTGAGAATTCAACCTCACAATGGAGCAAATCTGTGCATTTTTGGATATCTTTATCAAAATTTTTGTATATGTGGGGGTTATATCTGGGGGTGTCAAGATAAAAAGTGGGGGGGTCATTGACCCCCACTCCCCCCCCCCCCCCCCCACCCCCCCTTCCTACGCGCCTGAGTGACGTAAACTCGAACATTCATTATCAATCTCACTCTCAACCCTAGTGTTTATCCCTTTGCTTTTGTTGCACTAAGCTATAACAAATGAAAAACTTATCTTTTTCACTTGAATTTGTTATTTAAGGAGGGATCTCCGAATTTCACTTATGTATTCCCACAAATAAGTGATACGTGATGGAGCCACTTCTGGCAAGATGGCTACTATCAGGTCCACATATTAATTTGTTTGTTTTTACATTTCGTGTTTCCATAAAGCAGTGAAAAAACAAAAAAACAAATGAAATTGATATTTAGCTATAAATTTACTTTCTTGACCATAACAAACAACTATATCAAATATTTGTATTTATATTTATGCAAATGAGCCCTTGATAGCCGCCATTTACCTAGTACCACAAAATCCACCAGAGGTCAGTTGTGTTCCTTATTTTCTCGAATAGAAATCGTTCAAATTTTGCAAATAAATAGATTCTTATGTTCTGCATCATAATATGGTGAGAAAAAGTGGTCAACGTGAACTAATTTTCGAGATATATCGCTTCAAAGTTACAGTTTCTTTCTCATTTTAACATTGCGACCATACGGAAAAAGTCATGCTGATATTTTTAAAAGCGTATTTGGCTGCTCTCCCACCTATATAATTTTTTGAAAAACTACTATAGCGTGTATCAGATGCAATATTTTATGATAACATTTTTAAATGTATACCTTCGTAGACGTTTTACCGAGCTATGAGGGTTTTACTGCCTTATTTTTACGTTTTTCCATCTGAAAAGTGCAGTTTTACATGTGAAAGTGTGTTGCCATGGTAAAACGGCCTTCTAGAAATTTTTTTTGTAGAAATTTCCAGAAGACCGTGATTATATCACTCATCCCTCCTTAAATGCTAATGACAGGAGCCGCCTAGGTGTTCTCATGTGCAAACTGGCAAAGAAATATATTTTCATGTTAAATGTCAGCTATAACTTATAGATATTCATTTTGGATTTTCTGAACCCTGGCCTGCTCGGATCAATTTTAATAAAAATTTAATTCATGAACTAGTAGATTGTCAGTGAATAAGTTTAAAACTAGGCTATTATTGCATGTCCATGCCTTCTTTCTTTGACAAGTTCCTGTGCGTTATGAAGTATTTCTCATATTGTGTGGCTAGTCTACTGTCTCTACTCTTGTGTCTGCTTTTGTATTTTGTCAATGCAAATAAATAAAATAAGAGCATCTACTGCCAACTTCGGGTAACTCCTCGCTAAACTGGTCATTTTTTACTGACTTTTTCAGCGTGAAACATGTAGGTTTCTTCTCGTATCTTCTTGGATTGGCAATTGTTTGGCAGGCTTACTGGCGCCTGTTGGCTGACAAGTGTCAGTCAGATCTTTCCCTGTGGCTCCACCTGGTTGCACGGATGTTGGTTATTGGTGCCGTGTCGACAGCAGTATATTTGTCTGTCTTCTACATTCATTTCGCTGTGCTCATAAAAGCCGGGCCACATGACAGCGTTATGACAAGTGCATTCCAAGCCAGTCTTGAGGTATTGTTTAAAAAAATCATTAATTATTTTAATATATTTATTATTTTGTAATTTTTAATTTTAATTTTGGTCTTACTTTTCATTATTAAGTTAACCTATTATATCTATGTAATATATTGTATTATTTGAATATCTTGGCTACCTAATCATACCCAGCAAACACAAGGTTGTACCTGGGACCTCCCCAGTCCCTCCTAATTAAGGATGTAGGATATCCCCAGTCCTTCCTAAAATGATCCTAAAAGCCTCCCCACAGCTTCCTAATGGGGATCCTAAATGGCTCCCAGGTACATCCTGGGGAGGGAGGACCATCCTAAAAAAAGGAAGGTCTGCCTTTTTTTAGGAGGAATTCTGCCTTTTTTAGGAAGAATTCTGCCTTTTTGAGGATATCCATCTCCTAAATTAGGACATAATTTCCTAGATTAGGTAGATCATTTTCCACGATATTACAATTGAGTGCCTTTTCAAAATGCCTTATTTAATATATTTAATACACGACAGAGCGATATAATATATAGATCGATAGATATACACCAACACTGACAGGACAGGGGTATAGGCTCACTCCACCAAAAAAGTGAAGCATTTTTGCATCACTTGCGGGACACCGACAACAAACACCAACATGACAGCGTCAGATCAGCTGCTATCATTCATTTCTTTGAAGGAATTTATTCATTTATAGTTTGAATGCATCATACCTACAAATAATATGGATCGGAGTGCAGGGACAACTTGCAGGGGACAACTACTGAAGAGGAAATACACTTTTGTCCTATCATGTAAAGCAACGTGTCTCATTTTGTTACAAATTCTTATAATTTTTGCCAGATTTTGGTAATAATAAAACTTACCTACTTAAAACAAACAATAAAGATATCTGAGTAAAACATAAATCTAAATTGAAGTTGAAGGGCAGAGTACTCTGTTGACAGCTAACGAAACCTATAAATATTTCAATAGCGGCCATTTTTAGTGTAATATATCCTAAAAAAAGGCAATTGCCTAATTTAGGGAGGACCGTCCTAAAAAAAGGAAGGTCTGCCTTTTTTAGGAGGTATTCGGCCTCTTTTAGGAAGAATTCTGCCTTTTTTTAGGATATCCCTCCCTAAATTAGGCAGTTGCCATTTTTAGAATAAGCCATCAAGAATTTGGAAGATTCCTCCTTACTAGGATGTACCAGGGAGGTCCCCAGTACATCCTTGTAAGGATATCCCTATTTAAGGAGCATCATCCTAATATTAGGACTTCCCAGGGAGCTCCTGTGTTTGCTGGGTAGTTGTCTATAGGACGATGCGAAGATAGGACGATCGGTCGGTCACTTTTGGCGCTAGCGTCGAGGGAGGTCACTTTTAAATCAAAGGATTTCTTGCTACACAAACCATATTTTCATAAGAATTGAGAAAAAGAATTAAAAATTGATGTTGATGTTTGGTTATTTACCGAAATAGTGGATAATTATTAGATATTGTAGTGTAATAATGCTATTTTGATCCTGTAAATGACATCTGTCAGTATTTTGTTTTTGTTTCCAAGGCTCTCTTGAAGACTCATGGCAAATGGAAACAATGAAACAACTGAGGGGGGGGGGGGGGGGGGGGGGGGCAGTGCCCTATCAGTGGATTTGTATGTAGGTACTATGTATGGTAATATTGTTTTGTCTTCTCGTTATTTCATGGATTTTGATTTAGACATTGCAATATCTTCTTATTTTCAAACATATTATAATACTAGAGTAAAAAATGGATATATTTAAAAAGTAAGTACATCTTCTTATGCCTGTCAAAAATGTTTCGCGCGTTGTAATTTTCAATTTTGATGGACCTTGGTTTTGACCTGTCTCGATGCTAGCGCCATGCAAGCGGGGGAAAGTTTGGCCAGTGCCCTATCAGTGGATTTGTATGTAGGTACTATGTATGGTAATATTGTTTTGAATTCTTCCAGACTATTAGAAATAGAATAGAATGTGTAGTATTTCCTTTTTAATTTTGTAGACTAACTAAATTAATGTCTGATTAGAGATTGGTGGGTAAAATGTTTTCATTAAGGTCCTAGGGGGGAATAAGGCCCACCTTAATTGTTTTGATAGATATTTTGGAATGGACGCACAAATAATGTGCAAACACAAGTTAATATTGACCATTGATCTATTGTGGTCAAGTTGATATTGAATTTGACCAAACATAATTATTCTAATAGTATAAAAATTGACCTTGAAAAAAAGTTTACCTGTGGGCCTTGTTCCCCTCATGTGTGGGGAACAAGGCCCTCCTATAGTAAACCACTAATCAGAATGTTGAGCCCATATACAATCATCCCCATCATCTGTCTTCAAGCCCACACATTCATAATGATAGCAAATATGACAATCTATGCACATTCATATGCTTTCATAACAGTTCATTTCCGCATATCGCACAGCCACGACTCGGTGACAGAATTTAGACAAAGAAATCACCATTTTCATCATTTTTCTCATTTTTCTTAGTCTGGTTTCAAAACGGTTTGGACTATCGACACAAAACTTCGCTAACACACCAAACTAGTGGTACTTTACAAACGAGGATTCATAAATTGTGCCCCAGATTTCAGACTCCTGAGATATTTAGAGTGGGCCTTGTTCCCCACTGGGCCTTATTCCCCCCTAGGACCTTATAATTTTAAATTGAATTCTGAATAATTCCAATATTTTTAGACTCCGATACGAATTCTTGCTATTTCGATTCCTTGAGTATTATTATTAAGAATGAATGAACTAATTAGTTAGTACTAATATTTATTTGTGCTATTTATATAGTATTTTTACTGAAGGGCTAAGGAGTCAGTATCGGCATAGGAATCGGTATCACCACATTCCTACTTTGTACCTAGGTATGCATATTTTAATGCTTTGACCAATTTTGATAGAATTGGTATTACGCAATAATATCCCCGTTTCATTTTATAATGTTAGTATTCATAAAAACTTTTGGATCCATTCCTTTTTTCGCTGAAATATGTTTTGTTGAAAGATTTCAAATTTGTAATTTCAAGATGTGAATTAATAAGAATAGATTGCAGGGCATCAGAAATGTACAAAAATGAAAACCACAATCTTGGCAGAATTAAAGTAGAGGCATTATTAGTCGACGTAATTCAAGTCAGTGACTTGATGTATAATTTACAAATCAATTAAATAAATATTAGACTAACACTAATGTATTTTGCTTTGTTGATGTATTTTATACTAATAATTTCTGTATAGAAATATGATATTTTATCAAGAAATTGATATCATTTTAAATCATTTCTAGTACTACGAAATAAGTACTTTACTTGATTTTCAGCAGTTTCTAATAGAAACAGGCGAAATCAGTCTGTTTTTGCAGATTATCTCTTTATTTAATCCCGTAACACAACATTTGAAAACGGTTAAAATTATCAGAAAAACACAAGCTTTCAAATGATTTCAACATTTTAAATGTGTATTTTATCTTTCAATTACTGCAGATGATATAAGTTAAATTTTGACACCCGTCCATGTTACCTTACGAGAAATATCAAGATTATTTTTCAAGATATCTCTTAAAATCATCCCGTAAAACATGTTTTTGTTTCAGTATTTAAATTTGTTATTGTTTGAGGTATATTTCAAGAAAATTTGAAGAATTTCTATTTAACAAGGACTTTTGGTGGAAGTACTTTAAGAAATCTAAAAGTAGTACATAGGTATTAGGTACATACATACCGTGTACACACATCTGTGCTTTAATATAAAATCTTGTTGTGACAGGGGGGACTGGCATCAATAACAAAAGGTCAACCTCTGGAAGTGGTGCATGGCTCACAAATCACTCTGCGCCATGCGCATGGCACCCCATGCTGGCTGCACTCTCATTCCGCTGTCTATCCAGTGCTGTATCCTGACAAACGAGGCAGTTCACATCAGCAGCAGGTAAATACGCCGTGCAACGTTCACCGTTATGTTCTTCTCTCAATCGCGCAATCTACTAGGTTCCTCATTTAAATACCCTCATCATTGTTCATCATTGCTTGTAGCATTACCAAAGTCTTTTTACACAATAAATAAAATTATTAGGGCTTCAAGACTTATCTTTTGACTTGACAGACTATCACATAGATGTTTTTTTTTAGTTAATAATAATAATAATAATGTAATTTATTGAGCACATAAAATAGGTACATAATTGGTCTGTATTCAACAATCGAGTCGTTGATCTTCCATACATCCATCTCTTCTCTTCAGCTGCTTCACATCTTCACCATTTACCTACTTCTTCTTAATTCATAATAGTCATTAAAATTGTGCTTCAATATCAGTGGTAATATTGGAAGAACATCCAAGCATTTGCTTTTTAGCTGAGGGAAAACCACTGAAAAAACATTCTCAGCAGGATGTAATCTTGATTCTCGTCTTCCAATATCATTACTTCACGAATTCTCTTTCTTGAATGATAGCGAGTTTATCCTTAACGAGCGTCTTGAAAGCTTTTAAACTTAGGGTCTGCTCTTCTGTTGTTGTTGTGTTGTATGCTACTGAGGCTGAATAGGAAAAACAGTTCTTGAATTTTTTACTTCGATGAGTTCCAAAGTCTAGCTTATCTTTGGACCGCGTGTCTCGTAGGTGAATATCACGACGCTTTCTCAACTTATCATTTAAATACTTTGGCTCTCCCGTTCTCAATATCTTGTGCGTTGCGCATGTTAAATGTAGGCTTCTTCTCGCTTCCATCTTTAGCCAATGAAGTTTTTGAATGTAGGGACTTATATGGTGTCTTCTCTTAATATTGAATACAAACCTAGCACAAGAATTCTGGACTTTTTGAATACGACCTACATCTTTCTTCGAAATACACGGTCCGTAAACGATGTCACAGTAATTCAAATTAGATATTATAAGTGCCTCAACAAGCTTGCTTTTTGTTGATCTTGTCAGAATTTGTTTAAATCTTTGCATTGTTCGTAGTTTGCCGTAAGCTTTGCTATTTGCTTTCTGAATATGATCTGAGTAAGTCATTTGGCTGTCCATTATCAAACCTAAATTCCTTGCATTTTCTGAAGTGGGAATAATAGAACCATTTATATGTAGTTTAAATTCACTATTAAGTATTTTGATCCGTTGACATTTGTTCCCTATAATCATTGATATGGTCTTCGAAGTGTTTAAAGAGAGTCCTTGACTTTCACTCCATGCAGCAATAGACTGAAGATCTTCGTTTATTTTCTCTTGTGCTGCAGCTAGATCTTGAGGGCGAAAGGTATATAGAAGCTGGGTATCATCTGCAAATTTGTGTATTTTGCAGTGTTTCACACTCTCATCGATATCAGTTGTGTAAACTATGAACAGTAGTGGAGCGATACTTGAACCCTGTGGTACTCCTGTTCTATTTTCCCTTGACATTGATACGTTATTAGCTGATAATTTTACCCGTTGTTGACGTCCGGTGAGGTAACTTGCAAACCATTTAATTGTCATCTCTCCCACTCCAAGATATGTGAGTTTAGCCAGTAGGAGTTCATGATTGATAGAGTCAAAGGCTTTTGTAAAATCTAATAATATAAGACTTGTAACCATTTTCTTCTCCATTCCCTTGATCGCTTCATCAGTTACATCTAGAAGTATTGATGTTGTCCCACGATTTTTCCTGAATCCTGACTGACTATTAGATAATAATTGCAGTTCTTCTAGGTATGCAGTCAGTTGCTTCACAACAATTCTTTCTAGTATTTTGGACATTGTAGTGAGAATACTAATGGGTCTAAGGTCTTAGGTCTAAGGTCTTTTACTTATACAATATACATCATGCTCAAAAATTGCACATTTAATCTGTAATATATCTTAGGATCGGATGCACAATTTTTGTGTCATTAATAATGGGCCCGCATAGATGAGTTATCACCATGATGAGTGATACTTAAACATACTGTCAAGTAGGGCTGTGCGAGATTGAAATTTTTCATGTCGAGCGAGATCGAGATTATTTCATGAAAGTCGAGCGAGATCGAGCGAGATATTTTACCTTCGAGATCGAGAATATTCGAGCAAGATTATACTTTTATAAAAAGATTTTTTTTGGTGAAAGAGAAACACAATGCAAATTGTCCAGCCACACAAGAATAACATTTGATAAGTATGCAGAACTATCTACTTTATATATAAAACAATACAAATCAAATTTATGGACAATACAAAGAAAGTTAGCGTGCGTAGTCCTGTAAAAATAAAAAAAAATTGGAAATCTTGATGGCTCTTAGTTGATATGCTCGAGACTTGAAAATGCGAGATCATAATTTGAACAAACGATCGAGATCGAGATGGAGTTTCATATTCGAGATTCGAGAACTTTCGAGACTTGCACAGCCCTACTGTCAAGTGACTGGCTTTAAGCATTGTAATTAGGTATGTTGGAAAATATTATATTAAATAAAAAATTATATGATTTTCTTTAAACCTTGTAGGTAATTATAGGTATTGAAAATTTTTATTAAAAGAAAACACTATTGGACATTAATATTGGACAACATTTTTTAAATAAGGGACAGTGTTGCGACTGCAACTGAGAACTACATGAAAATAATAATGATAGAAAAATTCTGTAAAATTAAAATTCAATACGTACCTACTACATAGATTACTGAATCAATGGGGTTGTTCACTGCCATTTGCTCTCACTCGCAGCGCTAGCGGCATTGGAGGTGTCTCTCTCTGATTGGTTGGTCTCTGAATCCAAGATCTCTGAATCAAACTCCTGCCAAGGTTTAAAAATATTCCATTCCATTCCGCTCTGCATTTTGATTGGCTCTCTCTCGGCATTTTGATTGGTTCTTATTACGGTTAGGACAGGAGCGCCATCTACAATAGTTTTGCGTGAGCAACCCCATTGAAAGATAGGTTTTATTGCGTAGGACCTCAACTGAATGCATCATGTGTATTTGCACAGGTCACATGCTACACTTTCAAGGATGTGAATAACTGGTGGCTTGTGAAGAGGCCCGAACGCAATGACTTCGTTGTCTCCGAGCCACTGGACAAGATCAAACACGGAGATGAAATTCAACTGGTTCATGGAATCACTAACAGAGCCCTTAACTCTCATGATGTGGCCGGACCAATGACGGCAACTAATCAGGTCAGTAATGCTTGGAGCCAAACATATGGCTCTGGTAATATTTCTCGTATCATCCAGTTATTGATTAACACATCATGTCTATCTATAGGCAAAAGAGAAGGTGACTGAAAAACATCCAAAATATCTCGATCTGTACAAATTCTAGCGAAACTTCTGCATGAATACTTTGCTCTTTGTAGATCAAATTGAAATACCTATTGTGTTGGTGTTTATTTCTTATTTATAGATTTGACTGTGTACAACATAATATTATGTGTATGGTATGCCTAATTGACCTCTAATGGGAGAACAATTAGGTAACTTGAAATGAAAGATTAGTTAGCTTGAGAGAACTTGAGAGAACATAACTAGTTAGCTTGAGTTATGCAAATAAAAACTATTCATGCACAATGCCAAGGCAGTGCTGAAGTTGCAAGTCTACATGATTAGACTCTTGGTTTGCCTTGCAAGGCACCTTTTTTATGCTGTAGCAGGAGAGACTTTGCTGCTTTTTCTTGCACTTTTTTTGATACGATTGGAGACGAAATGGTTTGACGAAATTTTTAAATTTTAATCATGATTAGATGAAAGATAAACTAAGGATTATTACTAGGGATGTTCACGATTACGATTTAATCGAATCGATTAATCGATTATGACATTGAAAACGATTAATCGATGTTAGAAAAAAAAATCGAATTATCAATTTGAATTTGCTGCCTTGAAAATGGTTGCACTTAACAACATCTAAAATGGCTGGCTTCATTCTGTCAACATTTTTCTTTGTGTGCGTAATATTTTAGTGATAAATTCATGTTTGTGTGTATTTTTCCAAGTTTCAGTGTATTTCTCATTCGCATTACCAAGTGATGATTGAATGATGAATGAATTCGGCACTTTACAGCGTCTTTTAAGTAAAAATGAATGACTTCCCAAACACATTTCTTTGTTGAGGTTAATATTGCCGTAAAAGATGATATGATGACCACCCTGAACATGATGATATAGTTATATATCAAAACGATTTAATTCGATTATTTAATCGATTTAAATTACGAAAATCGAATTATTAATCGATTGAAATAAAATAATCGTTGAACACCCCTAATTATTACTTTGTATATTGATTAGGATTATTACTTTGTGTATGTTGATTACTTGATTAGTAATAATTAGTTTATTTTTGGTGAAAAATTAGCTATTTTCTTGTCTCAATGGGTGTTGTATAAAATTTAATTTTAAAAATGTGCCAAGTAACGGGCCCAAAAATAGCAATGTTTTGTGGAAGCATTTCCTTCTTTAATCGGTCCCTTCATTCATGGATTCACCATAATTTGCAGAAATCAGTGCTAAGGCAAGCAATACTAACATCTCGAAATAAATTAATTTACTGAAATAATATTCCTAATACTATATACATCTTACATAGTACCTACTAAAATGAACTTATATATACCTACTTCTGAAGTACCAACATACTAAATATAATTTCATATATTTATAAATATAAAATACTCTTCCGTCTTCTAAACCATCCAGAGATTTTTTCAATACCTACATTCATCATTAATTTTGCTTTTGGCACCCACTTGTTGGCAGAGCCCTGTGCTGCCACATAGCTTGCACACCCCTTGTTACTACTGACTATATAGGTAATTAAAACTCCTTAGATACTACACTTAAAAACCAACCAATATGTAGTTTGTAATTTGATTGCAGGAAGTGTCTTGCTACATTGACTACAATGTATCCATGCCCGCACAGAACTTGTGGCGAGTGGATATCATGAACCGAGACCAAGTGGGTGAGGTGTGGCATACTATCGAATCACTGGTGGGTTTATTTTCAATAACAATTCACAACATAGAAGAAGGCATTAAAAATATACAGTTGATGCAGTCACTGCAATGTGAACACATTGGGATTGTGTTACATACATGTAACACATATTCCTATTTATGGATATCCTATTTCCTATCATGATATCAGATATACCTGTTGTATTGTCTGGAGCTACCTGTTTTAGTTTACCTGTCTATACAATATGAACACAATCTGTGTATGGAAATCATGTACATATTACTTCTTAGTAGGATAGTACATAAAGAAGTAGGTAGTAGGACCTACCATGAAATATTCTATTTTTGTTTATCCATATTGCCAACTCTGGTCCAATATTGAAAACTATGTATTGTACTTATTGACACTTGTTAATTAGGTGCGGTTAGTGCACGTGAACACAAGTGCCGCACTCAAGTTCAGTGGACGCCAGCTACCTGATTGGGGATTCCACCAGCATGAGATTGTTGCCGACAAGGTCATTAATCAGAACGACAATGTATGGAATGTGGAAGAGCATCGCTACACAAAGAGTAAGTAAAAATTATAAATTATTAAACCAATATAATTTAAAATTATATTCCTTTTTGTGCGCTACAATCACTTGGGAGGTTTACGACTAGGTACAATTATACAATTTAATAGGGTTGTGCGAACCTTGATTTTTCAAGTCGAACCGAACCTCGAACCGAACCTTGAAGTGTTCCAACCTTTTCGAACCTTTACAGGTGTATAATCGATTTTTGCTTTCAGTGCTACCAAACAACTTTCAATGAAATCCAAAGGATGAAAGTGAATGGATACATAACACACTTGAATGGATTTATCATACATACTATTTGCATTTCATTTTCAATAGGATGCTGGACAAAATCTTAAAGAAAGTTATGTGTTTAACACGTTCTGGCTGTTTTCAAAATGCTTCCAGATACCTATTGCTGCTGACAGAGACAGGTGTTGTTTAAAATTGTAATGAAGTGTTTTTTTTATACTATCAATTGTTGTGTTGCAATTTGTTCTTGTAAGCTTGCACCTTGCCTAAAAACGGTTCTTTGTTTCATCAACTAATTAAGGCCCATGCACAATTGACATAACCCGCAGCCGTAACCCGTAACCCGCAACCGCAACACGCAACCCGTATCACTATCAGTGCACAATTGACATAACCAAGACGTTACGGACCAAAGAAACCAAAGCATATAGAGTGAAAAAATACGACGCATTCATCACGGCATCATTGTTCGCAAGGCACGGCTTCCTCTTCGTCAGACATAAATAAACAAGAAAAGAACGAAAAATCTAGGAAAAATAATGACAACACAGTTTTGGCGGCTGGGTTAGGTTATGCTGTTGTAAGTAGATGGTAGTTTGACTTTGATTTTAACGTGTGATATTTGTCTATTTCCGTTTCCGGTTTTGTTATCTCATTCTGATTGGCTGCCCGTCAGAATGTGGGCGTGGCCTGACGTAGCTTACGTAAAATTGTTGAATCTTGGTCAAGTCTTGCGGGCTACGGTCTACGGCTGCGGGTTGCGTGTTGCGGGTATGTCGATTGTGCGCGGGTGCATTGGTATGCATTGTTTCAAATTTTCACGCAGTTGCGCTTACGGGTTGCGGCTGCGGGTTATGTCAATTGTGCATGGGCCTTTAGGGAGGAAGGTAACGAAAATGATGTCAATAATTTTATGCAAAATGGGCTAATAGTACTCATCATGACGCGAGACCGAAAATAAATATAACTTATTTAGGATCATCAACATCACTAATATTTACATGTATTTATGACATAATAATGTAAATTTCGTGAATAACAAACCTTTGAACTGAAACATAGTTAACTAAAGATCAGTGTTGGGGAGGGAACTTTTAAAAAGAACGCGTTCCTAGGAACGCGTTACTTTTTTTGCGAACTTTTGAGAGAACGCGTTCTTTTTTGTATACAAAGAACGTGAACGTCAAACGTTCGTTTTAACCACGAACGTTTCGATCAAGTTCGCTCTTTCCTACTGAGCACTAAGCAGTCGAATCGGAATAAAGTCCGAGCCGATCCGAAGATTTCCGTGGATTGGTTACTATGGCGAGGGTAGTTTGAGGCAGGTGTGGAATGGGAAGTAGGGGGCCCTCTTAGATTCTTCCCAGTTCCATTTAAGTTTCACGCGTAGTTAATTATATAGTTATTTTTTTTTTAAAAAAGAACTTTTAAAAGAACTTATATTCGTTTTTTTAAGGAACGTGAACTTTTACTACACATGCTTAAAATAAAGAACTTGAACTTTTAAAAAGTTCAAATATTTGGACGTGAACTGAACTTTTAAAAAGATCGTTTTAAAAAGGAACTTCCCCAACACTGCTAAAGATTGATTACTACAGAAGAATATACGCGATTTTGCGTGAAAAATGACGCCATTTGAGGTTAAAATCTCGAATTCAGAAAGCTGTGGTGACGCGCGGGAAAAAGGGCGGGAAGGTTCGAAATGGTTCTATTTCGAACTTCTCATAATAATTTTCGAACCTTCAAAACCAGTTCGGTTTGGTTCGGTTTTCGAACCGGTTTGCACACCCCTACAATTTAATCTTCAGACATTTTCAGAATTTCAGAATTTGAACTTGCAACTTATTCTCTAGAGAAGTTCTACTGTTTTATACATGATATGTGTACAGCCAGCACACAATACTCACACCCACACACAGGTGTACAGTACCTGGACACGTTCATTACCTCAAAGTCCAGACACGAAGCAACCCAAACTGCATAGAAGGCAGTAATGTGTAGCCTAACCTCTGGCAAAGAGGTTAATCAATGTTAAAATGTTATTAAACTACTGCCATATGTGTTTTGTGAGCTTGCGTGTCAATGCGAGAACATGGGGACCCCTGGCTGGCTTCTATTGACGCTCACTGTACATTGCATACAGCAGACCCGTGTTATGCCTAATGTTGTTGTTTTTGTGGCAGATCAAGACTTGAAGGACCGGGAGAAAGAGCTGGTGTTGGCCGAGATGATACCGACACATGTGACAGCTATGAGCTTCTGGGACAAACTCACCGAGCTGCAGCTCAAGATGTTTGCCAGCGTTGAGAAAGTGCAAAACCACATGTACAGCAGCGACCCACTCGAGTGGCCTTTGATGACGAGAAACATGGCATACTGGGTTAGTTTGCACAATTCAGATATTGATTATAGTCTGGAACACTATTTTTGAGATTG
Source organism: Leuctra nigra (assembly GCA_934045905.1). Classification (NCBI taxonomy): domain Eukaryota; kingdom Metazoa; phylum Arthropoda; class Insecta; order Plecoptera; family Leuctridae; genus Leuctra; species Leuctra nigra. The sequence goes on from OW203761.1 coordinate 14,261,302, forward strand.
TTCAAGTGCTCTTATAGTTCAGCGTGACGTCAAAGTGATGTCCTGCTGAACGAAATAGCATTCTTTCTACCACATTAGTTTATTATTTTGTTTGAGGTCTGACGTCAGGCAGCTGTGAATAGGTATGAAATGTGTCTCGAACGATTTCAAAAATACCCTGGGTATTTGTTTATCTTGACGTAAAATGTAGGGAATCCCTCATTTGGGAAGGTGTTAAGTAGGAGCCATTAATTAGTGAATATCTCACTGGTGTTTAAGAAGGAATCTTTGATTAAGAACGCGCTTGCCGACTGGTATTAGGATACTGGGATTCTTCATCATCCTTATGTGAGAGATTCCCTAAAAGTTCTATCATTATCAACAATCCCCTTCTAGCTCAGAAGTAAAGCATAGTCATCGAGAGAGATGTATTTATGTTGTCAAATGTAGTCGAAGCGCTTCTGTCTTCGTGTATAGGTCAGACACTCGGACTCGTAAGAGTTGTATGGCAACCCATTGCTGATTCAGAGTGTAACCTCGTAGCTTAGGTAAAAGCATAGGGCCGGTAACCCGAGGATCTTGGTTCAAATCCCAGCCGGGGTGCGTATTTATATATCGCTGGTTCCCAGGCGCGTAGGAACTAAATTTGCAAGGGGGGCGGAATATTATTGCAAAAGAACTTTAGCTCCAGTTACTAGTGTCTGTGAAGACAATCATCTTCATGATTGACTGGGGGGAGGGCTCCAGAAAAATGTTGAATTTCAAGTAGGTATAAATTTGGTGCATTTTTATGCGATGTAACCCTTTTAAATCATATTATTTTATCTTGAACTAAATTTATAAGAACACAGGGTGGGGAGTTGAATCAGGGGGAGGGGGGATTTCCCACCATTCCCTCCGCTTCCTACACGCCTGCAGGTTCCTTCTAGTAATTCATTCTTATCTTACGCATCCTACATAAGATTTTTCTGAGCAATTTTATCTGATAATGATAGCGTCCAGCAAACTGTAGTACCTACTTAAATTTTCTATTTGTTCTTTGCAGGTTAGTCCAACTAGCAATGCCCAAATCCATCTACTGGGAAATATTGTGATCTGGATCTCGGGCACTGTAGGCTTACTCATTTATGTTGGACTTCTTGCATTCTATCTGCTACGTAGGAGGCGACTCTGCTTTGACTTATCTGAAGGTGAGCAATTGTAGCTTGATATCGATTTACAATTATTTTATTGCTTATTGAGCGAGCGAAGCGAGCGTTTTCTTTTGGCTCTTTTGGCACGGACCTCTGTTTTTTTTTTGTTTTTTTTCCTGTTACTGACGATATACAGGTCACAGTTTTTTTTTGATCAAGCTGAAATTTTGCACAAATGTACGGATCATTTCTGGGCGTTGCAGACCCTAATTTTTTTGAAATCCATTGACTGGTTCAAATTTTTAAAAAATTATCTTTTGATTGGTTGTTCCGATCAATTTGAAATTTTGACAAGTCATTAGGACCAACAATGTCCCCAATCTTACAAAGTTTCAGCCAAATCCTCTCATTGGTTAAAATTTAAAACCATCTTTACTGTAATTTTTGAAATTTAAACTAGAACCGTTTGACGGATCAACTTAAAACTTTGCATGGTCATTGGGACCAACATTATCTGTGTTTTTGACGATTTTCAGACAAATCTGTGTTTAAATCCAAAAGTTATTGACATTTTACGGACATTTTGCTTGTTGCTATGGATCACGGCAACTTTGACGCCTCAGTTCCAATGTTCCAAGGTAGTTAGAACAGAAACTTTCAAACGCATAATTATGACACTAATAATCAACAGATCGATCTGATATTTTGTAAACACACTTATATCATATGAGTGGTCCCAGGTGTATTTTTTGAACAAGATACTGTGATTTTTGAAAATTAACAAGGAACCATTCAATCATAAAGGTTCAATCGATCAACTTAAAACTTTGCATGGTTATTGGGACCAATATTTTTGGAATTTTTGAAGATTTTCATACAAGTCTGTGATGAAATTGTTAATTGAAGAATTATTATTGGCTTTTAATGACATTTTCAATAGACAGAATTTCGGTTCGAGGTGTTGCCGTATCCGTGCTCGCTCATCAACGTGTTACACAGAGCATTTTTCTACTAATAACTAGCAAAATGTTATGTGTAACTATTGATCAATGAAAGTAAGATATTTGTATTGCATACCTCAATTAATGTGGCGGAATTGCTGCTTTATAGAGCTTGGAAACAGGTGTCAAGAAAACCTTTTCATTTGTTAGTGATCAAGGTGCAGTTCATAATTATTAATAATAATAATAAACTAGGAAAACGCTCAGTGTAACGCGTTGATGAGCGAGCACGGGTACGTGCAAATTCTCGAACAGGAAATGCGTACACAACGCATAGAAAACATATACCTACATCCATATTGAATAGAAATATGATCACTAAATCAACATAAAACATAAAACATAAATGCTTTTCATCGAAACTTGAAAATAGCATCTAAGCACCCTGGTAAATATAGTAAAATCAGATGATTCATTTCAATTGGCACTGGAAAACATTCATTTCGATACTTCATTCACGGCAGAGAGATATATATAGATCTAGTGGAGCGGTCGCTCCACGCCAGCCAAGTCGTACGGCGCGCGCACACTCTCATTTAAAAAGGCTGGAGCAACCCACTTTTACTGTAAGCATCAAAGTGGCATTTTCGGCCTACTGGATCTTAAAATTGGGAAATATCACATTGTTGCGAAATATCTTAATTTCGAGCTATGGCCCACCCTACAACATATACCAAATTTGGGAACAATAGGTTACGCCCTTTGCGCGCTAGAGGGCCGTGAAAACAGTGTTTTAGGGCGGTTTTCATAATAATAATAATAATAATCTCAGTAGTAGTCTCCTGGAATTCAAATTCGGTAACAAGGCCACAGCCTAAACGGCTGAACCGATTGATCTCACATTTTTACCACGTGTGCACTTTTGGCGTCTGATTTAACCTTCACCCCATGAATTTTTTGTGCCGCCATTTTGAAACCGGAAGTGACGTCATATCTCAACAACGGCTAAACCGATTGGAGCGAAAATAGCGCCAAACGATTCGGATGGTGAACTATATGCATTATCAGTAGCAAAAGACTAAACATTTTGTTAACGAAACCGGAAATGACGTCATGAAATTTGAAATACATCGATTGGCATTTCGGCAACAAAGGTTGATCCGATTATTTTGATATTTATGTAACGTATGCACTTCTGATATATCATTTGACTTGTTACAAAACCAACCGGAAGCCGCCATTGTTAAACCGGAAGTGACATCATATCTTAATATTGGCTAAATAGATTTGAACGAAACCAGCGCCACACAATTTAGACGGGCAACTTTATGTTTTATCATCAGTAATATTTGCAGTTTCTTATAGCAAAACCGGAAATGACGTTACACATTTTAAAAATCTCACAAATTTACATTTTGATACAATACATACTATTTGAGACAGCTTATAATAACTTAATAAGATGTTATCATGTGTAAATTAAAATTCAAGGGGTCAGAGATTTCAGCCGCCATTTTGAAACCGGAAGTAACGTTGTATCTCGAAAACTGGTATACCGATCAGTACGAAACTAGCGCCAAATGATTCGGAATGCCATCTTTATGGAATAGGAACAGTCAAAGTAGAATGTTTTTATTTATGAGCCCGGAAATGACGTCATTCAAATTTAAAAATTATTATATTCCCCATTCTATACAATGAATACATATTCAGAAAGACTAAAATGATACACATTAATTGTAGATATAAATTCTATGTGGCAGTGCAGTAAGTTTAGCAGCCATTTTGAAAACCGAAGTGTTATATGCCATATCTCGGAACTGGGTTGGCCGATTGGAATGAAACCTTTGCTATTCTTCACGAAAGACTATACATGAATATACAACAGATTTTCATTAGTAGTAACCAAATCGTAAATGGCGATTTTTTTAAAGGAATTTAGTAATTGTTTATTTCATATGCGTCACAAGTTGTAAATAATAAACTAAAAAAAGGAGTGATATCCCCATAAAAAACACTTCGTGTAAAAATACCAGCCAAGTCTCTTCAACTAAAAAAAAATATATGAAATCTAAAAATTCTGCACTGAAAAGTATTGATATCAAAAAATTTGCCAAGTCAAAACTTTATTTGAAAATCAAAAAATACTTGGCGCATCGATTTTTTAGGAAATTATAGGTATAATATATGTATATGTATATGTATATTTGATGTATATTTTATATCTGGCCAATACTTCTAAGCTATTTATATACACGATGCGCCAAGTATTTTTTGATTTTCAAATAAAGTTTTGACTTGGCAAATTTTTTGATATCAATACTTTTCAGTGCAGAATTTTTAGATTTCATATATTTTTTTTTAGTTGAAGAGACTTGGCTGGTATTTTTACACGAAGTGTTTTTTATGGCGATATAAACTACACTATAGCAGAGGTATTCTCACTCCACCAATGAACGTGAAGCCTTTTCGACATGAGAAATATTGGGGTATCCGGGCATCGTTAGCGCATATATCAGCACTAGTAGTAAAAATATGAACTAACTGCTAAATTTACCCATTGAGCCGTCGTTGCATTTATATGCTATGCACGATGTTCTTTTGTTTTATATCAGATATTTATAATTAAACTATAAAATGAACTATACAACCATTAAATATCGTCAAATAACAGCTATTCTGCGTGCCAGCAGGCACATCAAGTAGCGGTTGAGCCATCGTTAGAGAATGGTCATCAAGTAGTTCACTCTTCACGCTATAGACGTCGCTCAAATCACGGGGTACTACCAGATTTCCCCAATCACAGGGTCTAAAAAGGCTTCACTGCGGTCAATGTTATCGGTATAGGAGTGAGACAACCGTCTCTACTAGTATGAATGTAGTAATGATGTCTATGAATCTTGCTTCATTACTGACAGATATTAAAAATGTCAATAAGTTCATACGTTCTTAACTGATTGGGATGACATTTTGTAAAATAAGAGACAATGTTGGTCTTAATGATCATGCAAAATATGAGTTTGATCAGAATTATCGAAGACCGTTTTCATTTTTCAGCCTATCAGGAGATATTTATTTAAATTTTAACCAATGAATGGATTTCAAAAAAATTAGGTTCTTGAAACAGAAAAGGTTGTCTCTACATGTGTGCAAAATTTCAGCTCGATCGAAGAAAAACTGACCTGTATAGCCAAAATATGAGTTTAATCAGTTTTATCGAAGACCATTGTCATTTTTCAACCTACCATCAGGAGATGTTTATTTAAACTTTAGCCAAAGAATGGATTTCAAAAAATTTTGGGGTCTGCAAACAGAAAAGGTTGTCTCCACATGTGTGCAAAATTTCAGCTCGATCGAAGAAAAACTCTGATCTTTATATCGTCAGGTAACAGAAAAAAAATAAATAATAATAATCCATCCCTGGTTCCAATTCAATGGGTCAGGGGGTGGGTGTTCCCACCAACACTAGGGCGCAGGACTCCTGGGAACCGGCTGGCCACGCCTGGCGTTTCCTCCTCTTCTTCCTCCTCTTCTTCTTCCACTTCTAACTTTTCCACAAATTCCTTCCACCGTGTTCTGTCCTCCCACTGTCTCTCAGCCTCATAAAAAAAAGCAGAGGTCCGTGCCAAAAGAGCCAAAAGGAGACGCTCGCTTCGCTCGCTCCATAAAAGTAATAGTCATACCTACATAATAACATCTCAATAAAAAAATTAAACTAGGTATATATATGTACTAGATAGGAACTACTACCTAATATTTGAAGTAATAATTTAACGAGCATCTGCTTTTTGCTCTTTTGGCCCGGCCCACATTTTTTTCTTTTACTGACAATACAGGTTGCACCGTTTCTCAGATCGAGCTGAAATTTTGGGCACATGTACGGACCATCTCTGGGGTTTGGTTGGTCTGAATAATTTGAAATTTTGCCAGATCATTATGATCAACATTTTTTAAATCTCTTACAAAGTTTCAGCCAAATACTATAATTCAAAATACTTTTAAAATGTCAATAACTCTTGCTGTTCATGATCATTAGTTTGAAAATGTGTAAAACTAAAATCTGATAAAATATTGGCCCCAATGACCATGCACAATTTGTTTTTGATCAGACAAACCGTTCATATTTACTTTTCAACCAATTGGAGGATTTTGCTCCAAAAATATGTACAATGTACATCATACCTGCACCTGCACGTTACGGCAGGTACGAAAGGGTAATTTCATATCTTTGAGTTTTCTCTCAAATAGCTTTCTGAACTCTGTTTTTTTCCATGTGTGCCAATAATTGATTTACTAAGTACTGTGACCTAGGCAGTGCAGTCAAAAAAAACTGGGAAAGTGCCGTATGTATTGGTAAGAAGAGTGACCACCTTAATGATCCCTTCTTAATCATTTTAACAAGGCATACTTGTTCAGACCAAACAAATATCTTGAAGATTAGTACATAGCTCCTTCAGCTCTGTATAAGAGAGTTTTGAGTTTTTGTAATATTTAATGGTTTTAAATTTGGGCTCAATTTTATATTGATTTCTTGATGAAGTGAAAAGTGACGGAAATGTTCAATTTTTGTTTTACAGAGAACTGGCAGAGCTTTGTAGAAACTGGAGAAGTTTTGCTCACAGGTTTTCTATTCCACTTCGTGCCATATTTTTTTGTCGATCAGACTCTTTTCCTGCATCATTACTTACCGGCATTTGTCTTCAAAGTGCTGCTTTTGGCAGGACTACTGGAACACATCTATCAGATAATAAGGTAAAGTTACTCTCTCACGTGTTTCACGTTTTTGGAAGTGCTTTATTCATCCGAGCAATTGTTTATTGTTTTTGGCCTTTGTCATCCCATTCTTGTCCTCTTGAAAAGGAAGCGCAATGTTTTCCTACATTGTAAGTAGCTTCATATTCAAGAAAGTTTTCAAACTTTTCCCGGCAAAGTAACAACTATTTTATAACTAAAGAAATTTGTTAACTCTTGACTCGGAAATAATCTCAAAAAGGTAAAATTTAACTCAATTTGTGATTTTTTTAATCATCAGATTATATTGCAATACAAACACTCTTGTTCCACTCTACGTACCTACAGTTATATACAGCCTCATGCTCAAAACACAGATTGCAGTTGTTGCGTCTGCAAGTATGGACTTGTGGACGAAACTAGTTTTGAGCATGAGGCTGATAATTGTTATAGGCCTTGTAATACAATAACTAATAACTTCCACATTTCTAATTTTGCAGTGTGTTCCAGTTGCCCCAAGAATAGACCAAAGCAGAAGCTAGTGGCGCCCTCAAAGCGAACTAAAAGGGGGCAGGGCACTATGTGTGACCACTGACCACTCTTAGTACACATGCGGGCATGGCACTTTTATGTCAATCTTAACGAGTTCAGTAAAAGTTATAATAACATCGCGAAATAACAGTAATTGATGCTTATCCAGTGTCAACAATCAAATTCAATCCGCATATTTCATTTCAGCACATATTCATACACATTCTTGTGAAAACTAGATGTTTATTCACCAAAATCACCATTTGACATATTGCATTTGTTTTTATCACGGCCTTCTGAACCATTTCAGAATGAGGCGTCTGACACATTTTTCTTATGCCTCGTACAAAACAATTGCAATCTGTCAAAAGGCGATTTTGGTGAATAGACATCTAGTTCTCGCAAGAATTTGAATGAATATGTGCTGAAATGAAATATGCCGATAGTATTTGAATGTTGACACTGAGGTAAGCTTCAATTTCTGTTATTTCGCGATGTAGTTATAACTTTCAGATTCAGATTTCAGATTCTTTATTTTTTCTTACAGTTCACAGTTGCTATAAAATGTACAATATATATTTGTATACCCTTATAAGAGGCTGTGCATAAAGGACGTCGCGCTTCAGGGGGGGAGGGGGGGTGCACCAGTATGGGACACAGTGTGACAGGGGGGAGAGGGCGGGTCTGGAGGCAGTAGGACGTCACGTTTTGATATATATATTTTCAAGCATTTTAAATTTCAGTTGATACGTCGGGACCGGAAAAAATAGTCTATTTAAGGGGGGGTAGAGATAGATATGTGACGTCCTTTTAGGGGGGGGGGGGGGTCTCGAAAAGTGTGACACAGTGTGACAGGGGGGAGGGGGGGTGTCAAAATATCCCATTTTTAGCGTGACGTCCTTTATGCACAGCCCCTAAGATCAAGTCTTGTGACAGGGCATACCTAACCTTTTACTGAACATACCTTTTACTGAACTATCGTTATACATTTGACATGTAAGTGCCTTGCCTGAATGCAGTGGTTAATTTGAGGGCGGACACGTCCCCTCACTCTTTTTTCAGGGTGGACGCCGTCCGCTCACTTATTTTTCAAAGAAATTTGCTAATAATTGTGTACAAATCGCGTAGAAAAGCACCAAATTTGGTCCTGGAATTCAAAATTTTCCTGGGGCTATGCGCGCCCCGGACCCGCATTATATTTGGAGGCCCTCCCCCCAAACCCCCCATTGTTTTCGTTAGCAAATATGTTTCGCCTGACATCGCCGAACATCTGCCCACTTATTATTTTACAAATTAACCACTGCCTGAATGTCACACATAACTGCTAAGAAAATGGCGGATTGGATTGGGCATGCGCGTTTAGTTTCTGCTTTGTTCTATTGTTAATACTTTTCTAGAAATATATGATCGGAAAATTTTCCGTATTTTTTCAAAGTTTCTTAGCTAGTATTTAATAATTGAAAGGTCATAAAATATAGTGGCATTAAGTTAATAACTGCACATCTCCACTTACCTACCCCCATGAAGAGTATTGGCAGGAAAACACAGTAACTTTGATAAATGAAGATAATTCTGCTATTTTCTGTCATATGTTACCTACTACTTTTCATCCCTTTCTCCCCAAAGGTGTTCAGCAAAAACTGAATGAAATTATGAACTGCCTCCTGGGATGCTGAAGCTGCTTCCTCCCCGTTGTCGTCTTCTTCTTTACTCACGTCTTCACCTCCACCAATTCCTTCTATCTTTCCATTTCTCTCTTCTTAAGGGGGTTGCAACCCGTGGCTGGACAAGTATGGTTCTGATCGTTCTGCACATGTGCAGATACCAATTTTAGCCTTGCACATACATATATTGATAATTTGGTCCATACGCAAGTTCCAGCCACGGATTGCAACCCAGTGCGATACCCCCTTTACTCTCCCCCAATCTTTACTTCTCTCATAAAAATGAATTGATTTTTTACCAGCAATTTACTACACTAAAAAAAATAGGGCAATTCCAAATCGCTAGTGTGCAGTTTGCTTACTAACTCTTTGTTATTCGTTTTTCATCTCAGTGGCTCAACTAGGTTCCGCACAAGTCTGCGCCTGGCATTTAAGTTAATTGTTGCTGCGTGGTTGCTCGCCGTTCTCTCGACATTCCGACGATTTTCCGTGCTGAGTTGCGGCACGACACCTCTGTCAGCCGACGACGTGAGGCAACTGCGGTGGCAGTACAGCTGGGACTTCATTATACATCGACAGTAAGGACTTCGCAAGACTTGAACTATGATTGAACTTTGTGGTGTTTACAACAATTGCCTGATTATATGAGTCTAGAAGCTACCGAGGGGTTGATAACTACTAACCGTTTTAGTGTTCATTTAATTTTTTATCACTCTTTTGATTATATTAAATAACAAATCAATACGTACCTAGTAGGTACCTACGTCCTAACTAGAGGTCAGTACCGAGGTCCAATTTTAATACAAAAAGACTTAAAACAAATTATAATCGGGTATTAATACCTGGATAGTTCAAATGGGTACCTGGATTCGATTTCTAGTCCTAACCAATGTGTTTTGTTTTTCCTCTCAAAATTTATACCTATGAATTTTTCTATATGCACACTGGTACCTATTTTAGTTGCTCACCCTCCGGCAGCTATTTGGCTTTATTATTGCATAATTGAATCTAGGAATCGATTCATAGGCACCATCTCCCATTATATTCTATTTACATCACAATGCAGATATTAATTATGTTTAAACAAAATACTCATGGCAAGCCTCTTGAGTCTTGGGCAAGATGTAAATCAATGATAGATAATCACAACAAATTCTAAATGTACGGTAGGTACTAATTTAGTTTACTAAACCAATCATGATACAATTTTTATAATATGTATGTGTTGGGCACTAGCAAGAGAATACTGTTTGATTATCTGTAATGCAATGCAAGTAGTACCTAGCATTATTACATCACCATTAGATGCTAGGTATTCAGGAATTGTTGCTTGCTTGAGGGTTAACCAATGAAACAAGTTGGCGCGAATTCCATAGCCAATAAGATTCACTAATTTCCACTAATCATCGAGAGTTAACTTAATCCAGAGTTGGTCCTACCCGGCCTAAGTGTAGCAATGAGCAGTGGTAATATTCGACACTAAAAGTTGAAAAACGCCGCCTAGGGTTAAAAATTAACATATCCCCACCAAGTAAGCATGCGTATGCGCACAGTACGCATGCCAGCATGTCACTTACATGTCAATCGTATAACGAGTTTAGTAAAAGTTATAACTGCATCGCGAAATAACAGAAATTGATTAATACCTTAGTGTCAACTATCAAATACAATCGGCATATTTCATTACAGCACACATTCATTCAAATTCTTGCGAGAACAAGATGTCTATCCACCAAAAGCACTATTGGACAGTTTGCAATTGTTTTTATCACAGCGGACCTCGTTCGAAAACTTTTTCTCGACGCCTCGTTCAAAAGAATTGCAATCTGTCAAATCTAGGACGATTACTGGGGGGGATTGGCATCCCGTGTGACCTTGAAAACCATGTGTGTGATAATGGAAATGCCGCGCTTTTATAACAGTTGAAAATACCTCGCATCATTTAATAAAATGTCTCACATTATATCTCTTACAATTCGTTAATCTTTAAGGAAGACAATGATGTATCTCAGACATCAACACGTTGCCTATGTGAGACGTGAATAAAGTGCTGAAGTGATATTTTACCGTCGGCGCAGGTTTCAACATTTTGATCTAGTTCCTCGAGATATTAAACCAGTAAAAACAAGTATACTACACAACATAATGGAGTTTAAAATACAATCTTACAATGCTCTGCATTGTAATGAAGACAATGATGCTACACACATATCTCTCCAATATTTATTGACGAGCAGCACGAAAAGGCAACATTTCCCTCGTCTGTATCATACATGACCAAATGCGTACTGCATCAGCTAGCGTGGGTGACGTCATTAGGTTGCCAATCCCCACCCAGCTATCATCCTAGGTCAAATGCTGCTTTTGGTGAATAGACATCTCGTTTTCACAAGAATTTGAATGAATGTGAATGAAATATGCCGATTGTATTTTATTGTTGACACTGAGGTAAGCACCAATTTCTGTGATACTGCGATGCATATAACTTTGACTGAACTCGTTACGATTGACATGAAAGTGACTTGCCCGCAAGCGCACTGATGAGTGATGGTGCACCCAGTGCACGTGCGGGAAATACTCGCGTTAGTGGCCATCTTGCCGAAATTAGCGCATTCTCTAGGTACTGTTAGTGTCAAATAATTTTGTACGATTGGCATACCTACACCCAATATGTAGGGCTGGGTGAAGGAAAATGGAATCATGATCATTCATAAATATAATACACATGATAGAAGTTAATAGCTGAGCATTCAGGGCCAATAATGATATTATGATTAGGTATATTACTAGGTTAATGTTAGATAAATGTCAATTACTCATCTAGCCCATATTAATTTGACAGAAATGTCCAATTTAATTTAATATATGTGTGGGAAAACATATTCCCATATACTTGTTACTGTGAATCTATTAGATAATCTTTTTTATTTTGTTCTGTTTACATTGTTTTATTTTATATTGAATTAGTAGGTACGACCTTGTTTATAAAACTTCATGGTGCTGGAATTGTACAGATATTGCCGACTTTGTGTGTGCGTAGCGTAGCTGCTCCAATTTGGTGTACTTATGAACAAAGCAGTGCCTTGAAACAAGTTGTTGTGTAATAGGTTACTGCACGATTTTATAAATAAAGTATTATTGCCAATTGAATTTTCAACCTTAATATTTCTCCACTTAAATCTCTGTGGTCATGCACAATACGTACCACATGAATGAAAAATACTTGTCACACAATTATGAAATGAGAAAAGCTTTATTAGATACATTTTATTTCACGATTTACCAGAACATAATTTTGAGACAGAAAATCCAGATATTTTTCAATTATGGTGAAGTAGTATCCATGAGTTCCACCTGAGTGTGAACCTCTTCCAAATCAATCTTCGTCACCTCTGTGGTGAGAACTGCAGTTGTTCCTTTCTTGAACTGATAAGAAGCCTGACGCTTGCCCTTCAAGTTGGCCTCTTCATATGTACGCAAATAGCTCACTTTGTCCGGGTGCTTACGGATGACGCACAGATCAATGTTGCTGCCCGAGCCAAGATCATTGAAGATACCAGCAGCCACGGCATTGCGGACCTAAAAACATGATGAAATCTTACCCATCTCAAAAAAATTCTTACCTAGCAATAAGCACCATAATTAGACGTTATTTTCGCTGTGACAATACAGACTGAGCGACATGTGGCCTAAATCTGAAATGCTGGCAGCATGTAAAAGGTGCTGCAGTTTCATTAAAATTTGCTCCAAATATTACGAATCAGAATGTATGCATCAAATCTTAAAATTTACAGAAGTTTGTCAAACTCAATGCCTTATAATTCTTTTCTTCTTTTGAGAGAAAGAGAGAATTATACCCCGTTCCCACTACAAGTTTCAACTGCAGTTGAAAATCTCAATCGCAGTTGAACATCAGTGTGAACGCAACACAATCGAGTTCAACTGCGATCGAAAACTCGATCGTGTTTCTGGAACTCAGTTGAGATCTAAACAGCAGTTGGCCAAAGCAGTTCACAAGAAATATGCGCGCACCACTATAAAATCTTTGGACATTTGACACCTAACCTAGTCCTACCTGACATTTTCGTCATTGCCGACATTCCCGTAGGTATTGTAAGTTTACTCCTGTGTTTACTTAGTAATTTGTTGATTATATTGGCGTTGATATTTTGCGTCAAAGCAAATAAATACATAATTTCACTTTCGGTGAGCGCCATCCCTGCTGAAAAATCTTAGCAAGATCTTGCTAAGATCTTGCCAAGATCTTAGCAAGATATTGTAAACAAGATCATGCAAGATCTTGCCAAGATCTTAGCAAGATCTTGCAAGATCTTGGCAAGATCTTATCAAGATCTTGCAAGAACTTGGCAAGATCTTGCAAGAACTTAGCAAGATCTTGGCAAGATCTTAGCAAGATCTTATCAAGATCTTGTACATTTTGCTGCCAAAAAAACGTTAAAATTTCATAAAAAAATAAAATTTTCTATATTTATGAATACTCATTTGCATTCGGGAAACCTCTTCTGAAGTATTGGACAAGGTTTGATTACACATTTCAATTATAAAATCCCGTGGAACCGCCGTGTTTTGAACCTGCGATCTCGTGGTCCGTAGTCGAGCGTCTTACCGAGTAGGCCACCGGTGCAGACAAGACTTAGCTGCGCTAATAGTGATCATATTGAGTTTTCATATTTAAGTGAACATATTTATATTATTTAGTGGATCATTATATTGTTATTAACATGATAAAATAGGAGAAACGATAAATATTAAGATTTATTTATAAAGTAAATTGATCTGTGATATTTCCCCATAAAATATATCAGCTCACGCTCTGTAGTATAATTACTATAGTTTATTTTACTAGGTGATGTGGTGCAAATTTTCTAAGTCAATGAAGTAAAAATTCTGTAGTTTATATACCTTACTACTACAAATACTGTAGTAAAAAGTCAATGAAGATACTTCAGAATTTACTAAACTACAATATAAATCGGCTATAGTAAACATACTGTAGATTACACTTTTCTTTACTACAGATGAGATACTATAGATTTTCAATGAAGTATATATACTACCTATAGAACTTACTATAGCAAACTTATTCTGTCTGTAGTCAAAGTACTCTAGCTACATACTTCGAATTACTACAGTGAAGTACGTTCCCTATAACTTTACTATAGAAAACTGCAGTATATATCGCAAGTAGTAAAAACACTATAGTACATACTTAGAATTATTATTATTATTTATTTATCAACAATTACTACAGTAGGTCAAGTATATTTACTCCAGAGTAAAAAACAGTCTATTTCAGCGGTAGTAAAAATACTGTAGTTTATACTTTAGTTTACCACCGATACTGTAGAATTTACTTCAGTAATCTATGGTATTATGGAGTAAGTTTTTGCATGTACTTCAAGTACTATAGCACATACTATAGTTTACTACACGTTATTACATAATACTTTGGAATACCTACTTCAAAATATACTATAGGAAATTTTCCTAAGGGCCTTAGCAAGATCTTGAAAAAATCTTGGTAAGATCTTGGCAAGATCTTGGCAAGATCTTGATTAGGTCTTGTCAAGATCTTGATAAAATCTTATTAAGATATTACCAAGATCTTACCAAGATCTTACCAAGATCTTGGTAAGATCTTGGCAAGATCTTGATTAGGTCTTGTCAAGATCTTGATAAGATCTTATCAAGATATTACCAAGATCTTGGTAAGATCTTGGCAAGATCTTGGTAAGATCTTAGCAAGATCTTGATTAGGTCTTGTCAAGATCTTGATAAGATCTTATCAAGATATTACCAAGATCTTGGTAAGATCTTAGCAAGATCTTGTTTAATACAAGATCTTGCAAAGACCTTACCAAGATCTTGTCAAGATCTTGGTAAATCCAAGATCTTGATAAGATCTTAGCAAGATCTTGGCAAGATCTTGGTTAATACAAGATCTTAGCAAGATCTTGCAAGATCTTGCAAGATCTTGGCAAGAATTTTCAGCAGGGATGTTGTTGATTGTTCAAAAACAGCTGGTTGTTAGGCGGGTTGCATAGATTACAGGGTTCAACTGAAGTTGAGCTAGAGATTCTGTGTGAACGCAAGTGTCAGTTTTGGTAGATCAACACCATTTATATTTGAACTGCAGTTGAGGTCAACCGCGGTTGAGACTGCAGTGAGAACGGGGTTTTAGGCCATCTTAATAAGTGATACCTGCTAATAATTAGGTACCTCTGTTGAGCAAGATTCATGGACATCATTACTACATTCATACTAGTAGTAGAGACTATAGTCTCACTCCTATAGGCACCGAGTGTTCGCCTCGAGTGAGAGAAATAAGCAACATTTGTGGGAATGATCTTCAACTGTTTCATTTCTCATTGGCCGTGACCTAGCAACCGATCAGATGTCAACAAATGTACTCAAAATATTTCGAAATCACAACTAAGTCCCGCAAATTAATATAGTGATCAGATTTAGTGAAATTGTGAACACTTTATTATCAATATTTTGTAGGCAAATAAACATTAGATAAACTTGTTTAAATTTTAAGAAGTGATAATGCGTAATATGTGCAGTAACATAACGTATAACAGCAGCGACTTGGACGCCTTGCCAAAGGTACCCACAGCTTAGGTGGCTCTGTCTGTACTTTTTGTAGCGCTATCTGTAGTCTAAACACGCTGCCTATACCGATAACATTGACCGCAGTGAAGTCTTTTTAGACCCTGTGATTTGGGAAATTTGGCGATTTGAGTGACATCTATAGCGTGTAGAGTGAACTACTTGATGACCAATCTCTGATGATGGCTCAACCGATAATTCATAGTTTGCACTTGATGTGCCTACTGGCACGCAGAATAGCTGTTTTTTGACGATATTTACCTACTAATGGTTTTATAGTTTATTTTAAAGTTTAATTCTTATAAAACAAAAGAAGATCGTGCATATAGCAAATAAATGCAACAACGGCACAATGGGTAAATTTAGCAGTTAGTTCATATTTTTACCACCAGTAGCTGATATAAGCGCTAGTCCATCCGAGTGACAAAAATTGCTGGGTACCTGGAAAGGCTTCACTTTCATTGGTCAAGTGAGCAAACTGTGTCTTACTAGTGTGAACTAAGCTATGATCCATGAATCTTGTGTTGAGTTCCCTAATTATAAGATGCGCAATCTGATTTTGATTTTCCACTGGCATGCACAATTGAGTGCAGAGAATTGGAAATCAAGCGTATTTCTACTGCTAACATAACCTAAAAATTACCATGAATTTAATAGAAATCTGTTTTAGATTGTTTATTGTTAATCAATTACTTAATCTATCACTGCTATTTGAAGTTTCAAATAGGTTAAAAATAGGAACAGTTTTTGAAGCATCCATTTTGGAATGTTTGAGTGCAATGGCTTGCACTGAGAATTTTTGTCAGTGCGAGAAATGTGCACCAAGTGCGAACTTTGCCAGCGGAAGACGGACACAAACACCATGCGAGTGCACACTGCAATTCCCAGTGAAAAACAATATGCAGCCCGTGGAAAACGTTACGTAATAGACTCCACCTACCAGGAGTTTTCCTTCTTCTTCATTCATGTCCTGCTTCCATCCGGACTCAAAGACGGCCATTGCTGCCAATGATCCAGACCCCATTGTGGCATATGGGATATTATCCGTGGATCCATGTGGATAGATGCAGTAGAGGTGAGGTCCACTGCTGTCTACACCACCTAACACCAATGCAGCCCCGATCTGCCCCTGAAAACAAAAAAATATGATTGGTATTGTTGACATTGTTGTGCTCTTCTTTGTATACATTATATTACGCGTCAGGTGGTTATTGCAAGATTGCGATTAGATAAATTTAAGGAGTTTTAATATTTCCAACTACAGTTCATTCAAATCTTCTTTACAATGACTATGGTGGCGCCGCCACTTGCGAAAATTATGTACGACGCTAGACCCAAACCAACACAACAAAATGAAAATCAGCTAGAATGAAAATCAGCTTAGGTGGCACATTCAAGTTAGTAGATTCACTTTGGAAAGTTTAGGTCACACCTGAAAGTGTGAATTCAGGCGGAAGGTCTGGATGGTGCTGCTTAGTTACACCCAAGCGGCGTTGTAAGCGTTTGAACAGACAGGTATGTACACTCGACAATTCATAAAACGGTATTTGAAAGAAATGGATTGTGTGAAAAAAATGTGATGGCGTCATCCGATGAAGTCTATGATAACTCGTTATCAACCTCTAGTAGGCGAGCTCTGATTTCATTGATAATAACAAGGATTGATTGTCAAGGAACCTGACCAGCAGCCAATCTGTTTCGTTCAAATACCGTTTTATGATTTGTTGGGTGTACCTAGTATACCATACCTACCCTCTAGGAAGTTGCTCACGGTCACACGGTCTCCTATTGAAGAAAAGTGTTTGGAGATTTTGAAAAATGTGCTACAATAACATTGGCTTTGTGGTTGTATTTGACAAGGAAGGCAGGCAGGTGCATAGGAATAGGGGGAATTAGGAGAAATACCCCAGCCCCGACAATTCAATGGACCAATGGTGATGGGAGGAGTCAATGTAGAATAATAGTTCTCTTTACTCACACTAGAGCAGCACTGCCCATATTGTGGGAGAAAGAGCCAATCAAATGTGTGGGGGAAAGACAGTTGAAGTTCAAAATGGATCCATTTGCTATTTGATTACCTACTATTGATTACTGTGCTGTCACATCCTTCTTGACGGTCACGGCCCACATCCTTCTGTCATCTGTTTTATTCGTGATGTCACATAGCAAGAAAATGACTAGTGGTTTATTACCCTGCCCATTTTTTTTTATCCATTACTACTTGTCAAGATGAAGAAGGCTTTTACACATCCCAATCTAAGGTAGGTATACCTAGAAATGCATGCAATTACACAATTTCTTTGGCTCAACACCCTGGACCCACATTGCCCGGAGGGGGGGGGGGGGGAGGGGGGGGGCCTCCCCAAGCCCCCATTGTGTTTGAGTAAAGGAGTAACTGCAACGGGAGTACGTAAACGTGAATGGCCGACGTTAACAATCGTGCTGGCCACAACCGATGTAACATAATGAAAACAATCCAAAGAAACCAAGGCATTTATACGGGAAAAATAGTAGGTACACCGTACACACATTACGTACTAGCTGTCGTTTGCTTCCGTTAACGTTTTCGTCTATTGTGGACGTCTGTATTTGAAACAACATTGTCAACATGTTGCGTCAACGTTTATGTACTCCTGTCGCAGTTACATCAATTGGAATTGGGCCTTAAACAATCATCATCTACCAAAGTTATTTTGCAATATTAATCTCCCCTTACAAAGATTCAGGTGCATAGGAAGGGGTAAATTTCATGCTAGCCTTCGCCATGGTGGGATGAAGGAGCAATGCTAGGTATAGTGAATACACTCAGTAAAATTACTTAGGAATGAACCAGTCTTTCAGTATTACTTGATAACGAAACAGCATTTGTTTCAGCAGCGTGTTTGCCGTGACAACGGGAACCACACGGCCAGTGCTTAGTCGGTGAAGTTCAAGCTGAGATGCTATGATTTGTGTTGTCATCTCTGTATCAGCAGCAGTTCCTGCACCGCAACAGTACATGTTGTTTGCAAGGTAATGGATCTTTGCACAGTTTTTGTCGGATACAATTGTGTCTTCAGTTGCTCGAGTATCTGCTCCCAAAATGACACCATCCTTGTAAATGATTCCAACAATGGTCGTTCCTGTTTTAGTAGCTGTAGGAGCAGGAAAGCCCAATTTTGACAACTGTGCATTCCTGAAATAAAAATGATTTGTAGTTATTATTATTATTATTAAGTAGTCTTTATTTAGCCATCGGCTATTTCAGTACAGTACAATCATGAAATGTCTCTTCCAATACAGCTCAACACACTTTTACAATAAAATAGGCACACAATAAATATAATATGATAGAATTATACCTATACCTATACCTCTTTCACTTTTACATATTCAGTTATTATACACTTGAACTTATTCACATCGTCCAAGTCTTTAATAGCAGCTGGCAAGGTGTTAAAAGCCCTAACTCCTTTATAAAATAGGCTGTTATTTAATTTATGCGATTTACAATGGTCAATGAAAACCCCTACCGAACGGGTGTCATAGGCATGTTCAACCTTATTCATCTTAAAGTATCCAGGCATATAACCTCTATCAATTTTAAATAAAAACATAAACACTGCAATCTGTACCTTTTCTTCCACACTGCACCAGTTCAACCTTTCCCTCATCTCAATAGAAGAGGTCATCCTTCTCTCACGTAAAATAAATCTCATGAACTTGTTCTGCATAACTTGCAATCTATTAACATCCTCTTTACAGGCATTATAGAAGAGAGTGCAGCAGAAATCAAAATGGGGTTTGACAATACAGTTAAATATTAAAATTTTGGTCCAAACAGATAAAACACTCCCTACCCTACACATATAACCATACTTCTTTCCAAGTTTATTCAAGACATTTTGAATGTGTTTTTTAAAGTTAAGCCTATTATCAATTATAATACCTAAGTATTTGAACTCAGTGACACATTCAACACTTATACCATTAATTATGACCTTATCATTATTATCATTAATACCACTATGTCTTTCCCTGCCAACATACATAACTTTGCACTTCCTTTCGTTCAGTTTTAATTTATTCACATTCACCCATACCACTATCTTTTCCATTTCTTTATTGACATATTCCACTGCCTCATTTAGATTATACTTAGAAACAGAAATAACCATGTCATCTGCGTACAGATTTACAAAACAGTTTTCATTGCACTCATTAGCAACATCATTTATGTACATTAAGAATAGTAGCGGACCCAACGTGGATCCTTGAGGCACTCCATGTTTACAAGCTTCTGCTTCTGATATACACTCACCATATCTTACTCTCTGAACTCTGTTACATAAGTAGCTTTCCAACCATTTATACACTGTTCCAACAATACCAAATTTATACCTAATTTTATATAACAATATGTCTATATTTACAGTTTCAAAGGCACGTTTAAAATCCAGGAACACTGCCACGGTTACTTTCCCTTCATCCATGTCCTTCATCCAAGAAGCAAGTAGACACTGTACGGCCGATTCACAAGAATGGTTTTGCCTAAAACCAGATTGATTAACATAGAGAAGATTATTCTCATTTAGATATTCACATATCTGTCGATGAACTACCCGTTCTAGTATCTTATCCATCACACCCAACATATTAATCGGCCTGAATTCACTGATATTGTTAGTATTAGTAATCTTAGGAACAGGAATGATTAAGGATTCCTTCAGTTCAGTCGGGAAGTACCCTTTAACTAAGGTCATATTAACAAACTCTAATAGAAAATACTTGGTTACCTTAAATGAATCACTGAACAACTTAAATTGCACACCATCAGAGCTACCCTTCGTGTGTTTCAAAGTACTCATTTCATATTCTAAACCTCTCATAGACACTCTTTTAAACTCCGACAGAGTAGATTTAGTCTCACCCTCCACTGTATGCATGTAAACAACAGGAATACTTTCCACTATATCACTAATACTATTAATAAAATATCTATTAAACTCATTGGCTATTACACCATCTTCAGATACTATTATATTGTCACTGGTAACAATTTCTCTCGGCCTCTCATCTTTCTGCTCAGTACTAATAAGCTTTTTGAGCGTACTCCACATCTTAACACTGTCTGATTTAACATTGTCAATTTTTCTCTCATAGTACACTCTTTCAGCCTCCCTGAGATTCCTAGTTACCTGATTTCTACAATATTTATATTGTTTCCAATCATAGGGCATTCTAGTAACCTTAGCTTTCTTGTACAGGAAGTTCCTTTGCTGTATTATTTCCTTTATTTCTTTAGAAAACCAGGGATTACCCTGTCTTTCCTTGCCCTTCACCTCAATCTTTTTCACACATTGTTCCTTGGAACTGAGTATGTTATTCTTCCACAACTCGTATCTGGCATCAATTTCAAGCTCTGAACAATTCCACTCTTTTGCATACATTTCCATTCTAAAATCATCTATATTATAATTTTTCCAGTCTTCAATAAACCTGGATTTCTTATTCTCAATGACCTCCTGAACCTCAGTCATATTTCTAATATTTATACCTACTATCTCATGGTCCGAGATAGACACATTTTCCATTATCCTAGTTTTAAGTTTCATTTTACTATTGGTAATGACTACATCAATGAGTGTACTCGAATCTTTCGTGATTCTTGTAGGGCAATTAATTATTTGTTTATGGCCATACCCTGCCACAATATCTTTCAACATCTTGACACTCCCAGTGTTAAGATACCAGTTAAAATTTAAGTCTCCCATTAATATGAAAATACAATTTATATTTTTTACACTTTCAAAAACCTTTTCAATAAAACACACTGCCTTTTTCTTCTTAGAATTAGGAGAAACATACCCTGAATAGATAATACATTTCAACCCACGAATGATAACTTGTATCCCAATGAACCATATACCATTCTTACTATCACTTTCATTTACTCGTATACTGTACTTAATCTCATTTTTAACATACACAATTACCCCACCTGTATGTCTTGAATTGGAGTTACACCTGATCATACAATAACCAGGAATATGTATTTCCTTGTCGTAAATTTTATCGTTAACATGTGTCTCACCAATTCCTATAATTAACGGGCTAACCTTAGAAATGTACACCATAATTTCATTATAATGCTTTGTCATACTCTGCGCATTGAGATGCACTATGTCAGTATCACTTAAGGTAACTTCCTGATTAATTAGTTGCTACAAGGTAAATTCCTTCTGGACCTGGCCTTCTTTGCTACTCACACTATTGCTACCTTTACTGTTATCTACATTCCCCTCCCTAGGACTACTGTTAAACTCATACCCAATTTCCATTTTATAATACTCCTTCTCCGTATTTGCAATCAACATGGGACAGTTTCTATACCTAGAGTCATGATGAGTGTCGAAATGGCAGCCATAGCGCTCATTGGCTTTAAGACAATTAGTACATATACTGTAATCTGCTTTACACTCTTCAAATCTATGAGCCCCTGCACAGTATCCGCATGCAACTTCATTTCTACACTTTGAGCTGATATGCCCAAAACCACAGCAGCGAAAACATCTAATTATCTTGACATATTCCACCACTCGACATTTCCTCCAGCCCATTTTGATCCCGTTATTCAACAGAGTTTCTTTAACCTTCTCTTCGACTTCCAAGACAACATTTACAGTTTCACCATTGTAATTATGCTTGATGTATACAATTCTGCACAAACCTAAGTCATTCTGTTTCTTAATTTCCTCACTCCATTCCTCCTTGTCCTGGTTGTTCTCATTCTTTCCCACCCCAATAACCAATACCTTCGTCTTCTCATTTCTACTGTGACGTTTTACATTAAATGAATCCCCCATCTTAATGGTAGCCTCGTCTATGAAGGATTTCATTTCCATTTCATTGTCACAGCTCACCACCACTTCTCCCCTGCCAATTCTTTTCACTTGTGAAATGCCAACTCCCAATTCAGAGGGTCTGACACTCTCCTTTAACACTTTCAATGTATCATCCCCCTCTTTACCCTCTTTTGGCTTTATTATAACCATAAGCTGACTGTCCTTCTTCAGTCTACCTTTCTTCTGTACTGCTGCACTATAGGTTTCTGCCTGCTTCAACTTTCCTGCTCCAGTTTCTTCCTGCTCCAACTTTCCTACTCCATTTTCTTCCTGTTCCGACACTTTCTTCAACAATGATTTTGATATGAGATCAATACTTTTCTCCATGTTGATCAGTTTGCTCTTGATATCCAAGTTTATTCCCATAGGTAAGACCTTTTTGGATTTTTCAAAACACGGTTTACAATACCATAGTACGTTTTTCATTTTCTTTATTATCTTGTACTCACTTTCCGACATCCACGCACACTGGCGATGGTACCAGTTTTCACATCTTCCCTCACACTGGATCCATTCTGCCTTCACCTTTCCATTTCCTTCACCTTTCTTACATCTCCCACATTTTACTTCAACTTCAGACTCACAGACTTCTTCTTCTTCACTCTCCCCAATGCTACTGTTCCTGGCCTCTTTCCTTTCACTGCAGTCATCCTTAACCTCTTCATCTCTATTCACCATTTCTCTACGTTGGGTTAATGTTCTAGCCAAGTAAAGAATTTAACCAATTAGTAGAACTATTGACACAAACACTTTATATTAAAACACACTTTTATTCATAGTTATTTCATAACCAAGCGTAAATCGTAAAAACATCACACGGAACTCTATACACGAACATCACACAGCAGCCATCTTGAGTTAGATATGTGAAACCTATAAGTAGTAGGTACCACTGAGTTGAATAATATAAGTAAGGAAAGGGTGTAATACCTACCTACACCTAGCCTGTAGGTTAATTAGCCTAAAATACCTAGGTAGGTATCTACCTACCTATAGATGACTGTGCATGTGCCTAGGAAAACGCCATGAAACTGGAAGTCGGCTTCCAGTTTCAAATTAGGCAGCATGCTGTTTATAGATTGATAAGAGAAAATAAATTGATCGCTCTTATAAGTATGTAATTGTATAAATGATTTATGCTGCTCGTACGTACCGTGAACAATTCTCAAACGAAAAACCCGGCGGGCGAATTTCGGGTGTCAACACATTTGGATTCGCCATCTTCAGTTCATCTAATGACAGACAGAATTTTCTCTTTTCAGTTTTCACAGCCTTCTAAAATTAAGAGTTCCTTATTTGTCCGCTAGGCGGCGCGAGGCGGAGAGACTTTTAAACATGGCCGATATTGTGTGAACTGAACGAGTGTTTTTACATGAGATTGATTTCACCACGGATTTCACAATGAAACATATGGTTTCAATGACAAATAGATACTAGTTTATTAACATTATAAAAGTGGCGTAGGGTCTGGTATCTCTGGAGTAATAGGGACTGACCTTGTCTTGCTAGTAGTACCTTAGACCGTTTCTTTGAGGCACATAACCTAGAAACTGGTTTAACCTAGATAGAAGTAGGTCCTAGGTAGGCTACCTACCTACCTGCCTACCTTAGCGGTCCATTCGTGGGGCCTTTTCTCTTCCGACCTACTTTTTAATGAACCGTTAGATTTGTGTGTCTCAATCAAGAGTGAACATAATATTTCTGAAGATGACAGCTTCATCGTTTGCTACCTGCACTTCAAGAGGCTTTCGTATATTAAGTGTTAAATGTTTTGGACTCATTCACCAGCGAGCTGCCAGCTCTTTTCTAATTCATAAGATACCATGCACATCATTTTACAGTCATGAACCTTTTCTTAAGTTGCATTACCATGTTAATGGATGTGAAGCAGTTCCAACGTTTAAAAATATATTGCCAAGCCTGCCTGGACGTTATTACTCAACTGACAAACCTGGAACAGATGCAGAACCTGCAGAGAAACTTACTTTGCTGCAGCGATTTAAGCAAATGTATAGAGATTATTGGTACGTTTTGGTGCCAGTTCATGCAGTTACATCTCTTGCTTGGTTTGGAGGATTCTACTATCTTCTTCAAAGGCAAGTGTACTATTAACCACGTATAGCACGCACTTTCACAACGCATTGAAACCTTTAGCCAAATCTGTTTGACTTAAATCAGTTTGAACATGGCCGTATACCACGCAAGCTTGAGGTTCAAATCGGATTGAGATCACATTTCCCGCCAGGAAGGAAATAGAATAATTCTTACCGTATTCCATCCAAAGCTTTATGTGATTGCATTAAATGTATTGTGTTAAAAATAATACTTCCTAGACGCTCAAAATTGATCTCACATTAAATATATCATTTTTTTAGACGATTTTATCTGCAAAGACGTGTAAAACAAAACAAATGACAATCATGTAAATGACGGCTACCCACAGCCTGCTTGACGACGTTTCTGCGTGGGAATGAATGTGCGCGCGTCTTCAATGCGGATTGAACTGTAGGTATATCACGCCATTTCAAACCGATTTGAATTTTCCCTTTCAGAAGTGGTCGAATCGAATGCAAATTGAGTTAAATTCGATGTGTCACAGGTTCAAAGTCAAACCGATTTGGCTAAAGCGGATTCAATGCGGTTTGAAAGTGCGTGGTATACGTTGTTAGTAATGACGTTTTAGAACCTATATTATTGTGTTGCTAATAAATAGCATAGCAAGTACCTACATAACTTATGTACAACTGATTAATAATGAAGATATAAATTTGCTTATTTTTCAGTGGTGTAGATGTTGTGGCTATTCTAGAAAGTTATGATGTCAGCGAAACCCTTCTAAAGCCATTACGAGACTCAAAGGCAGGCTACTTGGCTATTTCGTATGCACTTTACAAGATTTTCACTCCACTACGGTACACAGTAACTGTAGGTAAGTAAGAATTAATGTCCTTCGACTAGGAACTAATAAACAAGTTAAGGAGGGATGCCCAAGTAGAGATAGGGGGAGTAGTGGGAGTTTTGAAAATATTTGTTGTTGAAATTAACAATTTTTATTAATTTTTTCAACATTTCAACTATATTTTAATGTAAAAGATTCATCAAATGTTTTGTAACTTGCAACTCTTGAATTATATTGAGTTTTCAATTTGATGTCTTCAGAATATGAGGATATACCTAGTCCAGTAATTGTGTGATTATACCCACCACTAATTGCAACAGAAGGTTTTTAATACATGAATCGATTCAGAAAAATGTCCTCTACAACATATCCAAAATCGATCAAAATCGCTGTACGGAAAAAGGGTTTTAATGACTTTTTAAGTTAATTTCCCATGTTAATTCCATCTTGAAAAAAAAAAATTTTTCATGTAACTCAGATTTTGACGAAACTTTGCAGAATTGTTCACCATTCTAAATGAACACAAAAAGCTCTCCGAGCGTTTTCCTCTAAATCTCAACGTTTGGGAAATATGGCCCATTGAAAAGTCATGTTTTCGAAGATTTAAGTCACTTTGAGTGTAATTTGACGTTTTGCGAGGTCCATATTTCTTAAACGATGAGATTTAGAGGAAAACGCTCAGAGAGCTATTTGTATTCATTTAGGATGGTGAACAATTCTGCCAAGTTTCGTCAAAATCGGAGTTACATGAAAAAAAGTTTTTTTTGCAAGATGGAATTAACATGGGAAATTAACTTAAAAAGTCATTAAAACCCTTTTTCCGTACAGCGATTTTGGTCGATTTTGGATATGTTGTAGAGGACACTTTTCTGAATCGAACGGCACCAAAAACGCTTCTGTTGCAATTAGTGGTGGGTTATGCTGATTTTTTCACTAGAATTACTGGACTAATATTTTAACACAGGAGGTATAGGAAAATTATTCAGATTTTGGTTTCTAACTTTTACAAACGCACAGATAGGTGGATAGGTGGACAGATAGGTGTTGTATAAAAATCTTAATAAATACCTTAATGCCTAATACACATAATATTAGTTTTTGGGAAAAATCTATAGGCGGCAAATAGTTTAAATCTAATATTTACTAGGAAAATTACCGTGTTTTTTTTCAACATGCCATGTTCAGATTTCAATCTCGTTCTCAATTCAATCCTCGATTTAGAATTGCATAGGTAAGGGGTCGGCAACCTTTTTTGTTGAAGGAGCCAATTTTGAATTTTCCAATAATTATTAAATTAGATAGGTAATCAAATAAATAATGATTCAAATAATTAGACAATCAAATATAAAACACCGAAAATAAAAATTTGAATTACTAGTTTATTTTGATATTTTGACGAATCTTTACAGTTGTTGCTCCGCGCGGTTTTTTCAGAATTTCAACAATTAAGTGATTCTGTGACTCTAAAATGAACAAACTGAATCAAATAACAATCCAATTGTTGCGTTTTTTAAAACTTCAACAATTTAAAAGTGATTCAGGGGTTCTAAAATAAACAAACTGAATCAAATAACCTTCCAAATGTTGCCCCGCAGGACGGTTTTTGTTTGAATTTTAAAAATTTTCGATTCCAAGGGCCCCTATTCTTGAAGTTATGATATGACGAAAAGTCATAATATTAACATGGTGAGAGATAGGTACCTAGGACAAACCTCCTTTTGATATCATAACATGACGTGATAATTGTTTCGAGAATTCGCGTTTTCGAGCAAAGGGGGCAAAATATCCTCATATTCTAGTGTGTGAAAGTATAAGTGCTGTAGACGTAATCGTTTTCGTTTCGGCCACGACCGCCATTTTTATTGATGTTATCAAAGTCATTTTAATCAGGAAGGCAGTACCTTTTTATTATCTTCGGAAATGAACCACACTTATGGTGAGGAATCTGGTGGAAATGATAAAATGAAGGAATAACAAAGTAATAGCGTAAACAACACAACTCACAAGTAGGTACCTATAGATACCTATAGCCTATAGCCCCTATAGGTACCTACAGGTTGCCTATAGGTATCACCACCACTGACACTTCATTCCGCCATGACACCAAACCAACGTAAACAAACCAATCCGCGTCACGGCGCATGACACTTAAGTATCATGGTGGTCATAACAGACTGGAAAGTGCTGCCATCTGGTCAGCCCGAAAACGCGAATAGACCCCCAGCTCTTTATTTAAATTACCAAGAGCCATTCAAGAAACATCAAGGAGCCGCATGCGGTTCCGGAGCCCAGGTTGCCTATAGGTAATTGAACTGATCATGATTGGATCATGATTGAAACCTCAGTATGAACAGGGTGGGTATTAGTGGGTATTAGGGTGGGAAGCATTAGCTTGTTTTATCTGCAGTTAAATATTAAGTTTTGAGCTCTTGTAATTGTTGTTTTATGTTGTTCGGTTCGACATAACATTTTCTTCTGCTCGTAGGTACCTCAATTTGTTTGAAATGTAATTTTTTTGTAAAAACATTTCAGGTGGCACAACAGTATCAATCAACTACCTCAAGAAATGGGGGTACATTAAACCAATTCCATCTCGAGACAAGCTGAAGGAGATGTACCTGGAACGCAAGGACAACTTGATGGAGCGGAAAGATAATATTATGGATTCTGTACGAGAGACAAAGGCCGAACTTAAGGAACGCAAAGACAACATAATCGAGTCGGTACGCGAAACTGCCGAGGAATTGAAACAAAGAACGGACGAGCTCCAGGATAGAGCCACTGCTAATACAACAGCTATTGCTGAAAGTAACAAGAGAGAGACGAAATAAATGTGTACGCAAGCAAAGCCTTTGTTTTAAAAATCTAACAATAATTGAGAAAATAAAATAAAGCAGGATAAGGAGTAGATTTTTTTAAGAGAAAGTTTAAGCTCAAAGGGGAATGTTAGAGAGGTACCTACCGCTCGAACTGTTTTTTTTTTCTTTTTATTTTACACCAGTGAAAGGTTTAGGCTGGGTAGGACCAACTCTAGATTAAGTTAACTCTCGATGATTAGTGGAAATTAGTGAATCTTATTGGCTATGGAATTCGCACCAACTTGTTTAATTGGTTAACCCTCGAGAGTTAACTTAATCCAGAGTTGGTCCTACCCGACCTTAGGTATACGGTGTATACCCGCGTATACCCCTTCTAAGTTTTTGGGTATACTTTCCAGTGAAAATACTTTTTTAGGTATACGGCATATATCCGCGTATACCCTCGACTACACCACTGAACATAACGACTATTTAACTCCCACCTATCGAATAACCCCTCCATTCCGCAAAGTTTGTGACCTCCCATCGTCTCCTTGAGCCAGAGAGTGCCCAAAAACCATAAAAGTTCTTCTCTGGTAATTGTGAGGGGTAAAATGAAATACATAATACATAGTATTTTTTTCGAATTATTAAACAAGCAGAACTCAGCCCTTGGAAGAAACATTACCTTCTTCCATACTACAAATAGTGATTGATGGCCTTTATTCCAGAGAAATTAACAAATAATTTTCTATCATTCCTTGGCTCAAGGGAACACTCCTAAAGGCTAAGCTGAAACAGCAGCAGTTGGTACACTAAAAATATAATATATCTGCCACATTATTAATAGGTTTTAATAGATTTCTTTTTAATTATAATTTAGGTCAAGAAGAAGGGAAATGAATTCAGGAAATGATACAGCAACCCCATGGCACAGAATTGCTAGAGCCGTGTACTCCAGTGTACTTGCTGCAGAGAATGTGGACTTCAAAGTTACGTATGCACCTTAAAATACAGTAAGATTAGAGCATAGATTAGATGTGTACAGAATACACAACTTAAGTAGAAAGTTATATATAAAATGCTTTAAGTTACCTATATTCTTGTTAATTACTTTTCTATGTGTTACAATCTATATATTAGAAGGATCACTGACTTTTTCAAACTGTCTCTTCGTTCCCTTCTGTTCTATTAAGGGAAAAGTCCAATTTCAACTTTTGCCAACAAAACCATTGAATACCTTGCTACATACTTGCCAATCAAGAATCTGCTTAATTAGCAGTACGTACGTTTTTTGTGCCTGCAGCAGCATATGTATATGTTTACACGGAACATCAATTCTTCGTGGATGGAAGTGATGAAAGACTTTCAACCATTTCAACAAAATTCCTCCCATCTAAAGGCAGGAGAAGGGAACGAAGATACAATATCATGTGAAGTAGGCAGTAGGCACATGGACTGTTGCTTAAAAATACATAATTGGCATTAAATAATCTTGTGCTCAAGTCTTCATTTTAATATAAACAAGTTTATAATAAAATAACCAAACAAAAAATTGGTGTCAACTGTGCAGTTGCTTTATTCGTTACACGTTTAACTTCTCAAACTAATTCTCTTCCTTCTCCCCGAGTAAGTTTAATAATTTTCAATCTATTTGCTTCCTATCCTCGCCTCAAACAGAAAATATCCAACTTTTCAATAAGAAAGCACTAGGCCAATTATCTATAAGGTTCTATAGAGTTACAACAATAAGACAGAATCAAATTGTTGGACTGATTCCTTGCTTAAGGTGGCGCGATCACTCGAGGCATAGTCGCAGATCTTCATAATATTTTGTGTACTACATATTGATAATCATACCATACACAATCCCTGAAAAAATTAAACTTTTCTCCTGTCTAGTTTCTGAGATAATTTGAATTTTATCCCCCATGTTATCTTATGGCAGCCAAGTAAAATCGTGTCATTTTTAAGCTAAAATGAAGTTCTAATTTTTTGTACCATTAGATTTTAACAAAAAACTTTTTCTGGTAGATCTACGGACATACTAGGTTTGTTCGTCGGGGTGTTCTAACCTGCTCGGAGCAGGCGGAAGTACGTCACTGAATATGTTAGGTGCATGAATTACGAATCAAAACTCGACGGATAGGTACAAGTAAACTTTTCCGTGACGACTTCCGGTGTGTTCCGAGCAGGTTAGAACACCCCGACGAACAGACCTACTATCAGGGAAAAAATTGAAAACAATACCAATGTGTGCTATTTTTAAAGTTATTACTTATTAACCAAATTCTAAATGATTTTCCTATACCGCTCAAGTTAAAGTTTTGTTCATTCTCAAAAGACATAAAATTAAAAACTCATTATTGGGCAGTAGTTGCAAACTACAGGACATTAAATGAGTATTTAATGCTTCAATATAGTTGAACTGTTGTAAAACGTTTTTTGAAATGGTATTTTCAAAAATAAATAAAAATGTGCTATATCGAGTGATCGCGCCACGTTAAGGAGGGATCTCCAAATTTCACTCTTCATGAGAAATCGTTCAAATTTGGCATATAAATAGATTTCTATGTTCTACATCATAATATGGCAAGAAAAGGGGTCAACGTGAACTAATTTTCGAGATATATCGCTTCAAAGTTACAGTTTTTTCTCAGTTTAACATTGCAACTAAACGGAAAAAGTTATGCTGATATTTTTAAAAGTGTATGAAGCTGCTTCCCAATTCCCATGTATGATTTTTTTTTGAAAATCTACTTCTAGCGTGTATCGGATGTAATATTTTATTATAACATTTTTAATTTAGTGGAGAAAAACACAATAGGTAGAGGGGGCCTGTGTACCATAGTTGCACTCATGTTATTTCAACCACATCATGGCTGTGACTGTTGTACGTTGTATGAAATGAAACTGGGAGCATTACATATGTAATTGAGTGGTTTTCAGATAAAATTACATTATTATGTTGTCACAATACTTTATTTACTCTTTAGCATAACAGTTTTGCATAACTAACACAGAAGTTCGATAACAGGATCGATCGCTATGTAATGTATGCAGCACATCTCCCAATATCTTGTACCAGTACATGGTTTTCAAAATTACTGCATCTCTCCGATTCAATTGACAAAAGTGTAGTTTTGTGCTAAAAGACCCGACCTCACAGTCGTAAGTAATTTTAACAATGGAAATAAAATACCACTAGGTAGGTAAGTAGCCAAATAACTCTTTCATTATTAACACACTAAACTAATAATAGGTACACACTATTTATTTTGTTATCACAGCATTCTACCAACAACCATACATCGCATACGGCGAAAGAGATTGTAGTAAAAGGTACTACGTTCCTATCATACAATATGCTTATGAATACCTAACTTATTTAAAAGATGAGGCATATTATACTACATATAGAGTTAAGTCTACATCTAATGGTTAGTGGGGATGAATGTGAGAAATATTTTAAATATCCAACCACATACTGTAATTTACTTTTATACCTGACCAAATTACTTTATCCTTAGGCCACCATATATAGGTAGTAGCAGTTAGCTTAAGGCCAGTCTTAAAAACTAAAATGATTAATATTTATGTAATATTTTCAGCTCACTGATGTCCAAATCCAAGCCTGATTTGAATTCCAAGAATTTGAATTTGTCCAAATTCACTGTCTTAATCCAAGTTTGCCTTAAAATTCTATACTCTGTTCACTTGTACTGATTAATCAATAAATAAACGTAATTAGGTTATATTATTATTAAATACAGATTAGAAGAGTTTCACAGAATCTTCTATTTGTTCACAATTGAGCGAAAAATCATCGCCGCAACACCGGTTTTATCACTTCTGTGACTTCTGGGGAATGTATATTAAATAAATATGAATCTTCATTCATCACAAATAAAAGGTGATCTGATCAGTGATCATACTAAATTAGGAATAGACAATAAATAACTCCAAATATGTGTACAATTAGTATATAAGAAGCCAAAATTGTAACTAAATTATTAAAATCACATTTTAGAATATGTTGGGAAACTACTTGCATTATGATTAACTTTCAAATCATAATGTAGGTATAAATAAATAGTTATAGGTACACAATTTTCTAGTGCCAAATAAGAGTTTGAAATCAAGCCACTTGTAATACTGTGACAGTACACATGAATTTAGAGCTATTGATTTCATAATAATTATTACCTAGTAAAATTACTGTATTCAGTATTAGTAATCAAAGTTAAAGCTGATTGTTTGACCAGGACCCCAAGTCTTGAAATCAGCGTTTTGAAACCGTTCGTGATATCATTGTTTAAAACTCGGAAAAGTTGACAACTAAGCCTTAAGCTGGGTTCCCATACTTCGCTTTTATTTCGCATTCGGTTCGCTTTCGCAAAATGGCTACCTTTTAACACAGAAAATCGTCCATGTTTAATTTCGTCTCCGAAATGCAAAAATGTTGGACCAACTTCAACTTCAACGAAATCATAACGCGCGAAAACCGGAAGTGATGCGATATATCGAATCTCCATTTCCGGTCGGCCTCGAGCTTATATTCGATATTCGATTAATGAACATATGTTTTGACGTTTCAACTTTCAAGTTTTACTTTTTCCGCATTTTCTTGCCTTTCTTGCTTATTATCTGATTATTATTCGTCATTTTGTTTTTAACTTTTGGCAGAATACTATTTATGTATCGCGTATCCATGGATACGCGAAACGCGCGGAACAGAAATTATGGAAACGACTACAAACTTCGCGACGCGAAAGCGAACCGAATGCGAAATGAAAGCGAAGTATGGGAACCCAGCTTTAGCCTTCAACTTTTTTTACGTTTTAAACAGTGAAAACGCAAACGGTTTGAAAACGACGATTTCAAGACTTGGGGTCCAGATGGGGCTTCAAATAAACTCAAAATTCTGTTACAAGTTTATGATACATAGGTATCATAGAGTCTTAGGTCAACTCATAACGTCGATTTATTGATCTTGGCTTGATTTTAATTAAATACATAGTAAAAGAAAGATATGTTTAACACTATTTCGGGGCAGATACTGTTATCTGGATTGCCCATTTTTTTCAATGAAATGTAAGGGTAGTGGGTACAGTACCTAATTATGTCATAATTATGCCCTGGAGGAGCTGTGAGCTGACATTCAGGCCAAATACTGGTAGCTTGCAGGGACACCCTGCAACAGTAAAATATGTTTCCTTAGTTAAATTTGATTAAAAGATTAACTATTTTGTGTCACTATCAAATTAGGTTTGGTGTTTATTTACAAGCAATCACCACTTCAGAAGCAAAATAACAGGATACTTGACTGTTTGCGAGTCCGATGAATAGTTATAAACTAATGGCGTTTTCCACTGGCTGCACTAGTTTTGCTCTCTGTTTGAAATTTGCATTGAATGTTGTATGGTGATGTCATTTCAGTGCAGCACTGGTGTAGCCAGTGGAAAACGCCATAACACATATTACCCACTCCATTTTATAAGTCACACTTTAAATTTTAAAGCGATTATTGATTGATTTGCGTACATCCAAGGTGAAAGAAAAGTGTTTCACCATTCTAATCTTTACTTAGTACAGATATTGTGTCTGTGGGTGAACATAACAATGCAATAAGTGAATTTACAAATCAAAATACTGCATAATCTCTACCAAACCATCAGTAAATGTAAAGTAAATTTCCTAATTCTATCTTTTAGCAATACCTAGGTAATAAGCAACTGCTATTTAGTCGGTGTTATTAGTTGGCATCATTCAAGTGTTGTTAATTGACAGGAAGTAGATTAGGTAATTGGTGTGAAACAACATCCCTGTTTACTTGTTATATGTAGTAGATACAACTTTAATCCAATCAATTTAATTTCAATATTGAGAAAATAAATAGTAATGTCCAAAATTCATGAGTACCCTAACTAAGAGGTAAGCTGGTAATGAAAAGATTGGAAATTAAAGTAAAATTATTGATGTCCTGAACGCCCAGTAACTTTTAATGGAATGAAGTTTAAAGTTCCCCTTTTGGCAGCTGGTACTGCTCAATAGAAAAGCAACATGACAATTCATCTTGAGTTGAGGAAGATATGAATGAGCGAGTATGACTGACCTGCAGTTGGCGAGGGTGGTGGCTTAGTCGCTGAATGTGACATGAGCGACACATGAGATGTCCTTCCAGTGGGTAGCACCTTTTATCAGGCTCATCTGTCAACTGCATGCCACAGTCCTGGAAAAAAAACAGTTGATCAGCATCTCACCCTAGTTGTGTAGTGTGTACAGAGCGAATGGAAATCACAGCCTTGTATACCTAAGATGAATAGTGTATCCACTGAGCACAAAAACGTGTAACATTTTTTGAGAATAAAATATGACCTTGAACTGTCTCGAGAACGACGCGATCCTGGCGGCATATGGGGGAACTACATAGTGTTAAGATTTTATTATCTTATATTTACCCTTTGTTATTGCATTTATTAAACCAAAGTTGTTTTATTTAAATAATAATATAATAATAATTCAAAATATGTTCCTAAAATGGCATTTTGAATGAGAAATTATATTAAAATTTCCTAGTTGAATCTTTGACCGCAGCGCAGACTAGCGCTGCAATCGAGAGACAATCAAACTCGCCGCCCAAAATCATCTACATTCGGCCCAATGTTAAATGCGTTCAGTGGATACACTATTCATCTTAGGTATACAAGGCTGTGTTTTCCATTCACTCTGGTGTGTAGAGGGAAGAGATGCAAGGCTGCCATGTGGATACCACATCTCTCTTGCCATACATTAAGAAAATTTCATAAACACCATCATTCATTGGTCCTTATGACCATGCAAAATTTTTAAGTTTAAAGGATCTTACTGTGTGAGTGTTTAACTCTATTTATTCTATTGAAAGTGAACAAAGGTTGTAATAACACACTGCCTTGTTTTAATGCTTCCTTTATGTACTAGGAATCATTCTGTACTCCCTACTAGGAAAACACTCTGTGTAACGCATTGATCAGCGAGCCTTCATGTTGCATGCAAATTAATATGCGTGGTCCGATCAATTTGAAATTTTGCCAAGTCATTGCCACCTACTTTGTCTCAAATAAATCGTACAAAGTTTAGCCAAATCCTCCAATTGGTTTAAGTTTAAATAATATCTTCCGATTGGTAAAAAATCTAAATGTTCCGATTAAGTTTAAATTTTGCATGGTGATCAAGACCAACAGCCCAATCAGTAATCACTCAGTGAAGTAATTACAGATTTATTATAATTACAGATTTGCAACGGTACCAGGACAGGACCTTTACCTAATATCGCCAAATGATACCGTGCTCCCTACCTTAATAACCCGAAGTAGCAATGACCTTGAACTAAGCAACATCTTAGCATCAACGTTTGGCGGTATTAGGCTAGGGTCCAGAATGTTTAGTTGGCTTTTCTTAAATTTCAATGAAAAACAGATACTTTTACTTTGATAGAGTGGATCATATTTCAATTCAATATGGATGTACATATTATGTTTTTGGGGCGTTTGGTAAGGAATTCTGGTTCAAGAATTAGCACACACCAGTGCTCGCTCATCAACGCGTTAAACTGACCATTTTCTAGTTTAATATTTGTGTATCTATTCATAGTCCTTGTCAAAGGATGACATGGTAAGCCCTACCATTACCATTGCCTAAACCCATGCTGTTCTTCTTTCCATTTGTCCTTTAATGCCTAATAAAGTAAACAACCACTATTTGTCTTTCAACTGTATATGAAAATCTAACATGTGCACAATTGATAAATTACTTTAAGAATTCTTATAACGTTAAGAGTATTATGTATTATAATACACAAACCTCGCATATATAACAGTCAACATGAAAGTCCTTGTCCATGGAAACCACTCGGACTGTCTCCTCTGTGCCCTCTACTGGTGTGATGCCTTTGCTGCATGCAGCACACTTGGGAGCAAACATGCGATGGTAGTCGTTGACGCAGTAGATCTTGTTGTCCACATCCACTGTGAACGGAACACCATCCAAACACTCATTGCATACGCAACACCGGAAACAGCCAGGGTGGTATGACTTGCCCATCGCTTGCAGAATCTGAAACAAGGAGTAATTCTTAAATAAAAACCCTAATTATTTCTGAATATGTAATTATTTCATCCTTATTTACGCATAGTTTTTATTGGTAAATACCAATAAAATATCAAAACCAATCAAACATACATCAGATTACTGCAATATATTGGGAAGGAGAAATTTAGTAAATCCCTGAGAAATAAATACAGGCCAAGTTTAAAACTTAAGCTTTCAGGAAGAAAAACGCTCTCGGAAGTCAAAAATCCATTCACCATAAGACGACCTTGAAATCTACTGTCGATCCATAGTTATTTATTAATAATTAATTGATTCAATCATTCTTACAGTGAATGGAATTTATTGACGTCCGAGAGCGTTTGCGACCTGAAAGCGTTTGTTTCAAGATTTGGCCTCCTGGCGCTCTGCTGAATGCAAAATATATTAAAACTTAAAAGTTTTTAAAATTTCTCGGCCACACATTTTTATAGAAATTAGAATATAATTATTTGCTTCTAGTATTTACTTTTATTACCATTGTTCGTCCTAATAGTTTTCATCAATTATTAAGCCTGATTTAGTCTACACAGTACAATTTATTTCTTGTTAGGTACCTTAGTTCTGTGTCAGTCACATTCCCATTTTTATACAATTTTGTGTTAACACGAACGAAGGAACTTCTTGCCACAGAACTTGAGCTCAACTTTTATATCATTTAGGAGCCATTGGTTTAGGGAGGATTAGTTTAATCTTCAGTTTAGTAAAACTCCACTTGGGAAATGTGGTGTATTACCCTTCTATACCGACTGCAATTAAATTCCGGAGCTTATTTCCTCAGCTAAAATTAACCCCAGGCTACATTGACTGCAGTTTTTTAAAGCCATTTCGCAGTATATATTCTCGACAGTTTTTCGCAAGAACTCGATGGGTTTCCATTATATCTAGGATACAATAGGCATTCATTCATTGTATGAGAGTTGAGCTAATCACTTTCTTGTCAAGCTACCTGACCGTTTAATGACTCCCCAACCCCTTTGCCTTTCAAAGTTGCCAATGTTTATTTCGAGACGCGGCAAACCTGTCACTTAAACATGTCTAATCCTCATTGTTGGATTTTTTTGAAGATCCAAATGTGTTCTACGGAAAAGCTGTCGAGAACAATAGTAATACACCACATTTCCCATGGAGTTTTACTAAACTGAAGATTAAACTAATCCTGAACAAACTAGTTGAGCTCAAGTTCTGTGGCAAGAAGTTACTTCGTTCGTGTTAACACAAAATTGTATAAAAATGGGAATGTGACTGACACAGAACTAAGGTACCTAACAAGAAATAAATTGTACTGTGTAGACTAAATCAGGCTTAATTATTGATGAAAACTATTAGGACGAACAATGTTAATAAAAGTACCTACTAGAAGCAAATAATTATATTCAATGATGTTGCTTCAGAATTTTATCTAGTCCTAGCATTAGAATAGAATAGAATATATATGTTTATTGTCAATTATAAATCACATACAATAATTATGAATGACAGTCAAATAGAACATGTACTAATCAATATTAAAATTAAAACTCATAAATTCCTCGACTGTATAAAAGAGAATAAGATAAAGAATAAAAGAATAAAAAAAAAAAAAATAATAATATAATAAAAGAATAAAAGAATAAGAATAAGATATATTGAATAAGTGCCTACAAAGTACAAACATAAGTTATAAATCAAAATTTAAAATTCTATTCAAATTCGAAAATGCTTACCATTTCCATGATAAGATGACCACAGATAGCACACTTCTCAGCCGTTTGCTGGAACCCAGAATACTGAAACACAAGAGAACACAGTATAAGACACACTGACTGGTAGACGCTCAATGGCGCCGACTACAAGGATGCTCTGGGGCTTTAGCACCCATTGGAAGTTTTAGAAGGGTGCTGCAGGGCCGGTTTGAGGAGTGTGCGACCTGTGCCCCCTGCACAGGGCGCCAAGCTCGAGGAGGCGCCCAAAGGGCGCCGAAGGGGCTCCCGATCTCCTGATTACATCAATTTATTACACCAATATTTGGGAATACGTTATTTATTACCTATCAACCATCAACCCCCTACATCAAGTAGGTCCATTCTTCCTTGAAAGCACTAGTTTTAATAACCAATGTAATTTAAAACTTGAAGCTATATGGTCACATCACATACCGTTGATAACTATTTTAGCTTACAATGTTGAATTCGTCAAATAGTAATCAATTATATTATTGCCTATTGTAATCTAATCAGTATAATTATGTTAAAAAGGTGTCAAATGTGATCTAGAAGCCCAAAATTTTTCCGGGGCTATGCGCCCCGGACCAGCATTGTGCTGCCCCCCCCCCCCCCCCCCCCCCCCTGACCAACCATTGTAATCGTGGGCCACCTCGATTTTGTTGGGGGGGGGGGGGGGGGGCAATTGTTACCGTGGCACAGGTCACCAAATCTACCTAAAACCGGCCCTGGGGTGCTGAGCAGTGAGCACACATCGAAATAATTTATAACCATCAGCTAAAATCATTGAATTAAATTATTTGTTTCCCACTTACAAAGATAATGAAGATCGGTATTATGTCTAAATTAATTATAATAATAATAATAATCTTCCTCCCGGTTCCAAGAGTTGGGTCGGGGGGTGGCGAGGCCACCATTTACTAGGGCCCGGACTTCTAAGCTAGCTGGCCAGGCTTGGCTCTTCCTCTTCGTTCTTCTTCTCTACCAGTTTTTTCCACTTCTTCCTGTCTTCCCACCACCTTCCTTCTTCCACTTCTTCCCACTTCTCCAGTCTCTCTTGTACATCTTCTGCTACCAGCTCTCTCCACTTTTCCCTCGGTCTTCCCACTCTCCTTTTATCACTTCTCGCAGCTTCGAACTCCCGACGCGGTATTCTCTCCCTCTGCATTCTCTTCATGTGGCCAAACCACCGTAGCCGCTCTCTCCCCATTTTAAATGCCAACCTCTCTACCTTCAAGTCTCCTCTAATCTTTTCACTCCTGATCTTGTCCATCTTAGTTACTCCTTGTA
The DNA here is from genome assembly GCA_934045905.1 of Leuctra nigra. Classification (NCBI taxonomy): domain Eukaryota; kingdom Metazoa; phylum Arthropoda; class Insecta; order Plecoptera; family Leuctridae; genus Leuctra; species Leuctra nigra. The sequence continues at coordinate 14,300,615 of OW203761.1, forward strand.
TGCTTCGTAAAAACTTCATTTCTGCTGCCTGCAACTGGCTCTCCTCCTTTCCTCCGATCGCCCACGTTACGGAACCGTAGGTGAGTATTGGCAGGAAATAGCTTTTGAAAAGGAGTATCTTGCATTTCTGGGGGAACTGCTCATTCCAAAGAAGTTTCCTGACTAACTGGAAAAATGTGTTAGCCTGTTGCACTCTTGATGTTATCTCTCTTCCTATTTTTCCATCCTTAGTTAGCCAGCTCCCCAGATACTTAAACTCTCCTCTCTCCGCCAGTTCCAAGCCCCGTAGCCTGATCTTCACATTTCTTGTTGCCTTCCTCTCCATTACTAGTGTCTCACTCTTTTCCTGACTTATTCGCATACCGTATTCTTCAGTCATCTGGCTCCATCTATCAATCTTTTCTTGAACACATTCGCTGGTTTCTCCCCACACTACGATATCATCTGCATATACCAGTGTATTCGTCTCCTGGTCTTCGCTTGGTTCTACTTTTCTCAGCAGCTCGTCCATGACAATGACAAATAGTGTTGGGGAAAGAACGCTGCCCTGTCGAAGTCCTTCCTTCACCTCAAACCATCCTGTCTTCCCCTCCACTGTTTGTACACAGCTTGTACACTGTTTGTACACTGTTTGTACACAAATTAATTAATGGAATAAAAATCTTTTTGATCCAGAGAAATATCAATTTTCCTATATACTTACTTGACACCTAAATTCATTGTTAATAATTTTAACATTCTCTCAATTTGGCTTATTTTTTTTGTTTTTAAATGTTGAAATATATGAGCGAATGGAGCTCCTATATTCAATAGATCAAGACGCCTAAAACTAAACCCAAATCCCATAAAAACGTACTAAAAGAAGTGATAACATTCAAAATATTTCCTGGCTGTGCGCCCCTGATCTGTATGTCACATCCCTCCAGCCCCCCCCCCCCCCCCCAAAAAAAAATGTTCAACTTTATTATTTATCGGGTACCAGGTGCTTAAGAAGGTTACACAAGCAATCTGACTAGGTACATTAATTAAAAAAAAAAAAGTTTTGGTATCCCAGAATCATTTTAGTTTTTTAAATTCAACAACTAAAGGATTATTTTTCGTTTGTGCAGTTTAGAGTCCCAGAATCAGTTTTAATTTTGTTTTAATTCTAAAAAAAAGTCCTGCGAGGTAACATGTTACTTTGTATCATGTTACTTCACAACACTGGCGTCTGGCAGACACTGACTTGTGTTGTGTAATGGAGTGACTTACCAGATAATCCTCCTCGCAGTACACTCTGCCATGAACGTTGTAGAACGCCTTCCCTCGAAGTGCGCGGCCACATGAGCAGCAGATAAAGCAGTTGGTGTGATACAAGTTTCCCATGGCTTGACATGCCTGGCCGGCGCCTGTCACCTTCTCGCCGCACGTGTGGCAGATACCTGAGACAATCACAAGGCACAACAAGCGTAAGAATCGCGGTCTCATTGATCACCCTCAACCTTTGTGATTTCTATAGACACCGATTAGACGTCAACTTGATTAAAAAGAACAGCTGGTACAAAGCTTTACATGGTCAACAATTTGTTACTGTTACAATGGCGGTTGCAAACCTCAATTCCCAATAATCTTACTTCATGACCACTACTCGGGAGCTTAGAGGTATATAAAGCTGTAAAGCTTCACAGCTATCAATCAAACTATATAATATTTTTCTTAGAGATGTGCGTCTTTGTAAATCGTCTTCCTCCTCGATCTTTTCTCCAGCCCACGTGATTACATTTGTCAACGGGAAGAACCAGAGCAGATGATGCAGCCATGTCACTTGTCATCGCGGTCGTCGGCAACATCAGGCCGACGGACCAGAGCTCATCGCCGTCGTGCGGTATCCGCATCCTCTCGTCGCCTCCCCAGTGTACACCCTCTCTTCGTAAAACAGTACACTTGTCTTGTCACAACCTGAAGATGCGAGTGGAAATTACACAATATCAACTAGTTTGTGGTCGGATCTGAAGAACAACTCGCACTCGCGGTCTAGTTGCACGAACATGGCATTGTCTCGCCGCGTCTTTCCCTCGTTCAAAATAGAATGTGTGAAATGAGCCGCGATTTTCACAGTCGTCGGATCGTCTGTTGAATTGCAGCAGACCAGACCTGACCAAGTCTTGAAAGCAAACCGCCGAGCTGCTAGCTTCGAGTTGCGAGGTAATTAAAAATAGACACTCAGTGCAATACGCGTTTAAGACAAGGAAAGCAATTGTAGCAATTTTTTAAAAGTACACATGCTGCAGAGGATACGCACCACGATCAACCAATTAAAGTAGCCAATAACATTCGACACACTTAAACAAACCAATCGCGTTGAGGAACAATTGTTGTTAGATCAATTACGACTAGAGAATCCATTTAAATGAAGGCGGCAAAACACCAAAAGACTCGCAAGATCGGTGGCGATGAACTTTGCTTCTTCACAACTTAAAAGACAGAATTTTCGAGCAGGAATTCATCCCGAAGATGCTGATGTATTCCACATGCCATCGCAGCAGCTGAACTAGACCACCACTCATTGTTTGTCTGAAGGCACATGGACAACGTTGCCGATTACGAGCGCAATGGAGTTAATTGGCAAGCCTGGCTCACTGCCAGTCCGGCAACGCGGTTCTTGCCAGGAGGGTGGGGGCAGAGGGATGATTGTGGAAAGGGAGGAATGAGGCGGCGGGGTTCCAGCTGTTCACGCTACCCCCCATCAAGAATCGACGAAGAGCACATAAACAATCTGATTTGACGGCGGCGATCGCACGCGATGTGTCCTCGATCATTCGCCAGCTCGCAGCCTTCAAGAATTAATTGAAAAACAAATATTTTCAGTTGATTATTTTGATTTGAAACTAAACGAGAGCATTAGATTGCATGGAAGACCAAACCAATACTCCTTTACCATTAAGTATTAAACACTTTCCTATAAAAAGCATTAAAAAAATCGTAAAAGGCGCCACTTGATCATACGAAAGTTAGCGGCTAAAAGCGAGAACAATCAACACGTACATTGTTTGGGATGATTGTTGCAGTCAGTCGTCATGGGATCGGCTGGGAAATGTTTGGTGCTCACTTACAAGACCGACATATCGGCATATCTGTTCACGCAATGCGCTCATCATTGTAAACTAGGACCCATTTAACTATCATCAACAGTCGAATTAGATTCAACAAACAAACTATCAAAAGATTAAACCGCCCCGCGTTTATTCTTAGACGAGATACAAATTTCAGGAAAAAGTAGTGCCGGGTCTACATAGACCGTTTTTGCGTTTTCCGTTTTTTCTTACCGACCAATCACAAGTCCAGAAACCGCTCAAGGGAGACTTGTGATTCTGAAACGGTATAATATGTGGAGTGTGGACCCGGCTTTGTTGAAATGAAAATTCAATAGGCTCCATGCTAAAATAGCTCCTGTGTTTCATTTTATGCGACCCCGTGTGACTGGAGTAATACCAGGGAATGTTATCAAAATACAACAACAAATGTGCAAGCATTGAGATATAGTAGTTTGATTGGAGATGTGTAGTTGGGGCAGGTGGCTAGCGTCAGGCGATAATAGAGCGATTTATAGGGCTAAGTAAGGACAAGTAATATTCTTCTACCATGGACTCCAGTGGGTATAGGCTAATATGAAGTAGTATGATCATAGAGATTATATTACTGCTAGTGCTATGGTATGGTAAGCTATAAGAGAGCCTGCAGTGGACTCTCTAGGAGTAGGACCTTCATCTGCCTGGACCAGTGTTGAATCCAGACATTTTTCTCGGGAGGGGCACTTGAATAGTTGGGGGTGGCATATTTTTTTGGTACTTTTTGGATGTTGGTGTTTCTTGGCGGGGGGGGGGGGGGGGGGGGGGGGGGTAGAGTTTATTTATGAATATGCTTGTAGTTGTACAAAGCACAAAGCAATTATTATACGTAGGTAATATATTTTGAAAAGTCACAGTGGAAAACAGGGGGTTCGGGGGCATAGCCCCCAAGAAAATTTTTGATCAAGGTCATTCGTTTAGGTACCATTTTGAATCACAGTGTATAGCTATTTTGGGGAATTATAAATTGCAAAATATCCAAAAAATGGTCTAAGAGATTTAAGAATAGGTAAATTTATTGACTTATCAGGCTATACATGTCCGGGGCACATAGCCCCGGAAAAGTTTTGGAATTTTAACTCAATTCTAACCGTTTTGGAAGGTTTTAGACATGATCCGTCTATTTTTACGTGTTTTTTCACATATTATTTTGAAGGTATTTTGAACAGGTATTTGTGTATGCCTGGATTCAACACTGGCCTGGACGAAATCTCCTCGCCGAATAATGGGGCACAGGCACAGCACATTGAAGTCAGCCCAGGGCGTCTTTTAATAGGTCAACTTGCAGAACAATAGGTTGACATTTAACTCGGGCGGAGATCAGCGAGCAAGGCGTCTATAGTTCTGTCAAAACATGACAATGCCGTCGCAAGAAACATTATTAGCGATTATGTGTCGGAAGTTGGGAACTCCTGAGCATCAAAATGCCACCTCGGATCCATGATTGATGAGGTAGTCCAAAACATTTGTCATTCGAACCAGCGTTCGATTATTCGAAAGTAGAGGAGGCGTTTTATTTTACAGTGGCGAGAGTATAGGTTCGATTCCACCCAGGGCTCGGATTCCTGTGTGGGAGGAATTTATCTAGAGATTTAGATCCATATTAAATCGCTCGAGACGGATCAGTTCACATTGCAGTCGTTATCGTTATCTCGGGATTATAGATCCGATTAGACTTAGATCATTCACATGAATTCCGAATAATGTTAAAAGAAATGAAACTCAACACCGATATCTGTTGCCATCAAGTCCAGCTATTTGATAGTTGAAGGTACTTACAATGAAGTAATGGCTTAGTCATTGAAATCCACCGCCAATGGTCACGTATACTCTTGAATTAGTTGAACAATACACGTAATCTAGATAAAGAGAGTGATCGACGGGCGCGCAATAAGAGCGAATGACGATCTCGCATGGTGATCAGTCGTATTGGCCGAGTGAGTGGACGCGACCTCTTGCTCCGCCACCCATGGCTCCCACGTGGTATCGGCTGCACGGGCGATATCGGGACGAGTTATGGAGATCAGCGAGTGTGTAGGCATCCAGTACCCCACACGAGGGCCGGCACACATGACGTTCTCGCAATACAAACACTCGGATTACATGATTATTGTTCCAACGGTCAGCAGCTATGTTCGTCAGCCCGGGCATGGAGAGGAGATGTGTATCCACGCTCCATCACGTTCCACTGATACGGCCATAGGCGCCGGCAGGAGTTCTGCAGGGGGGGGGGGACGTCCGCGATTTATAGAGCGATCATTTCTTGTTTTGCCGCGTGTATGTGTAACATCACAATACCTACTTTTATTTTTTCCTGACTTTTGGGTGGAGGGAACCCCCTCTCTGGCACCGAAGTTATCTATTTAATGTATGGCGTTTAAGTTATCTGCAAGGAGGTTCTAGTGATTCGTGAAGGTATCTGTGATGCGACCATACGTCAATGATATGACTACAAACAAAAACATGTATGAAGTAACTTTAAACCAGACGCATCCACCAGAGAGTGGCGCGGATGTTCATAAACATTTCCCGTAGTCGGCTGTCCATCCGTGGACTAACTCCTGGACTTCCCGAATAACAGTGTGTAGGTACTGTTGTTTTTCCGCGGGTGTTCACGACTCTGCCGCGCGCGGCGCTATTCACTCTGAATCGACGCCGCCGCCGCCGCCGCCGCCGCCGCCGCCGCCGCCGCCGCCGCCGCCGCCGGGAGGCTCATGGCGCACATGGCGCAGGCGCAAAACTCAAGCAAGGCACCTTCATTCAACCAACTGTAGACTTGACGTTGACGCACTGACTTGCAATTACTTAAAGAAATCGACTAAAAAGTCGGAAAGAGTAGCCAAGAAAAGTGAAGAAAAAACCTTAGAGGAAAACCCATCATAAAATATATGAAAAAGTGCATAAAAGATTTGACAGTTCAACGATTATTAGGTCACGGCAATGTTGTTGTAGGCCCAATGTTTACATTACATATAAACGTGATTCAAGCAGCACGCTGTTGTGTGGATGTCATTCCTGGCACTTTGTGTGAACACAATCACGCGGTCCTCCACCGGGAGTCGAACCTCTTACTTGGAGTTGCGTGCTTGTATCGCGTCCGTGACCTCTCGCAGCCGAGCCGGTTCTACATCATTACAATAACGCAGAGATGCGAGCTAGCCCGATGGCCCCGGAATCCACCGGTGTCTTACATAAACCGCCATCAGAACTAGCTCCATGTTAATTGATAGTAAAAATATCGGTAGTAAGACACGGCCACTCCACTCCACCAGCACTGGCTTATCGCTTGATCCATGGTGGTACTTTGCTCAAATCCCTCAAAGAAGAGCAAGCAATTTCTTGTGCACTTGACAAAATATTTTCACCCACTTGACAGGGAGATCTACTACGCATGAAACAGAGCCGTCCCCCACAAGGACCGAGAGAGGTTCGGACCAACAAAACGTAATTTATTCAAGTAGTACGTATAATATGTATTACATTTTACAAATGAATGCCAACCTCTTACTATTTTTAGGTGATAATGAACTGAACTGATAGCGAGGTCATATTCTAGAGAATTTGAAGCTGTTTTACACGCGGGTCGATGACAAATGACAATGCAAAACCGAAGAATCCTTGCTCCATGCTTGTATCTCGCTTGCAAATGCATGCAATAGATCTCCTTGAAACAATGCCCTACGATTAGTTTCGACGCAAAATTAATTATACTAACCTTATTAGTATTACTAATTGATTTCGACTTATAACCGCAATATTATTGTAGAATCACGATTCACGGTAAACCATTATCGATGATATTATTAGACTTGCCTTCGAACTCCGTACCTTCAAGTGAGCCAATGAGCCAAGAGATGTCGCTCAGAGGTAGAATGGCGGAAGTCCATGGCAATGATTCTTGAGGTGAGCCGTTGATTGAAGAACGGGTGAGCTCAAAAACCAGTATTTCTGAGTTCATCCAATCATTTGTAATTTATGGTGACATGAGTCAGTGTACCGCAAAATTCGCGAGATTTAACTAGTCTAAGAAACAGACAGGACTCATCTTCATCCTAACTTTATGGTTCCTTCCATGCTCTCAGGGAACTTGTAGCTGCTGTTCTATTTTGAACAAGTGTCAGCCAATCTGACCTCGCTCGTTTCCAATGGAATCTCGAATTAATCAAGATGTCTCGATATCCAGAAGGGGGATCTGGGGAATTGCAGTATCAATACCTGGAGCGTGACTTGGCTATCAGTAGCAGCATGTAGCCCGTGAGGGAAACAAGAACACATGGCAGAATCTCAGCTTACTAGGCTGTAGAAGCCATACCTACATTCTCAGAAATTGATGAACATTTAATACTTTAAAGAGCAACCGACAAAACCATCATCAGAACACATTCTTAGCTAATTAATGTAGCTAATTGAAAGACAAAACAAATACCGATGTATTGTTCTCACCAATTGAAGGTCATGGACGAGCTCGAAGCAAATTCCATCTCGGTCTTACCTTGGCTCGACAATAATTGACCCTCAGCCTGGAGAGTTATTATCAACTCAAAGTAAATGCTTGCAAGTTCATACAACTTCTGAATCTTGCATATTTAGCGATCATGATGCGAACGAGCAATTTAGTAAAAAAAAAAGTACACCTAATAACTCTACAGATTACAGTAAGACTCTAATCTTCGTCTCAAATAGTTTTAGGTAGGTACATTCTAAAAACTAAACAAATATTAACCATTGAAAAAAACATACCTTATAGGCAGGTAGGTACCTACCTACATAGAGTTTTGCATTTAAATTTAAAAATAAAGAATGCACTACCTACTTAGGGCATTCTACGTAAACAAAAGGTAAAAAGTCAATAATTGACTTTACGGTCGCTCCACGCCAGCCAAGTCGTACGGCGCGCGCACAAGGCTGGATCAACCCACTTTTACTGTAATGATACCTACGTGTAATAATTTGGTGAAAACTGGAAATAATTAAGCGAGCGTCTCCACTTGAATTTTGAAACTCATGGCTCGAATCTCATTGTTTTTATTTTCTTGTTTATTTGTGTATTTGTGCAGAGTGCTTAAGAAACTTTTTTTGTAACTTGGCAATGGGGGGTGGGGGGGGGGGGGGGGGGTGAAAGAAACTCTGTGTGCAAATTAAACTGGAATCTTTTGATTGATCATCACCAAATTTTGCATGGTCATTGGGACCAGCATTTAAGTGTTTTTTGACAAATCTGTAATGAACTTCAAGAGTTAATAACTTCACTGAAATTTTTATGCTTGATTTTAAATATATTAGGTACCTATATCAAAATGTATCTATCCCTATTTTTTATCACTGCCAGCTTCAAAGGGGTTCCGGAACACGACTGACCTCTGGTGGATTCTTTGTACTAGCCAAGGGGGATAATGGAGGATATCACGTGGATATTTATATAAATAATTTATATTAAATTGCTTTAGTTGTTTGTTATGGCTGAAAAAGTAAACTTGTAACTAAATTGAAATTTCAATTTTTTGAAATGTACGAACATCAAAATAAAAAGTGCATATCTAAAAAGTTTCCTGCCAGAAATGGCTCCATCACGTATCGCTTATTTGTTCGAATACGAAGGCTCGCTTAGCAACGCGTTACACCGTATGGTTTCCTAGTGTTACCTATTAGTTATCTAGGTAGTACCTGTTTATAATTGAGCGACCCCCCGACGGCTGTCACCTTATCGCGGTGGTGGGGTTTGTGTTGGCCAATGATCCATTGCAGCTACGCCGGCGAGCATATGCTCATGTGTAAGGGTTACCCATGCCAGACAGATCAGTGGTGAGGCCCAGACCAAGAGCAGCCAGGGTCGGCCTAACCATGCCCTCCCTTGAATTTGCGGTCCCCTCGGGCCGGCCTCCCCCCTCGAGATGGTGATCCCCCTGAAATCGGGTTCAGCCGGCCCGAATCCTCACACCCCCCGGTCCGTCCCCATTCCGGCCTGGCCTTCCCACCAGTGCTGGACTCCCCCGGATCGGGCCCGTTAGGTCGACCCCCTCCCCTTGCCCTCCAATTATGATCAACAAAGTTAAATATAACAATTAATGTGCGCAATATAACCTCGTCGTTGACGCGCCATTAAACCAAACTAATCTAATCTAATCTAATTGAGCGAGCGACTCCTTTTGTCTCTTTTTGAACAGACCTCTATATCTTTTTCTGTTACTGACGATACAGGTCACATTTTTTCCTCGATCGAGCTGACATTTTGCACAGATGTCATCTCTGGGCGTTGCAGACCCACATTTTTTTGAAATCCGTTAATTGGTTCAAATGTAAAAAAAAATTATCTTCCGACTGTTTAGTCCGATCAATTTGAAATTTTGCCAAGTCATTGCAAATGTAACATTGTCCCAAATCATACAAAATTTCTATCAAATCCTCCTTTGGTTCAAATTTTAAAAAATCTTCTGATTGGTCGAAAATCAAAATGTTCCGATTACCTTACCTAAGTTCAAATCTTGCATTGATCAAGAAGACCAAATTAACCAACAATAGGTCTGTAACTTTTTACACATTTTTAGTCCAATTAGTCAAGTACTTAATAGTACTAGACTAGACTTATTGACATTTTATGAGCTTGAAATCGATGTCAGAAGAGTTTGATAGAAAATTACCAAATTCATGGTTTAGAGTTTAAAAGTTGCAATGAAAATCAGTAGGTACCTACCTAATGATGTAACTTAGAACTATGTATATTGTTCGAGTGGATTGTGTTCGGTAGATTTGCGCCAAACGGTGCTCAATCATCAACGTGTTACACTGAGCGTTTTCCTATTTAAGTTAAACACAACTCACAATAGGTAGGTTAGGTACTAACTACTAGGTCCTTCAAAAACATAGTATGAAATTTGGAATAAATTGACAGGTTTGAGTTGCAAAAGATCCCAATGAAAAAACATGAAACATCAAAATGCATTCACTGTAAGTATGACAAACGACCTTGAAATGTAGGTACCTACTACTGTCAATCCATCTACCTCCTACTAGTTAGCTTAATTTTGATTTTTGAATACAGTTTAAATGAATGTCTGTACTCTGTATGATAATAAATAGTTTCCGATATATTGCTGGATGACAAACAAACAAATAAAATAAGTGGTTTGACTTTGTGAGGATGATTAGAGTAGGGACATTAACTAGATTTTTTAAATTTTTCATTACTCTTACTGGCTTGGTGGTAACTGGTAAGTAGACAACCTAAGAAGAACATTATCCCCCCCCCCCCCTCCTCCACACGTACACATCACGCATTAGATTGAATGTGATACCTGGTTCGTGGATGGTACCTAATGTTAAAATTGTTCAAGGAAACACCTGTGCGCTTTGTATGCGCTTAAACACTAGTTAGTACCTTGGTTCCAAAATCCAAGGTCACATCCAATGTTCGAGGTGAATGTTGTCGTGTACCTACTAGCTTAGCTTTTGTACTAGCCTTAGAGAGCCTTTATTTTTTTGCTGTAATTTTATTATGTCGCTCATCACCTAAACAAAATCCGGGAGAGCTCTAAGAGGTGTGCTCATACTCATCCAGCAATTTCTCAATTTTTGGACAAAAAATTAGGACTTACCAAAATATTCCCCTTCTTCCTCTTGTTTCTCCATCTCCTCTTCCAACTGGCGAGTCAACTCTTCAATCTTTCTTTCTGCTTCTGTTGGCCCCTAGTAGACAATTACATTTGCCACAGTTAGTAAATTATTTTAAAAAATCTACTAAGTTTAACTCCACTTAGAAAGCTTACTGAGCAAGGATAACAACGATTGGCAATTTCATCATGGTTCGGTAGGGTCATTCAAATACCACATGCAGCACAAGGGAATGGAAAGTATATCCATAAGTTACCAGCTAACAAATTATGAAGCAAAAAGAGGAATGGGTCTTACCATTGGTCTCGGAGGAGTAACGTTGTATGGCAAAAGCTGCTTTCCACTTCCGCACATAGCTTTGACCGACTTGCTGTTAGCAAGGAGCTGATTGTTGTGTGATGACAGATCTTGCGGCACATTGACAGCACTAGCAATGCCAGTCTGTGCACCTCGTTGGTAGCTCGTGGCCAACTGAACAGCAGGCGTAGCCAACTGTGGAGACATCACCACATAGTCACTTACTCCATTCGGAGTAGACACGGGAGTTGCATGGTAGTAGTTGGCTAGAGGGGGTTGAATGGCAGGCTTGGTAGTAGCATTCTGGAAACGGGGCAATGCCTCCACCACTGCCGGTTGACCAACACTCGGAATACTGTAGTTACCAGTGGCGTAGTACGGACCATGAGGGTTGGCAGGAATGTTATTAGTAGGATTAGGCACAGTGGGATAATATGGACCATGCGGATTGGATGGAATGTTTGTGTTTCCTGGATACGGAGGTGGAGGATGATTATTGGTGCGAGGTTGCGGTGAGATAGGAGACGTAAGAGCTACTGCCATCTGGCGGTGTTCAGTGTGTGAAGCAACCTGTGGTCCAGGCCTCGCTGGCTCGTAGGTCTGCTTAAAGTTCATACTTTGCAAGTCCTGAATATTCTCATAAACAGGAGGAGCTTCATATGGTGGGTAGTCCCTTGAAATTGGTCCAAACTTGTTCATTCCAGAGGGTACTTGGGGCTGAGCTTTACGGTAGTTTGAGTCGAAGTCCAAACTAGTGCGGGGACTGGAGTGCTTGGAGTCTGCAGAGCCAAGGCTGGAATGTGGGCTGCCTGTATGTTGGTTGACAGGTAGCTGGTGGTAGTACGGAGGTGTTGCTCGTGTGCCAGCGTAGTAATCAATGTTCTCATACAGCGGGGATGAGCTGTAGCCGGGGGGACCACCAGCCATGCTTGCACGTGGACTATTGGAATGTTGCGAGTCTTTACTGGATCCACTGTGAGTTGGACTCGGAGCTCCTGGTTTGCTGTAAGATGCGCCATTGTGTTGTCCTCGCATGGTAGGGCTTTGGGCTTCGGCTGCCTTGCCTGTTGTCAATGCAATGGACTCCACTTGCTTTGGAGTAGCAAACTTTGATGAGGCGATTATGTTGCCTCGTTCGTAGATCTTGTAATCTGTCGGATGAGACTTTGGTGGATTTCCTGTGTCTGTGGTGAAGCTCTCAATGGCTCCAACTCGATTTCGCATGTCCTGTTGACGATTTAGTCCATTACTTTGTCGAACAGGAGAAGCAATAGTGCTGCTAGGAAGTGACCTTGACCCACCAGTCATTACTACATAACCAGGTGGAGGATTACTCCCAATCCCAGACATGGTATTACTTGACAGGGATCTACCTTGGTGATCTACTGCCTTTGGCATAATTCGGCCATAGCCCGACTCCGACACTATCACGCGGTGTGTCGCCAAGTTACTGGGTTCATCGCTGATGTGCAGATAGTTCAGTTTATGTAAATATGGATCCATGATGCACAAGAAATAAGTCTAAAAATGCATGCACCTATTGATTACAAGTTTGAAGGTTAATATACAACAGAATATCTTTTCATTGGCTGTTCGCGAATAGTGTCATAACTATTATTTTAAAAGTAAGATGCGGTAAGATGATCCCATTGTTTGGTCTATTCCACTTCCACCTGAGGTTATCATAGCTGTCAAGGCGATCCCATAATTCTACTAAATTAGTAGTAAAAATATGATCTGCTAACACTAACACTAATCACTTCGGAAATTATATGTATGAATTACTGCACACGCATATCACTTCAATCACGATTATGCATTGAAAAATAAAAATAACCACCTGCTGCAATCACATTCTCACAGGTTCCCAACAAACACAATCAACCGCACCGCGCACCACCGCAGCATTTCCCAAGGAGCAAGCAAGGAGTGAGTGAAAAGTAGTCCGTCCGTCCCTGTTCTTTCTCAGACATGCGGAATCACTCTTCTTGTGCTCACAAGAAAGTAGTACGTATCAAAATGTGCGGTAAACTTAAAATCACATTCTTCTTTACTTCAAGAACGAAGAGGTACAACAAGCAGTGGCGTAGGAACGTTTTCAAAGTTAGGGGGGCAAGGATGTCACGCCAGAAAAGAAATTCTCGTCAACAAAGAAGGGGTCTGGGGCGAGAACCCCAGCCGCCGCCGGCGAAAATTTTGGAAAATTAGAGGTTGAAATGGCGTAGAAATGCTGCTTTAAATCGTTTTAATATGACTAGCCCAGTGAACACAGGCCGTCCCAGGGACAGACTATTTTTAGGATATCCTAGCCTAAAGTAGGACATCCTACTAGGATGTCCTGGGTACCTCCCTGGGATATCCTAATAAAGGAAGAAGATCCTTTTTTAGGAACATTCTTCCTAAATTAGGCAATTGCCTTTTTTAGGAAGAATTGTCCTAAAAATGGCTGCTACTGAAATCCTATTTTAGGACAATTCTTCCTAAATTAGGCAATTGCCTTTTTTAGGAAGAATTGTCCTAAAAATGGCTGCTATTGAAATATTTTTAAAAGTTTCTACAACTGTCAACAGAGTACTCTGCCCTTCGACTTCACAATATAGATGTTTAATTTCAGCATATCTCTTTATCGTTTGTTTTTAAGTAAGTTATATTATTTCCAAAATCTGCCAAGTATTAAGATATTATAACATGAAGAGACATGTCCTATTGGATGATAGGAAAAATGTGTATTTCTTTTATTTTGTACTGGAACCTAAGTTGTCACCTTGGAGTCGGAGCCATATTTTTTGGATGCAAACATTGATAACTGAATTAATGAATATGAATAATGCGAATCGTGCGAATTGGTGTCTGTGCAAATAGAACCTGTCTGTTAAATATGGCAATTGCATCCCAATAGGGGAAAATTATCTTCCATAGGAAATACCATTCTATTATAATAATAATAATGACAAAATTATATATTAAATTTGTCATTTTCATCCTAATTTAGGAAAAGCATCTACCTAAATAAGAAAATGATGTCCTAAAGTAGGACAATGTATATCTTAAATTAGGCAGTTTCATCTTAATTTAGGAAAAGTATCGACCTAAATTAGGAAATGACGTCCTAAACTAGGACAATGGATATCCTAAATTAGGCGGTGTCGTCCTTTTTTAGGAAGGTCCGCCTAATTTAGGACGTACCTGGGATCGAAAAACTTGTGTAATTAGGACACTCTGGGGACACTCTGGGGATCATTTTAGGCCGAGTTTAGGACGGACTGGGGATGTCCTACCTAAGTAAGTAGTCTGTCCTGGGGACGTCCCAGGTACGTCCTAGTGTTCACTGGGAGAATGGTACCCAGTGAACACTAGGACGTACCTGGGACGTCCCCAGGACAGACTACTTACTTAGGTAGGACATCCCTAGTCCGTCCTAAACTCGGCCTAAAATGATCCCCAGAGTGTCCCCAGAGTGTCCTAATTACACAAGTTTTTCGATCCCAGGTACGTCCTAAATTAGGCGGACCTTCCTAAAAAAGGACGACACCGCCTAATTTAGGATATCCATTGTCCTAGTTTAGGACGTCATTTCCTAATTTAGGTCGATACTTTTCCTAAATTAAGATGAAACTGCCTAATTTAAGATATACATTGTCCTACTTTAGGACATCATTTTCTTATTTAGGTAGATGCTTTTCCTAAATTAGGATGAAAATGACAAATTTAATAAATAATTTTGTCATTATTATTATAATAGAATGGTATTTCCTATGGAAGATAATTTTCCCCTATTGGGATGCAATTGCCATATTTAATAGACAGGTTCTATTTGCACAGACACCAATTCGCACGATTCGCATTATTCATATTCAATAATTCAGTTATCAATGTTTGCATCCAAAAAATATGGCTCCGACTCCAAGGTGACAACTTAGGTTCCAGTACAAAATAAAAGAAATACACATTTTTCCTATCATCCAATAGGACATGTCTCTTTTTGTTATAATATCTTAATACTTGGCAGATTTTGGAAATAATATAACTTACTTAAAAACAAACGATAAAGAGATATGCTGAAATTAAACATCTATATTGTGAAGTCGAAGGGCAGAGTACTCTGTTGACAGTTGTAGAAACTTTTAAAAATATTTCAATAGCAGCCATTTTTAGGACAACTCTTCCTAAAAAAGGCAATTGCCTAATTTAGGAAGAATTGTCCTAAAATAGGATTTCAGTAGCAGCCATTTTTAGGACAATTCTTCCTAAAAAAGGCAATTGCCTAATTTAGGAAGAATGTTCCTAAAAAAGGATCTTCTTCCTTTATTAGGATATCCCAGGGAGGTACCCAGGACATCCTAGTAGGATGTCCTACTTTAGGCTAGGATATCCTAAAAATAGTCTGTCCCTGGGACGGCCTGTGTTCACTGGGTAGTGAAAATTTGTTTTATTTACTAAATGAAGTACAAGTAATGATACTTACTACAAAAATCCACAGCATACGCAACTAGAATTACAATAACTGAAAAGTGTCATCAAGCATTTTCAAATCATCAAATTTATAAAACATTTTGTAGCTGTAAATCCAGTTACATATGTTGGGGATTTTTGTAGTATAATGGCAGGTAATAGTAGAAGGTAAGGGCATTAGAATATAATACGCGGGTCTGGGCCGCGCAGGCCCGGAAATTTTTTGACTTTCAATATGAATTTAATGCATTTTAACGCGATTTAAACACAAATATTGGTCGATTTGACAATTTAAATTCTTAAATTACTACTATATAAAAAATATCCAATATATTTTTTGCCCCCCTTTGCCCCTCCCCTCTTCCCTGAAAGTTGTGGGGGGGGGCATTGCACCCCTTGCCCCCCCGGTTCCTACGCCACTGACAACAAGGATATCTAGATGTACACTCGGCAAAACATAAAACGGTGTTTAAAGAAAACGGATTTGTTGAAAATGACCTGATTGCAACACGTCACGCGTTCATTCAAACAAGGAATTAAAGAATAAAACAAACTCAATTATATCATTCAATTTGCAACAAACTATACCATGCAGGCGCGTAGCGTAGGAACTAAATTTGTAAGGGGTGGGAAAATAATATTATAAAAGAACTTGAGCTGGAGATACTATAGTGTTTTGCTAGTGTCTACGAAGACAATGGGGTCTGGGGGGAGGGTCCCATGAAGACCACTTTATATAATAATGTAATTTTTATGTTTATTTTATTTATTATGCTAATTATGCTAATTACGCAAAAGTATTAATTACTCAGGTTGGTGCCATGATTTTTGGATTCCTCATACTCGAATTAGTAAGGGTACCAATTTTAACGTTTTCCAATTTTCACCAATTTTCACAAACGCACTAATTACTCAATAAATTGCAAAAAATACTTTTTTGTGAAAAGGCAATTTGGAAGCCAACATTTTGACTTTTCCCCCCTTAAATGTACATGTTACTACATAGTCCCTAGCAATAAGTTTCACACAATTTGAAAAAGACGAAGCTTCTGAGTTTGAACGGTGTAAAAGTTAGAACAGTTCAAGTGAAGGAATGGAAATCAAAATTTTGATTATTTGAGGGCCTGAAAATCCAAAAGTACTCAATAAATGGACAAACCAAAAAATACGTATGTTTTACTTTGGGCTTGTGACCAATCCTACCAAGTTTTATCAAAATCTGAGAGGGTCATTTTAAGCTTTTTGTTGAATGGCGATTTTTATAAAATAATTAATTATACGGTTAATTTTTATGTGAAAATTTAATTTTTTATGATTGATATGGATTGTAGACATGGCGAGCTTTCGATGGATACCCATAAAGACCATATTATAAAATAATATATATTATTTTATCTAAGTTTATTAATTTTACTTTATTAAATTTTTTATTAAAAATTACTCAGGTTGGTGTCATCGATTCTTGGATTCCTCATACTCGATTTAGTAATGGTACAAATTTTCACGAATAGTATCACAAACACACTATAATTTGCCATTATATAGGACATCTTGACTCCACTAAAAGTACGGATACCCGTGCTCGCTCATCAACGCACGTTACACTGAGCGTTTTCCTAGTTATCTATAGGAATCCTGCTCGTGACGTCACAAGGGTAGAAAAATGGAGGCTGCTGTGGTAGGGAAAATGTGTCAAAGCTATAAATAAGAGATACATAATATTTCTCAGATAAATATTTAACTTGAAAATGTGTAAAGCCCCATTTACACGGACACGGTGCAACTTCTTGTACAACTTCTGTACCACACTTCTGTGTCACACTCCTTGAATGGAAATTAGAACATGTTTTAAGTTCTGTGGCAGAAAGTTGCATCGTGTAAATACAAAATTGTATGTTAAATGGGAATGTGACACAGAAGTTGTTCAAGAAATTGCACCGTGTAAATGGGGCTTAAGAATAAAAATTTCGTAACATTATTTATCAACTATAAAATTAATCACTCTAAATATAAACTTTGGATTGCCGCTGTCAGATTTATTTGAGCGAGCGTAGCGAGCGTCACCACGGTACTCTTATGGCACTTTCTCTGTGTGTGTGTGTGTTTTTTTTTTGTGGTCACAGCCCAGGTCAAACCGCTCAAGCAATCGATCTGAAATTTTGTACACATACAAACGTACTCTATGCGGTTGCGGTCCCTGGGATCGTTTTTGAATGGGCTCCCGTGATTGGTTCAAATTTAAAAAAAATTATCTTTCGATTGGGTGCTTCGATCAATTTGAAATTTAGCAAAAACATTGCAACCAACATTGTACCCAATCATAAAAAGTTTCAGCCAAATCCTCCTATTGGTTCAAATTTAAAACCATTTTTCATGTGATTTTTGACATTTAAACTAGAACAGATTGACCGATCAACTTGAAACTTCGCGTGGTCATTCCCAGCAAACACAGGAGCTCCCTGGGAGGTCCTAATATTAGGATGATGCTCCTTAAATAGGCATATCCTTACAAGGATGTACTGGGGACCTCCCTGGTACATCCTAGTAAGGAGGACTCTTCCAAATTCAAGATGGCTTATTCTAAAAATGGCGACTGCCTAATTTAGGGAGGGATATCCTAAAAAAAGGCAGAATTCTTCCTAAAAAAGGCAGACCTTCCTTTTTTTAGGACGGTCCTCCCTAAATTAGGCAATTGCCTTTTTTTTAGGATATATTACACTAAAAATGGCCGCTATTGAAATATTTAGATAGGTTTCGTTAGCTGTCAACAGAGTACTCTGCCCTTCAACTTCAATATAGATTTATGTTTTACTCAGATATCTGTATGTTTTATTATTACCAAAATCTGGCAAAAATTATAAGAATTTGTAACAAAATGAGACACGTTGCTTTACATGATAGGACAAATGTGTATTTCCTCTTTAGTAGTTGTCCCCTGCAAGTTGTCCCCTGCACTCCGATCCATATTATTTGTAGGTATGATGCATTCAAACTATAAATGAATACATTCCTTCAAAGAAATGAATGATAGCAGCTGATCTGACGCTGTCATGTTGGTGTTTGTTGTCGGTGTCCCGCAAGTGATGCAAAAATGCTTCACTTTTTTGGTGGAGTGAGCCTACCCCTGTCCTGTCAGTGTTAGTGTATATCTATCGACCTATATATTATATCGCTCTGTCGTGTATTAAATATATTAAATAAGGCATTTTGAAAAGGCATTCATCGTAATATCGTGGAAAATGATCTACCTAATCTAGGAAATTATGTCCTAATTTAGGAGATGGATAGCCTAAAAAAGGCAGAATTCCTCCTAAAAAAAGGCAGACCTTCCTTTTTTTAGGATGGTCCTCCCTCCCCAGGATGTACCTGGGAGCCATTTAGGATCCCCATTAGGAAGCTGTGGGGAGGCTTTTAGGATCATTTTAGGAAGGACTGGGGATATCCTACATCCTTAATTAGGAGGGACTGGGGAGGTCCCAGGTACAACCTTGTGTTTGCTGGGTTGGTACCAACATTTTAGATATTTTTGCCAATTTTCAGTCTAATCTGTCTTTATTTTAAAAAGTTTTGTCATTTTAAGGTCATTTTATTCCATAATCTTGAAAAATGTATACTAAATTGTCATCCCTGCCTTCTTTAACCTTCTGTTCCAAGGCAAGGCCTGTAGAGCAGCCAAGCTATCCACAATGTACAGTAAAATGAAAGCATTTTTGAGCTAGCGCATAAAATCGGATGCAGTACGAAGGCCAAATCCTCTAATTGGTTAAGGTTTAAATAATTTCTTCTGATTGGTCGACAATAAAAATGTTCACATTAAGTTCAAATTTTTCATGGTGATCAAGACCAACTTAATATTAAATTTTACATATTATTGTAAGCCCAATCAAAGTATTAATTGTAATTTTACGAGTTTAGTATGGGATGTCACAAGAGATTTCTGGAGAAGGTATGTAGGTATAAGACTTCACGACACAATGGATCTATTATTCATCCAGAGTATTATGGAGATTGAAAAATTGCAGAGAAAATCGTCTTGTGCCGTGTCGTGCATCGTTACTATGGGGATGTTGCATGTTCTGTGCTCGCTCATCAACGCGTTACACTGAGCGTTTTCCTAGTTATTCCTTATAGGTACCTTAATATAGGTTACTATGGCAACCTTTTCTCACGCAGGATGCCTATATAGGAGAAGGCATTAACATAAAATGAACAAGATTTGTTTGACATAACAAAACATCAGTCGTCGTTTCCCCAAAAATTATTTTATTTCTTCCGAGCTTGAATATTGGCTAAATAGCATGATGACACAAAAGAATACATTTTCGAAAATTGCTGAAAGTGTCACCTATGATCTATCCTATGTGCTGTGCCGCCGTACGCGGTCGCGTCTCGAATCTCATCAAAGTGTCTTTCCCTGTCAAAGTGTCAAAAAACCAACTGCCCCCCACACACCCCTAATTCCTTGCGTTGCCACTCCCCCCTCTACCCCGGCAGAATTTCAGCCGGCGCCCAAGGTTGCGTGCTCGCTCATTTTCCAAGTCTTTATCTATTATAAAATGCCATGAGCATTATTCTAGTGAGCTATGGTTCATTTGGCACTGGGACTTCGTCCAAACGAAATAGTTACCTAAATAAGAATAAATAAAATCAGAAGAGAATTTATTCGCGATTTTCAATAGAAGTAAATTTCGACAGTTTTGGATGATCAAATCAAATAAACGGAATTGAAATGATAAAATCGCAGAAGAAATGCGCATCCTTACTGGAGGCCTGTTACAATTATTATTGTGGAGCCTTTCCTGACTTCTCAAAATATTATTTCAGCACATTATTTTTTTAAAGTAGATACCAATAACGTATTTCCCGCAAACCACGGATTATATATATATAAAAAAATAAAAAATTAAATGGTGATAAATACCTATTGTTGTATTTTCTTTACGCAATAAGATATTTCGAGATGTCCTAAATATCCAGCTGGCAGCAGGGTATGTAGTTCTAACAATCAGGAAAAGTATGTAGGTAACCAAAGAAATGAAACTGCGGAATAATCTGATATAAAGTATTTATTAAAATGCTTTCAGCTAAAGAAAAAAATTACTAAGATTTACACTTTGTGCATTAATTAGCAGCAGGAACCTAGTCGCTCAAATCCCATAAGGCACAATAGTAAAATAAACATAAGAGTAGAAAACCAACAACAATATCACAAAAGTACCTAGTGCAAAGTTTTAGATAATTGAAGACCTCTAAATACAAGAAACAGTTTACAGAAAAGCTAAAACCACGCGGCGACTCCTCTGATTACAAAAGATAGCGATTAATACATTTGATACTACTAATTTCATTAATTTTCTACGTCCACAATGCAACAAAAATGGTGATAGGTCTGTTTGTTGGCCTGCTGCGGATCTGATCAAAAGTATTCTTTGACTTTTAAAAAGATTATTTCATATTAAATATAACAAGACAGCATAATGTGGGCATACTTGTACAGAATTGAGAATTGAAAGAATCGAAAATTGAAAATAAAAATCTATGTTTTTAAAGAGAATTGTGTACAATATTGTAAAACTGGAAAATACTGTGAACCTAAAATTTACCTATTTTTCATTCATAATTTAAAAAAGAAAACTGAACAAAAATTGAGTCGGAGGTGAAACATTACTTTAATAAAATCTTCAAGGATGATATTCATCATGAAGTTAAAAAATAAAAATCGATCAATAACTTTGCAATCAAGAATTAATTTGAAGATTAAATATAATCTAACTGTACTATTCTAAATGTTCCTGATGATACCCCGAACACGGAATCAGATCACAAAAGGTCAGTTTGTTTACCCTGCCAAAACCTAGGCTACAAGCTACACTTCATCGGGATGATGTGTGGACAGTCGTAGGTTTTGGTAGTTAGTGGCAGATTTGGCAGCGTAAACGAACAGACTTAATGCAGGTGAGGTACAATAACTAAAAATATGGTTAGCCAAAAATACAACAATTAATTTTTTAAGAGTTAATATTGCACTCAATTGCTGGTAAAATTGGTATTCATATTATCAATTACGAATGACTAGTGACATGTCAGATGTTTAGTGATCGGTGATGATACACAACATGAAATATCCTGGGCTGAGCATTTTAAGTTTTCAACACATTGATAATAATTGCCCAGCTGAAATGTTAATATTATATAATGATTAATGAATGAGTGACTTACAATAATTAATTATATTATATTATGCAAATTAGATACAAACATCCAGAAAAAGTTCGAGTCAGATTTTGATTATTCTCCAATAAGAAGCTAATCACCTACTCACTCTCTATGGTTGGTTTAAATACCAGCACATATTCCGCTGACTCCATCAAAGTTTTACATTTGGTTTTACTTGGTTTTACCAAGCCTGCAAGGTTCATCAGAGGAAAACTTTTTTTCCAAGGGTATGCTTAATGTTGTGAACAACTAACATTATACATACATACCAACTTATATTAAAGTTATAGGTACGTAAAAGTATTTAAATACAATACAAACTGAATGCAATGATAACTGCATATGATAATAAATAAATTTACTAGGGGGCTGTGCATAAAGGATGTCACGAAAAAAATGAGTTATTTTGATACCCCCCACCCCTGTCACGCTGTGTCACTTTCTGAGATCCCCCCCCCCCCCCGCGCCCTAAAAGGACGTCACAGAACGATTTCTACCCCCCCCCCCCCCCCTTAAATATAATATGAGTTTCAATATGAGTTTCAATAAGAGGAAGAGGAAGTGGAAGAAGATGAAGCTAACGCAGAAGTTGAAGAAACGTCAGGCCCGGCCAGCCGGTTTTAATAATTAGTTTAATAGGCTCTTGCATTTGTGTGGGTAGGTTTTCCTACCTCCTTTACCCATTGTATTTTGGAAAAGGATAATAAAGATTATTATTATTATGAAACGGGTCCTGAAATGATTGTTTTAGCGATATTTCAGGTCCCGACATATCAAGTGAAATTTAAAATATCTATATTAAAATGTGACATCCTACTGGCTCTAGACCCCCACCCCCTCTCCATGGTCACACGTGTCCCATACTGGTGAACCCCCCCTCTTCCTGAAGCGTGACGTCCTCTATGCACAGCCCCCAGGTATTAATACATACTAAAAATCATCCTTCAGGTCATCCTTCCAAGTATACCTACGTATAAACAATTACAGGACAGCGGTATTGTATTCCTATCATAGATTAGTACTACTAATGTACTTATATCTATAACTGTATATTTAGTACTTAATTATTGTTGCTCTTTTAAAATTGGTCTCTTTACATTACCTTAGTATTGTGAGCAAGTACCTATGTAAATTGTAAACAAATTACAATTTTGTGCTTTTAGGACAATATCAAGACTTGTTCGATTGGTTCAGCAGAAGCAATTTATTGCAATTATCTACTGACTGTAATTTTTTGGGGATTTACGATAATATTTTTTTGCTAGTTATGTCTGAAATGAAGTGGCCTCGGAAGTGGCTTGCAATTTGTCCAAGTGATAAAGATTCATTGCAAGGTCATTGAAAAACAGGATTGACATTCTCCTGACATTGACGAGTTTAACAATAAATTAATTTGAGCTGTATTAACATGGATGTAATCAAAAGGTACTATATCTTACTAAAAATATTAAATACTACTTGAAGAGACAATCTGTCAAGTATGCGAGTGTCTGTAAAGTATTGGTAAGAGAATAGCAAGATGAACTTATAAAAGAAAACAACATTCCAAAATTACACTGCAACTACAGTATGGTAAATCCAGGAGGTAATTTTATGAACAGGCTTGAATGATAACACCGCATTCACATAAAGCCCGGAAAGCGTTTTTCTCAAAACCAATCACAGTCCAGAAACCGATCGTGACAGACTTGTGATTGGTTAATACTTAATAGAAAAAATGCCAAACTCTTTCCACGCTTATGTGAATGCGGCTATAAGTGCATGACTAAGTGACTCCCAAGTGCTTTAAACTTATAAGAATTTTCAAACATTAAAATCATATTTTTTAAAATTCGTTGCAAATTTAGAATTGGAGAACTTGCTTTCAAAATACACGATACGACACAGACAGTACAATATCAGAAGACAGAAATGTTCAATAAATAACCATTATTTATTAAAAATATTTGACAAAAGTAGTTGTTGAAGTAAATGCAAAATAGAATATATTAATATTTAAGTACCTACCCACCAAATAAAAATGAGTACCTATACATTACAAGTCTGTACAGATAAAAAATATTTTGATTTTGGTGGTGCTGGTCAATACAAATGAATCAAATTATGTTATTTGTCCTAGAGGTTTGCGATACACAATAATAACATTGGGAAGTATTTCCCTCGCATTAGATCCAAGTTATTATTTGTAGTTTAGTTTTAATAAATATTACAAAATGAATAGGTATTTCTGAGACTTGGCAAACAATCACTCTTGTTTGAATCAATTAATAAATTATTCCTTATTGAGTTATTAAATTATAGAAATTCTAACCCCAACTAGTATTGGCATAACTAATTTATCAAAGAGTATTTTTCTGACATTTCTTGCTGAAGGGCAAGGATTTGGAACCAGACAACGTTCCAGTGTGCAAGCTTTACTCATGTTTGTAGTTTGTTTTGTACCGATACTTGAGAGCTCTGAATTTAACTAATTGGTAAAATAGGACTACTCTTATGCAGCTCACTACACAATGTAATCTTCCCTGTACTCACTCGTTGATGTCTGTCATCGCCTGAGTTAGGTACCCTTGTATGTAGTTAGTTAGCGCTATCTCAGAAGGTTTATCTCTGCTTTCAACCAAGAAGTTACTTCATACTTCAGCTTTGCTGATGGTCATTGGGAACAGGTCCCGAGTTGTTGACCAGGGACAGCCTTATTAGCAGCAGATGATGTAGTGATGTATTCCTCTGACCTGAGACTGGAACTTCCAGTGTGGGGCGCAAGGGATTAACAATATCGACACTTCACTGAAGTATCAACATAATCCATTGAATGAGTTACCGGAGCTTGCAATTTTCTTGTGTTTGCAAACCCTCTTTGGTCACATCTGTTGAAAACAAATCATCGAAATACAAAAAAGTTTAAGCAATTATTACCTAGATGAAGATGAAATTAAGTTTGTATGTGTAACATTTTGGACATTTGAAGTTAAATGGGCAAGAGTGTGGGAGGAAGATGCCAACTAAGAATGGTGTTGAATGATTTGATTTTGCTTCGGAACTGGCTAATAATAATTGACAAAACAAGGCTGAGTAAACGACAATTACTATTTTGGATTGGACAATTCCAATCCAACTAGGCTGAGCAAGGTTCAGAAAGACATACATGCTTACGAAATGTTATCTCTCACTGCACAAACTACATTTTACAAAATTTGTGATTCTGAAAGTAATTCTACAAAATACTACTCACTATGATGTTCTAGTTTACAACTAGTTGTTGGCAGCGACAACTTGTTGGCCATCTTCATCGCCATCTGCTTCATCTTCTTCTCGTGGCCGCGTCCACTTGATTAACGTCTCTGGAGACCGATACAGGAACACCAACTTGGCAAACAAATCCTCCTCAAGATCGAGCTCACCGCTCTCACGCACCAAGTATATGTCCAAACAGAGCTGCAAGATGAAACAATCAGTGTATTGTCAATGTACAAATTAGTGAAATAAGTATAGACAGCTTTACTAAGCTTTGACAGTGTGAGTCAGAGGTACAAGTTTCGGCAAGAACTATAATTTTTCGTTGATCGAGCACAGGAAAAATATCCACATTTGTTTTGCTTACATTTGTTTACCATAATCTAGCAAACAACATTCAACTACAGATGTACACTCGGCCAAACAAAAATTGATCGTTGAAGAAATTTGATTGACTGCTGGTCACGTTCCATGCCAATCAAAGCTTGTTATTATCATTGAAATGTAAGGTCACCTACTAGAGTGAGACAAGGAGATCGCTTGGACTGACTTCTGATGGTGCGATCTAACATTTTTCAGTCAATTAGATTTGTTGAACGTTCAATTTTTGTTGGGCCAAGTGTACATCTACAGGTAATGTATTATAGCAATACATTTTTTAAAATTTGCAGGTTGTAGTTTATAATTATAAAATTGTGAGTTATGTAAGGTTTTAATGGCCATTCACGATCAAACTTGGACGTTAATTTATCTACAAAATTTGACTAATAGAAAAACACATTTATGTTCATAATACGATATCAAGTTCACTAAAGTGGGTATAACATTAACAAATTCAAATTGAACAAATTCATTTCTATAGCCAATGAAATAAAGTTTGGGGTGAAAGTCTGAATACGATTTACTTACAATAGCACACTTTACGATTAGCTCACATATATGACGCAACAAATAATAAAAGTGTGGACAAATGATGCTAAAAAATTAAAAACACCCAATCAAGACACAAATAGTTGTCCGCATTTCCTTTGCACACTTGAACAGTTGTCAATCTATTTATAGAATCAAAACACATGTTATTGAAATTGTAACATTTGAATTGTATATTGTGTAATACACACTCCCACTGAGGTTTGAACCCAAATTCTGCGGGTTAACGTCATAACAATTTTAGTAAAGTTAAATAGGAATTAATTCAGTCTTTTGTTGAAACTCATTCTAAGTATTTTTTATAATCATCATATCACAATTGTATTTTAATTATTCTAGAACCACGAACATGAACATGAACATGAATTATTCATGTTATCCAAGAACCTTTTTTGAATTGCTATGAACTAAGTTTTGGATTAAATTGGTGGTACAACTTATCCAATCAGATAGGTAGGTACTTAAAAATAATAGACACCATTGAGTAAACCCAAAAAATAAGTAAAATGCAGGAACTTTAAAGGCTGACCCACAAATTACGTACAGGCAATGGGAGGACTCAAAGCCATGGCATAAGAATGTTGAATCTGCATTTTCAAATACAACTGCCCACATTCAACATAAACATCGATGTTTATCAATTATGGAAAGTTGAATCAGTAAACACATGCTCAATTATCTTTGGTACTACCTATGTCATTGCGGTTGAGCTTCCGTCGCTTTTTGGTCAATGGGTTGGCCAATAACGGCTTAAGCACAAGATACATCACAACATTATTTACTTAAAAATATGTGAAAAAGAAGAATGGCTTACACAATGAGCAAAGAATCAATCAAGCAACAAATTCTAGCTCTTACCTGTAATATACGGTCTACGTTGGGCATATCATCGAACATGATGGTGAACGAAATACCAGTGAAAAAGCCACGGATAATGTTACTAGCGATCAGAACCATTGTTGTGTACAGACCGATGATGCTGATAAAACATAAAATATTATTACCTCAAGAACTCTGTCCACACAGGGGGGTTCAGTGAACATAATGATGTAGGATAAGTTGCCGATGAAGAGACGGACAATGTGGTAGGCAAAAAAAAAGTAGGCAGAGTACAAGCCAAGGATCGATCCGCCTATTAACGAACTGTTTGGAAACAAAACATATAGCATTCAATATCCTAAAAGATTAATATGACCGATATTGTATAATAGACTGATATCTATACCTACTCTTACTGAACCCTTAATATCCATTTAAGGTTTGACTTCTGTTGGCTTGGGACTAGCATTGTTGTAATAGTTCAAGGCTAGGCTCACAATGTTATTAGTAGACTGTAGAGCTGTAACTGTATATATTACGACTGTATTGGCGTTAGTTAATCAGGGGTCCTCAACCATTTTGCTCCATTCCACTCATTTTTACCATTGTTTGGATATAATTCTCTCCTTTCCAAGATAGTCTAAACCGGTCTCACTAACCGGTGCTCGGTAGTCTAAACCGGTGCCCGGTAGTCTAAACTGGTTCATGCTTAACACAAACACAGGTTCAAACAGTGGGTTCCAACCACAGATTGCAACCACAGATTGCTGTGTTAAGAAGCATGTGCAGTCTCAATCTCAACTCTAACTTCCAGTGAGCATTGCAAATAACAACTATATACCTTTAAAAAACATCCTATATTCGTAGGGTAGGTACATACTATTTTGAGGAAAACATGTTTGCATACGAAACAACGGCATTTAGACATTAATTTCCGGAGTATTGATGTTTGGTCACCTAATGTTGCTGATCACACTTCACATATTCCCTGGGAAGAAACCCTGAAAAAACTGGTTTTATTGATGAGGTAATCAAGGCTGCACCAAGTGTATCAATGGCTTAAGAGCGTATCTCCATATATCTTAGTTGAATAATTTAATTTTTTTAATACAGCAATCCCCCCCCCCCCCCCCCAAACTACAAACCCCTAAAAGAGAAATAATAAGTAGTCGTAGACACTTACCCTCCTCCAGATATGAAGCTGAAACCCTTGGGGAACTTCTTTTCACTGAAAGTATACATGACTAAGTTTTGACAATCGACAAACGGCAGCAGTTTGAGGTATTTCACATAGGCGGCATCAGTTGACATGCACGTCTCAGAGAGCTCCCACCACTCTACTTTGCAGTCGGCACCACAAGTAATTTTCTGGGTCAGTTTCAACGTGAGATTTCTGTACACACTGCCGACGCCTCCTGTATGGACATAAGATCAAACTGATTCAGTATGTTGAAAGCATGGTAGATGCGGATTACATAATAATAGCATACTAACCCAGCAACTTTTCAACGGCAACAACCTTGGCCCTGTTCGTGACCTCAACAAACTTGGGAAAAAGTAAGGAGATGGAGACTGGCTCAGTGTCTTTTGTTCCATTTAGCATGATAAGCAGTCGCTTTCGGTTGGGATGAAGCTCCGATCCTTCAGCAACCTCCAGCTCATGAAACTGAATATCAAATCCACACTTACACTCATACATATGAAATACGTAAAGGTCAATCCATTTTTTATTGGAAAAAAGTAATAGATCCTTTATATTGTAATCTGATAGGTTTCTTTCTGCTTGAAGGAAATACAAAGAACAAGCTATGATGTGCCTACCTGTGATTCAGAGACAATTCCAGACATGCTGGGATTATCTGAAATACGTGACACCTCCCAGGTAAGTTTTATTGTTAAAGGTGCATCTGGAACAATTTCCAACAATACAGTAGCTGAAGAATAGTATACATACATAGAAATGAGAATGCAATATTAAATATTAAACCAACTTGCAGCGATTTCTTTTATCAGTCTAGTCTTGTCGGGCGGAGATATACCCCAAGCATTCGTTGAATTTCCGCTTAGCGAGGCAACTGCAAGATCTTCAAAGTCAAAGTCTGAGAGGAATGTTTGAGCCACTCTGTCCTTCTTGTACACATTATTCAATTGGTCCCATTTGTTTTCATCAAAGCTGCAAGAACAAACATGCTTGTAATTATTAATGAGTTTTCAAGTTACACAGAACTGGAGTACTGTGTAGTCTTCACAGTGAGAGTGCACACTCTTAATCTGGAAAACCTACACTTTAATGGTGCTCTTCTGTGCAGACATTTTGTAAATTGGTTCGTACGCTCCAATCCTGAGAGTTAAAGACACTTCAAAGGGCAGATTTGGTTCACCGACAGTGCTACCAAGAGCAAACACCACCAGAGGGAACCAAATGATGGCAATGATGACGAACAATGCTCCGCCACCAATCAGATACTTCAAGTATGCGGCTTTCTTTTGACCTCGTGGTGATGGATAATTGGTCTCCATCCTCCGCTGACACTTCAATTGAAAGATGTGAGCAAAGATGTCTTCCATCTTGAGCCAATCCATTAGAGTCATAGAAGTGTCCGTCCAGATCCAGTCCATTAATGCTCGCAGCTCAAAGAGGAAGGGAATGACCATGAAACTGAAATCAGCATAGCAAGAATAGTTTTGATATGTACATGCTAGAGCGTTACCGTCAGAACTAACTCACTCCATCTATGCATATACTTTCACAATGAAAATTAAATAATAAGCTACCTATACTCACACTTTGAACAGCACCATGTTGATGATGTTAAATCGCTTACAGAGAAAGTTACCCAGGATGCGTGTGGGATATCCACAGCGAATCTGGTAAGCTGACAGAAGCAAGTAGAAACACTTCACCATATACCACATCTGCGGTGGTAGGCGAGCATTGAATTGTCTGCAACAATTCAAAACAAACATTGAGATAGTTCCAAACATTAGACACATTGTTAGTCTTGCATTAAAAGGACACCTGGGTACCTACAAATCTTTTTTTGATCTCGTCGCAACAGAATTCATTTCACTGCCATTAAGATAACATTACGCCGAAATGAATTCGGTTGGGACGAGATCAAAAACGGATACACATTATACATAGCCTATAGGTACCCTGTAATTATTCATCAATGACCTAGCTAAGTATTTTACACATTTATAGCTATATGTTAGGAATGTTTCAAGGAACAAAGGAACATTCCCTCTACTTCATTCTTGTATTATTATTTATTATTACTCAATGTTTTATGATAGCTGGTTTAGTACGACATGAGAAGGTAACTTTCGAGTGCATTGTGCAAAGAGAAGCAGCCATGTAATGAAGTGGTCATTACTCGAAAACCTCAAAATGTCGCTTGGTTCCTTATTGCTAAACACGGTCCAACTGACTGTGGCTCCATTTTGTGAGAGTTCAAACATAGGAAAAACGAACTGTATAATAATATAATTACTTCATACATAGGAATATGATGTAAATATGACCAAACCATAAAAAAACAATAGAAATTATGGTCAAAGCTAAAAACTCAAAATTATATATATTTTTCTTTTTTATGGAGATACCACAAAAATTACAAACAGATATGATTAAGAATCTTATTGAAGTAGAGCAGGTCCTCAGGTTTACAAGTAGAGCAATACAAAACTCCTTACAAGTTACAACAGATTATAGGAAACAGGAAAGATGAGTATTCAACTGAATAAAATAGTATAGAATAAATCTACCTACACACCTCTCTGTGATGCCTGGTAAAATGAAGAACATCCAGCTGTGAACACCAATGACGAGAAGATACTGGAAAACAATCTTGCCAAGTATAAACTTGCGCAGGAAGAGAGCTCGATCGACAATGATGAGTGCGAACTGCAGGATCAGCATCACCAGGAAAGGGATTGGTACTTTGTTTTCCTCCAAGTAAGCTGACACACCACCATCTCCCTGCTGAGTCTGTCATAGAGAAAGCGAGAATTAAGTCGCATTCACATAAAGCGCGGAAAGCAGTTTGCGTTTTTCTCTACATCAATCACAAGTGAAGAATCCGCTCACGGCAGACTTGTGATTGGCTAATAGAAAAAAAGAAAACAAAAATCGCTTTCCGTTTCCACTCTTATGTGAATGGGACTATAGAGTTCAGGTGACAAGAGGCAAAGCATTAAGTACCTAGATTGAATGAACTTTTATCATTTAATTATGGCTAAATATTCTAATATTCTAATGGCAGATGGACTAGTCCGCATTAAACTATTTATTTAACGGTGTCCTATGCAGACTCCAAATTGAAAAATACTTACTCCAAATGCAGAGAATCCAAAGATCACCACGAGGAAGTTGAAAAAGTCGCAGATGAACATGATTGCATAGACATCGGCAGTGACGCGAGCAAATGGTGACAACAAGTCAACAAAGAAGGATCGAAATGATTCCAAGTACTTTGCCACTCTGAAAGCACATACTTTTCAATTAATGTCTCTTTTATCAGAACAGAACAATAATTGGTCTCACTACTGATATGTCTATCATATTGTATATGCTAATTTGATGATGAATGATTATATATAATGTTTTATACTCGTACAGCACAGATACTTACACCATCTTCATTGCTCCTGGAAGATGGCTTTGTAACGATTCTTTCTCAGTATGAACCAGCACGATATGAGGTGATCGACTGCTAGTTTCACTCATCTCCCCATCCGAATTTTCGTTGAAATGAAGACGTTTACCGGGATGTTGATCAGTCTTCGAAGAATGACGGGTCAAGTTCAAATTCGATTCTGGGTAACGTCTCCTAAGGTGAGTAAATGCACACAATTATT
This sequence comes from Leuctra nigra, assembly GCA_934045905.1. Lineage (NCBI taxonomy): Eukaryota > Metazoa > Arthropoda > Insecta > Plecoptera > Leuctridae > Leuctra > Leuctra nigra. The sequence goes on from OW203761.1 coordinate 14,332,138, forward strand.
AGAGGAGAGCCTCGGTTATGACGTGTTACTCAGTTATATACGATTATCTCCCTCATATGGCTATCTAGGTATTTCTAAGTCCCAACCCCTTTGACACCCAATTTAAAAAAATAATTTTTCCAATATTTGTCAAGTGTCCCTTAAAAATCGAATAACTGGGGCTCTATTGTATTATTCATTTTGTAAGATACTTGTATGAGAATACAGCTTAATAATACATTAAAATACAATATAAATACAATTTAATAAAAATTGTTACCTACATGAAAAGTGACAATTTCTTTGAAATTAAGTTGAAGAAATTTGACAAAGTTTCAAAACAAGTATTAAATGTCAGTCAACTGTCTATATCTCTTAAGGTAAGATTGTACTAAAAAAAATATTTTTTGGGAATATATATATATTTTTTTTATTAATTAGTTTAATTATATTTAAATCGTTTTGTGAAAGTTTATTGCCGTGGTTACAATCTAAATACATTATTTTTGATGTACCATATTTTCGTCGAAAAAGTCCTGCATTAGTAATGCAATAGCAAATTGGTCTGTATATTTCAAATGCGTTTATCTCTTTTATATTATTTTTCAAGGTCACGTTCCTTTTTCTTGGAATCCATTGGAGATAATGAGCTGAAATTTTTACTGTACCTTCAGCAAGTTAATTAGAACAAATAAGTCCACTTTGAATGCAATAACATTGTTATTTATTGTTATAAAAATTAAAATGTATTGAAAAATGTTGTGATTTTGACAATGTAAAAATATTTGACCTTGACAAATTATTAAAAGAGAAGTACACCATCAAATTGAACAAAAGTGGACTTAAATTGATCTCCATATGTCCTCAATACATGGTAAAAATTTCAAACATGTAGGTCAAGTACTTCCTGAGAAAAAGGTACATAAACAAACTCAAAATTAACATTGTTAGTATAGGGCGTACAATCTTACCTTAAGATGGCTGATTAGTGATTAGTGAGCATGGCCTTGAAGAGTTTTTTTAATCGATTTTTATCAATATCTTTTACCAATGTAATTGTTAACAAAATAGGGCATTGTACAAGTATTCAGAACAGTTCATTGAAAATAATTTCATAGTTTGGAATAAGTTATTAGTTTTATTTTGTCCAACAGATGTTTAGTGCCATAATTTTACTAATTTCGGGCACTAAAAAGTAAATCTAATAAACCATTACAAGCCATGGAATTATTTTCATTGAACTGTTCTGAATACTCGGACAAAGCCTTATTATTGTTAACAATTACATTGGTAAAAGATATTGATAAAAATCGATTAAAAAACTCTTCAAGGTCAAAGTCACTACCCAGCCATCTTAAGGAACGTGATCTGAAAATTGTCAAAAACTCCTAAAGTGATGGTCCCAATGACCAGACTTGGGTAAATTACTTTTTAAAAGTATAGTGAGATTATATTACTTATTACTTGGAAAAAAATGTAATAAAATTACTGGTAAATTACTACTTCAGAAATGTAATGAAATTACTTTACTTTTTAAGAGAAAAAGTAGTGAAATTACTCTCAAAAATTACTTTTTGCCGAATTGTTAACCAAAGCGAAAATTATTGGAAGGGGATACAAAATAAAAGTGTTTGAGAAGTCACAATAAGAGAAAAGTCATTTTAAGCCGTTTCCGTTTGACAATTTATTACTATTATTTTGTACTTTGTGTGACTTGCGTAGTGGAAATTCAAAAAAACCTGCTGAGTGTTGTTATCTGTCCATATTTTTGAAAATAACATACAAGCGGGAAAATGTGGGCGAGTCTCACGGTAACGCGTTACAAACATCAAATTACTCTGATAAAAGTAGTGAGATTATATTACTTATTACTTGGAAAAAAATGTAATGAAATTACTGGCTCGTTACCCAAAAAAAAATTCGTTAAGTAACGTGTTACTTTCGTTACGTTACTACCCAAGTCTGCCAATGACCATGTCAAATTTGTAGTTGATCAGTCAAATTGTTCCACTTTCAATTTTCAACCAATCAAAAGATTTCATTAAAAATTTAGTCTGTAATCCACCTAGGTAGTCTATACATCTGTGCAAAAATTCAGCTTGATTGGAGAAATGGTGCAATCTGTATGGAAGCAGACCACTGATATATAACACGTGGATTGCTTATCAATGCTATGCGAGTGAAGTCAACATTTTCTATGTCGTCGCTGTAATAACTTTGCGGACAAATTATAACTAATGTAACTAAAACGTGTTCATTAACTAGTAAACTAATGACTAAAGTAATGATTTAGTTGATTCAAAGTGATTTTAGAAATGATTTAGATCGTGTAAAAGGCTGTTATAAATTGATGACCTTGAAAAGGAACATTTTATTTAATGTATTTTCGACTTCACTGGGACTAATGCTAAAGAGATTCAATGCGCAATCCACGCAACGAAGTGGAAGTACATGGAGATCAGTGAAGCAGACAGAAATAGGTCCATGCCAAAAGAGTAGAAAAAAGGAGTCGGTCGCTCAATGACAATATTTTATCAAATATTATGTTCAATCAAGTAAAAGATGAATCATTAATGTATGAAAAAATGTAGGTGCATCCACACTAGGTATGTTCATTTCTAGGTTAACTCTGCCAAATCCACCACAAACTGCCAAAACCTACCACTCTCTATCATCCCAATGAGGTGTAGCTTGGAGGTAACCTGCGAAATAAAAACGCGCACCCCGACTGGGAATCGAACCCAGATCCTTCGGGTCAGAGGTGTAGCTTGTGGCAGTTTGCGGCAGGTTTTGGCAGGGTAAAAGAACAGACCTTAGGATGTTGACCAAATAAATGCCCAGCAAAGCAAACAGACTATCGTTGTTGGAGACCAACAATCATCGGTTTCAATTTTACTTGTCGCAAGAGAAGTCTCCTTAAATATTTGTATTGTACATTTTTATATCATAATAATAATGACAAATACACTTTTCACCCGAAAAAATTAACATTTTCGTTCATGAAATATCAAATTGAAATTTCACGTCATATTTTGGCGGGAACATCCATGTGTGACGTATGTATGCTCAGTGCGGGTTCATTAGTACCTAATTAATTTTTGGTACATACTTACTGTTTAGATAGATACCTACATATTATTTATTTGCTGTATGTATATTTTTCAAGTCGAATAGACTAGGAAGCATGAATGGCCCAACTTTGATGTTGAGTACATACCGCAGTTGTGACTCTAGTTGTTGAATTTCTGAAGGATCTCTATTCAATGACAATTCCTTATCATCATCATCCTGATCCTCTGGCCTGACAGCTGCTGCTTTTACTTCTGGGTTGTCATTCTCTTGATTCAGTAAGTCAGACTCATCTGGCTTCCGGGTCTCCACGTCTGGGTGCTTCAGCGAAGACTTTCTCTGCACTGGCGAGAGCTTAACCAAATCTTCTGTGGGGACAATAACTTCTTGATCCAGTTCGAATAACTCGTCGGCTTCAGTGTCAAAATTCACTGTCTCGTCAGATGACTTCCATAGTCCAAGTGACTTGAGCATAAACCTGATATAAAGAAATTTGATCTTAGGTCTAATATTTATACATATCACAAGAAAGATGTCAAACTTAAGTTTCTACCATTGCAGCTAAAACAGTTCATTCAATTTCATACCACATAGCAGCATAAAGGCCGATGCCCAATTGACGCAGACGGACGACGCGGACGGACGACGGAGACAATGTTTAGGTATGACGTCTGCGTCGTCCGTCCGCGTCCGAATTGTGAACAGCAGAGTGCATTTGTCACACCTAAACATCGTAACCGTCTCCGTCGTCCGTCCGTCTGCATCAATTGTGCATCGGCCTTAATGTGGCAGTGTCTGGTTGGTGTAGAAACATCACACTCTCTTAATCCTGTTCATACTGAGGTTTCAATCATGATTCAAAATCTCAATCGTAATAGAAAATGTGTGTGAACATAACTCAATCGATCTCGATCATCATACAAATCTTGATTGAGTTGAAGAATGCGATCGAAACCCAAATAATTGGATTCAAGGTCAAAGAAAAGAACAATAGAACGTACAAAATATTGCCTCATTTACAGTAATTCTCGTGACGCATTGAGCAACACTCAAGCACCAATCAGAGCTCAAGGTCAGGCCTTTCACGCATTGGTCGCGTTGAATTCAATCGTAATTGAACTGGAATGCGATCGAATCTTCAGTGTGAACAAGGTATGGAATCATGTGATGTTCAATTAGTCCAGTCCAGTTTATAGCCACAATGGTAGATAGATACGCATAGTGTAACATTTCACTAATCTAATATTACCCAATACAATAATATAATATACCTATTCAATAATATAAGCCAAACATTTTAGATTACCTATGGAAGAAAACAATCAGAAGCAGACAGAGATCATACACAGCATAATTGACCTTCTTCTCAATGCCGATGATACGTGGTGGATAGAATGGCATAGTCTCGAGAATTGCCTGCTGGTTCCATGGCAGCATCTCGAATTGGAACATACACTTGATGATCACAATTGCCTGGAACAAAATGACAAACACTTAGTACAGTTTTACTACAATACCTACTACAATTTAATTAATTAAGGGACAGTTAGTACAGTTTTGCTACAATACCTACTACAATTTAATTAATTAAGTCAATAATTGGATTGAAAGAGATGCAAACAGATCTAGTAATGAAAGGAAATGTGATTCTGATTGGTATAAAACAACTAATTTCTTAATTATGTAACTATATGTATTAATTAATAACCATGACTTCAAAAGCAACTTATCACAAAAAATGTACAGGTTGTATCAACCCATTTTACAACAAAAGAAATATATTTTGGATACCTCAGTGTAAGCAATGATGGTGACCCAAAAAGTTTTTGTAGGTCGCGGTACAGTGAGAGTTCCCCACAGGAATACCATCAGTGGCAATGGAATCGACAAGATGGTTGCCGACTTGATCTGATTGAGGAACACCATGAAGTAGCAAACAATCTCGGAGTGTGATACAATCGCATACCAGAGAGAGAGAAGAAGCCGAACAATTGGATGCTGATCCAGGGCACTCAACTCATGGATTTGTTCCAGCTCATCCAAGCTTGGATTGTATAAGCTGTGGAGAATTGGAGAATTGTTGTTAGTATGTTGAGCACAATCACACAAACTGACAGGAAATCAATGGAAAAAGTTACAGTAGGTACACAAACACATTTTTATAAAATAAATTATCATTTTAATATAAGATATAATTTAAGATACAAAATAAACTCTGATTAACCTAATTGTAACTAGTCTTACAGTTAATTTTGAGGCCTACTACCATACATTGTCGAATATTCGAGAATTTAAACTGTGTTAGGTCATCAAATGACAAATGAGACGATATAAACCCATTTGTTAAGAATTTCTCATATTTGATTGGGAAGAAATGTCATCATCACAAACAAATTATATTAGTACAATTGACTGAATTTACAGAAACTGTAGAGCAAAGAGAGAACAGAAATGTAAGTAAAAAGAAAATATTTACAAATTTGTACATAAGTGAGTGCTTTAGCATTATTTCTCGAAAAGCCATTTGAAGTGGTTCAAGGAATCACTATACGTATAATACAAGGACATCGTTAGATATATTATATTATGAAAGGAAAAGTTTCAAATATATTATGCAATGATTAGAGAAGAGAGTGAAATTATTTGCAATTCTGAATGTGAAAGTGTGTGAAATGTGTTATGTAGGTAGTTAATTAAAAATTTTGAGTGAATTACAGTTGGTACATATTTTAGGAACAATATCTTTCTTGATTATTCCATAAAAATTATACCAATATCTTCAACACAGAAAACGATAGAGATAGACTTATATTGGAGTGTGGAGTGAGACAAATCAATACTCCTATTTTCTCTTGGGACAGCGAGGATGAAACCATTACTTTCTAGACTGAGAACCTCGCTGTTTAGCGCCACATATCATAATATCTATACTTTATCGAAAAAGTATAAAGAAATAAAATATTGTTACAAAATAGGTGCAGTACCCAATAAACGTAGCATTTCAATTCCTTGATTAAAGGAAGAAGAGTTAGTTAGTGTGGTTGAAGTCGACAGAAAAATAATGATGAAAACATCCTGATGGTGTTAACACACATTACATTTTAATTAACATAAAATTACAGGAAGAAAGACAAAGTAAGTAGAAGGTTCTAGGTACATGCGACATCAAAACACTCCGAGATCTATAAATGAAATTCATTGCATTACAACGTTGTCAATACACTGGAAATGTTCTCATACAAAATTGACCACTTAGAAAGAAAATACACATTAGAATCATGCGAACACAAGCGAGACAACATCCAAACGACGCCGACATAAAGATTACCTTCCGTCGTCATCGAGGCCCCTTTCTAAGCTGGGGGCAAGAACGCGAATCTCTGGCACTCCCAGTAACTCCCTCTGTCGCCTAAAGGAGAAGTAGCAAACTACAAACCACCTCACATGCCACATTCGACTTTCAACTGTCACCAAGTAATATTGCAACTTTCGTTCATAATGTGGGTCTTATGGGTTTGCATACATACCAATTGCCTAATTGTTGATTTATTAACAATTCTTTATTTTTGTAGAGTGTGCAACAGATTATATAGGTACCCACCTACAAATTAAATTTGTAACACAGAAGAGCGTTTAATAGAAATTATTCTGGCATTATACAGGCGCGTAGGAACTAAATTTGCAAGGGGGGGGGGGGAATAATATTGTATAATAACTTGAGCTGGACATACTAATGACTACGAAGACAATGGGGGGTCTGGGGGGAGGGACACCCAGCAAAATGCGGGTCCGGGGCGCATAGCCCCGGAAAGTTTTTGAATTTCAGGTATCAATTTGGTGCATTTTTACGCGATTTTAACACTTTTTATGCAAATTTTTTTCTTGACACATAAAAGGGAGGGGAATTGAATCAGAGGGGGAGGGGGGGATTTTCCCCCCATTCCCCCCTCCACCCTTCCTACGCGCCAGGCATTATATTTATTACTTAGTAACTGATTGAAGTGAAATTTATACAAAATCCTCAATAGAAATGGCAACAAGTATTATTTTTAGAAGCCCTAAAAAATGGTATCAAGTAAATGACAAGGTAGGTAAGTATGTTGATATGTTGGTCAACATAGTAGGTAAGTTGAAACTGCTCCAGGTATTCTATTTTGTTGGAAGAATTGTAGGAAACAAACAACTGTATCATACTAAATATTAAGTAGTTTTCTGGTAAGTAATTTTAGTATTTATGACTTATGTAATACTAATAAGTAGTCTTCTGGCAGGTAGCACACATGTGGCAATAATTGAAGAAGGCAGGTAAGAAAAGAAAAGAAAAAATAAGAAAAGATAGAAGTAAGAATAAAAGAGGAACTCTTCGTAAATAATGTCTAGAAATTCTCAAACTAGAAATTATACAATCATCATTTAGTTAGAAATGTATTAACTATTAATATAGTATGAATTATGTTATATCATGTACCGATTCCCATTTCTCATGCACCTCTAGCATCTATTATTAGTATTATGCAATCAATCTTGATATGACCCAGGGACACCTGTACTCACCTTAGGCGAACGTCATCCGGATCAGAATCCGACGATGCAATGGACATCACATTTCCCTTCTGTGTCAGCTCGGTAACTATGCTCATTCTAGCACGAGCCAGGTAGGAGACACACAGGGAGGGAGAAACAAAAGCCCAGGTTAAAACAAACACCCAAATCATTCCAACGTAACAATACCCCAAACAAAATATAATAAACACAATCTCTATGATGAAAACCAGTTAGTAACTTTAAGCACACTGTGTTAAAACATCTGATAATTCCCCAAACAAATTAAAATATGCACATATGAATCATCACCTTGACATGTTAAAAAATTGGATTTAAAAAATTAGGAAGGAATGATTGATTACAAAATGTTTCCGAAATATCATTCTGATTTAGGCTATTTAGTTTTATTTATCTTTGGTTTTATCATAAATCTATATTTTTTACGTAAAAATAATTTCATCTAGTGGAGCGGTCGCTCCACCCAGCCAAGTCGTACTATACACTCACAGTCACTCAACATACCGTAAATGCCTAATAAACTGAGGAGCAGACCAAACACTTTTACTGTAAGCAACAACATGGCATTTTCGGCCTACTGGATCTTAAAATTGGAAAATCTCACATTGTTGTGAAATGTCTTAATTTCGAGCTATGGCCCACCCCACTACATATACCAAATTTGGGAACAATAGGTTATGCCATTTGCGCGCTAGAGGACCGAGAAAACAGTGAAATTACACCACTTTCTGATTCTGAAGATGATGATGATGATGATATCAGGAAACTCTGTTGACAGCGCCACAGCCTAAACGGCTAAACCGATCGACCTGAAACTTTTACCACATATGCACTTTTGGCGTCTGATGATACCTTGCCTCTTGTGATTTTTTGTGCCGCCATTTTTAAACCGGAAGTGACGTCATAACTCAAAAACGTCTGGACCGATTAGAACGAAATTAGCGCCATTCGATTTAGATGGTCATCTATATGAAGTATCAATAAAAAAAATATTATTTTCTTATTTTCTAAACCGGAAGTGACGTCATAAATACGCAATATTTAACTTATTTCAACAAATTATACTTAAAATACGTACATAATTAACTTACATTGTAACATAGACAATACAATTTATATATTCAAGGTAGCAGTGTTCTCGGCCGCCATTCCTGAAACCGGAAGTGACGTCATATATCTAAAACGCCTGTACCGATTGCAACTGAACTAGCTCCTGCGTATTCATTCTGCTATTTATTTGAAAAATCAATTGTGAAAAATGAATAAATAAATTAATGGTACCGGAAATGGCGGCAGGAACCACTAAATGAAACCGGAAGTGACGTCATATATTACAAACGGCATGACCGATTTTACGGAAATATAGGGATTAGGAATTCAGATGGTCGTTCATGAAGGTATCAACTAGATAAAACTAGATTGTTTTCTTATTACCTATACCGGAATTCGGCCGCTATTTCAAAACCGGAAGTGACGTCATGTATCGAAAACGGCTGGATCGATTATAACGAAACTTAAGCTATTCTTCTTGGATAATCATTTTCATCTTATACCAAACGCAACTTTTCATAGTAACCAAATCGGTTGAGGCGTATTTTTTTAAAGAAATTAGTCCCTGCTCGGACATGTGCTACAAGCTGTATGAATAAACTAACAAAAGAAGTGATATCCCAGAAAAAACACTCCGTGTAAAAATACCAGCCAAGTCTCTTTAACTATAAAAAAAAATAGAAGAAATCTAAAAATTCAGCACTGAAAAGGAGTGATATCAAAAAAGGAGCCAAGTCAACGAATTTTCCAAATTTTAATCGTACCATTGAAATAAAAATATCAACCCCCGAGAAATACTTAAAAAAAGGACTTGGCGCATCGTTTTTTTAAAGACATTTTTCTATTCTTAAGCTTATGCCACTCACATACTACGTAGTTCAGAAATGCCTAGAAAAATTGGGACAAAACTTTCAAATTAAATATTGAACATTCTGTAAAATATTTTAAATTTAAATATAAGTACCTACGCAAAGAAACATAGCATTGTCTTACAAGCAATAAATACAGAACAGTTGTGTTTGTGATTGGTAGGTACCTATAGTTTTGTGGGTACATCAACATACCTACTACAGCATTATACTTGGAACCTTCTCGCCGTGTAATTAATTGCTATTAATTAACATTTTATACCAAAAAAATTCATAAATTACATAACGTATTACTTTAGATAAAAATCTAGTCAGTAATTATTTGAGCAGCATGGCTCAGTGCACTAGTCACTTATACAAATCTCATTGACGGCCTTCTTGTAATGAGCGCTTTCGCTATTTCCCTCAGTCACGATATTGAGAAGTATGATTGATTAATATGACCCTAGAAATAGTGGCAATAACGAATAGACTAGGCCGCTTCCGTTTATTCGTTATTCGTTTATCCGTTTATTTCCTCTGAATATTGACAAAATACCAAAACTGCCAGTAGGTAAGAGTACTAGTTATATTAAAACGTAGTATGATTCGTCGATAATGAATGTGATATACTCAGGAAAATATACTTGTAGAGTTCTTCCTATACTTTTAGGATAGAAAAGTGTCTTTAAAAAAACGATGCGCCAAGTCCTTTTTTTAAGTATTTCTCGGGGGTTGATATTTTTATTTCAATGGTACGATTAAAATTTGGAAAATTCGTTGACTTGGCTCCTTTTTTGATATCACTCCTTTTCAGTGCTGAATTTTTAGATTTCTTCTATTTTTTTTTATAGTTAAAGAGACTTGGCTGGTATTTTTACACGGAGTGTTTTTTCTGGGATATAAATAAATACCAGAGTTATTATCATTTACCTATTAGTTTCACAAGTAATTACTTGAACTAAATTTTGTGTCGTAGATAACTACTAATGTGCAGATGTGCGATTCGACAAACCTGAAAACTGTGAAGTTGTCTTCTATACTCTGTTGACCTTTGGCACAGCTTCTATAAGTCCCACTTGCTTTATATCTCAAAGATAACCACAGCCTGTTACTTCGGCACTACAAGCATCTACTATGCTAACACATCCTTCACGATGCATCTATTCATGACAGAATGGCATGACAACAATGAACCCCATGACATGATGTAAACCATGCTATCGGTCCAGTGAGGGAGGTTATTTCTCAAAAACATTGTTAGGATCTAATTTGTAATATGCGCAAACAATCAGAAAAAAAATTCATAATAATATTATGTTTTTAACTAATAGGAAAAGAGGTAAATAATTATAAATACCTATAAGATGAAATTGAATATTCTATCAAGTGATATAAGGTGCACGGGCTTATTGGTATTGTATGGATGGAGTTTTGAGAATTGTTTCTACTGCAATTTTAGTCCTAGAATCACATTATGCAAATTTTTTTCTATAAACTGGAGAGTTCAACTGCCGCCAGTTTAATAACATGCCTAAAAAGATTGAGCAAGCAAATTGTATAATTTGTTGATACCTGATTCGTGAACGGTCTAGCTGGGAATCTGGCAACGGTTGCCAAACCTGTGATGAGCCAGTACGGATACCAACACCAAAACCTGATTTCTCCTGATGAATAAAAAGTAAAAGCACATATTAGACTTTTAACATGCTTTCGAAAACAATGGGGGGTTTGGGGGGAGGGCCCCCTAATACATTGCGGGTCCGGGGCGCATAGCCCTGAGAAAATTTTGAATTTCAGAACCAAATTTGATGCCTTTCTACGCGATTTGTACACAATTTTAAGCCAATTTTTACTTCTATGAAAAATAAGTTGGCGGACAGCGTCCATCCTGTAAAAAAAAGGGGGAACGCGTCCGCCCTCGTCCGCCCCCAAATTAACCACTGCTTACAGTCTTAGATAACGAGCAGAATCAAGTTGCTCAACCAAAAGTCTGAATAAGAATTTTTGGCACGAGTAACTAGGAGTTTCTTGCCAATGGGAAGAGTAAATCAATGGTTCAATGAAAAGTACCTTGTAAAAAATACATGAAAGCACACACCTTCAGCATTTTCTTCTCTGTGGCTAAGACCTTCATGACATAGCGATAATCTCGAGAGAACCGGTTCAGGTATTTAGTCAGAGATACCATTGCACTCTCAGCAAATGCCCATGCAAACTTGATGTACATCCAGATCTTATTCCAAAAGTTAGGACCTAGAATGAAATATAATAATATATCCAATAATTGTCAGATATACAAGCACGTACAGTGAGATTCAGAAGAAAGCGGTCGGAGTGCCTCTGTGCACACTGCCTGGCACAGGGGCACTACGACCGCTTTCTTCTGAATCTCACTGTACAATATCAATCATATATGGTAGAGTTTAGACTTTCACGATTATGATGAAGATATAAGCCATCGACACTTTTCAACAAGTTGAGGATGGATATGCAAATTATTTAGGTCTAATGCTTCGACGTTATTTGTACCTACAGTACAAACTCTGAGGAGGAAATACTACTGGCAAAACATCAGTCCTAAATTAATTTAATTTCAGGACTAATCCAAAAGTGTTGATTATGTACTTCTTGGATTAGATTCAATTTAAATGTAATTCTACAGGTCTTCAACTGATGAATTGGTTGGAATAAGACTTTGATAAAGTTAACATTTGAATAAATTTACAGGCTATTATCTAAATTTTTATTTTCTATTTGGATTATTTGACAGTAACTAGTAAAGAGAATAATCATGATGACCAAATATCCCAAATATTTGACCAAATAAAATGCTTCATTTTTGTAGCAAATTGTTGTAACTCACTACTCAAAATTTGCAGTTATGAAATAGAGAAGTTCCATTTTACAACAGAGATATTTGTGTATATGTTCTGTTGGAAATGGTTGAAACTTGTAAAAGTTCTCTCCTCTTCCGACAGAAGCTCTATGTCCGATGGACTAAACTTGACCAAACATCTAAGCATTAAATGAAAAACTCAATAGCTTACTTTTGTCATCCTCCTTGTCTAAGAGAGGCTCCATTTCAATGTCATCGACGTCGGAAGCAGAATATTCCGATCGCTCCTTGCTCGGTCGTCTGCTGCCCTGCCTGCTTGGTGGCGCAAGACTCTCAGTCAAGTCGTCAATCCCCTCATCGTGGGCACCCGAGCGACTGCTTCCAGCAGGCGATGGGAGCGGTGTCTGATATCACATTACATTTAGCAACAAAACACCAACAAGTATTTGTTGATAAAAATGTAAATATGTAGGTAATGGCTAATAAATGAGGCGGTCAGAAAAAATTGCAACTATAAAAACAATCAGATGGGCGAGAGAGATCCCAAAAATTAACAAACAGAGCTTCATTTTTATGGCCCAGTGCAGACAACTGAGTTCATAATACAATAGACTTCAGTAAATCAAATGCCTATGTATGCTAAATGATACTATTTAGGTAGGTACACACCTGGTGGACACTGAAATTGGTCCGCGGTCAATGTTCAAGTGACACTACGGCTAGTATTTAACATTTATTTTAATGTAATCATTTGGCACAAAGACCAGATGGCTAGTGTGAGTTAAGGGCCGAAAAATTACTTTAAAGTAATGATAAATACTAGCCTATGAGACCAGTGAATATTGACTGAGGACCATTTTCCGTGTCCAGGAGTGTACCTTATTTATATGATTTGAAAATAATATTTTAAAACTCTGTTAAACCAATATATAGGAATTTAAAAGAGAATCACATTATATCATAGACATTTCAACCTATGACCTATATAGGTATAAGACCTAAATAAATTGTACTTGGCAGCATGCCTGGTAAGTAAAAAAATATAATTTTGGCCGCTGCTCTAGTCTTCTCTGCATGACAACATGCAAGCTTGCAACAAGCGTGTATGTGAATGAGACTCACTTGTTCGCCAGAGAGTGCGCTGTGGAAGGAGGGTCGATGTGGGAGGGGAGTTGAGACGGTGCGTTTCAATGCCCGGTGTGACTCTGGTGACCTTGACTGGACAGAACTGGGCGACTTGCGCAGGGCCATGTCTGCGGCCACCTGTATGTCCGTCTTCAACGCGGTCTCAAACAGCTGTGCGTCACATGGTAATACATTAGCAACATGCAGCTTGCTCTCAAAGAAATTGCCAGTGAGTGATATAGCAAATTTATATTATGAAAAATACTGTTTTCATTGCATTGCCACACATACTGTATCTACATTATGAATTGGAATAAAAATCTGACTTGATGGGAATTAGTAGTACTGCAGTGAACTTAAAATAACATATTGGAGTAGGAACATTGAAAATACATTTTTGGATGAACAATTTAAACATTTCTAATAAGGGGATGAACTAAATTCCTCGCAGAATCAGAAGGCACTTGAGGCTCTTCATAAGAGTGACAAAAACCAAGATAAAAGCTTTTGAGGAAATTTTGAGTATTTTGATAAAAGTCAGGTAGGTATATGTATTCCTCTTAGGATTAAAATTGAGAACAATATAATTTATAAAATATTATGAAAATATTATAAAAATATGAAAAATTAGAAGTATTGATTTTGATTGAAAGTATGTAAACTGAGTATACCTATATTTAATTATGTTTCTAATGGTCTACTCACTTCTAGTTGATTGCCAATTACTTAATTATAAACAAAACAAAAATGAAGAGGAAGCAACACGAAGGATACATCAAAACGTTAATCACAACACACAGCCATCCTCAAATTGAATCAATTTACTACAAATAAAATTTAATAAATACAAAGCACTTAGTTTTTTTTCAGCTTTGCAATTTGTCCAAGAGCATCCACTCAGTACAAGGTAGTAGCAGAGAACTTATTAACAGCATTTTAGAACTTGTTAGAAGTTAGATTACACAATTGCCCCCTTTTCTTGGGTTTCTCCTGAAGTGAATAGTATCCAAATCTTCTCAGAAATAAAGTTATTATTTTTAATCTCAATTATAGTTGTATTAGGTAACTTTAATTACATTATTTTATTACCTACGAGTAACGTTTAGTATAAAGTTCTAAGGACTGCAAATACACTGCAACGCTTAACTAGTTCTATAATGCTGTTAATGTTAATAGTCGGTTTCCAAAAAAGGGATGCTAAATGTATGAATGAAAGATAAAATAGATATTAAGAGGTGAAGAAATTCCAAAGTAAATGATGTTTGATAAAGTGCTGTACTGGATGTAAACCAGTTCTTGTGAAGGGATGTAGGACTTACCTTGCCCAGCGTGACTCTCCTCGCATTAAGTGGATCTTCGTCATCCTTGTCCACAGCTGGGACCTTTTCACCATCCAGTTCGACCTCGTCAAAATCATCGAACATGTAGTAGTCGCCGGAACGGATCGCTGCAATGCAAGATGGCGGTTCAAGACATAGTTTCAAGGATGACGAGTCTATAGCACCCAGAGTAATAGCAAGCTTGCACTTAGTCATGGAGTTGGCAAATAACAAAACATTCTAATTTGTTAAATAAATCAACATCTCTTAAATTTTAATTGAGTCAGCAGAACTTGGGTATCCAAAGAAAATATAAAATTGAAATCTTCAACAGTTAATAATATAAGATATTGATATTATATTGATATTGATTAAATATTTATGTGAAAGAATTGTCTGGGCCGTTATAGACATTAAGCAATCATCAATCAAAAGATCTAGGACTATGAAAAAACACAGAGAAAAATAATAAATATACATGAAATATGTTACAAAACATGTGAAAGCAAGCCAAGAAGAGCTATAAAGGGATGTGTACATGCAGATTGCAGATGTATTGTCTTTATTTTTATGAGTCTCATGTCAAAATTAAATATTTAATAATAGGTAACAACTTGTCAATTATAATAAAACAAATTTCAAATTCTCGGTAGAAAAGAAGCTGAATTTATTTGTACAATCTGCATGACATCAACAAAATTGCTCTCAATGTACATGGGCAACTTCGGACACAATTTTCCCAAACATGCGATTAGTAATTTTTAATTATGATTAACAGCAATTGACATTTCAGCTTGACACTAAGGCATCAAGAAGCATTATAGAATACTTTTAACAATAACACAATTATAATCAGTATCGCAGTCTGAAAAGAAACTACCACCAATATGCATGTGATTATTAAGAAAATCATATCAAGGGTTTAGTCGAAGCAATTATGAAATTGTGAATACTTAATTACCTATGCATAGCCCTTGAATAAGAATAATGTTTATTTAGCAGAATATATTTATGTTACAGATGTATGAGAGTGAGAACATTAATGTATTAAATTGTATCATGAAAGATTAAGTATTCCAGTTGAAGGTATGTGAATAAGCCGATATAAGTGGGAAAAACCGAGGTCTTGCATATCCCCTTTTGCTGATTGAGCGAGCGAAGCGAGCGTCTCCATTTGGCTCTTTTGGCACGGACCTCTGTTTTTTTTTTGTTTGTTTTTTTTTTTTTCTGTTACTGACGATATACAGGTCAGAGTTTTTCTTCGATCGAGCTGAAATTTTGCACACATGTACGTAACATTTCTGATTGTTGCAGACCCTAATTTTTTTGAAATCCATTGATTGGTTCAAATTTAAAAAAAATTAACTTTCGATTGGTTGTTTTGATCAAATTGAAATTTTGACAAGTCATTACCCCCAACATTGTACCCAATCAAACAAAGTTTCAGCCAAATCCTCCCATTGGTTAAAATTTAAAACCATCTTTCCTGTGTTTTTAGAAATTTAAACTATAACCGATTGAACGATCAACTTATAACTTCGCATGATGGTTGGGTCCAACATTATCTGCATTTTTGACAATTTTCATACTAATCTGTGTTTAAATCCAAACGTTATTGACATTTTACGGACTATTAGCGTGTTGGCTGTCAAATTCACGGCGACTTCGACTCTTCAGTTCAAGGCAAGGTAGTTAGAGCAGAAACTTTCAAACGCAAATGAAACTGATAATGACCGTTCAACAGTCGATCTGATATTGTGTAGACACACTTATATCATATGAGTGGTCTCAGGTATATTTTTTGAAGGAGATCCTGTGATTTTTGAAAATTAACACGGAACAGTTCAATCATAAAGGTTCAATTGATCAACTTAAAGCTTTGCATGGTTATTTGGACCAATATTTTAGGAATGTTTTGAGATTTCTATACAAATCTGTGGCGAAATTTTAGAATTATTGGCTTTTAATGACATTTTCGATAGACAGAATTTCGGTTCGAGGTGTTGCGCGTATCCGTGCTCGCTCATCAACGCGTTACTCAGATTCATTGGTTAAAATTTAAATAAATATCTCCTGATAGGCTGAAAAATGAAAACGGTCTTCGATAATTCTGATCAAACTCATATTTTGCATGATCATTAAGACCAATATTGTCTCTTATTTTACAAAATTTCATCCCAATCAGTTAAGAACGTATGAAGTTATTTACATTTTTAATATCTGTCAGTAATGAAGTATCGAAATGAATGTTTTCCAGTGCCAATTGAAAATTGATTCTGATTTGCTTTATGAACCAGGTGCTTAGATGCTATTTTAAAGTTTCGATGAAAAGCATACACTTTTAAGTTGATATCATAATCAATTCCATATGGATGTATATGTTTTCTGTGCGTTGTGTACGCATTTCCGGTTCGAGAATTTGCACGTACCCGTGCTCGCTTATCAACGCGTTACACTGAGCGTTTTCCTAGTACTAGCAATATGTACAAGTCTGCAAGACTAGCCACCAATAATAACTTATTAACTTATTACTTAGCAGATGTGACCTTGCACAGACACAATGGTCTGATCAGAAGAGAAGGCCTAATCATTGACGTAATATGTAGCCACATCAATAGAGTTGGACAATGCAAATGTGATTGCGTCATAGAATAAAAATACATTCATTTCCAATAGTACCCCCACCAAAATAAATTAAAGAATTTGTAATTAATATTTTTTGCAAAAATATTGTCTGATTAATTCGCCAAAAGCATGTTGCTTAAAACAAAGAAAGGTTCCGAACTAACCTATGGATAGGAAGCATTTAGGGAACAGTAATGAAAATTAATAATAAACGAATGACAGTAACAGACAATTGAGTTACAGACGATAGGTAAAAAAGCAAGTAACTGGCTTAATGCAAAAGAATCATAATCCCAGGCAGGTATAAAAGAGGCACCAGTGGCTGTATGCACCCAGCTCAAGGATAACAAGGGCTATCTTATGGTTCAATAGTGAATTGTCGGTTTACCATCGCGGCTATGTTTTGGCTGTCTACGAGGACGAAAATTAACTCCCTCTGTTAAAAGTAAATCATAAAATCATAACAAATATTAATAGTGCAGAGCAAACAAGACAATTTGAAAAGTAGAGGTAGAGTTGAATGGACAGTGACAATAACATTAGAAATCTGATCAACTAAGTATTTGGTTCAGATTGAGACACATGAACAACGAGTGTTTATTTTTCAGTTGATGAAAGTGCAGTAAAACATGCTGTTCCATTTCAACGAGAGTGTATGACTTTAATTGGGTAGTTAGTTTGTCAACTAATTAGAATTTACAAATATCATTGTTTATTTCAAGAAAACTAACAAAGTAGGAAGGTACACTCGGCCAAACGAAACTTGAACGTTGACCAAATTTGAATGACTGCTGGTCATGTCCCATAACCAATCAAATCTTGTTATTATCATTGAAATGTGAGGTCACCTACTAGAGTGAGACAATGAGATCGCTTAGACTGACTTCTGATTGTGCGATCTTACATTTATCAGCCTATCAGATTTATTGAACGTTCAAGTTTTGTTTGGCCAAGTGTTGTACATATGCAAAATTGCATATTGCATATTTGTGGTAAGTGATTACTGATTGCTGATTGTCTAAGGATTGAGACAGAACTGATACAGGTTCAGGTATTTATTGAACGAGCAAAGCGAGCAACTCCTCCTTGCTCTTTTGGCATGGACCTCTGTTTTTCCTGTTATTTTCGGTAGTATTCAGGACCCTTACCTAATATAGTGTTTTTTCACGCTAAGATCACGGTAAGACCAAGAAAAGACAGTCCACAGTACCGAATTTAATATTAATTTTAATGTCACGTGACTGGTGCTACGACAGTCTTATCGGCGGGCTAGATCTCTAGCATGCATTGGCGAACCGCTCTAAGAATCGGGACTAAGGAATTGTCTTATTTCGGTCATACACTAAGACGGTCTTAGGCCGGGTAGGACCAACTCTGGATTGAGTTACCGTATTAACTCATGTATAAAACGCAATTATATGTCAATATTTTGATTCTGAAAACAGCCCTGCGTCTTATACACGCATACCAAGCTTTTTTCCCAGTAAATCCAAGGTGGATGTTTGTAAACAGAGCTGTGGTAGACTGCCACATGTTGTCTATCTCTGCCTTTCCCTCTCACTCTGTCTGGACTACTCATACTGTGTCTAGACACAACACTATTAACATATTAAATTTGTGCAACAAAATGTTTTCCCTTGCATTTATATCAGGAGACAAAATATATGTTTACGTCTGAAAAACATTGCTCTGACAGACATAAAATAGACTAAACACTGTTGAATGGCGATCTTAATGGAAGGGGAGGAGAGGAGTTGGGTTTGTTTTGGAATGCAGAGGAAAGGCAGGTGCATGCCTCTTAGAGCAAGCAACAGCTGCTGGGAATAGACTCCCCTCCCCCCTTTCTCAGAAGCAGGAAATTACTGTTTGTTTACACCAAGTTGGCAGTGATTTTCATTCAAATAGCTCAGTTAGCTGGAAAACCAACATTTAGATGGATATAATGATACAAACACACACTGTTTTTCATCATTTACTGCGTCTTATACACGCATGCTAAGTGTTTTCTTAAAATAGACTTCTCAAAACAAGGGTGCGTCTTATACACGAGTGCGTCTTATACACGAGTTAATACGGTAACTCTCGATGATTAGTGGAAATTAGTGAATCTTATTGGCTATGGAATTCGCGCCAACTTGTTTCATTGGTTAACCCTCGCGAGTTAACTTAATCCAGAGTTGGTCCTACCTGGCCTTAGTGAAATAGATTTTATTAGGTAAGGGTCCAGGTTCCACCATTTTACGATCAAGCTCAAAATTTGCACATATATAAAGACCATCTAGGGCCAGATCCAAATATTTTTGAAATCCGTTTATTGGTTCAATTTTTTTTAAATATCTTCTGATTGGGTGATCCGATCAATTTGAAATTTTGCAAGGTAACCTATTAAGTATTAAGATTAACATTTTATACAATTTTACAAAGTTTTGGCTAAATCATCAAATTGACTATAATCTAAAAAATAATCGATTGATCGAAAATAAAAATGTTCTAATAAGTTCAAATTTTGCATGTTTAATAAGACCAAAATTATCTCATAATATTATACACATTTTCAGTGCAATAGATCAAGTATTTACAGACTTGTTACCATTTTAAGAGATTTGAAAGAGCTGTCAACGGAGATTGATTGAAAAGTAAAAAATCAACAGCAAATGGATCTGTTAGATTCCAGAGTAGATGGAATTAAAGTTTCAATGAAAATCAGAAATACTCTAGTACCTAGTTAGTAGTTATCTTTAATTGAGTGGATCATGTTTGGTGGAGATGTTGCATATTATATCGGTGCTCGCTCATCAACGAGTTACACTGATTGTTTCCCTCTAGTTTAGATATCCTTTAAAAAGACATTGTGTGTCTGATAAAGCATAGGCAGCCACCCTACTTCTCGCTCTACGCCTGTACAGGTGCATAAACAGAATACACAATCACTACAGAGTCAAGTGCTACGGTGCTTATGATTATGAGTGGTGAACCTGAAATATCAGGAATAATTCATTAAATTAGTAGTCAAAAATATTATGTATCACTACTTCCTATTATTAACAATCGGTCACCAAAGTCCATCTGTAATGTAAGTAATGTGCAAAGACATAAAAAAAACTTGTTCAATGTCATATAACTAATTGCATTAAAGACTATAGTAGGTATACAGTATACACCATATGCATCTATTTGCACCATTTGGATGCACTATTTGCATCCATTACATTATCATTTTTGATGGGAGTGTCTGCCGTGCAAAATGCAAATGGAGTATTTACTGTAATTCAATTGCAACCTATGCTATTCAAGAGTAAAAATGCTGAAAAATTTTGCTCATTACATGCTTCCTCAACAGATAGGACAAATGAGATATTTTCAAAATATAATATGTACATTAAAAAGTAGGCCCCAACTAATTGCCAATTGCAATTGGAAATTAATTCTTGTCACTAGGCACGATACTATATACAACTGGCAAAATAACAAGGCATTAGAAATATAAGAGATAACCTGTCACCAAAACTGTTCACTGATATCACGGCAGAAAATATGGTACACTCGAGGTAATGACCAGGATTCTACCATGGCACATGACTTTTTTTAGTCAGAGCAAGTCTAGTGGCAGTGGCATGTACACAGGGATCAATAAAATACTCTAAAAATGTCACACCTAATGTATTGGAACATAATCAAGGTATATACAATGTGTAGAAGGACCGATCCAAGGCAATATACAGCCGCATGCCGTGATCTCGGCTTATTACACGCTTGATGCGATCTCGGTGAAGAGAGACACAGCGACTGCCTCGGAGTCCTCAGGTTTGGCAGCCATGGCGGTCCGATGCTGCTGGACTGCCTCCGATTGCCCCCGCCTCCTGTTCGCCCGTACGGCGGCGGTGAGAACACTGGGAAGCTCTCGTCTGGCGAGTGAGCTCTAGGGAGCAGCTCGGAAGTTGGCGGAGAGCCGAACGACATACGCTGTGGCTCGAGATAGCCGTCAAGACTGTGCGTCAAGATTGCTGACGAGGGGGTGGGGGCCTGCAGGAGGGAGCCCGCTCGAGGAGTGAGGGGAGGTGGGTCCTCATCGATGGGGGTGTGGTAGCCGGGAGACATCTGAGAAGCCAGGCTGGGAGAGCGAGCAAGAGGGGCATGGCCCTCTGACAGGATGAGAGAAGAGGAAGACATTATAACAGCAGCTGGATAACTTTATGTCTACAACTCTGGGCACTCAACAATACCAATATTAATAATGATCAAGCATAGAATTACATGAAGTATAAAAATCACATCTCATTCAAGCATGAAATGAAATGAGTTGTGACAGGAAGTGTAGAAAATCGAAGTCAAAGATCTTCATTGGAGGAATTTTGACTAAGATTCCTATCAATCTGTCTCACTTCTTCGTGTAATTATAGGTAGTAATCATAAAGTAATAGTAATGAATGAGTAATAATAGTAAACATCAACTAAATACTGTAGATTAAATTTGCAAATAGTTTTTCTGAATCACCAAATATTGGTAAGGTTTGCGATAAGGATGGGAGATTCCCCACAGACACTTCTGTGGATAATGGAAAGAACATGCCTCCTCTTCACAATCTGCAGTGTTGATGACCTTGGTTCAAGCACATATTGTAGAAAGCAAAGTACATACTTCTGTTAGACATGCTGAACACCCCTCCCACAAGTGTAGGTAATGCAATACATAACATTACTGGAGAATACAGTGCAATTGAGTATAGCTGGGTTCCCATACTTCACATCGAATTCGCTTCGCTTTCGCAAAATGGCTACCTTTTAACAAAGGAAATCGTCCATGTTTACATTCGCTTGTTCCCGTGTTTCGGTTTCGTTAAAGTTGAGCCAATTTTAACTTTGACGAAACCGAAACGAAACCGAAACAAGTGAACATGCGAATGTAAACATGGACGATTTCCTTTGTTAAAAGGTAGCCATTTTGCGAAAGCGAAGCGAACCGGAAGCGAATTCGATGCGAAGTATGGGAACCCAGCGTATTTGTCTTGAATATCCACTCTGATTAACATAACCACCACAATGAATTCCAATGCTAAGTAATTTCAAAATAGATCCATAGCCTGGCAAAAGACATATTTATCAATCCTCTCACTCTTGTGATCAGTGTTATACTGATAAGTGATAACAGTGCCAAAGACTCAATAGAGCAATGAATGACTCACCGGCGGCATGGCTGACTGGCTCCTTGAATACAGGACCCTGGATTTTCTGCTGTGTCGCTTTGATACGCTCCATCTTCAACTTGATCTTCTCAATGATTGTGTGCTCCTCCTCTTGCTGCTCTGTTATCTGCTTATTACGGAGTTCCTCAATGAGTTCAGCTCCCCTATAATCACAAAATTACAATTTGTATTTGGGAACAGTAGGATTGTGCAGGCAAGGCAGAACACATCGGTTGAATTCACTTCTTTGGTCAAAGGGGATTCGGAAAAAGACCAATAAAATGTTGTAAGATCCATTCATGGTAAGAACACCGACTTTGAAATCTTCAAACCATAGTTATTTATCTCAATTTTGAATACGATTTTAATGACTGTATAATATCTATAATGATATGTCAATAATTTTTACAATGGATTTTCCGATTTTATGATACAATTGATCAGAGTATTTTATTGTATGGAGCTGAGACATGAAAAGTAACTCAGAGGGATAGGCATAGGCTTGAGGATGTAGACATGGATAACTTGAGAAGGAGCTGCCGGGTCTCTAAATCTGTAAAAACAAGTTCTGCAAATCCACATCAAAAACCTATAGGTACCAAACCATTACTAAAAGTAAAATTAAAGCAAAATTAAAAACGTTATTACAAATACATCCATGATTATATGGAAAATCAGGCAAATAGACATACCTGAATATACCTGAATGTTAATTGAGCGAGCGTAGCGAGCGTCACCACGGTACTCTTATGGCACTTTATCTGTGTGTTTTTTTTTTTTTTTGTTTTTTTGTGGTCACAGCCGAGGTCTAACCGCTCAAGCAATCGATCTGAAATTTTGTACACATACTAACGTACTCTATGCGGTCCCTGGGATCGTTTTTGAACGGGCTCTCGTGATTGGTTCAAATTTAAAAAAGTTATCTTTCGATTGGTTACTTCGATCAATTTGAAATTTAGCATAAACATTGCAACCAACATTGTACCCAATCATAAAAAGTTTCAGCCAAATCCTCCTATTGGTTCAAATTTAAAACCATTTTTCATGTGATTTTTGACATTTAAACTAGAACCGTATGACCGATCAACTTAAAACTTCGCGTGGTCATTGGTACCAACATTTTAGATATTTTTGCCAATTTTCAGTCTAATCTGTCGTTATTTTCAAAAGTTTTGTCATTTTTAGGTCATTTTATTCCATAATCTTGAAAAATGTATACTAAATTGTCATCCCTGCCTTCTTTAAGCTTCTGTTCCAAGGCAAGGCCTGTAGAGCAGCCAAGCTATCAACAATGTACAGTAAAATGAAAGCATTTTTGAGCTAGCGCATAAAATCGGATGCAGTACGAAGGCCAAATCCTCTACTTGGTTTAAGTTTAAATAATGTCTTCTGATTGGTCGACAATAAAAATGCTCACATTAAGTTCAAATTTTGCATGGTGATCAAGACCAACTTAATATTAAATTTTACATATTATTGTAAGCCCAATCAAAGTATTAATTGTAATTTTACGAGTTTAGTATGGGATGTCACAAGAGATTTCTCGAGAAGGTATGTAGGTAAGACTTCACGACACAATGGATCTGTTATTCATCCAGAGTATTATGGAGATTGAAAAATTGCAGAGAAAATCGTCTTGTGCCGTGTCGTGCATCGTTACTATGGGGATGTTGCATGTTCTGTGCTCGCTCATCAATGCGTTACACTGAGCGTTTTCCTAGTATACCTACATTGAATTGAATTAACTTGTCACTCAAGTACATCTATACCTACAAAATATTACATATATTAATGTGTGATGGATTAAGTAGAGTATAGATAGGATGTTTATTTAAATGTTTGATTGAAGTACCTTGAAGCAAGAATTGTCATCGCCTTAGTCTCATCCACCTGATGCATGAAGTAGTAACTCATGAAGAGCCTCCGCATGACAATGAGGAAGCCGAAGCATATTCCGTCCCACACGAGGCCAACGTCTTCCCGATTCACAACACACTCGTTCGGCGGTTCTGTATCTTTTGTCGTTACTGGTGGAAGAAAGTTACAGACAGAAGTTAGACACATTATATAATAAGTAAGAGTTTAAACAGCTTTTCAAACATGTCTCATTGTGTCATTGTCCACATGGGTCAATTGAAAAATAAACCCAATAGTAATCACAATGCAAATAGCATTACAGAACTCCATAGAGTTGTTTTAGGTAGTTATAATTCCCCTCTATACTAACTTGAGAAGCCATCTATGAACTTCTTGATACAGGCTATGCCAAGCAACTGCATCAACCAGCAGGCTTCATTCTGCATGACAGTGAGGAAGATGCAGCCAGGGACTTGAAGCAGAGTCTTGAAGCAGATCACAAACACATTGAATCTGTAACAAGACAACGAGTATTTACACCCTCGAGTTAGTTTACCTTGAAGATGCACAATAAGTACCTCCAGATTTAAAACATAATATGTACATTTGTCCTTATTAAAATTAGCAAATGAAATAAGAGTCTTTTCTGCATTTACCCTAGCAGCTTGTTCCACCATTTAAGTATAAGGCTGGTCGGACGCAGGTAAATATCTTCGCCTTGCCAGAGAAATATGAAGGAGCCCACAAGATAACCGATGGAGAAAAGGTTCACTCGGTTGGTTCCGGTCAAGAAGACGCTGGCTAGAGTCACCCACAAGAATGATGACAATATACCGCGCTTTGCAATGTCGAGCCATGACCTGAAGTAGAAACAATATCTAGTATTAATAGCAGTCTTGTTCAAAATATCCACCAACAAAAGAAAATTAATATTTTATTTGTGATATAAGTATGTTTTGTCTGCTAATTAATAACTTATTTTAAGCTGAGAACGTTACACAGCAAGTTTTGACTAGAAATGCAATATGCAACACAGTAAATAAACTTGTTACAAATTATCAGTTAACCAGAAAAGCATCATAAACCTAAATGAAAAGCATTGGACATTTTCCACTTGAAAAATTCAGTAAACAAAAAATATTAAAAAAAATTTGCTACATGTTTTATTATGGATTGCATAATACCTAGTATGAAAATTATCAAACATTAACAATACAAAAAAATGTTGATACTAAATGCAATAAACCTACGTTATGTATGAGATGTGATTGGGCACTGGATTCACGAAACCCGGCAGGTCACACTCTTCCGTGATGTCCTTGTTTGTTCCCCCGGGATACGGCAAATCCTCGTGGCGCTTCTCTATCCGGAAGACGAGGCTCTGCCGGCACACTAGTAGCAGCAGTACAAAGTCACCTAAGACAGAGCGCAATGTTAGCAATTCTACAAGCCATGCTGACGTTTTCTCTTCATGACGAGGACTTACATGCTAGCTTGTACGCAGCAGGAGGATGCTCCCCATCTGGAAGATACATCCAGTCTTGGACGCGGCGTAGAATGTCCGAGTCATCCCATGGGTATTCTAGAAAATAAGACAATATAGAGGTTTGGATAAGTTTTCACATCATACTAGAATGACCTTGGGATAACAGCATACCTCATACAGTGCCGTAACTAGAGATTTTGGAGCCCGTGAAAGTCCAAAATTCAATTTTATAGTAGGAAAAGGAAAAAGTAAATTCTCAAGTAATGCAGCATTAATTTAGTAGCTCAAAATACAATACCTACTACTCGAATGTGGTAAAAACAGTAGGTAAAAACCAAGTAGGTAAAAACAATCCTCAAAGAAAAAAATGATTTATTTAGAAAAATCAAGATTCAAGATACATTATTTATGTGGAATACTTTGATGAGAAAAGACACACACAATTCACTGAATTGTGATAATCAGTAATCACTTTCAATGATCTTGGATATGTTTTTGCCACAAATATCTAATCAGTAATCACAATTTGTGATATTGCATGTTATTTGTGTTATTTATTCAGATTTGATATGAGATGAACCAATGTTGTGTTGTGACTCACGTATGCAGAAGCCAGGAGGAATACCGACTGACATGGCGTATTGTAATGGAGTTATCACCACGATAAACGCCTGGAAGAAGATCCACACTCGTGCAAGCCGATCTCGACGCATAGCAAACAACACGCACAACCAGATTGCATAGAAGACAGCGTACAGATCCATCCGTGTACCAATTAATGCCACTATCGTCATGAGGCAGATCTGGAAGAAATAAGAGATTTTAGATTTAGATTACATTTTATCGTTATAAATCTTCCAAGGACGAAGTGGATGGACAGCATTGAAAAGGATGTTGCGGTGAGAAGTGAAGATTGGGGGAGAGTAAAAAAAGCAGCAGGTGAAAGATTCAGAGGATAGTGAAGACGATGAGGAAGAAGACAACGGGGAAGAAGTCGGAATGGCCAGCCGGCTTCGGCATCCCAGGAGACCCTAGAGGACGGTGGAGCTACCTCCACCCCCCAACCCGACATTAGTTGGATGGGGAAAATTGATACAATAAAAAAATGCCTTTAAAACATTGATTGAGGTATTGAAAGATGTAAAACAATCTGCAGGTATGATCATAGTTTTCGTCATATTAAACATTACCTACATTACATATTAAACATTACATTACATGTATCCCAATCCAAAGATATTTCTAGCGAAAATATAAATATGTAGTCATGAAAGTGTAAAATTAATTATGCATGATATTGATATCTTGTAGGTATTATGATAGTTTTGAGAGTGAAGCAAATCCTACTTTAATCCCTTCCCCAGCCAGCTGTAAGTTGCATCTTACCTCAACACCGAACTTGTAGAAGCCATAATTGAAGAGATATTTTATACATGACGCCAGGTCCGTGTCCGCATCTTCGCGCTTGATATGAGGGAACATGGAATGAGGGCGGCCTATGTAGCGACCAGATAGATGCCGCTTGTATTGTTGCCGAACGTTTACAAGTGCCATCAATGTTGCCACCAAGATGATACAGATGTGGCTGAAAGAAACTTTGGCCGTGATAATTGCTGGGTAGAGGGCGTAGTAGGTAGGTACATGATCAACATGGGTTTAGATGGAACTCACCCTTTGACAAGGCCAGGTAAATATGAAGATTTGTGGAAACCAATCCAGTCGACATCATTGACTGTCTGGGTCTTGTTTGCTGAGATGTTCTGTTCAAGGAAAACGAGCGTTACGTTCATATCAGTTTGTATAGTACCTACCAGTAGTACTTATAATATGAGGTTGATAAAAGAGTAATTAATATTACTTATTTTGAGTTCCATCTTTACTAACAAGGAAAGCGCTCAGTGTAAAGCGTTGATGAGCGAGCACAGATAAGTGTAACATTCCCAGCCAAACACAATACACTACGATTTTCTTTGTAACTTTCCAACAAAGAGCAGATCGCGCGCTGGCCGAGTGCGCGGAATGAGTTATCAAACACACCCATTATCTAAACTTTTTCACATTTTAAGCCCAATTAGTCAAGTATTTATTGTCATTTTAAGTGTTAAGTATGGGTTGTCAAAAGAGATATTTGGAAAGAAGTATGTAGATAAGTCACTACACATTGGATCTGTTATCTAGTTCGTCCTAAACCATAGTGGTTTAGGACACTATGGTTTAGGACGAACTAGATAACAGATCCAATGTGTAGTGACTTATCTACATACTTCTTTCCAAATATCTCTTTTGACAGTGGTTTAGGACACTATGGTTTAGGACGAACTAGATAACAGATCCAATGTGTAGTGACTTATCTACATACTTCTTTCCAAATATCTCTTTTGACAACCCATACTTAACACTTAAAATGACAATAAATACTTGACTAATTGGGCTTAAAATGTGAAAAAGTTTAGATAATGGGTGTGTTTGATAACTCATTCCGCGCACTCGGCCAGCGCGCAATCTGCTCTTTTTTGTTTGATAACTCTTTTGGCTTGCGCTCTCGAGTGTTTGATAACTCCGCGCGGTACTGGCGGAGCGCAATCCAATCGCGCGGTCAAAATCCAGCGAGGTACAGATTGCACTCTGGAAAAAATGGCGGCTGACACTGACATATATCAGTGTTCAGCGTGTCAATTTACTTCTACAGAGCTTCATGTTGTAGTAACACACATGAATGAGCATTCAGTTGAATCTCGTAAGTTTTAAAATATTACCTACACCTATAACAGGTATTTATGATTAATTATGCCTTATATGAAGGTTAGGTTGATGGCCGCCATTTAAAATATCACGGGATGTTCAAAGGTTCAAACGCGCCGCCAGCAAAGTTTGTTTGATAAGTCCACATTTTCGAGCGCGCGCCGAACAATCTGCTGACATCACAGCTCGCAAGCTGATACACCCAATGTTGGTCTTGATCACCATGCAAAATTTGAACTTAATCGGAACATTTTGATTTTCGACCAATCAAAAGGTATTATTTAAATTTTAACCAATTGGAGGAATTGGCTGAAACTTTGAAGGAATTTAGACAATGTAGGTCACATTGAGTTGACAAAATTTTAAATTGATTGATCTACCAATCGGAAGATATTTTTTTTTAAAATTTGAACAGATCAGTGGATTTTAAAAACATTAGGGTCTGCAACGCCCAGAGATGGTTTGTACGTGTGTGCAAAATTTCAGCTCGTTATCTGATGTCATCTCATTGTTGCCTGCCGCCATCTTAATGGCACATAGAATAGCTGTGATTCTCTGCTTTTTTCATGATATTTTATAGTTAATGGCTCCTTGGGAAATTGTATAGGCTCCAGGGATCTTTAGAACGCAGAGGAATCACTAACATTACAAAAATACTACATCGATTTACCTCAATAAAGTTATAATCTGACCCATCAACGTGCCAACGTAATAGCATTGCTGATATAAAACAAAAGAAGTTCGTGCAAGCTATGAATACACTCTGAAATAATGAATAACAGATCCATGTGGCGTGAACCTGGAACGTTTTGATAAATCCCTCATGACAGTCCTTTCAGAACTCTTAAAACGGCAGCAAGTTTGTAAATTCTTCACCGATCGATTAGGTTGGAAATGCGTACAATATTAATACTTATTATTTTGTCACCATGAAAAATGTAAACTTAATCGGAACATTTTGATTTTCAACCAAATGGAAGATACATATTATTTTAATTTTAACCAATTGGAGGATTTGGTTACTTAAAACTTTGTAAAATTTGATAAAATGTTAGTCTAACCAAAGATAATTAAAGCAAGGTCTAACTGACCTTGCATAATTTCAAATTGATCAGATCAACCAATCAGATTTTTTTTTCAATTTGAACCAATCAATGTATTTTGAAAAAATTATGGTCTGCAAACCCCAGTGATGGTCAAAACAATTTGATACTACAACAGAGATTAAATATTCAACCAATTATTAATATTGTGCAATGTATGCTAGAAAGTGGGATATACAGTGGCACCCTTTCTCCAATTATGCTGTGTACACTCGACAATTCATAAAATGGTATTTAAAAGTAATGGATTGTCTGAAAAAAATGTGATGGCATCATCCGATGAAATCTATGCTAACTCCTCATCTACCTCTAGTAGGTGAGCTCAGATTTCATTGATAATTACAAGGATTGATTGTCAATGAACCATGACCAGCAGCCAATCTGTTTCGTTCAAATACCGTTTTATAATTTGTTGGGTGTACAATCACATGAACATAATTGTCTTCTCTGACACAACTTAATAGTTGTGTGAACTGTGTTAGCCTACCGTGCAGTTCGTGGCAAACTTCTCGTGTTTTATGTATTCAATCTGATAGACCATTTTGGCAACCATCAGAATTGAGATAAGCACTGAGCAGATGTGAATCACGATACGATGAACTTTGCTGTTAAACATGAGTGCCACCACAACCAGCAAGAGGAAGAAGAAATTCATTCCGCTAACCTGAAAACATAGAAACAAAATAAAACTCAATGGAGAAGAACATAATTTCATCTTGAAGTCCTGATTGTATTGAAATTTGAAAATGCAATTATTAATTAAAAATATCTGTTGTTTAATTTGGGAGAGTCAGTATCAATGATAGATTTTCAATTTATTCAACAGATAGGTAGAAATCCACAAGACAAGAATCAAGATTACATCCTGGGGGCCAATTCTTGAGTTTTCATGTTTTGAAACCATGTGTGGTTTCATTGTTTAAAACGTAAAAAAGTTGACAACTATTGCTTAGTCTTCAACTTTTTTACGTTATAAACAATGAAACCACACATGGTTTCAAAACATGAAAACTCAAGAATTGGCCTCCAGCTGAGAATGATTTTTCAGTGGTTTTCCCTCAGCTAAAAAGCAAATGCTTGGATGTTCTTCCAATATTACCACTGATATTGAAGCACAATTTTAATGACTATTATGAATTAAGAAGAAGTAGGTAAACGGTGAAGAGGTGAAGCAGCTGAAGAGAAGAGATGGATGTATGGAAGATCAACGACTCGATTGTTGAATACAGACCAATTATGTACCTATTTTATGTGCTCAATAAATTACATTATTATTATTTATTATTATTATTATAGAAAAATATTAACCCTATTCAAGCTTAAAATTAAACTTACGTAAGTACATAGGTACTAGTTATGTATGTAATGTTAACAATGTGGTACATCATAATACTTCTGTTCGTTTAGTCAATAAATATGAATGTTGAATACTTACATCGTACATACACATCAGCATGATAGACAGTAGCACGAACTGAAGGATGTGTAGTTCGAGAAAGAGCCACAGCAGGTCAATTACTTGTATCAGCCGGAAGTAGATGACATGCAAAAGTGTCTTCATGTCATCCATAGACACCTCTGAATAAAGAAGAAAATACATGAAAGGGCAAGTATTTTATATAATAATAAATATCGTGACCCTGCTTCCAACTATTGTCGGGTCAGGGGGTGGGATGATCCCACCAATGTTCTAGGGCACTTGTGATCTCAGAGCCGACTTGCCAAGTCCGACACTCCACACTTCTTCAATCTCCTCTTCCCCTTCTTCAGGCTCCTCTCTTTCCACCAGTTCCCTCCATCTCTCTCTGTCTTCCCACCACTTCTCTGTTGTAATTACTCCCCAACACTCTCCTCTTTCTTCTGCGGCTGCCTCTATTCCGTTCATCCATTTAGTACTAGGTCTTCCTGCCTTTCTTCTGCCACCCATGGCTGCACGCTTTGCCTCTCTAAATGGTATCCTCTCTTCTCCCATCCTCTTCATATGTCCGTACCATCTTAGCCTCTCTTTTCCAAGTTTAAATCTAAGAGACTCCACTTCTAGGTCCTTTCTAATCTTTGCACTCCTCACCTTGTCCATCTTCGTCACCCCTGCCACACTTCTCAGGAACTTCATTTCCGCAGCCTGCATTTTCATTTCTTCCTTCCCTCCCATTGGCCAAGTTACTGCTGCATATGTTAAGATTGGTACATAGTAGGTTTTGTACAGCAATATCTTACACCTCTGGGGCACATCTTCATTCCACAGTAGCTTCCTTACACTATGGTAAAACACTTCTGCTGCTCTCACCCTCCTCTCGATCTCCTTGTCCACCTTTCCATCCTTTGCCAATACACTGCCTAGATATTTAAACTCGTCTTTTTCTGTCAGTTCCTCTCCTCGCATCTGCATCCGGCACCGTGTCTTCTGTTGCCTTTCCATAACCATGGTTTCGCTTTTTTCTCTACTGATTTCTAGTCCATATTTTGCTGTCACTTCTTCCCACCTGTTGAGTTTCTCTTGCAACTCTTCCTCGGTCTCTGCCCACACAAGAACATCGTCTGCATATATGAGTGTGCGGGTGTCCTCATGGTAATCCGGCTCGACCTCTCTCAGCATCTCATCCATTACCACTGTAAATAATGTTGGTGACAATACACTCCCTTGCTTCAATCCCTTCCTCACTTCAAACCAGTCCGTTTTTCCCACTCCCGTCTGCACGCAGCTACTGTTTTTCTTATACATACTTTGAATTCTTTGTATCACTCCACTGTCCACACCTTTCTTCTCTAGGCACCGCCACACTTCTTCTCTTGGCATTCTGTCGTACGCCTTTACCAGGTCCAGAAATATCATTCTCATCCCGCTCCCTTTCTCCCATCGGTCTTCCATGATCTGTCTTACTGCAAATATGAGGTCAGTTGTTGAACGTCCTCTTCTAAAACCGTACTGTTCTTCTCTTAGTTTACTCTCAATACTCTCAGCCACCCTCCTCTCAATGATCTTTTCGTACAATTTAGCAGTTTGGCACATCAAAGTTACTCCCCTGTAGTTGCAGCAGCGCTTTCTGTCCCCTTTCTTAAAGATAGGAATAAGTATTCCCTTCCCCCAATCTTCTGGAACATCACACTGGGTCCATGCTGCTTCAATTACACGGCAGAGCCACTTAATTCCCTTCTGCCCTGACGCTTTCAGCATCTCGACACTTACTTCGTCCATTCCCAGGGCTTTTCCATTCTTCATCTTCTTCAGCATTTCTTTCACTTCCACCTGTCCTGGTATTTCACACGCAACCCCTTCCCTTTCCTCTGTCATATTTTGGTTTGTCTCTCTGTCTTTCGTTTGTACTGCCTCTCCCTGAAATAGCTCCTTAAAGTACTCTTTCCACATTGTTTTTATCTCCTCCGGTCTGTTTGTGAAACCACCACCCTCCTTCTTCATTAGGGTTTGAGTCTCCCCAGTATGTCGTTTCGCCTTGATTAGACTGTACAGCAGTCTCTTATTTCCGTCAAAGTCATTCTCCAACCTGTTTGCAAACTCTTGCATTGATATTTTCTTCTCCTCCTCTACTATGATCTTTACCACTCTCTTGCTTTCCCCGTAGTCCTTGATGTTTTCTTCCGTATGGGACTCTTCCTTCCTTCTCCACGCCTCCTTTTTCCTCTGCACTGCCTCTCTCACCCTTTCATTCCACCATGGTGTTTCTTTCCTTCTCTTTTTTCCTCCAGCTCTCCCACAGGTCTTTTCAGCTATGTCCACTAGAGCTGCTTTAAATGCACACCATTCTTCAACCACTCCACCTATTGCTCCCTCTGGTGCCCTCTCTGCTATCTCTCTTCTGAACTCCTCCCCGACTTCTTTCTGCTGTAACTTCCATACCTTTATCCTGGGTGCTTTGACTCCTGTTACGGTCCTCTTTCGTCTCTCTATATAATAAATAAATATCTGTTGCCCGGTTCCAACACCATGTCAGGTCGGGGGTGGAATCAACCGTAAATTTTGGGCCTTCACTTCAGTGATGTCGGGTGGCCAGTCCCGACACATCACACTCTTCTTCTTCTGCTTCCTCCTCTACGTCTTCTGGCTGATGCCTCTTCACCTCTCTCTCTCTCTCTCTCTCTCTCTCTCTCTCTCTCTCTCTCTCTCTCTCTCTCTCTCTCTCTCTCTCTCTCTCTCTCTCTCTTCTCTCTCACTCTCCCTCCAAGTTTTTTTTATATGTTTCAATAAAATTTAAACAGTTGATTAGCCATGGCAACAACCAATGATATTCACAGGATGACCACTAAGGCCGGGTAGGACCAACTTTGGATTAGCTAACTAGGCATTGATAGTAACGTAGTGGGAAATATACGAAAGAATGCTGTTGGCGCGAATTTTACAGCCAATAGTATTCATTAACTTCCTCTAACCATGAATAGTTAACTAAGGGCCAGAACATATTTCCATACTCGGCTACAACCAGTAGTTCATTTTAAACAGTCACTTAAAGGCCCTGGCCGCGTTGCTACCACTTACAGATACTAACGTAAGAGTTATGATTTTATTGAAGATTCCAAAAAATCTAATCGATCCGACAATCACAGCGCTCACAATGTGACAATTAAACTTGTGCCGCAACCCGCTACACACTGAACGCAAGCCCGCAACGCATGGTACAGTGACGTCAGTGTACGGGATCTCAATGCTAGCCAGCACACAGCTGGCCGGACAGAGCGGCCGCGCGCTGTGTTCTGTGTCATTTCATTTCATTTCAATACAAGTACAAACAATTGTTATCACTTATCACGTTCAGCTTCTTACTTACTCAGTAACTCAACGCTTACATTCTACACGTTTTATTGTGGCCAAATGTACGCGGGTTTTAATTGATTTACAAAGAAATATTTCCCCGCAAATTTTTGTCTTTTAGGAGGAGCAAATGAAGGTTCCATTCAACTGCAGTGAAGAGACCTCTATATACTTTCCTCAATTGACTTCGACTTGTAGTCGGGAAGTAATTCACATTTCATCACTTGCCATTTCATAATCGCCTCTTTGCACAGTGATTTGAACAAACTGATGAAGATTTTCTAGGAATAAAGTAGATTTTCTAACTTTGTGAAGCGATTCGACCATTCAAAATCGGTGAAAATAAAGTTTTTCCGTCTGCGCCTACACATACACACGCCTACACAAAATACCTATCACATTTATAAAATATGATTTGATAATCATTGAAACCAATGTAAGTTAAAACACCGCTAAAAGATAAAATTAAATATAATATTCATTATTCACTATGGGTACTTTATTGATTGTAATAGTGAATATATTTATTATTTACGTATCTAGTTGAAACGCTAATAATCAATATCTTAATCAGTATTATTGAAATGTGGAGTAATTATAGATATATTTGTTAGTTCCGCCTGTTCTTCCATAAAACTGTGAAAGAAACTTGTAAAACTATCTGAAGACGAACAAAGCGCTGTATATCCTGCCTGCTCTCTTGATGCTGGCGGAGCAGGTACTCGTACACTGCCGTCACAGCCCTATCTATTACCGGAAACTAAAAGGGGGGGCATTCCGCTCCAGGGCCGAAAACAATAACTTTTTTGACACCTCAGCTCGTTTGACATTACATACGATTGATTGAACATGATAGCTTATAAAGTCGTACTGGGGCTTTAAGGAATGTCATTGGTTGTTACTTGTAGCCATGGGAATGAAATACAATTTTAAAAGAGCAAAAGCAGCAAAATCCCTGGCAGGAATCATTAACTTGACTGAATAACAATGACAATGAGAATCTTACGTTTTATATTCCTGAATGCTGGAAGTGAAGGAACACTTTCAGGCTGAATGACATTCAGCTCCCCTTCCCGTTCCATTTCCTCCATCTCTCTTGTAGCAGCTGCTGAGCTGCCTTCCGACCGGAGCATACTAGATTCTCTCGTACGAGAACTATGCCTCCTGAGACAAAAATAACTTTGTTACAGACAAATCTAGATAATGGTAGATACTAGATAGGTAGGTAAAACTGCATTGAATAGACAACATTATAAACCCTGCGCGCCATCTGGATTAGCGAGCTTGCACTGTGGGTCCGCCGTGTGTCGACTCCACAAGGTCATCTAAATAGCGTGTGTTGTTATGTGCGGAACGCGGCTGAACGTCAAGTTTCAAATGCTTATATCATAGGAAAGAATATGAATAGATCGCTCTAATCACTGTGTGTTACTTGACAACGTGTTTGCGCATATTTCTTTATAGTAAGATGGGCAAGATACCGACTAATTTCTCATTTATTTCAGTTTTAAAATCACTAGCTCATCGTATTGACTTGCATGTTTTGTCAAGTATTGAGAAGCAAAACTGTGCTCATGGTATTACCTATCTAGTATTAGCAAGTTGTAATATATATATTTTTTCTACATCACGATGTGGAAAATGTAGTGGCTTAAGGTGATATTAGCGCTCGACCGTTTTAGAAAATTGAGAGAGAAAAATTGTTTCATACGTGAGTGTAACTTTTACAGAATGTTCACATGATCAGTCTGATTGTATATTAGTAGCCCTTTTTAATTCTTATTTATTGCATCGTTAATTAGGCGCCGGTTATGCAACAAAACCGCGCAAAACGATGAAATTTGCGATACGATTGGAGACCAAACCCGTAAACCAATTGATCTCAAATTTTAATCATGATTAGATAGACAAACTTAGGGTTATCCCTTGGCACATTTTTGAAATTTAATATTTTACGGCGCCCAGGGAGACGAGAAAATAGCTAATTTTTCACCCAAAATCCACTAATTATTATTAATTAACGAAGCAAAAAATTAAAAATGTACCAAGGGATAACCCTAAGTTTGTCTTTTATCTAATCACGATTAAAATTTCAAATAATTTGGTCTACCCATTTCGTCTCCAATCGTATCGCAAAAAGTGTCTACAAAAAGCAGCAAAATCGCTTGCGCTTGCAGCACCTTAAGGAAGTAAATTTTAATCCATATTATGTATTTTTTGACAAGTAGGTAGTGAGAAGGTAAACATTGTTACTGAACAGGGGTGCGATTACATAAAATGATAACTTCCTTGTCACGGTGACAAGTCCCTAGAAGGCCGTGAATAGCATTGAGTGAGAAGCTTGTCACCGTGACAAGAAAGTTATCATTTTATGTAATCCCACCCCTGATCTTGTAATATCAAATTTTAATCGTTATCTTTATGAAGCATTTTTTGACAAGTAGTGAGAATAAGTAAACATTGTGCTCATAACATTGTTACTTACCGAACTCAGCTAGCAAATTTTTGACAGGCAGTGAGAAAGTGAAAATTGTATTGCAAGTCATTACTCATGGAAGTCAAGTATTGTTGTTTATTGTTTATTTATCTTCCCGTGGATCGGTACATAGTATCAATATGGGCATCGTCAAGTATACATATATAGGTATCACAATGTTGTGATATAGGTATCACAATGGTACAAATTAGTTGAACTAACTACTAATACATATTATTTGTGACATACTTTAGTGAATAGTTACAATAGTTCTGACAATTCACGGACAATGAACTGATTATTATACTATACAATATACCTTGTACAATATATCTACAATATACCAACATACATAGGCCCAATACTTGTGTTTACCTGCACCGATCCTATTCCTATGATTAGAGAATAGAGATGTGAGGGGAATCGTATCCCGGTGCAAAATTCCATCGAGAATGTTTAAAACAATGTTTAAATGCTACATATTTCATTAAATATTGTATTTGAATATACATAATCTTCAATTGAAATTTAGTTTATTTGTTTAAGTACGCATAATACGTCGTATCTCCCTTCAACTTCTCATCATTTGGAAAGCGATAAAAGGAAATATTACGGCTAAATTTAGTGTTGTTTTTGCACAAAGGAACACAGCAAACAGTTCCGTAGGATGTATTAGGTTTCTCGGGATTCAAATGTTGATCCATTATTATAAAACGAGTGATAAATAAACCGATGAAAACTATGACAGCCCATCTAAACAGTATGCGAGACGGTCAGCTGTCAGGCGACTACACACGTCGGACCGGCAATGCAATGCGGCACTTTGCGCATGCGCAGTTACTTTTAGGAATCGTCTATTAGAGAGTTCCATTTTATCATGACTCTTACAATAAATTAATATAGAATATTAAGAAAATAAATAATTAATCGTGACTATTGGGTACGTAATTTCCTCACCTGTAAGCAATGTCCGATAGTTCGAGGAAATCCTTGTGAAAGTAATGCAGCTGAATGACAGTAATGATGAGGAAAAACGTGGGAGTCAGAAGCCGCACAAACAAGTCTCCAGTCTGAAACTTCTCAAGGCCGATGTCAAGTTGCCTGCACAGACGAAAACCATAGACATGATTACAATATAATGACAAAGTTCAATTTTTACCACACTAAACTCACATTCTTCGATCTTGTAAATTAACCTAAAAAACTTTAATTCAGTCACTATCTTTTCATCACACCTCCCAATGGGATTTAGCAAGGTAGATTCTGCGACCCAAGTAGTTACCTACTTGAAAGTACAACTGACAGTTACAGAACTGCATGACTTACAGGTCAACGGGGATGCCAATTGCCTCCCAGTACTCCGGGAAGTGGTCGAACTGGTAAGTGTACACGGTCACAAGGATTGTCATGGAGTAGATGATCACGGTGATCCAGAACCCAAATAACATCTTGCGCCATCCGGAATATGAAAGCTAAAAGGAAATAAAACAAAATATTATTATTAGTAGCACCTTCAAGTGATTCGATATCCTCCTCGTACTAACTCCCCATCTATGCCGCTGCACCTTTCCAATGTTACAAGAACTGCGTACATGAAACGGAACATATACAATATGTCATATAAGCTGAAGAGATAAAAATAGAATACAATTACCTGGAATGTTAGTATGAATATGAGAAATAGCGCCATGTAGACGACTCTGAGAACTGTCATACGCTCGCCGCTGATGCCAATGACAAACAGCATGATGGCAACGACCCAGATCCAGAACTTTGTGAGGCATGCCTTGAAGAACTTGCCCACGCGGGACATGAATGGGCTAGGCATTGACTCCATCTGTTCGGAGAAGCCTGGAAAGAGAAACTAGAAGTTACTTTTAGTCAAGTTAGTTACTGGATCTTTCTTATCGTCATTACAGCACTCTTCATGAATATGTATGTGGAATAATAGTTTAATCCAATTTTCAGTGATTTTTTTGACATGATTAAAGTTTTATTTATTAGTAGGGCTAGGATGTTTATGACCTATAAAACGTCGAAAAAGGCAGGCAAGTAGTACCTTAAAACTATTAAAAAAGGACCACAAAATCCCGAAAAAGCCCCAATGTAATTTTATGTTGTAATACCTATTCAGTATTTACTATTTGTCAACATATTATTCAATTTATCGGTTTATAGTCCAGTCAAACCAGGCTTAAAATGACCAAACCCAAAATAAATTGTAACATTTGGTTTTTTGGTGTCATTCTCTTCAGAAAAATGCCCTCTACAACATATCCAAAATCCGCCAAAATCCGCGCACCGGAAGTACTTTTTAATCACTTTTTAAGTTAATTTCCCATGCTAATTCCATCTTGCAAAAAAAATGTAATTCCGATTTTGACGAAACTTGGCAGAATTGTTCACCATCCTAATAAAAATAATAATCTTCTTCTGGTTCCGACAATGTTGTCAGGTCAGACAGTGGGAGCTCCCACTGGGTCTAGGGCCTCGGATCTCTTCCAAACCGGCTGGCCAGGCCTGACGTTTCATCCTCCTCCTCCTCTTCTTCATCCTCGTCACCTTCCTCCAACTTCTCCACCAGCGCATTCCAGATCCTCCTGTCCTCCCACCACTTATCTGCTTCCACTTTCTGCCACCTTTGCTGCCTGTCCTCCACGTCTTCTCTGATAAGACCACTTCACTTCTCTCTTGGTCTCCTTACTCTTCTTCTTCCCACCACTGTTTCTTCAAACTCCTGTCTTGGTATTCTCTTGAGATCCATTCTTTTCATATGTCCAAACCAACGCAATCTCTTTCTACCCATCTTGTAGCTCAAACTTTCCACTCCCAGCTCCTTCCTAATACAACGGCTTCTCAACCTGTCCATCTTTGTTACTCCCTTCACACTTCGTAGGAATTTCATCTCCACTGCCTCCAGCTGGTTGCGTTCCTTATTTCCAATCCCCCATGTAACTGCTCCGTATGTTAGTATTGGTAAGAAATTCATTTTATACATGAGCAGTTTACACTGGCGAGGCAAATCTTCGTTCCACAGCAGCTTGCGAACAGCTTGGTAGAAGGACTCGGCTTTTTGAATTCTCGCCTTCACCTCTGCATCCACCTTCGCCTCCTTAGTTAGTATACTTCCCAAGTATTTGAATGCATCCACCTCTCTCAGCTCCTTCCCACGTAACCTAATTCGTATCCTGTTTCTCAATGTATTCCTTCTCTCCATTTTCAATATTTCGCTCTTATCTTGGCTAATCTTCAGTCCCACTTCCTCCGTTACTTCACTCCAACGATTTATCTTCTCTTGTAGTTCTTCTCCACTTTCACCCCAAATGAGCACATCATCAGCATAGACTAAAGTTCTCGAATCTCTGCCCTCCTTTTCTTCAACCATTTTCAGCAGATCATCCATCACTATTACAAAGAGAGATGGGGACAAAACGCTACCTTGACGTAGACCTTCCTGTCCATTCCACCCCAAACCACTCTGATCTCCCTATGTCTGTCTGTACACTGCTGACACTTCTCTCATATGTACATTTAATCCTTTCATTAAGACCATTGCTCACTTCCTTCTTCCTCAAACTCTCCCACACCACCTTTCGTGGGAGCCTATCGTACGCTTTTTCTAAATCCTAAATGGATTTCTTATCGTTTGGGAAATATGGACCTCGCAAATCGTCAAATTACACTCGAAAAGCCGAAAACTGACTAAAATATGACTTTTCGATGCGCTATATTTCCCAAACGATACGATTTAAAGAAAAACGCTAAGAGAGCTTTTTTTGTTCATTTAGGATGGTGAACAATTCTGCCAAGTTTCGTCAAAATCAGAGTTACATGAAAAAAGTTTTTTTTGCAAGAGGGAATTAACATGGAAAATAACTTAAAGTCTTCCCTTCAAAACTGCATGTAAATGATATTTCGATGAAACTTCATAATTATACAGATAAAAATACGCTGATTCCAAATATACCATAAAATAATGGTCTAAAGTTCATTCACGATTAGAATAGCAAGCCGTAATGGCGGCGTGTACTACCGAAGTCAAGTGAACGTATACCTAAACATGTAAATATCAATATAATAATCAAAAAATGTGTATAATACGGCGGTAGATAAAAATAAATCAATTTTATTGAATTTGTATAATATTTACTACTATTAAGAATTGTGTATTTGACATAATTTGTACAATTTCAATAATACAAAGAAGAAAGTCTTGCCATTGACAGGGCAGTGTTCAAGTGACTGACCAATGAACGACGTGATCGACTAAAACGTCAGTGATATTCTTATCGTGAACGAACTTTATCCACATTATTTTCTGAGATATATCACTTTTAAAGTTGCAGTTTTAACCACAGTGTTATATGGTGGTTTCTGTCTGGAATGGAAATGTTGGTGTTTAACTACCGTATTAACTCGTGTATAAGACGCAATTATATGTCAATATTTTGATTCTGAAAACAGCCCTGCGTCTTATACATGCATACCAAGCTTTTTTCCCAGTAAATCCAAGGTGGATGTTTGTAAACAGAGCTGTGGTAGACTGCCACATGTTTTCTATCTCTGCCTTTCCCTCTCACTCTGTCTGGACTACTCATACTGTGTCTAGACACAACACTATTAACATATTACATTTTTGCAACAAAATGTTTTCCCTTGCATTTAGATCAGGAGACAAAATGTATGTTTACGTCTGAAAAACATTGCTCTGACAGTCATAAAATAGACTAAACACTGTTGAATGGCGATCTTAATGGAAGGGGAGGAGAGAAGTTGGGTTTGTTTTGGAATGCAGAGGAAAGGCAGGTGCATGCCTCTTAAAGCAAGCAACAGCTGCTGGGAAGAGACTCCCCTCCCCCCTTACTCAGAAGCAGGAAATTACTGTTTGTTTACAACAAGTTGGCAGTGATTTTCATTCAAATAGCTCAGTTAGCTGGAAAACCAACATTTAGATGGATATCATGTATACAAACACACAATGTTTTTCATCATTTTACTGCATACGCATGCTAAGTGTTTTCTTAAAATGGACTTATCAAAACAAGGGTGCGTCTTATACACGAGTGCGTCTTATACACGAGTTAATACGGTAGGTCTGAGGGGCGTGCTTCAAATGACAATTCTTTGGAAAAACTGTTTTTCAGTGTAAAAAAATCTAAGCTTTGCAAATAAAATATAATATTGATACCTCACCACACTAAAATTCGAGATATGTTCAATTTTCTTATTTTATTTCTTCTCTAAGCCAATGAGAGTGTCGATTTTTAATCAGCGAGCCAATCAGATTTCACTTGGGCGTGGCTTAGCTGTTGGTCACGTGACCATTTGAAAGGAAGACTTTAAAAAGTGATTAAAAAGTACTTCCGGTGCGCGGATTTTGGATATGTTGTAGAGGGCATTTTTCTGAAGAGAATGACACCAAAAAACCAAATGTTACAATTAGTTTTGGGTAAATCTCTCATTTGACTGGACTATTAGGAGTTGAACTTGGAGTAATATGTTAAAATTAACTTAAAATTACGTATTGTATGAATGTGTCAATGTACCCTATTTACTCGCATATAGTCCGCACCCGCGTATAGTCCTGGTTTTTCTAAAAAATGCTGTGTATAGTATCGCGTGTATTATAGTCCGCATCCCTGTTTTGAGATTTCAATATTTGAAATATACCCGCGGACTAGGTATATGCGAATAAATACGGTATCAAGTGTCAATTGTTGATGGCCATCCAAATGGTGGATGGAAAATTTATGAATTGTGGTCTAGACAAAACTTCATAAAATTGTTGTAACTTGCAACAAACATTTCATATTATTTTCCCCAATAATTTAAAAACAGGACAAAAAACCTTAAAATAGCAAGAAAAGGACTGAATTCATCAAAAATTGAGAAAAGGCATTTTCAGGCAAAATGAAGCACATATTTTTGAAATCAGGAACACATGAAACATATTTATATATCATTTTTAGACGTGTCTGACAAAAAAGAAAAAAGGATACGTCCTAGCCCTATTTATTAGACACTGAATTATTCTTCGAAATAATAATGGTCAAAAAACGTACAGTGTAGAGTTTTATCTTATTCAAATTACTGTTTAGTGTTTATCGACTATTTCTAATTACTAAATTAGGTACTATTTTTTAACTAACTATGACCACTGACCTCTAGTTGCTGTGCCAACTGTGATAGCTAAAGGAGCCACCATATCTTCAAGTGCCGAAGAACGCCTTGCTTCCACCTTCTCCTGCATGTACTGACGAAGAGTGAGCCAGAACATGATCGTGTACAAGCACTGCAACACCATACATAAGTTAGAACACAAGTCTACGTCTTGGGATCACAACCGACACCCAGATGACCAACCTTGGCGAGTAGCGGCTTGCACGGGAGGTTGATTGGTTTCTCCAGACCAATCTGCTTCAAGTTGTAGCCTTGAACCTTCTGCGGCAGCTCGGCATCGGTGAGATCCAGACTGTAGATGTATTGCACGAGCAGTAGCATGATTGCGTAGCACACGAGAAATGGAGAGCAGCGGAGCATGGCTCTGCGTTGGTTGGGCATCATCCACAG
The DNA here is from genome assembly GCA_934045905.1 of Leuctra nigra. Taxonomy (NCBI): domain Eukaryota; kingdom Metazoa; phylum Arthropoda; class Insecta; order Plecoptera; family Leuctridae; genus Leuctra; species Leuctra nigra. Next base: position 14,375,737 of record OW203761.1, read on the forward strand.
CAGTGACGCCCACAAGAGCAGCACAAACGTGATCCAGCTGTGATATGTGATACTCCAAGCCATCATGATGATGTTTGTGGCAATGTATGATGACTTGTTGATCAACTGGACGACAGAGATGGCGGCACTGAACATGTGATCCAAGATGTTCTCTTTTGCAGACGTTTCTTCACCGTCCTTTTCTTTGTTATCTGTAGAGTACATGGAGAACAAATTGTTGGGCTAAACAAGTTAAATACCAGAAAGTTCATCATTAATGCTCTGAAATGGTATAATTAAACTTACTTATTATAGGTAATATCTACCTACTACCTCACTCTATGCTAACTACCATACATGTGCAAAGTATTATCTCCAGCTATTGTGTTCCTAAAGTTATCTATCTTTTCGTGATGGATATAGGTATATTATCTACGTTTATCTACTAATATCTTGAATGAAGTAATGCTGCGTGAACAAATGTATCATTTCATTACACAAGTGCTATAGTGAATTGTATATCATTTCATTTACCCTACTTTACCACAGCAAGCAAATGTAATGTGATGCATGCTCTGGTTGCCTATAATGGTGTTTACAGACGTGTCATTAAACTGCAAGGGAAAATACAAATAATCTACCTATTACTATTTTATTAGACATTGCTTCAGCATGACATAGATGTGTAGAGACATTGATTTTCCCAGTTGACTACAACATTTGCCAAATTTAATTCCCAAAGTCACCCATCACTATCAGGGACATTTACTGTCATGCTGGATGAAGGTTACCAGTTACCACAATCATTTATAAATAACAAAGTTAGAAATGCGAACTAAATACGTTAACTCAATAACTAAGGGCCAGTTTTTCAATGGGTACCTACTCTGATAAATTTGAACAGTTGATTAGGAGTAGGTACATACCTAAATCGTCATGGCAACAGCCAATACCATTCCTTGAATGACCGAATTAACTACTGGTTTTAGCAGAACATTGAAAAAACGGCTCTAAGTGGTCTCTAACTGTGCGCCACGGACAAGTTAGAGAAATTTTGAAAACTTGTAAAAACATTAAGGTGGCTGGATCGATCGATATAATACAAAAAAAATGTACCGTAAAGTGGGGATACTTTGCCATTGCGGGTAACTTTGCCAAAATTTTCAAGTTTCTTCATCATAGCTTAAATATGCCTCGATTTTACTTGGCTGCTATAAGATAACATAGGGGAGAAAACTCAAATTATCTCAGAAACTAGACACGAGGCGTGTATTATTTTTTCAAGGATTGTGTATGGCATGAATATTAATAAGTACACAAAAAATTATAAAGATCTCAAACCATGCCTCGATCGATCCAGCCACCTTAAGGAAACTACATGTACTTTGAGCCTGCGCCCTTGGGCACTCATCCTTGTTCTGCCTTGGGGTGCCAGGGAACATTTTCTTTTATGTTAGTTATTAAATAAGGGCACTGTGAACCGAAAATGTTTGGGAACCACTGCATTAACATAATCTCTTTGCTCATATTAGTATTGGTTCAAAGCAAGCGTTTGGTTGGCATATTTGTAATTTAGGATCATTCTTGATCATTTTATTTAGGATCATAGACATTAATACCGGTTAGGCAACAGTCTGTTTTAGCATTCAGTGATAAGTAGATGGACAACACCAAATTGTTAGAATTGCATTCTGCGACTACTTTCAATTAATGTAATATAGTACCTGCTTAGTTGCAATTTTGAGCCATACCTAGGTACCTATTAAAAAAGAAAATTTTAGGGAAAAAACACAACGATTCATGAACAAATCATGTTTTTGGAAGGTAGCAAGGCACTTTTTCGTGACCTTCAAAATATTGTGTTTTTGATCAATCTTGATTCCAGTGATTTAAGCAAACTCCAATTTGCCCTGCAGGGCGTTTTTTTTAAACAAATTTTTAATTAACACTATAAGGACCACATTTATAAAATTCTAGTTGAGGCTGACCCATTAGAGGGGGGGTGGGGGGGGGGGCTCACCAGACTCACCCTGCCCCCATGCGTACGCATATAGTTTCTGTTTACCAGTTTCATGCAAATAATAGAACAAAACTGCAAATCTGCTCATTGAAAATGATCTGCATCAACTTGTAAACTAAATACATATGGGACACACCTTTAGACCAAACTAATTATTAATACATAATATAACTAGACTTCTGCCAGCCATGCATTCACTACGAGGAAGTTGCACCACACAACCACGCAGCTATTATACAGGGTTAGGTTTGCAACATTGGATTAGCGTCAGTCAGTCAATCAGGCTGCAATCAATCGGCATGCCGCGTGGGAGCCGAGGCAATGTTGCAAACCTCTTTCGTTGACGGCATTAAGCTGGATGAAGTCGCCGTTATCATCGGTGATAATCACGCTACCTAATGGGTCCTGGTACATTCCGACAGCAGCTAGACGCCCGCTGGATGCGTTGGAAGGGGATCGCGCATACTTGCCACTTGGACTGACAGACCGCATCAGCTGAAAGAACAGACTTGATTCACAAATTTCATCGGAGATATTATATCATTCATTGATCAAATTATCAATAATTGTTTTTTATTTTATTACATACTGTACTCTGCATTAGAATTCAAAATAATTAATATATACAAACAGGGGTATCAATATGGAATGAATATGTTAACCAATAAATCTTAATATACCCATTATCTAGGGATAATAGAAGATCGAATAATATTTAATTTTAAGGGTGTATTTGGAATGTTATAGAAGTGAATTGTAATGAATATCATCTAAATATAAGGAGCAAAAAGGAAATGAAACACAAACCTATTATTTCTTATTTGTGCTTAAATATCAACATTCCACATCGGTAATATGGTATGTATCTATAAATGTGGACAATCAATCGTACCGAAAACAGACGTACCTAAACTAAAAAACTAGGCTTAATTAAACAATACGAGAGCTTTTATTGTAGGTACCAATAGGTTTAAATGATAAGAATTAGTAAGTTTTAATATATATAAATATGGTTGAAGTAAAAGCACCTTGAAAAAATTATTAGATTGAAGCACAGGTACTAGAGTAGAAGCAACCATCAAAATTAAAACTACAAGCTAGTAACTAGTGCAAAAATAAAACCTTGAATACGTACTGGTGTAGTTTCGTCTAAAGTGTCAGGCAAATCAACAGCGCTAATTTCATCCTAAAATACAGAAGGCAGAGAAATGTGCTCAAAATGTTAAAGTAAGCAGAAAATATTAGATCAAAAACAAAATTCAAAATCAAATATACATAGAAATATCAAAAGCAATTAGGTATTGGCATCCAAACAAATTAAAATTGCAAGCAAGAGTTCTAAGCAGATACCCAATGTAGTGCCCAAGAGGAACATCTGAAGTAAAAAGGTTTATTCAAAGATACAGGAACCAAAGAATTACATGCATTTTAAACAAGAAAACAATGCTCTACCAATTCTATGTGTACTACTTCTACAAAACATAGATACAATAAAATACACAACAATTCAATAGACAGAGATGACTAGAGCAGTCTGACTACACCCATATTCCAAGCAAGCAGTTCGCCAGCATTCTACCTTGACCTTCCTAGTGGCCGCACGCCACCTGTTAGTTGGATTGCGCACTAGTCTACGTTGTGAGAGGCGCACGGATAACTGGCGAGATAACGGAAGTCCAGGACTCTCCGATTTACCAAACTCGGCATCGGTCGGTGATCGTTGAGCCTGATCGAGCGTACCATATTGCAAGCTATTAGTTTATCAGGCAACAGTGGTTAGCACAGAGCATCAAGAATGAGAAATATGCATTCACAAAGGTCGCCCCAACATTAAATAGCAGGTAGGTACAGTATCTCCACCACATATTAAAACTACATAGGTAGTAATACTTATTACTTATATGTAGGTAACTATGCAATTTTACTTTTATGGGCATCAAAGGTAAAAATATTTTATACATCAGTATCACAGCTTAGCATTAGCATTTTTAAAGTTTAAGAGTCTACACTCTACAATACTTGAATGATGAATCTATGATTTTAAAGCACATATGGCGGCTCCTACGGTTCCTTAACGGCTTGACCGATTGTCTTCAAAATTTCACAGATTAGAGATAGGTAATGATTAGAGATTAGAGATCTTTGGTCCAATGGTCGAACATGTTCATTTTTTGTGTAGTTGTTTCGCGATATGTGTGCAAAAAGACACATTAAATTAGGTACTACCCAAGTTTGATCCTTGACAATAAGATTAAAAACATTGTTTTTAAATATTACCAATCTTGGAGACTTGGCATTGAATTGACTCTTTACCTCTATGCTCTGAAAATTTATAGTTAATCCGTTCAGCCGTTTTAAAAAAATCGTTATTTGCAATTTTATGGGTTTCATTATTCATTCATGGTTTTCAATAGTTATTTAAAGTGAAATATTACTTAAATGATAAAAAGTAAGTATGTTCTGCCTGTTCGTCCTTTATCAGACTCTTACAATGCTATTACAAAGCCTGATGAAGGCAGATGCCAGATAAAAGTCAACTAAAACGTAGTTTAGTTTGCATTAAATATTGAACAGTGCAACATACTATTTTATCACTTAATAATTAATATAATACCGCCTCTGACAGCTTACACGAAAATATTACTTACCTACTTTGCATCAGAAGGTATATTATGCAACATGCAACACACAAAGGCATGTCACAAAAGTCACCTACAACCCATAGCTAATGCATTTCTATGCATTTTTAAGAGATTTCTTAAATCAGAATTGCAAAATTCTGCGAGCAAGTATAATTGATTCTTAAACAATGTTATATAGCAAATTTTGTACCAAATGATTATCTAGTTATCATGTGATGTTGTTCAGTTAATTGTAACAATTGTAAGGTTCACTCAAACATACTATCAAACATCAACAATTTACTTGGCTCATATAGTTGCATTGAAACATAATAATTATCTTAAAAACATGATGACACAACTTAAGACCGATGCACAATTGACGCAGACGGACGACGCGGACGGATGACGGAGACGGATACGATGTTTAGCTATGACATATTCACTCTGGCTGTTCACAATCGGACGCGGACGGACGACGACTTTAACATTGTATCCGTCTCCGTCGTCCGTCCGCGTCAATTGTGCATCGGCCTTTAAAGTTCTAAATTTCCTTGTCGTCTCGTTTCACTTGATACGGGCTCACTGAACACTGGAGTGCTATCTATTTAACATGGTAGTGACACCGTATCAATTGATACGAGACGTGAAGGAATTTAGAATAACCGCCCTGGTCATCATATTTGGCAATTTCTACATTACAATGCAGCCATGTGTAGGTAATGAGACGTAAAAGTCTCAGTTCTGAGCTGGTAGCACAGACTGGAATACGCACCACCGAGCTCATCAGCAGACGTGACTCAAGAACCACGAAGTAGTAGAGAGCAAGCAGAATGACGGGATTGACGTACGAGTCCCACATGGCGGTCTTGTAGTCAAAGTCTCTTGGGTCTTTGCATGAGATAACCATCAGCGGCATAAGACCCAAATACCTGTCCAAAGAAACACAATCTACATCCGGGTAATACGGACATTCAACAATATTTTCGAAATTTCGAGATGTTCCAATGTAACTTTTGCATTAATGATGGATTTTAGAGATAACTAAAAGAAATATGCTGTTTTTCTCAATTTGGCTGTACTAAAAGGTAAACATTGGAGAAAACAGATTTTCAACGAGTTTGGACACAAATATTGTCTTTATAAGCTGGTGTTTATATTTGGTAAATTTGGCTTAAAAATTAGCTACTACTACTAGGAAAACGCTCCGTGTAACGCATTGATGAGCGAGCACCGACACGAGCGACATCGCCAATCGAGCATGGTCCATTCAATCAAAGATAACTAACTACATATTCCTGATGTCGTGGACGTTTTCGGAACCATCTTGTAATGACATGGCAGTGGTGACGGTTTGTTCCGTTGGAGGTGCTGGTGGCCCTGATAAGGGCCGTTCGCGACGTTTCGAAACCCGCAGTAGAGCGCGCGCCCAACTGAAGAAATGAAGGATGAAAACAGTCGCAAATTCCACCTCTGCGATTGGTCGTCCACTCTCCACCAACGGGAAACCAGACCAACCCGAAAACGAATAAGAGACCGCGCTGCCAGCAACATCTTCGCAGTCAACCGCCAGAAGATGAAGGAAGTACATCCTTCGAAACGTCGCGAACGGCCCTTATCAGGGCCACCAGCACCTCCAACGGAACAAACCGTCACCACTGCCAATACATATTCCTTTTTTCCTTGCAACTTTTCATAAACACTCTGGATCAATTAAATAACAGATTAATGTAGGAACTGATACTTTTCCATCAATATTTTTGGACAGATATTCAAAACACTTAAAACAGCAATAGGTCTGTAAATTCTTGACCGATTGGGCTGAAAATGTGTAAAATATGAGATGTTACATGCTATCTAGTTATTAAAATATAACTGTTTATATTGTGTACTAACATGGTACATTTGTTAAATTAAATTAGATCAAATGTGCATAAAACTTGAGGTTGATTGTAGTCATACTCAAGTGAGATAATCAACTGACCTGCAGTAGTTGCAGTCCGCCCCCACCAGCTCTTGGATCCACTGCGTCTGAATGGCATACAGTGTGAGAATGTGCAGCGCAGATATAACTGCTATGCAGCGCAGGAGCACACCGAAGGGGCGAGCGAGTGCGTGGTAACTCGCCCACCACGTGGCCCCTCCAAGGAACGTCACAAAGTAAATGGCGCTGAGCAGAGATGGCCGCATTACGCCAGCCACGCACAGCAATGCCAAGGACAGGTACTTTCCTGGAGAATCAACAGTGTCACTGACAAGCTTTTGAATCAGGGACTGGAACACAAATGAAAATCGGTTCCGGTTCCGGTTCTTTTCGGTTCCGGTACCAGGTCCAGTCCCTGTTTTGAATACAGAAGCATGACAATAGATTGAGTTTTGTAAACAATATGATTACATATTATAAGCTCACAATTATAAAAACTGTCGTTTGTGCCAGGCTGAGATGAAACTTCTGTTGCATGATCAGAAATGGCCTGAACATGTTATCGAGCATTGAACTTAGCCTGGTATCTAGTGGAGCGGTCGCTCCACGCCAGCCAAGTCGTATGGCGCGCGCACACTCTCATATAAAGGCTGGAGCAAACTCACTTTTACTGTAAGCATCAAAGTGGCATTTTCGGCCTACTGGATCTCAAAATTGGGAAATATCACATTGTTGCAAAATCTCTTAATTTCAAGCTATGGCCCACCCCACCATACATACCAAATTTGGGAACAATAGGATATGATGTTTGTGAGCTGGAGGACCGTGAAAATCGTGAAATTGTACGGCTTTCTTCAGATGATGATGATGATGATAATGATTCATCTTCCAATAAATTCTGCGGTCTCCGCCACAGCCTAAACGGCTGGGTCGATTGACCCGAAATTTTCACCACATATACAGCTCGTCTGCCTGATGATACCTTGCCCTTTTATGAATTTTTTTTGCCGCCATTTTGAAACCGGAAGTGACGTCATATCTCAAAAACGGCTTGACCGATCGGAACGAAATTTGCGCCAATCGATTCAGACGGTCCTCTATACGAAATAACAATAGTGAAATTAAAGTTTTCTAATTACTGAAACCGGAAATGACGTCATAGTTAAGCGAAATCTGCCTAAATTCACTTCCCCTTTATATAAAAACCAACTACATATTCAGAAGGCTTATAATGAAATATTAGTATTTATATACATATTAATACAATGTGTAAGAGCTTTCAGCCGCCATTTTAAAAACCGGAAGTGATGCCATATCTCGAAAACGGCTGGACCTATTGGAACGATGCTTTCGCAATTCTTCATGGCATATCACTTTAAGTTTATATTTAGCTCCAAACAATATTTTTCTTAGTTACTAATTCGGAAATGGCGTATTTTTTTAAAGGAATTAGTCATTGTTGCCCCAATAAGTTTTACAAGTTGTGTAAATAAACTAAAAAAATAAGTGATATTCCCATAAAAAACACTCCGTGTAAAAAGAAACAGCCAAGTCTCTTCAACTAAAAAAAAATTATGAAATCTAAAAATTCTGCACTGAAACGTAGTGATATCAAAAAATGAGCCAAGTCAAAACTTTATTTGAAAATTAAAAAATACTTGGCGCATCGTTTTTTTAGGGCATTGTAGGTATACTATAAGTATATGTATTTATATCTAGCCTATACTTCTAAGCTATTTATTTACACGATGCGCCAAGTATTTTTTAATTTTCAAATAAAGTTTTGACTTGGCTCATTTTTTGATATCACTACGTTTCAGTGCAGAATTTTTAGATTAAATAATTTTTTTTTAGTTGAAGAGACTTGGCTGTTTTTTTTACACGGAGTGTTTTTTATGGGTATAAACCTTACATGACTCATCATGGGGACTGGTAGTTGGCCTCCTTGAAACTCTTTGGCTTTATGCAACAAACAATTCCTACATCATTCACATCATCTTGAGGAGGAGGTCAATGCCACTAAGGGTGCTTTCCACAATGGGGCGAGTTGGGCGCGTGACGTCCCCATATACTTTACGTGTATAATAAAACTTGCCGTGACAACAAACAAGCTTAAACATTGCTCAAAATGCCTGACCTCGACTTAAGGTCATGCCCACATGAAATAATAACACAGAAAGATATGGGGAAATCTGGGCGTTTTGCAGCCTACATAATGTCAATCAGATCGCACCAGTTACCAAGAGTGTTTTTCAGCAATAGTTCTTTCACAGTTTTCTGTTAGTTGTTATTCTTCCTGTCATTGAGCAAGAAACTAATTTGCCAGATAGTGATTCAGATGATTGGAAGTTTAAAATCCTCATTTAGAGACAATTACACATTCACTTTATTAATTGAAAGAAATTTTCTGCTCATCAGAACAAATCTTTTACTGATAACAGTCATCAATACTGATAAGAGTTCCGCTCACCGACTGCACACAGTAGCCTGTACCGCTTCCTCCTGGTGTTCTGCTCGGCTGCTATGGCGTCACGCGTCTGCACCACCTCGGGATTGTCGGGACTCGACATCTTGCGACAGAGGATGTATATGACGGATGTCACCACCAACATAACCACATCTGGACCAAGGGCCAGCACACAGTTTAGTGCGCTCAACTCATCCAGACGGATGAAACCAACGTGACGTAGCAACTTTTCCAGGAACTCACCTGCGATCACAAATTGATAAGCATTTACTATGAGAATAGGTTGCAGAAAGATTTAGTTTCTACATTCTACATCAATGCAAGAACAGGGTATGAGGGGAGGGGGCTAAATTTGGCCCATTAAATATTTTGTCTCTATAAAATCATTGGATTATGTTGCACCATGTTCAGGAAGATAACGGTTAGAATGGTTCAAATGGAGAGTTGGAGAAAGGTTCAGACCATGAAGGCTTAGCCCAGGCGGGGGTTTAGGTTCAGCTACCATGAGATTCAATTGGGTTTTATGTTGGCTAAGATTTGGTGTATTTCCACTCCCAGTACACGTATTGGACCACATAAAATGTATGTATCAAAAAAGTATCATGAGTTTACCATATTATATGGTACTTCATTAAATATTTATTGCAGTATTTATTGTTAGGCATGATGGGTTGTCAGAATTGGCACATCGCATGCAATTTCAGTAGTTGTTAAGATTACAACGTTATGCTGGCACATAGTTCAAGGGATATATTCACAGGTTCAATGCATTGCACATGCAAGCAAGAGATGACTATAATTGAGTACCCAATGTTAACTCATGTTAATGTTAACACACAGGTGATAATGGCACGCCCTAACTAGATAGGTACACTCCCCCAAATAATAAATGGTACTCGAAAGAAAATGAATTGACTGATTAAGGTTTGATGGCATCATCCCATGAAGTCAGTGCTAACGCATTATCTAACTCTTTTAGGTGAGCTCTGATTTCACTGATAATAACAAGGATTGATTGTCAAGGAACCGGCCCAGCAGCCAATACGTTTTGTACCAAGTACCGTTTATTATTTGGGGGAGTGTACATAGAAATACATAGGCAGATAGAACATTCTAAATACTTACAACGAGAACTTTAAGTAGCTGATGACAATTCTTTAAGCTATAGAATCCATATGAGATACATAATTTTAATTTAGCAGACTATAATAAATTTGCATTCTTTTTCTCATCAGGACTAGTATGTAATAGCACGGGTAAAAAAGGAAAATAAGTAACTCATGTATCCCACACTCACAATATCGTAGAAGTCCTCCGTATGGCGGCATGGAGAGCAGAACTATTTGGAAGGAGAGTTGACCAATCGCCGTCAATATACTGACGACGACCAAAAACTTTAAATAGATGCCAGTGCCACCTAAAACGAGAAACATTTTCAATAATCTTATTCTTATTCTTATTCTTGAAATTATTTCATTTATGATTTGAAGAAATGGCATAAATATGGTGTGAAATACGACAAACTGGATATGGGAAACGACTGGACCCCAATTCTCAAAAGGCCAGTCTTCGCAATTTGCATTCTCTTTTGAAGAGGTCACTACATTTGGTGACAGAATTTACCATCAGCTTATTTGAATCACTGACAACTACCTCCAAGTGTGAAAACTGGACACACTGGACAGTTTTGGAGCGCTACTCCAAAAGACACGAAACATTAGAAAGTGAATAGCCGACCGATATTACTTTGGTGGCAGAGTGTGACATCACACTCAAGGTCGTTGCACTTACGCGCCATTGTCTTCTCCGTGGGCACTCGTATACATGGCAGGAATAGAAACAGCAAGAGGTAGAGTAATGAGATGGCATTCTGTCGGAACAGGAAACCTGAAACAGGCAAGATTTCATATTGCGAATTAATAATTATTAATTAACAATATTGTCTAAATAGTGAAGTCTCGTGAAAATTAGATTTAAGAATAAGTTATTTTATGAAAGTTGAGATGTTCTGAACAATATGGTATTATTTTTGTTGTGGGATGAACAGTGTCCAGGAATTAAATTTACAAAGTTTGATACATTTCTTACAATTTTAAAACAGGAAAATTGCCAATGACATCATGGAGCTAAATAGTTAACATCACAATATATATTGCCATGGCAACCAAGTATTCACCTTGGTAACACATTGTTGGGATCTTAGAAATGACATCACAGCTCTGATTCTAGCTTCTAGCTTCTAGTCACATGCCGTTTTTCCCGCCAAAATATCCAATGACTTTTGAAATTGATTTTATGAATGAAAATGTTACCTTTCTCGGGTGATAAGTGTGTTTGTCATTATTATTCGATTTAATTTTTACAAATTAAATGCAATAAAATATCATGAGACTTTCTATTGGAAAATAAAATAAAATAAACACATTATGATTTATTATGTATAGAGGTGCGATACATCCCGATATTATAAGAAAATAGTAGGGTTGTGCGAGATTGAAATTTTTCATGTCGAGCGAGATCAAGATTATTTCATAAAAGTCGAGCGAGATCGAGCGAGATATTTTACCTTCGAGATCGAGAATATTCGAGCAAGATTATACTTTTTTAAAAAGATTTTTTTTGGTGGAATGCAAATTGTCCCGCCACACAAGAATAACATTTGATAAGTATGCAGAACTGTCTGCTTTATATATAAAACAATACAAATCAAATTTATGGACGATACAAAGAAAGTTAGCGTGCGTAGTCCTGTAAAAATAACAAAAAATTGGAAATCTTGATGGCTCTTAGTTGATATGCTCGAGACTTGAAAATTCGAGATGGTAACAAACGATCGAGATGGAGTTTCATATTCGAGATTCGAGAACTTTCGAGACTTGCACAGCCCTAAAAAATAGTTACTAAATAATTCATTGAGGGGTCATATTGTCATTAGTTTAAGCTTCAGTTAGTTTAAGCTCCACTTCGGGAAATGTATACAGCGGCAAAGCTTTAATAAACTGCAGTCAAAGTAGCCTGAGGTTAATTTAAACTGAGAAAATAAGCGCCGGAATTTAACTGTTGTAATGGTAATACCAACAATATGGTAATAGTTATGGTAGTTTTCTGTTTTCTGAAGTGGAGCTTAAGTTAATATGGATTGAATAATAAAGCATGTTTTATTCATATTACTAGGAAAACGCTCTGAGTAACGCGTTGATGAGCGAGCACGGATACGGCGCAATACCTCGAACCGAAATTCTGTTTATCGAAAATGTCCTTAAAAGCCAATAATTCTTGAATTTCGTCACAGACTTGTATGAAAATCTCCAACAATTCCTAAAATATTGGTCCCAATAACCACGCAAAGTTTTAAGGTTGATCGATTGAACCTTTATGATTGAACGGTTCCTTGTTAATTAACAAAAATCACAGGATCTCGTTCATAAAATATTTAAACGGTCATATCAGTTTCATAATAATATACGTTTGAAAGTTTCTGCTCTAACAACCTTGAAGTGAAGATTCGAAGATGCCGTGAAATGTGAAATTCGAGAAATATGACAGCCAACACGCAAAATATCCGTAAACTGTCAATAACTGTTGAATTTAAACACAGTTTAGTCTGAAAATTGTCAAAAATACAGATAATGTTGGACCCGATTACCATGCAAATTTTTAAGTTGATCGGTCAAACGGTTCTGGTTTAAATTTTAAAAAGCACATGAAATATTTTTTTAAATTTTAACCAATGAGACGATTTGGCTGAAAATTTGTAAAATAAGATACAATGTTGGTCTTAATGACCATGCAAAATATAAGGTTGATCACATTTGTCGAAGACCATTTTCATTTTTCAGCCTATCAGGAGATGTTTATTTAAATTTTAACCAATTGATAGATTTCAAAAAAAAATTGGGTCAGCAAACAGAGAAGGTTGTCTCTACATGTGTGCAAAATTTCAGGTCGATCGGTGAAACGGTGCGATTTCAGTTGCTCCATTTAGCATCCAAAAATAAAAAAAAAAAAAAACAGAGGTCCGTGTCAAACGAGTCAAAAGGAGACGCTCGCTTCGCTCGCTCAATAATATTTGTGGCCCAGCCCACAAACAACCCTGAATCACTTGGACCCTGAATGCAGTGAGGAACAATCTCTGCGCAAATTGTATCTAAAACAAAACAATATTATTTCTCTTCTGTCGAACAAAAATGAAAAGATATCAACGGAAAGAACAACAAACGTATTCGTGAGAATGACTCAAAGAGATATATGTCGGTTCCTCAAAACATACCCTTTTTATCATTTACATTTAGGTATGCCACAGATTGTATTTATTTTTAATCAGTTTTTACGTTTTAAAGATATTATATTCAAGTTCCAACAAAACGATAGGTTTGCGTGAGTAATTTCGAAATTTCCTGGAACTTATCCACGAAAAGTCGTCAGGTGTGTCCACATAAAAAATGCGAGATTAGATTCTGGCCAGGAGTGTACCAATTATCCAAACAGGAAGTAAAAGCGATTTCCCATCAAGCCTTCCCACCCCCACGCCAAGATGATTCCATTTCCTGGGGTTTCCCGCGGGTTTGCATCATCCCCCTAGCGACGAACGGGGCCAGTGAGAACTTCCGATAACCTTTATGCTGCAATCAACACAATGGAGTGACAAAGATGCGCGCAGATCTCGTATAAAGGGATAGCGAGCGAGTGGGGATGAATGCCGCATGAAAAATAATAAGGTCTAGTGAGAAAAGAAGCAAGTCGGAGGGTGTTGGCGGCATATATGAGCGTGCGGAGCTGGCATTACGTCAACCCCCCTCCCCCTTTCAGCATGGCGGCTGCCCCAGTTTATCAAAGATGATGAGCTGGGTGGGGAGGAGGGTGGGGGTGACCACAGTAATGTCACCCAAGAGCCACGTGGAAATAAGTGGAACGTGTCCAATGAGGGGGGGGGGGGGGGGGGGACATTGGTGATGGATCAACCAGTAACAGGATTAACCCGAAAATGAAGAACAATTTTTCATGTAGACAATCATCCTTCAAGAATCTGCATACCTATTAAAAATGTTTTTTCTGGACAATATTGAAGTACCTACGCGTGAATTACCGGATGAATTAATTAAGTTTTCACTTAATTCCATCTATCTAGTAGTTAATAATAAATTCAGAAATTAACTTATTTCACTTTTCATTTAATGAGAGTATTGTGTTAAACATCTGATTAATATTGAGAGATGGCATCCACCATGTTAGAATACTGTGGGTGTAATGATCTTAATAACACACAATTTATTTATACTGGCTCATTTGGCATCACGACTCGTGTACCGCATGTTCTCTAAGCTAAACACAACGATCAGTGAAGAATTCTGAAGACGATGGCATGGTGCCCGCTAGCGGTAGCATGCACTCTTCAGGAATACCAATAAAACCCTTGCCTCGGGAGAATGTGGCATTCATTCCAAGTGTTTCGCTGATATTCGAACTCACAAAACAACGCAGTAGAATATCTGTGCTAGAGATGCACTATCGGCGTTGTAGACATACACATACTTATACTTCAACGCATCGTGTCCAATGTTATCACTACTGTACTGTGCCTAAGTTGACCATATAGGGACCTGCTTGTTGACGCTTGTAGGGATCTCCTAATCCGACCATCCACCTCGATGTTGCTTGATTTCTAAACAGTTTCGACCGGCTCAAGTGATGTCATAAGAGCTGGAGAGAGTAAGCTTCTAACCAGCAATTAACTGAAAGTTATTAGAACATTCCTTAACCTGGTCTTGGCTATAAGAATAGGTCAATCTCATTCTTATTTAAAATAAAAATTATGGTCATCTATCAATGCAACTATGTTAAGATACTTGGTGCCGTGCTTGTACTTTTGAAATGATTATTTATTGTATTATAACTTGTAATGAAGCCTAGTGGTCATCTAGTGGTCAAACAATCAATTATAAATGGGTCCACAAAGAATTCAAACAAGCGACTGTTTTCCATTCTCCATATGAAAACTTTAGGTACATTTTTATGATCGAATGATCAAGTTTAAATCACGTTACCAAAGTTTACGATAAGATTATTACCATCGGGTCACTGGTCCAGATTTGTCTCAGAATCATAACTTTCAATATTTGGGAACGACTGCCAAGTGCCGATTGTAGGAAAGATAGGCGACGGAAAGATAGGCGACGGAATTTTAGGCGAAAAGAAAAACCAACAAGGCAAGATCGGCGACGGAAATTTAGGCGTCATTTTTTGTTCGTCATTTCACAAAGCTGCATGACTGACATGATGTTTGCGTTTTCAATGAAGACAGAGATGATTAAAGAGCACAAAATTAGCTACGTATAAAAACGTACATACTTTCATAAAAAAAATTAACAATAAAAAATACGAGTGAAAAAGCACACCGCATTTCCCTTTCTATAGTTCCGGTGTATTATTTTACAATTATATATGCGCATTTTACCTGCCAAAAGAAGTGATTCCGAATGTCCCCTCTATTGATACATTTGGACTCACTCAATTACCACAGGTTCGTGCAAATGTCTATAATGTCCTGATTGCAGTGGCGTGCAAGAAACAGCAATACAGCTCGACGGTGATACTTGAGGTCAGGAGTCCAGATTATTACTAGAAGTCTGCACGCCACTGATCATCATACATTGAATTATCTATGTCCGCGGATTGAATACATTGATTGGCACTAATTAGAGAGCTTGATCTGTTTATCACCACAACATAATGAACATTACTCTGTGCAGTGTTTATCTAAGGCAGTGAACCATCAGAACAATATTAAAGATAAATGTAAACACTGTAATCATTCCTAAACCGATTCGTTCGCTTATTCAAGTTCAAGACCATCAAGAGACTGAATGAAAAATAATGTAAATGCGTCATATTCAACGAATAATTTGGAGTTTATAAAATTATAATATGGATATTCATCCTAGCATTCTATTCACTCATTCCTTTGAA
Organism: Leuctra nigra; assembly: GCA_934045905.1. NCBI lineage: Eukaryota > Metazoa > Arthropoda > Insecta > Plecoptera > Leuctridae > Leuctra > Leuctra nigra. The sequence continues at coordinate 14,391,714 of OW203761.1, forward strand.
GTACCTAGCCAATTTGAATTTCATAAATATCTGGTTAGCTGTGATTTGTAAAAAAATAATCATTATTCAGTTTGATTTTCCAGATATCAACTAGTATTTTACCAAACAAATGTAATACATTACAACATGAATAAAATCACAGTGCATGTTAAATGTTTGCACAGGTGCTTTCTGATTTTGTATATTTCTACATAAGTTGACTTGTGGCCGTTGTAGCAAATGTTTTTGATAGGATTTGTTCAAGTGGTCGAACGAATTGGAATTGTCTTCATATTATTAGATGATAAGGTTCTAAATCTATTATATTAGACCTTCCACATGGCAATTTAGGAAAATCGTTATTCATATTGGATAAGTCTGCAAAATTGGTTATGGGGACGGGCTATTTTCACCATGAATCGAGAAGATTTTCCCAAGGTTGCCGTCCTCTTCACACCTCAAGCCGTAAGTGCATGTTATTCAGAAGAATGACATCAGCACTGACTTGGATAATGCCGGGCAATCAACCTGTACAACACCGCGAAATCCATGCAGTTTCGCTGGGGCGGCACATAATTCGTCATTGATGTCATCGCTGTTTTCAATGGACCACTGGCAGTTGGCTGCAGGAGCACATGTTCTAGTGACACCTCATGACAAGCGACGCTTATAGAGTACATGCGTCGCGGCGCCTGCCAGATCACTTGGCAGGCAGCGTCGCGTGTACGTGCTCACACGCTACACATCACGGCACGCATTCAGCGGCAGAGTTCGAAATTAAGATAATTACAAATACGAACAGCGGTCAGGAAATGCCAAGGGGATTTAGTGTAACTACACGCGATTTTTTACATTGTTTTAAATTATATTACTGTGGCTTTTACTCCACTTTTTTTTAATGAATACTACTTAACTTTTAGTACAGACAATATTAAAAAAAAAAAAGATTTTGCCTTAAATACATCACGAGTTTTAGGATAACAATGAACAAAATAGGTAGTAGATATTCTGGATCTGAAAAGTAAAAATGTCGTATTTATACTTGTCACGTCAAAGCCGACGGGATTAAAGATCCCGAGTGTACTTATCTCCAACTCATACACGGCATAATCATATTCCATGCTCGACGAAGACTGGAATATTGACAAGTGATTGCAAGCGCTTTTCTAGGAACTTTTACGTCGGATAATCGGGTTTCATGGAAATAAATATGTTTGCAGTTTCAATATACCAATAATACAAATGCATAATCCCGCCAGAGGTTATTGTCTGAGTTAACTGATGGGAATTCTTGATAACTTGCATTTATTAGTGCAAAAGGAGCATAAATTAACATTTATAAATTATAGTACCTAGTTACTCAAAATACTATTAATTCGGGTACGTCTGAGGAGATGGGGTACTTCTCCCTTTTGGTGTCAACAATCCCTCCCTGCAATAATGCACCAAACTAATGAATGTGATATAGTTAAATTTTACCGAAGGCTTTACTCCCGTGCTACGAATTTTTTCCACACACATAAATGGAAGAAACTGGTGTCAATAATCCAGCACCCCGCCCACCAGTTAGCTGTCGCATGACGCTCACACGTAATCAACTGCGTTGTTGATGAGTGTAATCGCTGTAATTCCATGGCCTAATTGTCAGCCGCAGAGTGACACATTACTCAGCTGCTTCGTGGCCACATGTGTGCGTGTTACTTATCATTAGAGCCAGTTTTAAATGGTGATTTTATTTCTTAAAATTCGTTTTTAAAATCATCAATTTCGTTTTTTGTGTTTTTTCTGGAAGAGGGATTTCGCGATTTTGTGGTGATATTAAATTGGTTATAAAACACATTGTTATAGCCCCCAGAAACCATAATTTGATGAAAAACATGTATGCCACTTTGGAGGAGGGATTGGAATGGATTGGTCATGCACTATTAGCACTGAAATAGGCTTGTCTAGAATGGCGTCTTTAATGCTCTGTACTGTCTTTTCCCCAACCCACATTTTCTCTGTATAGATGATACATAATATTTAAAATTTCATGACGCAAAATGTTTAGTTTGACAAGATATTTTCTTTCCCAATCCAACAATTTTCAGTGCAGTAATTGTTCCAAAATATCCTTCTGTGTAAGTAGACTATTGATGAATAGTTGCAACTGGTTGAGGGAGGAAGGGGGGGGGGGGGGGGGGGAAACCGGTCGACCTTGAACAGATGGGGGCGCAAAACAAAGCAGCCTGGAGGCATCATCAACTGGTTAGACTGGTCTGGTTCACTTTGAGGGTGGGTAGCAAAGTGTCTGGCGAGGGGGAGGGGTTGAGTGAGTAGCACATGGAAAGAAACTGGTTTCGTTTGTTGTTGTGTGACCTGTTAGGGGAATAAAAGCAGTAATTTTAATAGAAAACCATTATTTCGTGGTCATTTCGCGGAAAATGTTGAATATCGCGATCAGGGTTGGATTTCGTTTTTTTTCGCGATGTAAAAATGGTAGATTTGGGATCTATACACAATGAAATGGATTTTAGTAGAAGAAAATAGTGCAATCAGAACAATTCGCGAATTCGCGCATCACCATTTAAAACTGGCTCTACTTATCATCACCATTTAATGAGTCATAATACAAATATAAAACACTATTGCACTGCATGGATTGTTTTATATTTAAATTTTTTGAAATAAAGTTGGTATTAAAGGTAGTTTTAATAATAAATAACTACATGTTCAGTGTTAAATAATATTAAAAAATTTGAATCTTTGCTGATTAAATAAGAATTGTTTAAATCAACAATAATATTTTAAACATTAACGCCAATTTGGAGCAAAAATTAATGAAAATTGATACAATTTATTCAAAGGAAAAGTGTTAATACGGTTCAATTGTTTCATTCAATTGGTTAGACGTGGCCACCCCCTTCTTACGTGACATTAAAGCAAAACAACTATTGAGTTAAATTGTTGACTTCAAATACATTGCATATAACCGGGTTGGTTCTAACTCAATGAATTGAATGAAATATTGAACCTTGTACACTAGGCATGAAAACGGTAGGTTCGTGTGGGGGACAGTTCGATAGTTAGTAACATGTTGCCTGGGCAATGCCCTGTAATTCAAGGAATCAAAATTTTCACACAATTGGTCTTATCAGAGAAGACGTGGAGGACATGCAGCAAAGGTGGCAGGAAGTGGAAGCAGATAAGTGGTGGGAGGACAGGAGGATCTGGAGGGAGCTGGTGGAGAAGTTGGAGGAAGGTGACGAAGATTAAAGGGAGGAGGAGGAGGAGGAGGAGGAGGATGAAACGTCAGGCCTGGCCAGCCGGTTTGGAAGAGATCCGAGGCTGAGACCCAGTGTCTGCCATGACAATATTGTCGGAACCAGAAGAAGATTATTATTATTTAAATGCAATTGTTGTAAACAATTAGTGTAACGATACCTGCACGTAATTGCACTGACATATTGCACACACACTAATGCCATATAATCGGTTGCATAATTTTGGACAAGATATTGGTTGAAAATTGAAACTGGAACCGTTTGACCCAACTTCAATTTCTTTTTCATGACAGTTTGGGACATTACATTACAATAGATTACATCACATCATTACATTAGCCATTTTCTATAATCAACTTTAAATACGAACTAAGAATAAGAGAATAATAAGAGAAGGTAAAAAATATATTAAACCTCCATGGAATCGATTAACGAAGCTTTCGAAACCCTAATCTCTACAGCTATTGATTTTATATTTATGATTTTGCCCTCGATGGAAAAGCTGAACTCAGCCCCAATAAGTACACAGGAAACTGGTGTGATTTGGAAACACTCGGCAAACATTTCCCCACTGAGATTTTAAAGCAGGAACAACCGAGTCTCGTCATGGTGTACCTAATAATTCACAAGACAAAGATAATATAAATAATATTATAGATCAGTACAATAACATTCTTGTATGACAGACACAAGAATTCTTACAATCAAGAAAATGTGTGGTGATTGGGGAAGGATTTCTATTAACCTTTAAGATTGTGACGGTTGCCTTTAAGAGAGGAGAAGCGACGAAGTAGCAGAGTAGTTAGTATGTAGTCAGGCGCGTAGGAAGGGAGGGGGATGGGGGGGGGATTATCCCCCCCCCCCCACTCGAGCAGGCTGACCCCCCATTCACCATAAAAAATTAAGTTAAGTGTCCAAAAATCACTTAAAAATTGTTTAAATTTAAAAAAAAAAAACCCCTGTGGGGCAAAAATATGGAGTTATTTGTTGTAATTTGAGCAGTATAGTATCACAGAATCGATTTTAAAGTGTTTATATTCGAAAAAATGCCCTGCAGGGCAACAATTGGAGGGTTTTTTTGCTTCAGTTTGTGCATTTTAAAGCCCCAGAATCACTTTTAGCTGGTTTAAATTCCAAAAAACGCCCTGCGAGGCTACAGCTGAGGGGCTTCGCCCCCCAGACCTCCCTTCCGGGTGTCGCAATCCCCCCCCCCATGATGAAAGTAGTTCCTACGCGCCTGTATGTAGTACTGTAGTACGATGTAGTACGAGTTCGGACCCCGACATTGTGCAATATTTACCCATTTTTAAATCTGGAACAACAGTTATGGACGGTGTTAAGTTTGGAATTTTAAAAACTTGCAAAAAATATATGCTTATATACACATATTCATTTTCTCCACAACTTTCTCGTTTCAACAATTTGTCTATCTTTAACGTCTAGGTCACAAAGTCATACAGGAATAAAACTCACATGGCAACCAGAAGTTGACATCCGCAATGTTAAATGATTCAATCTGGTCCGCGAAACATGAACATGAAGCGTGTTTCATATTGTGTCAAGGGAGTGGTCAACGCGGGGCAATTATTGCGTCACGCAACGCGACTGTTTACTTCGTGTATCATCAATTTCCTTGTCATCCACCCAGTCCCAGCAGCACCCTCGTCCTGATGACTCGCCATGATTAGGGTGGGTCCTGAGCCTGACGTTACACAACATTATGTCCCGCCGGCGCCGCCAATGTAATCCCGCTGCTTTGCTTGCGACTTCTCGCATCACCAATATGATGCAACGATATATCATTCAGTTCGCGTGAACCGTGGGATGTTGTATAAAATAAATAAAACAGGGCGAAAGTGTCATTTTTAAGGAATCGTAAGTTCGTAACAATTTGAAATGATTTTGTATAATACGTAATACAGGTAGTAGTAGGTATGAACAGTTAAAACGAATATAATCGCTATCAGAAGACTTCATATATTCAAGGCTAAAGCGACATAGGTAGCCGTAATTACTTTTAATATCAATGTGACGATAACAGAACAAAAGGTAAATTATTACACGTTGTACTGACTAGCAAATTACAGGAAATAGATTGTGTATGCAAGTATCAAGGTAATTCATGTACTAAAAAACACACACACAAGTGATTTCAACGTCGATGGTTATAAATGTTAGCGACCAAAATGCAGAATGTTGAAGACACTATAACGAAATGTATGATAAAACCACTTACTAGCTGCCATGCATATTGGAAGCACCAGGCGCACCAACACGAAACAGATCACGAAGGAGCCCATCTTGATGGAGCGCAGTTACTCTGGAAGAAAACACATGTACAAGTTAAAGATTTCGCTCGACTAATTCCTAATTATACTGTGCGAACATTTGAATCTTATCTTATCGTTGCAATAATGAGTCCCCCTGTAATGTACAAATATAGCAGTATTTTACATTTTCTAATATGGCATCTTCCAAATCAGCAGAACTGCCTCTGGTGTCCGGCGGTTGGGAGCAACCCTTTTTTGGGGTGCAAGTGCAAATAATATCTATTGGGAGAAAAAAAACGCCAAGGATTTGAACAATAACTTGAACAATCCCTGTAGTATATGATCGCTGTCTATACAGACATTGCGTCCTTACCAACATTGCTTCCTATAGATAGTTAGTGAGTGCCTACTAATAAATATTACATATTATTCATATTTTATTCATTAAACCTATGCCTAGACCTTAGAGGAATTCCTCTTAGCCTAGTCGAAGTAATTTGTGTCGAAACCTATACGACTAATTTCCTTGATTATCAATGAGATATTCATTCAGTTTTCCTATAGTAGGTATACTAACTATGTTCCCGCCGGTTCCCGACTATTGATAAAATACTAATTCTAAAAAGACGATTTTACAACTACGCAGTAGGTACACTTGGCCAAACAAAACTTGAACGTTCAATAAATCTGATAGGCTGATAAATAAGATCGCACCATCAGAAGTCAGTCTAAGCGATCTCATTGTCTAACTGTGACCTCACATTTCAATGATAATAACAAGCTTTGATTGGTTATGGAACATGACCAGGAGGTCTATTCTAGAACGATTTCCTAATTCCATTCTGATGGAATATGGTCACGGCCATAAGGATTAACATTGCATGGAATCGAATTCCATTAGAATTGGGAATGTAAAAGTTCTAGAATAGGGCCCCAGCAGTCATTCAAATTTGGTCAACGTTCAAGTTTTGTTTGGCCGAGTGTACGTAACCTACAAACAATGACTGGCTGGGACTTCGACTGGGCATGACAGTATATTACAAAAGGCAGACGCCGTGTTGAAGAAGAGTCCAAGGAAGAGAGAAGACCTCCAAGGTCTTGCTTGACAATTCAACCCCATAATTATCTTAGCAAGACATAAAGCCACGCATGAATCTCACCCAATCTTCTCCAACAAGCAGTGAGTGATTGACATGATGAAACCGAGCGCAGACTCGGATGTCTTGATGAGAACGATCTAATGAAGTACGGTGGGAGGATGCAATGCAGGGGACAGCTTCACGGAAACTCTAAAGCTTACGTAGTCTAAAGCAACATCCTTGTTCTGCCCAAGCAGCAACAAACAACAAGATGTACATAATAAAATTAGGAAGAATATCAAATATTATAGGTAATACCAATGACAAACATATGTATGATGAACTAAAATTACATTCTCTAATCAGTCGCATGATAATGCAGCGGGACAGCATCAATCATAAAAAAATATGCAGGATGCAAATTCTTTCAATTAGGTACGTTACCACGTTTATACTGCAGATTAGATTAGATTATTGTGGTTTAACGGCGCGTCAACGACGAGGTTATATTGCGCACATTAATGTTTGCATTTTTGCATTTTACTTTGTTGATATAAGTGGTGGACATGGGGAGGAGTCGACCTAACGGGCCCGATCCGGGGGAGTCAAACACTGGTGGGGAGGCCAGGCCGGAATGGGGACGGACCGGGGGGTGTGAGGATTTGAGCCGGCGGAACCCGACTTCAGGGGGATCACCATCTCGAGGGGGAAGGCCGGCCCGAGGGGAGGGGAGGGGACCGCAAATTCAAGGGAGGACATGGTTAGGCCGACCCTGGCTGCTCTTTGTCTGGACCTCACCACTGATCTGTCCGGCATGGGTAACCCTTACACATGAGCATATGCTCGCCGGCGTAGCTGCAATGGATCATTGGCCAACGCAAACCCCACCACCGCGCTAAGGTGGCAGCCATCGGTGGGGACGTTTATACTGCACGAACCACAATAATTGCAAACTACTTTGAACCGCATGGTCAAATTATGAAAAAAAAGGTTTCGAGTCAACACTGTGATAAATTGGTGGAAGAAGTCTGGCAGCCCGCCCATAAGCAAAGCAGAGACATGAATTGTGAAGCCTTCGATACCTTATCGACGTAGCAGAGCAATGATGGTAACAAGACATGATTGTGATCAATGTGGGAGTGTCCGAGCAATAAATCATGTCAAACTGACGAGAACGCTATCGTGAACCATGGTCAATGCGTCAATATCTACACAATGTTCCCTACTGAAAGGAAGTGTATATAAGACATGTCATGTCATTGGAGTATCATACAGTAACTTTTTTTAATCAATTCCTGCAGCGTGATTGTGTAAGCTTCACTTCCGAGTTCGACGAGCATCGTCTAATCTCGTCCATCGTTCATCTCCTAGATGCTGAGTGTGTAACTCACTTTAGAGATGGATTACAGAGTTAGATTACAGAGTTAGACGGAGAGAGTCAGAGTTAGACGGACTACATCTCTATAGTGATTTACACACTCAGCATCTAGGAGATGGACGATGGACGAGATTAGACGATGCTCGTCAGCTCGGAAGTGAAGCTTACACAATCGCGCTGCAGGTCCATTCCATCATCAAATTATTTCTCCCGACAACACATCCTTAATTTCCGGTAACAGAAAACACAATCACTCAAAATAAAATTTAGTATTTATTTACAATTTATCACAACTTAGTAACTCAGTGTCTACACACTGTAGTGCTTGAATGAAAATGTCTAAAACCTGATAAAATGGTGTACACTCAAACCAATAAAAATCGGTAGGTATACCTACTCGAAAAGAAAAGGATTGGCTGATTAAGGTTTGATGGCATCACCCCATGAAGGCTGTGTTAAGTAGGTGAGCTCTTATTTCATTGATAATAACAAGGATTGATTGTCAAGGAACCTTACCAATCCTTTTCATTTCGAGTAGGTACTAATTTTTATTGGTTTGAGTGTACCTACATACCTACCTACCAATAATTATTAATTATCAAGATCTTGACAAGATCAGACCCAAGATATTGTTCGGATTTTCAGCACAGTAAGGTGCTGCAAGCGCGAGCGATTTTGCTGCCTTTTGTAGACACTTTTTGCGATACGATTGGAGACGAAATGGGTAGACCAAATTATTTGAAATTTTAATCGTGATTAGATAAAAGACAAACTTAGGGTTATCCCTTGGTACATTTTTAATTTTTTGTTTTGTTAATTAGTAATAATTAGTGGATTTTTGGTGAAAAATTATCTATTTTCTTGTCTCCATGGATGCCGCATAAAATTAAATTTCAAAAATGTGCCAAGTGATAACCCTAAGTTTGTCTTTCATCTAATCATGATTAAAATTTGAGATCAATTGGTTAACGGGTTTGGTCTCCAATCGTATCGCAAATTTCAGAGATTTGCGCGGTTTTGATGAATAACCGGCTTCTAATTAACGCTGCAATGAGCAAACATTAAAAAGTGCTACTAATATACAATCATACTGATCATGTGAACATCCTGTAAAAGTTACACTCACTTATGAAACAATTTTTCTCTCTCAATTTTCTAAAACGGCCGAGCGCTAGTATCACCGAATAATTTTCACTTGCCAACCAATCAAAGGACTAGCAACAAAGGCTATATTGGCCATGCAAATTTTAAGGGCCCGCAAAACATAAAAAAAACAAGCCGAGAAACGCTGTAAGTGTAGACATCAAAGTCAAGCAAGGCTCTTCATGCACATAATCTCATCAGCATGGCTGTTTCGGCTGCCATTACATAACATAATTGATGACACTTTCATAGCGTCTCTAAGCCTACTCTACTACGACTAATTAGAAGGCGTGGTGTAGATTCTCGAGTAAAAGCTTTCATTCATAGAGCTACATGGGATCTCGTAGGGAAGAGAGCACACAAAATTAAACATGAAATGCTGTTAATAATTATGAAAATTGTGTTTCGTGTCAGTTGGAATTCCAGTAAGACAGCCGCGCCCGAGCGAAGTTGCACGCAAGCAAAGAGGAAGGAAGGATGGCCAAATCAGAGAACATAGAGCTCAATGTTTTCAAAAAGAATTGTTGTTATTTTGCGAATAGAGGAGACAGCGTGCTAGATAACCCCACTCATATTTTAGGCTATTCTTCATGCACTACGGAATCAATAATTTTGACTACGTATCTTGAAAATAATTTAAAATGCTGTTTGAAAGTTGCTGTTTGAAAGTTCCTGCTCAAAGATCTTGGAAACACATGCCAGACCAACTAGAATCATTTAGTGATCAATGTGTGGTACGGGATACCTAATTCATTCTCGATATAAAATAAATTTGACACATTTGCATGTAATGCGTAAAATCTGATAAAATGTTGGTCCCATAAAGGCTAATGAGCATGCAAATTTTGAACTTGATAGGCCAATCGGTTAATTTTGACTTTTTAACCAATTACCTACTTACCTAGTGGATTTTGCTTTTAAAATTTTGATTTTACTTATTATTTAAAATTTATTTTAATGAATAATATTTACATTTGTTTCCAGAAATATTTTTCCACTATGCCGCGTTATGGCATTATTCTGTGTGCGAAATTTCAGATCTTTACCTCGGCAAGTATCTAACATGAAAGAATCAAAATTCAGCTCGATCAGAGAAACGCTGTGGCTTTCACCAACAGCACCGGAAAAAAGATAACCATATCAGCAATCAAACCAACACACACACAATAACAAACCAGAAGCATGCATAACGCACCTTGAAAAGTTTGCGATCGCGATACTCTTTGGATAGTAATCGATATGTTGTTCCGGGCTTTCACCTGTGACTTCACAAAATCCATTTAAATTCAATGTTAAATTCTGAGGCATTAAAAAAATGTTATCTACACGTATTTCGACGAGGTGTTTGTAACAAAATTGTATTGAAACATAAAAGGCGATAGGGATGGAAGGGAATTAGAGGGACCTAGACAACAGTTGCAGAGGGTGCATAAAACACTAAAGATTGCCCTCAGAACACCAATATTCACCAGCAGGCAGAACAACATCAATTCACCGTAATATTGGATGGACTTGAAGTATTGCATTGAAGTGTAATGTCATTAGGTACTAATGAGTAAAACAAATAATAATTTTTATTCTGATCCACCCCAATCAGAATTAAATTCAATAGCCGATGTCTTCCCTCGAAAAACCGGGTCAGAGGGTCACTTTGCGGTAGTAGTAAAAAAAAATTGAATGCGGTTTTAACTCGACAATAGGCACCCAGCATTGCCTGCAACTTTTAGCCCCCCCCCCCCCCCCCCACGGCAACCGGCAATGTCCTGGAATATGTGAAGATACAGACAGCGTCGTAGCGATTCCTGCTCCTCTACTTTGTGCCTGTTCCTATCTTTCCACCTCCTACTCGGTCTCCCACGGTTCTCGCGCCTTGAGGGTTCTAATTCTGTATTCATATTCAGTCTTGATATGACTTCTGAAGTCTAGTGAACACAATCTCAAGACAAAATGGCGATTACATTTACAACGATTATTGTAACTGTCATGACAAGAAATTCTGAGATATTCAAGATTAAAGTTTGTAAACAATCACATTTCAAAAGCAAGTGAAATAATAAAGCATCTTACTGAGTTGCCAGGCGCGTAGGTAGGGGGGGGGGAGAGTTATCAATGACCCCCAACCCATTTTTCATCTTGACACCCCCAGATATACAAAAATGTTGATTTCAGACATGCAAAAATGCACAGATTTGCTCCATTATGAGGTTGAATTTTCAACATTTTCTTTCTCAAGTTTTGCAAAACCAATTAAACTAAACAGAGGTATAGGTATTATCCAATGAGATAAAAATTATTAGGTATTTATTTTTAAAACTAGGAAAACGCTCTGAGTAACGCGTTGATGAGCGAGCACGGATACGCGGAACACCTCGAACCGAAATTATGTCTATCGAAAATATCATTAAAAGCCAATAAATCTTGAATTTCGTCAGACTTGAATAAAAATCTCTAAATATTCCTAAAATGTTAGTATCAACCCTTATGATTGAACTGTTCCTTGTTTATATTCAAAAATCACAGGATCTCTTTAAAAAAATATACCTGGGACCACTCAAATCATATGATATTAGTGTGTACACAATATCAGATCAATCTGTTGAACGGTCATTATTAGTTTCATTTCGTTTGAAACTTTCTGCTCTAACTACCTTGCCTTGAACTGAAGATTCGAAGTCGCCGTGAATTTGACAGCCAACACGCAAAATGTCACTAAAATTACAAAACCTTTTGAAAATAACTACAGATTTGACTGAAAATTGGCAAAAATACCTTAAATGTTGGTACCAATGACCATGCAAAGTTTTTAGTTGATCGGTCAATCGGTTCTAGTTTAAATTTCAAAAATCACAGGAAAAATGGTTTCAAATTTGAACCAATGGGTGGATTTGGCTGAAATTTATTATGATTGGGTACAATGTTGGTTGCAATGTCTTTGCTAAATTTCAAATTGATCAAACCAACCAATCGAAAGATAATTTTTTTTAAATTTGCACCAATCAGGGGATTTCAAAAAAATTAGGGTCTGCAACAATCAGAAATGTTACGTACTTGTGTGCAAAATTTCAGCTCGATCGAAGAAAAACTCTGACCTGTATATCGTCAGTAACAGAAAAAAAAAAAAAAAAAAAAAAAAAAACAGAGGTCCGTGCCAAAAGAGCCAAAAGGAGACGCTCGCTTCGCTCGCTCAAAAACTTCTGCTATACAGTCTTTTGCTGGTAGCGGGAATAGAGCAAAGCCCCGTAGCACAAGTGCCATAAGCGCTCATTTGTCCAAAATAATCATCCTCATGAATAAAATTTAATTTAATAAATCTAGTGGATGGAGCGGTCGCTCCACCCAGCCAAGTCGTACTGTACACTCACACTCACTCAACATACCGCAAATGCCTAATAAACTGAGGAGCAGACCAAACACTTTTACTGTAAGCAACAACATGGCTTTTGCGGCCTACTGGATCTCAAAATTGGGAAATCTCACATTGTTGCGAAATATCTTAAATTCGAGCTATCTATGGCCCACCTGACAACATACAATTTGAGAACAATAGGTTCTTTTATTTGCGAGCTAGAGGGCCGTGAAAACAGTGAAATTACACCCTTTATAAAAGGTAACTTCTGATGATGATGATGATGATATCAGGAAACACCGCTATCACCGCCACAGCCTAAACGGCTGAGCCGATCGATCTGAAATTTTCACCACATGTGCACTTTTGGCGTCTGAGTGCCTTTTTATCAAACCAACCGGAAGCCGCCATTTTGAAACCGGAAGTGACGTCATATCTCGAAAACGGCTAGACCGATCGGAATGAAACTATCGTCAAATGATTCAGATGGTCATCTACATAAAATATCAATAGTTAAAGTAGAAATGTACTATTACCGAAACCGGAAATGACGTCATAAAAATGAAGAATTATACTTGAATCACCTCTTACTACAATAACTACATATTCAGAAGGCTTATAATGATACATAACATTTATAGAAATAAATTCTAGCTGGCAGTAATATCAGCCGCCATTTTGAAAACCAGAATTGATGCCATATCTCGAAAACGGCTGGGCCGATTGGAACGATGATTTCGCAATTCTTCATGGAAACACAATTTTTCGTAGTAACCAATTCGGAAATGGCGTATTTTTTTAAAGGAATTAGTCATTGTTGCTCCGAGATGTGTTTCACGTTGTGTAGGTAAATGAACTAAAAGATTAGTGATATCCCCATAAAAACGCTCCGTGTAAAAATACCAGCCAAGTCTCAATTCAACTATAAAAAAACAGAAGAAATCTAAAAATTCAGCACTGAAAAGTAGTGATATCAAAAAATGGGCCAAGTCAAAACTTAATTTTAAAAACCAAAATATACTTAGCGCATCGTTTTTAAGGGCATTATTTTGCATTATTAATTATTATATATATTCAGGTACATTTGATTTTTGGCATTATGCTTCTTTACTTTATATACTCGATGCGCCAAGTATTTTTTTAGATTTCTTCTATTTTTTATACTTGTTGAATTGACACTTGGTTGGTATTTTTACTCGGAGCGTTTTTTATGAGTACCTACCTACACTTTAAACTACGATACCAAAACACCCCACAGATTTTTCTTAAATTGCTTATTGCTGTTGCATATTGCAACCTTTTTCAAAGGAATTCCGCTTTTACTAGAAATTCATAATTTTACATTTTTTCTTTGAAAATGATGCCAAAATAGCTTCAAATTCGATTAATTTGTATCAAAAAATAAAAAACAAATTGTTACAGATTCTATTGCATTTGTTTTAAGTTTCCAGTCCATGGAATATTGCATCACACATATTAAATTTCTTTGAAAAGAATGCCAAAATAGCTTCAAATCGATTTTTTGTGCATAAAAAATTATAAACAGGCTATGCGAGCAAACTGGGGGGGGGGGGGCCTTGTAGCGGCGTTGTGAATTTCCTCACAATCATCGATCCCCGATAATTTTGAAATAAAATATTCAAAATAAAGTTCCTGCGCGCCAGTGAGTGGCTCCAATCAGTAATGAGCGGTGAACATCAATATGTACTAACTGGTCAATTTGATTATTTTTTTGCCATCGGGACGAAAAGATCTAAAATTTCTTTAGATTTTGAGAAAGATATTCAGATGACAACTTTTCATATGGTCTGGAGTGCATATTATTATTGACCATGGTAATGTTGCCGTCTTCATCAACCTCAACCTCATTCAATATCGCTTGAAGGCGGGCCATTCTAGAACTTTCAAATTCCCAATTCCACTAGAATTCGATTCCATACAAGAATAATCCTTAAATGGCTGTGACCGAATTCCATCAGAATGGAATTGGAAAATCGTTCTAGAATAGACCTCCAGGCAAAATAGAAAACAACAATGACAAAAAATGGTTCAAAATCAGTCTTAAAAAATAAGATTTTATTAATTCAGGATAGGGCGTTTGATAGTGAATTTAAGACGAGACGAATAACCTTGACACCAAATTTTGATAAAACTATGGGGAAATTAGAGAGCCTAGAGAAAATTTGGCAAAAAAAATACAGTTTTCATAATTTGAATCCAATGAACCTAGATAAGAAATAGGTATTAATTTTAAATACCTAAGTACATACCTTTAAATAAAAAAATATGCTATTTTTTAAATCACATTGCATTCCTTGGAACACGTTTACGGTGAAAGGAGTATTTTTAGGACTTTCAGGAGTTAATAGTACCTAATTTATTACCTAGGTAGGTACCTATTTTAATTTGAGGCTCAAAATGGCTTTTTAGAAATTAAAATTGTTTGTCAGTCAGCATTGCAGATGGGCTCTTTGCTACAAGAGCCCGTCGAATTTTGCTACACCTAGATTAAGGTTTCCATGAATTGCAACCCTTCAGTTTCGCAATTTTAACATTGGAAAACAACTAAGAGGGCGGAGTTGGAGTCACATGACAATCGGAAAAAAGGATAGCTCAACTTCATGGTATCATGCGATTGTTGTGACTCGTGTGACTCAGTAGCCTAGGTACCTCAAAGTAACGTCAAGCTGCGTTCCCATACTTCGCTTTCGCTTCGCATTCGGTTCGCTTTCGCAAAATGGCTACCTTTTAACAAAGAAAATCGTCCATGTTTAATTTCGTCTCCGAAATGCAAAAATGTTGGACCAACTTCAACTTCGACGAAACCGAAACGCGCGAAATCCGGAAGTGATGCGATATATCAAATCTCCATTTCCGGTCGGCCTCGAGCTTATATTCGATATTCGAGTAAAGAACATATGTTTTGACGTTTCAACTTTCAAGTTTCTCTTTTTCCGCATTTTCTTGCCTTTCTTGCTTATTATCTGATTATTATCCGTCATTTTGTTTTTAACTTTTGGCAGAATACTATTTATGTTTCGCGTATCCATGGATACGCGAAACAGAAATTATGGAAACGACTACAAACTTCGCGACGCGAAAGCGAACCGAATGCGAAACGAAAGCGAAGTATGGGAACCCAGCTTTAGAGGGAAGGAAACTAGTTTTGTAGTTTGATCTTATGCAAGTTTGTACCTATGTGGACCTTACTTAGATACAATTTGAGCTTATTAGATGGCTTGAAGAAGACTGTCAAAACAGCAATTTTTTTATATTTTACATTGTCTTGTTTTTACTATCCTTTGCTTTGTGATTTATATTGTATGTACAGTCAGGGAAACTAGATGGTTCTGCATTCGCGTTTAACGGCGAAGTGGGTGGCACCTGGTGGTAGACGACTGAACTAGGCAAAACCGTATTGGCACAGCAAGGATGGCAGCTCAGCATGCGTTTTCGTATAATTTCTACCAGTATTTACTCTACAATAGTTTGTAAACGGAGCATTCGCCAAAATAAAGCTCGGTATAATTTGTTTATGCATTTGTTTCGAAGAATGCCGTTATGCTGTCCAAATGGGCACATGCCTGCAATATTGGAAAGAAACCATCAAAGTAAAATGTTCGTGTGCACTTCCTATTAATGTTACAAGTAAATTAATGAATCATGGCAAATAAGGTTTCATAGGTTACATAATTCTGGATTAATTTTAAGTTCTCAATTCGAATGTTCAGTCCTGTTATTCTTCAATAGTTTCTTAGATAGGTACCTACCTATAGTTTGTTATTTTAAATTCTGAATTTTACTTTCGAAATTTAAATAATTTTTGATTGATCTGAGGGATGGTAATACTTTTATAATGAATGACAAATAATAATTGGTGACTCGCTGTAAATAGTTAATCGTGAGTTCCAGCAAAAAATGATTAAAAGACATTGAAAAGGAAGGTTTCATAAGGTCACATAGAAAGCAGTTGTGTTGCATATATGATTTTACACAATTTTTGTAGCATGTGATGTGATATTGTCTACATGGATATAAGACAATTAAAACGCCATCGATCCTTGCCGTCGATCACATCTGTACTACCTCTACATCAGAAGTTGAAGGGCGGAAGTCCCCTTACTCGATTTTGCGTTGCGCACTTTGTTTTGTATTGTATTGTTTATTCAGCCATAAAATGTACATAACATACGGACATTGTCAACAATGTAATCAATCTCTATCAATTTCTTACATAATGGTTCATGTCACCACTACAAATGTGATTAGATGAGCCAAGAAATACTGGTTTATACGGCTGATAAGCTCACCTGAAGAATCATTAAAATGGACTTCCGCCCTTCTACCTCTGAGCAAGACATTATTTATATAAATATTTATAACGACTTCATGTACAAACAAACAATTTACATACAAACTAATATGTAAAATATAAGTTTGCAGCCAGAGGAACTCTATTCTAACTGCAGTCTTCTAACACCGCGGTTATATCATCACATTATTAAATGTTTCGCATTTAATATGGCCCCACCTTCATATAATAGCTGCTGAAAATTGTTAGCAATATCATAACAGAGTATATTTCTACTGCCGATGCTTTCATAATTCGAGATAATAAATAAAAGAACATTATACCGCAACGCGACACATGTTAGGAGCAGGCAATCATACGATTTTGAGCGACCATCTTGCATCGACACTAGCGCTGCCTAGAGGGTCTGGTAAACGCGAATACTCTGCCTCTCTCTGACCCATATAAAAACATGTTTATGTTATGGGTCAGAGAGAGGCAGGGTATGAACCATCTAGTTTCCCTGACTATACTAGGTACCAATTTTTTAATTCTTGCAACTTATAATCATACCTAATAAACCACAGGAAATTCATAATAATTAATAACAATTTATTTATTTGAGGTTCTGATAGTGGCACTAAGCATCAAATCGCAGATTTGAAATGATATTGAAACACTAATCGCATGCGATTTTAATGCGATTCTAGGGAAATAGTCATCAGACCTTGCAAGCTAAACATTGGAGTTAATTCAGCAGTCAAACAGGTCAAACTCCACCAATTGTATGTGAAGTAAATCCTCTATGCTGTGGTTGCTATGGTGATATTCCTCTGGGCAAAACAAAATTCTAGCTTTTATGTTTTTATATTTTTCATGCTGGCATCGGCAACAACCATCTTCCAACAAAGATTTGTTGTCAGAGGGGCACATCTTTTAAATTTGCACTTGTATTGTTACTCATCTGATATACCCAACAGAAAAATGTAGGTACCAATTCCAACATTACCGACTAGTGATGACTTTCCTTTCCTGTCTCCGTTCCATCCTCGAACGTTCAATGATTCACCCTACTGCAATAGTATTGAATGAAGACAGCAATGGAAGAGTTCAACGGTAAAGATCTTATGTACCTAGTCATTATTGTATACTAATAATTTGTTGGTACTTATTGATGCATGATACCTAGATACATTATAAGAGCCACAACGATTCTCCACCTATAATCACCTGTAAGGGAGATAGTTTCTACTGCTGGCTTATATTGTAGGAAGTTGCTAATTTGGCAGAGGTCAGTTTAAATCAGTGATTTTATTTTTAAGCAGCAAGAAAAATACTGCTTCTCGAGTCTTGGAGCTTAGGTAAAACTAGCCGACACAAGTAGGTAGGTTGCCTACCTACCATCCCTTCTAGGCAAGAAGGCTATTGTTTAATGTTTACTATGAGTAGGTAGGTACATAGATTACAGGGATTGTTCTATCCGTATTTGATGGTACGAAGAAGTAAATGTAGGTATTTACCTAGGTACTACAAAACAGAAATGAAATAAATTTAAGTAAAAATGTATTGGAACTTACCAGTAGTTAGTACCTACTCGGTCTTGCAGTGTCGCGACTTCGCCACTTGCTTACTGGTCAAAGGTCGAAACTGGTCCACCACATTGCGATGTAAACTTTTGAGTTCGAACTTCAATGAAATCATAAAAACTAGCTATAACTTAATCTGAATGTATAAAAATAACATTTACCACAGTGAGCTGACAAGTTAGCTCATTTTACGAAGGAGACAAACATAATACCGGCAGTCGAGACCACGCATGAAGAACTGTCATCACAAGTGTCAACAAAACCAGAACCAGTGTTTTTGTAGGCGGAACCGAAGGAAGCAGTAGCCTCGGTGGTGAAAAAGCGTACTAAAATTCATATGGCGGGATATTTTTAAAATCCAAATCCTATGAAAACGCCAACCCGCCATGCACGAAAGAATAAAAAACTTAACAAATTTACTCAAATGAGGAGAAATACCAACTTGCTAAAAAATATTGGTAATGAAAGCTGAAATTTTTCGATTTTTCATGAAAAAAATCATCTGTGTGAAAATTATGATTGATATTATAATATTTATAAGGAAAAACGTTTGGCTAAAAATTGGGAAAAAGTTGTAAATGAAACAAGTTTGCATTATTATTATTATAATCATATTATTCAAATACCTGACAAAGTGGAAGTAGTAAAATATAAACAGAAAGTGTGTTACTAAAATCTACAATAATCCATATCTTTAGAAAAAATTAAATACTATTATTAGTTATGTACATTTCCTTTGCAGAATAATTTCAAAACAAATAACATTTTAATGTACAACATTACAGCTTCTGATGTTAGTATTCCATAATTATTCTTTGGCATGCCATAAATACTACTTACACCAGATTAAATGTCCATACCTGATGCTATGCTTTTATCATTTGAAACAAGTATTACAGACAGAGGGTGTAATCAAGATCATTACGTAGGTAATTGTGATGCTCTAACGTGCACTAGAGTAGGTACAATTAGTCAGCGTCCAAAGATTCTATTTCTGTTGCACTGATGACAGAAGCAGAGCTGTCCATTTCGAGAAACTTGTTGAAGTAGGCTTCCGGATCGAATGACTCGTAAGGCTAATGAGAAGAGAACAGATTGTATTACAAATCTTTGTCTGAACCAGAACACTGAACCTCAGCTATTAGGGGGTGAGAGCTGTTTTCAATAGAACACCCATATCGTCGGCTTTTAAAGATTGAATTCTCTATATAACAGAAGAAAATACCACTCATTCTTATGGATCTCTTGAATAATATCTAGTACCTAGTATTTATTTTACCCTGTCCTCATAATTACCCCAATAAATGGCACCGCTGCTTGCTGCTTGGATATAGGACAAAGAAAGTCATGGGAACGAAATATTTGTTACGCTTTTGTCCTATA
This sequence comes from Leuctra nigra, assembly GCA_934045905.1. Taxonomy (NCBI): domain Eukaryota; kingdom Metazoa; phylum Arthropoda; class Insecta; order Plecoptera; family Leuctridae; genus Leuctra; species Leuctra nigra. Next base: position 14,411,432 of record OW203761.1, read on the forward strand.
TCCAATTTTTAGGTAGTTTCTGTGCAGAAGAAGGTACTTCAACTATTTAAGCAATTTTTCATAATTCTAACACCATTTTATTATATTTTAAGAAAAAAATGATAACATTTTTAATTTAAAAAAAATAAAAAATTATTTTTGTTTCATAAAATTAAAAATTAAAAAAAAAACGTGTTAAGAAGTAGAAGACTATCTATTTTCTATCATCTTTGAACAAGTTTGAGGGGGAATTAAATCTACATCAAAAGGTACATTATTTTAGAAAAAATAATCAATTTTTACAACATTTTCAAAATTCCACCTAGTGCAAGCAAATAGCTCAGAAATTAAGGTTTACTTACTGGAAAATTTATATTTTTAATTTTTATGTTATGTATGTATGAGTATCAATAAGCAATATCCAATACATAACTAATTAAAAAAAAGGGGGGATGCCCACGTAGAGGACTCCGATAGATATCTGAACAAACATGCTTTCCTTGTGCACCATATAAACGCAAGAAAAAGTGGGGTAGGTAGCCAAACTAATTTCCAAGATATAGATATCACTTTATAAATTTGAGTTAGCCCTATCTTTAACATAGCAAGAGGATTCGACCCGCCGATAGATTCGACCCAAAAACTAATATTATGTGCATAGCTATTATAAGGTATTTATTTATTAAGATTTTTATATATACACCAACCCGAACGTTTTTAAAAGTTTGTTAGAAACTAAAATCTAAATAATTTTCCTATACCTGCTGTTAGAATTTCCTCATATTCTGAAGACATGAAATTGAAAACTCAATATAAGTGGAGAGTTGCAAGTTAGAAGACATTTGATGAATCTTTGACATTCAAATATAGTTAAAATGTTGAAAAAATTAATAAAAGTGCCAAAGTGGTAAATTTTAACAAAAAATATATTCTGAAAATATACTTAGGAATCCCTCCTTAAAACATTATTAATTATACATTAATCTTGTTTTAAAACAGTAATATCAAAATTATTGGCGTCATCATCCGTTGCATCTAGTTGCATTGCCATGGTAACATATGTATGCTTCATATATATGCTTCGTTTGTGAAAAGTCTTCATAGTTTTATTTGAATGGCAACATATGTTGGAGACTTGGAAAATGATATCACAATTCCTTCTTCACTTTTCGTTCACAATATCATAACTACTGTCTTTCCCGCCAAAATGTTTTAGAATTGATTTCATGATTATGAATGAAAATGTAATTCTAGTGCGTTTGTCATTATTACCTACTTAAATTAATAATATTCAAGTGCCTATGATTAAACTGGGCATTCATATCGAAATATAATTAGTCAAAAACAAAATTACATCGTTTTTCTTCACATCTAAAAGAACAGGATTGAAAAGTGCAGGTTACCTAACCACGAAGTTAAGAATCAAGCAAGACTCACTGGGGGCCAATTCGTGAGATTCACGTTTTGAAACCATGTACGTTTTCACTGTTTAAAATGTAAAAAAGTTGAAGGTTAAGCAATAGTTGTCAACTGTTTCAAGCTTTATACAAAGCAAACGTAAAACGGTTTCAAAACGTGAATCTCAAGAATTGGCCCCCTGGGACCAGTTCCAATATTCTCTCGGCTCTCCTCTTGCAAATGAAAGTGAAGTAGCAAAAATATTTCAAGTTTAATCAGAGTAGGTATCAGAATTCTGCTAATAAAATTGTTACCTACCTAATAAGTGGTAACACTGCCAAAATAAAGAGGAATAAAAGGAAGGAGACAAGTGACTTAAACACTCATAAATTGTTATTGACAGTTTTATTACAATATTAATTATTGTCAGTAAAAAGAAAGAACAATAAGTCAAACACTGATGCAAAATCCAAACAACGTCAACATCAATGTACTACTACTAATAATCAGTTAGTAGAAATCAAAACTTATCAAATTATGCATTATTAATGTTTGTGCAAATAACAAATTGAATGTCAAATAGCGTCAATGCAATTAAGCGGAGCATTCAAATCTCAATCCTTAGAAAATATATCCATGCCACACACACTTGACATTTCAATTACCTATTCTAAAACTATTACAGGTTAAGAAAATATTATGATTGATTATCTGACTCATTTCGAAAAAAAAGCCAGCAAACAACTAATAATATTAATAAATACCAAATGCATTGTGAAAAGATTTTCCTCGAGTGGGACACGAACCCACAACCTTCCGATATCCAGTCAGATGCTCTACCAGCTGAGCTATCGAGGCAGTTCATAGTGCAGCGGCTGTGTTCCAATATAAGCTGCGTTAGCAACTTACCGATTTTCTGATCTTCTGACTCTATCTTCAAAATCGGTAAGTTGCTAACGCAGCTTATATTGGAACACAGCCGCTGCACTATGAACTGCCTCGATAGCTCAGCTGGTAGAGCACTGGTCTGACTGGATATCGGAAGGTCGTGGGTTCGGGTCCCACTCGAGAAAAATCTTTTCACAATACAGTTGGTATTTATTAACATTCACCTAACTGAGGGATTCAGTAAAAAATCATATTTCAAACTAATAATATAATAAGTATCCAATAGTTCCAGAATCATCTCCTCTTCTTCTTACATAAAAAAAAAACTGTTTACAAGTCAAGAATATTAATTCAAGGGACTTGTAGGAAAAACACTATAAATTATTTAATCGAAACTACATGACTGCCAGTTTGGTAATCTACGAGTACATAGCACATAAGAATTTACAAGATTCTTTTTCATCGGTATTAACAACACAAAACTTAAAAGATATATCAGATCAAAAATCAGAAACAACATTGTTCCTTAATCATCATCACGCATCCTCATGTACAAGACTGCAAATTGCTTAGAACCTTCATAAATACCTTTGAGTCAGCTGCTACTAAAAAAGAATTGAACAATGCTGGAACACTAGAACAGAATGGCTTTGGCACGAGAACCAAGTTTACATGATTTTGTACAAGTGAATGTTCGCAATACTATTAGTAATACAAGAACAATACTATACAGTTCAAAGTAAAATCAGGTAGTTTACAAATAGGTACTAAAAAAAAAATTGACTCAAAAAACAATAAAAGCTAAGTTCATACCAACACGGCAAGTCATGTCATTAGTCATACATTAGTTTGAAATCAACATTGAACAACAAACAAGTGTGCATGTATTCAAAAGAAAATAATATAACCATTAAGTATCGTCAAATCATGTGTATTGAAGCACAATTGTTAAAAATATGAAACACACTGTGTTTCACAAAGAGAGATGGTCTCAGAAGACTGCGAGATCGCACACAGCGACTGAGGGATGGACAAAAAACCTGTTATTTGCAACATTAGGGGCCACGTCTGGCGGACAGCTAAATGTGAAACACAGTGCAGGTACCTACTCTTACGAGACATGTTCCTTCTGATTGAGACTGAATATTGAATGTGGAAACAAGGATTTGTAAAAATAGTATCTACCTACTAAAATCAGGAAACCTAGATTAGATATTGTTATGTATCAAGGTGTTCAAGATTCAAGGGTTACCTAGGTGTTCCATCAAGCTAGAAGCTATAGCAAGGCAGCATCTGTATTGTCAGTCCAACACAAATGTCTATTCCAATCAATGAGCGACTAGAATTTCTCCAGAAATATTACTAGTACTACAACTTAACATTCTCTTAGCTCAAATAGTAGTTAAACATATTTGAGAAATATGGAACTAAAAAGTACATGTTCACTTGTCCAACTACTATAATGGCATTGTTACAGTGACGGGGTATTTGCAGATATGTAGTTCCTTATGACTTCCAACAATCGTGACTTGTTATATCAGTATGAGCATAGCTGAACTTGAAACCAAAACGCATATGATTTATTACGAAAATATTCCATGTCCAGCTACGAATAAGTAGGGGTGGCACATAATTGATTGATTGATTTGAAAAAGTATTAACTGAAAAATCTAAACAAAAATATGTGTACCTAGAGTTAATTTGATTTTTATATGTCAATTCAAACAAAACACATGCTTATGCATTAATGCACCTTTACTGCCAGTGCCACAAACAGTTAAGTCTTTGCTTTACCTACTGTTTAGCGTTTCTCTAAAGCAAACCAGCGATTACATTTATTGCTTTTGTTAACAAAAAATTCAAAGGTCTCCACTACTATCTGGCTGCTCTTGTACAGTCAGGGAAACTAGATGTTTCATACTCTGCTTCTCTCTGACCCATAACATAAACATGTTTTTATATGGAGCAGAGAGAGATAGAGTATGAACCATCTAGTTTCCTTGACTATACACTCATAAGAGAGCAGTTCAACAAATCACTTTTGGCTTAAATTTTATTGATTTTTCGGTCACATGGAAGCATTTTCACTTTCTTCAATCAATCATGCTGCAAAATCAATTTGACACCTTGAATCAATTTATGCACACCTCTACTTGTAAGTATCTTGCAACAAAGTGGAACAGTTATATAAATATATATTGTATTCATTACCTAATTCATTATGTTCTACCCATTGTTTCATAGAAGAGCATACCCAAGCAATAAGCATTTCACAGTGTGAGAATATAAGTGTTCTGTCCAAATTCACAATATAAAACAATATGGATAATTTGAAAATAAACACAATAGCATAGGAAATATGACCGATTTCTGCTGTAATGACGTGGCATTACATAAAATTACCAATTGGAAAACTAATTGGTGGTGTTATAGAAGTGCACTGTAAAGAAAAATAACAAATAAGTACCTATGTAACTTGAAAAAAGTGAAATTTGGACGTAGTCTCATGTAGAACATTTACACTCACATGCTGCGACTTGTAAAAAAAGTGAACACATAAAAAGAAAAGAAAGGCTGACTAACCAAAAGATAATATCAATATAAATATCAATATAATTTGCTGCTTAATTCAACTCAATAAAAAGTTGTCCAACAAAGCTCAGCACTATAGAATTGGAAAATAACAACCAATTGTGCTAGTTTATCTAATTAACATGTAGCCTAAACAGCTGTAAAACCATGACAAACATGAACAGGCACCAGCACAGCTGATAATATTTGGGAATATTTCTTAAGGAAATCTCCATTCTGTCTTCAATATACATGGCCAATGTAGGTATCAATAATCAACAAATATCAAAGGTGTGTTTAATACAGGTTTGATTTGATAAGGAATGCATGGTTTGAAACCTAAAACCAAGCATGGTTTTAGTATGTTAGTCCGAAATCCAGAGTGAAATAATCTGAGTTAAAATTGAATAGTAGTTTATATACCAAAGTTTGATTATGTATAATCTGAAAAATATAATTAATAATAATTTTATGTCCCAATTAACAACCATATTATCATGTAGTAATTCTAACTAGGTACTACTAATAAGGATATTTATCATATTTTATTAGTAATATTAACATAGTAAAAAAGAAACAATCAATACCACAAAACTAAAAGATAGTAGTAGCTAGCAGCATACATCACTCACTTAAGAGGTATTTGGTTTTGTAAAATATTCAATTCAACCACTATGGTATGTTAATGAAATTGACAAGTACACTCAATACAACTGTTTAGTCAGCGCTTCGTATTCTAAAAAAATATACTAAATAGAATGTTCAGATCTTTATCCTTTGACAATATCAATCTCCAGCAAAATCCAAAACACATAAAAAACCTTGATCAAGCAAGCCAGACATCAAACAAGCACCACAAATATGACTCCGGACGAAAAATTAATGGCCATCAAACGACTCAGCGACCAACCAACGAATAAGATCTATTTCCTCATTATAAATTACTAAACCAAAAATCTGAATATTATATGAAACCTCAAAATCAGTCTTCCTGGTCAGTACAAATAAAACAAAAATGAACTGGTAATACTTGCTATGTTGCAAGGTACAACATATGTTACATCTTTGGCTTGGAATATCTTTGACTCACTTGCTTTTATTTTCAAACAGCATCTGAAGCTTGGGATTGGTGATTTTTGGACGGAAGGATCGGGTGGTCACAATGGGTGCCACAGGAAGGTCAGCATTTGTCGACTCAGTGTGAGCATTCACGAGTGCAGCAGGTGGTTCAACGGAGCTCATTTTAACCCAAGGCGTTTTCAGAGCCTCCTGAACAGTCATAGGTACATCATCATCAGCTTGATCCAGATGAGCAGCCAAGTTATCAGGAAGCTTTGGCACTGTTGAGGCCCGATTCATTTTCTTTGGATTGGGGAAACTTTGAGGTTCAAGCTGCATACTACTTTGCTCACTCATCGACATAGAGCGATGAAACATCTTGGACATTGATTCATGAGGGACGGAATGGTTTTCTTGCTTTGGAGCAATGGTGGCAGATGGGATTGGAATTGAAGCTATTGGATTAGTCATAGGAAGAGAAGCCACAGATCTCGGCGTCATCAAAACAGGAGCATTTTCCGCTGAATTCAGGCTGCTATTGCGCGTAATGCGAGGACGAAAAGAAATAGTTGTCTGCGGCTTAGGATCCATATTGATGAACTCTGGACTTGGGGTCTGTGAAAAGTATGCAGAACTCCTACCAGACACTGCAGGACTCATCTGCTCGTAACGCTCGAAGTTCTGGGTGCTGGATCGACCAAACTCTGGACTTGGCGTACCAGAGTATTTGCTCAAGGGAAATGGAGACACAATGCCGGGACTGGACGTCTGTGAGTTGCCGTAGTGATCGCCAGACTGACGAGTCATACCAAGCAGAGTTAATTCATCTTCGGGCAAACTAGGAGACAAAAGCGGCAGAGAAATGCGTCGTGCAAAATCTGCTTCTGGCAAAGGTGGAAAAATGTCAACTCGGGGTTTGACCTTGGGGTCAACAATAATGGATCGCAACTTTGGTTTTTCAACATTTTCTGGTACCACAACAACTGAACGAAGCCTGGGTTTTTCATGAACGTCTTCAACATAATCATTGGAATTCTCCAGATTGAATGAAACAGAACGCACCAATGAGTTGTTTCGATAACCCTGGGAGAGGTTAGAGCGAGGTTTCAGCTTCTCGTAGATAATTTGCAGTTCATTTTCATTATCACCTGCGCCTGCTGAAGGCATTGTACTGGGACGGATATCCATGCCAAGTTCTCGTTTCAAAAGGTGCACATAGTGAGCCCGAGGGTCTTTGCGGGGAATAAATACCTTGCGCAAGGAGGCTGGGCAGATCTTGTCAAAGTTGTCGGGTTCTTTGGCACAGATGCGGGCGTGAGCACATTGGCACAACTGCTCACGAGAGTATGACACAAGTCGGTTGGGGGGAGCTGAAACAAAACACGGTTGGGAATACATTAATTACATATCTTTAGGCCACTTGGTAGACGAGCTGAAATGTAAAAAAAATCAATCACTTGGAGTTGGAATGGTTTGCTGTGACCGTGATTTTTCCTACATAAGATATGACGTTCTGTTGATACTAATATACCTACGCAGAAAAGGGTACCTAATGCTAAATAACGAATATCTGGTTTTACATGGCTGATTTTCAAATCAAGACCTGAAGTAAAAAACTGAAGCATCGAGAAACTGAAGCATCAAGGAGGCAGGGATGAAAATTTAGTATAGGTACATTTTTCAAATATTTCAAGATTATCGAGTAAAATGTCCTAAAAATGACAATAACCACGCATAATTGGTATTTTCAATACCACGCACTTTCAAACCGCATTGAATCCGCTTTAGCCAAATCAGTTTGACTCAAATCAGTTTGAACATGGCCGTATATCACGCAAGTTCGACGAGTGCAATCGAATTGAGATCAAATTTCCCGCCAGGAAATACATAAAATCATTCTTACCGATTTTCGTCGAAAGCTTTTTTATGTAATGTGGTTAGTATGTAATAAATGGTTTGGGTTAAAACCAATACTTCCTGGACGCTCCAAATAGATCTTACATTAATTATACTAGGAAAACGCTCAGTGTAACGCGTTGATGAGCGAGCACGGGTACGTGCAAATTCCCGAACCGGAAATGTATGCAACGCACAGAAAACATATACATCCATATTGAATTAAAATAAAGTCACTTAATCAACATAAAAGTATGCTTTTCATCGAAACTTGAAAATAGCATCAAAGCACCCTGGTAAATATAGCAAATCAGATTCAATAGACAACATCATAAATTATCTAGTTAGCTCTGCTTTTCAAAAAATTTCATATGCAGTACCGTGATCCAAGTATGTATTATGGTTTTTCAACAATGGATCATAACCATAATAGATACTTGGATCACGGTACTGCATATGCAGTACCGTGATCCAAGTATGTATTATGGTTTTTCAACAATGGATCATAACCATAATAGATACTTGGATCACGGTACTGCATATGAAAATTTTTGAAAAGCAGAGCTAACTAGATAATTTATGATGTTGTCTATTTAAGTGGCACTGGAAAACATTCATTTTGATACTTCATTACCGACAGATATTAAAAATGTCAACAAGTTCATACGTTCATACGTTCATACGTTGTCAAATGTGGATGAAATTCAAGGTATTATGACCCTATCTGCAAAATGGTTAAGTTGCTAATGCAGCTTATATTGGAACACAGCCGCTGCAATGTGAACTGCCTCGGTAGCTCAGCTGACTCCCTCAGTCTGACTGGATATCGGAAGGTCGTGGGTTCGAGTCCCACTCAAGGAAAATCTTTTCACATTGCAGTTGGTATTTATTAAATTCGATGTGTATACAGTAAACCCTCATTATTTCGAACTTCAATAATTCGAATTTAGGGGTAAATTCGAACTAGGTGGATGGTCCCAGTGTTTAGTATAGGCTTTACAATGTTAAATAATTTTGATAAATCGAATTTTAGGTTATTTCGAAATTTGAACTGAATTTTGGTCCCAGCCCATGTTATGACTTGCATACAGTTGTTATAATTCGAACTTTGCAAAAGGATTGACAAAATAATCGCGAACAAACTTCGAAAAAACAAACTCAAACTACACATTTCCAATGTTTCCAATGGCGTCACGTCACAAAGAGAGTAGTCAAACTGCTCTCTGTTGTGTTGGGGTGGGGGAAGTGTAGGTCTAGTCTCTTTAGTATACAGGTTAGCCTACCCTGGAACATTTTAGGCGGGAATATTCAAACTTCATTCAACATTTTGAAAGCATTTGGCCGCGTATATAGTGCGAGTTAGCTTTTGAAGGCAAAAAATAATGAATCAACATCGCGTTATATCAAATCAATAGGTATGTACTAAAAAAAAAAAAAAAAAAAAAAAAAATTTTTTTTTTTATATTTCGAACTTTTTTAATTTGAACTGGGATTTTTTGGGTCCCCTTGAATTCGAATTAACGAGGGTTTACTGTATCACAGGTTTAAAGTCAAACTGATTTGGCTAAAGCGGATTCAATGTGGTTTGAAAGTGCGTGGATTACGTGGTTACTAACTGTTGAAAATAACGACAGATTAGACTTCAAATTCGCAAAATGACCTAAAAGGTTGACCATGCAAAGTTTTAAGTTGATCGGTCAAACGGTTCCAGTTTATATTTAAAAAATTACATGAGAGATGGTTTTAAATTTTAACCAAAGGGAGGATTTGGCTGAAACTTTGTAAGATTGGGGACAATGTTGGTTGCAATGACTTTGCAAAATTTCATATTGATCAAACCAACCAATTGAGATATTTTTTTATAAATTTGAACCAATCACAGGATCCCGTTCAGAGACCGCTTAAATTACTTTAGTATGTGTGCAAAATTTCTGATCAATGGTTGTGCGGTTTGACCTGGGCAGTGCAGACAAAAAAAAACACGTAGAGAAAGTGCCATAAGAGTACCGTGGTGAAGCTCGCTATGCTTGTTTAAATAATAGCAAACAAATGTTTCTTTGCAATGTAGGTTACATTTAATTTCTCTCTCAATACGTAACGAAATGATATGAGATCAATTGCACTTTATTCAGTTCGAAATTGTGTAGGTTTGTATTATGAAAAGTCACATTTAATTAGTCAACCAGAGCCATGAAACATGAAGCAACTTTATTTTTATAATTATTAAGCCTATATTCTCAACGGAACCGAGGTTCTACTAGTGAGAATGTAATAGAGAAGGGAGGAGAGGAAACCCAATATCGGCATGTAGCATACTCCTGACGAAAGATACCAAGGGGGCCATTGTCTAACGTCCCATCCGAAGGACAGTGTAACATTTACAGCACGGGCCTCCACAACCCGCACCGTCGAGAGACTGATAACAGGTGGAGAGGTCGTTACACTCACCCCTAAACACCCCAGTCTCTCTGGCCCAACAGCAGCAACTGGCAAGTCATAGTAGAATATTTAACCGCTGACCGCCGCGCTCAATGTTGCTTAACCTCGGTGATCTTACGAGAACCGTGGTATCCAATACACCAGCCGTTGGGTCTAAATAGCTTGGACTACTTCAAGGTAAACTGGGAATTATAAATAATAGATTTTGCAACATTGAATTTAAGGGTTATGAAAGAGTAAGAGTTCATACTCTAGTGCGCATGCGGAGCGTCTGGGGCAAGCACATGGCCTACTTGCTCTCCAGGCTGAGGAGGCTGTCCACCTCAATGGTTCCATCGTGTCCCGAGCAAACTCTCACATAATTGTAGATATAACTCACCGGTGGCAACTGGACTAGCATGGCGCACAATTTCCTGATACTCGGTCATTGCTGGAGCGGGGTAGATGAGTGGAGTCAGGTCCATCTGAGAAAGAATATACATTGGTAGAACAATATACACAGCTATTTATCTAGAAGTACTTTAACTACTTGATTGAGCGAGCGACTCCTCTTTTAGCTCTTGTTAGCACTTTTGGCATGGACTTCTTTTTTCTGTTACTTACGATATACCTACAGTTCGTTTTTCCTATGTTTAAACTCTCACTAGACAGCGCGCCTGTCACATACTCTGTTAGGCGGAGAAAGACGTCATTGCACGGTGAGCGCGCAATGAAGTCATTCTCGGCCTAGCAGAAAAACTGCCTATCAGCGCATTCATTCTGTTGAGAGTTCAGACATAGGAAACACAAACTGTACAAGCCACAGTTTTTCTTCGATCGAGCTAAAATATTGCACACATCCAAGGTCACGGACCATCACTGGGCTATGCAGACCCAATATTTTTTAAATCCGTGATGGAAAAATTGATTGAAAAAAATTATCTCTCGAATGGTTGGTCCAATTATTTTGAAAATTTGCCTAGACATTGCAACCAACATTGTCTCCTCCAATCTTACAAAGTTTCAACTTCCATTCCAAGGCCTGTAGAGCAGACTTTCAAACGCATACTTATCAAATCGCATGCAGTACGAAGGCTCACTCATCAAAGCGTTACACAGACCTTTTTCGTAGTATACTTTACACAACACCAGAAAACTACCCCCTCCTTTGGTTTGCCACTTCACCCTTCACACCACAAAATGTAAAAGATTACGCATCTGCTTCCAAGAACTGCTGGTGCTAGGTTTCCATTACGGGGGGGGGGTTGGGGGGGGGGGGGGGGGGGGGGAGAGGCCATTTGCACTTTTGCAATAATTTTAGTTTATTTTCTCAGTTTCCAGAAAAACATTAGACTGAAGAAGCTATGCAGTGACATTCTGGTGTTAATTAGGAATTTTGTATTGTATTTGGTGATGGTATTTTGGTATTTGAAGATGGACAAGGTGAGGAGTGCAAAGATTAGAAAGGACCTAGAAGTGGAATCTCTTAGATTTAAACTTGGAAAAGAGAGGCTAAGATGGTACGGACATATGAAGAGGATGGGAAAAGAGAGGATACCATGTAGAGAGGCAGAGCGTGCAGCCATGGGTGGCAGAAGAAAGGCAGGAAGACCTAGAACTAAATGGATCAACGGAATAGAGGCAGCTGCAGAAGAAAGAGGAGAGTGTTGGGGAGTAATTACAACAGAGAAGTGGTGGGAAGACAGAGAGAGATGGAGGGAGCTGGTGGAAAGAGAGGAGGCTGAAGAACTGGAAGAAGAGATTGAAGAAGTGTGGAGTGTCGGACTTGGCAAGTCGGCTCTGAGAACACAAGTGCCCTAGAACATTGGTGGGATCATCCCACCCCCTGACCCGACAATAGTTGGAAGCAGGGTCGCGATATTTATTTATTTGGTGATGGACATAATAGTTCTTAAAAATATTGCCTATTGACGTTTTGACCCCTCGGGGGCAATAAGTATTTTAAAATTGTACTTAAAATAAGTCATTGTGGTTAACAAAATATTTGTAGTTAAATTCTACATAAATTCTAGATAAACTCTGAGTGAGTTGGAGGCTGAGAGACAGTGGGAGGACAGAACAAGGTGGAGGCAATTTGTGGAACAATTGGAAGCGGAGGAAGAAGAAGAAGACGAGGAGGAGATGCCAGGCGTGGCCAGCCGGTCTCCAGTAGTCCTGCGGCTAGGGTCGTGCGAACCTTGATTTTTCAAGTCGAACCGAACCTCGAACCGAACCTTTAAGTGTTCGAACCTTTTCAGGTGTATAATCGATTTTTGCTTTCAGTGCTACCAAACAACTTTCAATGAAATCCAAAGGTTGCAAGTGAATGGATACATAACACACATGAATGGATTTATCATACATACTATTTGCATTTCATTTTCAATAGGATGCTGGACAAAATCTTAAAGAAAGTTATGTGTTTAACACGTTCTGGCTGTTTTCAAAATGCTTCCAGATACCTATTGCTGCTGACAGAGACAGGTGTTGTTTAAAATTGTAATGAAGTGTTTTTTTATACTATAAATTGTTGTGTTGCAATTTGTTCTTGTAAGCTTGCACCTTGCCTAAAAACGGTTCTTTGTTTCATCAACTAATTAGGGAGGAAGGTAACGAAAATGATGTCAATAATTTTATGCAAAATGGGCTAATAGTACTCATCATGACGCGAGACAGAAAATAAATATAACTTATTTAGGATCATCAACATCACTAATATTTACATGTATTTATGACATAATAATGTAAATTTCGTGAATAACAAACCTTTGAACTGAAACATAGTTAACTAAAGATTGATTACTACAGAAGAATATACGCGATTTTGCGTGAAAAATGACGCCATTTGAGGTTAAAATCTCGAATTCAGAAGGCTGTGGTGACGCGCGGGAAAAAGGGCGGGAAGGTTCGAAATGGTTCTATTTCGAACTTCTCATAATAATTTTCGAACCTTCAAAACCGGTTCGGTTTTCGAACCGGTTCGCACACCCCTACCTGCGGCCCTAGTGTTGGTGGGAACACCCACCCCCTGACCCATTAAATTGGACCAGCGGATAGATTATTATTATTTAAATTCTAGGTGGCAGTGATGTCAACCGCCAGTTTGAATTTTAACCAGAAGTGAAGCCATAACTCGAAAACGGCAGGAACGATTGGAAAGAAACTTTCGCAGTTCTTCATGAGAATATGTTTAGTACCAATTAATGCAACTTTTCTTTTAAAGGAATTAGGCATTGTTCCTCCGATATGTGTTACCTACAAGTTCTATTGGATTAAATAAAAAAAAAGTGATATCCTCTTATAAAACACTCCATGTAAAAAAGGCAGCCAAGTCACATTCAACTAAAAAAAAAATCAAGAAATCTAAAAATTCAGCACTGAAAAGTAGTAATATCCAAAAATTGGGCCAGGCAAAACTATGTAAAAAAAAAAAATATACTAGGTGCATCAGTTTTTTTGTGTATTATGTAGGTATAATATTATAGATAGGCAGTAGGAAGTACAGTTGATATCTGACCTACACATCTATATTATTTATACACAATGCACCATTTATCAATTATTTACATTTTTTTGAAATTTTTTATAACACTACTTTTCAGTGTTGAATTTTTAGATTTTGATTATTTTTTAGTTGAAGGAGACTACTGCCTTTTTTACACAGATTTTTATGGGGATACCTAAATACACCAATATATACACATGAGAGTGTTACAACACGTTACACCGAGAGTTTTCCTAATTAATATTATCTAGTTACACAGACAAAACGTTAATGTAAAATCATAAAATCAGCTCTTGTATGCCAAACAAAATTTAACAAACAGAAATAAATGGAAAAGACTAAAGAGCATAAATATCCGGCCACACAGTCGAAAAATATATACAAACAATGCATAAGCAGCGACTGTAGTACGTTGCAGTTAGAGCAGGTTATAATGTCACGAATGAAAAATACCCACTATCTAAAGTAGATCTAAATTGTTAGCGGATTATGTAGGTAATTTTGAAGCACACAAAACAACTGAGAAACGCAAACACAAGATAAACGCTTTACCTTTGGCGTTTCTGGGGCAGAAGTTGTTGGAGGGTAATCTTCATCGTAGCTAGTAAAGAACTCGCTGCAATCCAACTGTTGCGGTTCATTCTCAAAAAACTTGTCGAGTGCGAGTTTGCTTTTCTACATTCGAATAAACAGCCATTAAAACGGGAAATGGTTCATTAATGGAACTACTAGTGTGACCACGAACACGATGTTAGAGCAAACTGCAGAGAGGTATTATTAAACAAATACTTAGTATGTAGTATATTGTAAGTAAAAAAAATCATACCCTCAATCCATTGGCCAAAAATGATACAGCATCATATAAAATACAACATTATATTACACAATATCTGCGTGTGGGAGCGAATGGATTAGATCTTGATGTTAACGATACTTATCTCATACTCTTCTGATAAGTACTTGGGTGTTGTTATAGGGAAGGATGAAGCAGCAGGAGAGAAATTGATAATCGGATTTAACACAAGCAAAGCAGGCAACTCTAAAGCTAATCTCTCTAGCTAGAGAGCAACTCTCTAGCTATTCCTTGCTTTGGTCCGAGCATATACATTCAAAAGAAGAAAAATGCGGCAGTGAGGAGTCCTCTTCTCCTAGGTCCCTACTCCTAAGTCGGAAGCTAGGGAGTTAACGAAGAGGAACAAAGAAAAGATTGCGATGGAGATGAATTCTCCGACTGCGAGTATCCAGACAAATGATAAATGATAAGAAATTAGAAAATTAGATAAAGCATCGAGAAGGACACAGTTGTACTGTAATAGATTGAAGAACGATGGTTTAAGTGATGGTACGGGTACGGGAATATGACAAGGATGGACACGCACCGTTGGCCACAGATGATGTGGGAGTGGGTGCCGCCTGGATGAATATTTAGAGGGCGTCCGGCCAAGGAATAACATTGAGTTTAAAGAGAAACTGGACGACGAAGACGAAGAGAAGAGGACAAACAAATAAAGGGAATAAAGATTAACATTGGAAACAAAAGAGAAACGTCCCGATTCCATTTCCTTGCAATCAGAAACAAAATTACAGAAAAGGGCCTCAGGTCCCCGGCCTTACTACTGTGTCTAGTAAAAGTAACACGAAATTAGTTTTGAACATAGCTACGCAGCAGTTGATCCTTAAGTCACTCAATCATACCTATTTACTCTGATGTTAAGAGGTTATCATGACCGTGATTTAGGGGTGTGCGAATCCATAATATTTCGAATCGAATCCGAATCCAAATTTGGATTCGGATTCGATTCGTCAGACGAATCCAGATTCTGAAATATCAAACCCATTCAAATCCTATCAAACCTAGATGACAATCCTTGATTTTCCCGCGAAATTTGAATTTTTAAAGTTCTTCAATACTACCAACATTCTATAGCGGAATACACTAAGAGGTAATACAGCGCTACCAACCACTGAAGCTGAAAATAACCAGCCCAACCCATCAATTGCCGCCATTTTCGTGAATCGTGATCATCAATTCGTAAACATTCGTCAGTAACATGGTAAATAATCATCTTAGTTTTGTTTTTAAATTGATTCACACTAATCTTCCACCATAAATATAATCTCCACATATTATGTGACTGATATAATAGAAATTGACAGCATTTTGATGTATGGGAGTCAACCATTTCACCTGAAGCACCTACCTAACCATACTTTCATATTTCGATTTTTCCTTTCAGAGAAATTTGATCAAATGAAATAAGATTCGGATTTGGGTTCGGATTCGCGAACCTTTCAAGATTCGATTCGAGATTCGGATTCGAATGAAAAAACCTGGATTCGCACATCCCTACCGTGATTAACTTGGTTATTTCTTAACAAAATTTTATTTACTAAATATTGCAAAGTACAAGGATCAGGAAGTAAAACTCAATCAATGGGCATGCATACAATGCAGTGTACCATAACGAGGGTGTAGTTGGAGCCCGTAATCTTGACGGAATTTCCACCGACCATCACCGTGTATTTATAGTCACCTACCGATGCATCGTTGGTGGAGAGGCTATGGTGAAGACGTACTCGTTGGTATCCTGAAAGAACAACATTAGTTAGACACCCATTTAAAGGTACAATTTTAGAAATTTTCTGCAGAGTGTGAATTTCAATCTAGCATTCATGGCACGGAACAGGCCTAGTTTTGAAATGTAAAATATTTCTTTGTTAAATAGTGACACTGAATTGCTCTCCTAAAATGTATTGATATTCTACCTTATAATCATTTGTTTGACAAGATGTATTGGCATTGCTTATTAAAGAGGACTGTTTAAACCTAGAATCCTAAAAAGATTAAAGTACCTACACAAAATTTCATATTTAACAAGGATAAATAGGTACTCAGGCTCAGGTACCTACAACTAAGTGAACCTGGCAATAGGTACCAGCTGCTCCCACAAGTATGTGATGGAAAGAACAAACCTTGTGGCCTGGCACTCTCGTCAGAAGCACTGCTGTTGACACTCGAACTAGAGCCGCCTACTCGCTCAAGATCAGGCTGGTCCCCTCGGAAGGGGACTGGCGATGCGTTCCGACGGATTGTGTCACCCATCAATTGTCGGGCGTAGCTGTAACAATACGTCCAAAACTGCAATTAGAACTGAACTCACCATTCATTCATAAATCTGAAGAATATATTAAAATACAGTAACTTGCAGTTTCATAACATTAGAAATAAGATGGCCTTCTTTGCCATTAAGAAGGGATTTCAATTCATTATGCATCCTGATGATTTACCAGAGAGCTGGCTAAGGTAGATTACCTGTACTAGCTAGATAGTACTCGAGGTTACTTGGGGAATATAATGGAAAATACTGCATAGAATATTTTGCTTCAGTTTAGTGGATGAGGACATTGCAGTTTCAAAGATGATTCAGATGAATGCAATAAATAATAATAAGTTAATACTAACTATAGCTACATAGTAGGACTATGTCAGGGGCGGTCTGGGATGAAAAGGACCGGGATGTGATGAGGCAAAGGACCCGTAAAACAAAGTAGGTAGAGATAGAAAAATGTATGGAATATGAGTAAAAATGCTGGTTATATATGAAAACTGACAGTAAAATGTAAATAGGGGCCCATAAAAGACAGGGGCCCGGGGTGCGATCGCACCCTGGGCCATACCGCCACTGGACTAGGTACATACCTAGTTAGTAGTTATAGTAGTTAGCTACCATAAAAAACACTCCGTGTAAAAACACCAGCCAAGTCTCTTCAACTATAAAAAAATAGAAGAAATCTAAAAAATCAGCACTGAAAAGTAGTGATATCAAAAAATGGGCCAAGTCAAAACTTAATTTTAAAAACCAAAATATACTTGGCGCATCGTGTACATATAAATAGTATAGAATATGCCAAAAATCAAATTTACGTGAATATATATAATATACCTACAATACTCTTAAAAACGATGCGCCAAGTATATTTTGGTTTTTAAAATTAAGTTTTGACTTGGCCGCATCACTTCCGGTTTAGCAATATGGCGGCTGAAATCACTGCCACCTAGAATTTACTTATAAAAATGTTTTGTATCATTATAAGCCTTCTGAATATAGTTAATGTAGTAAGAGGTGATTAAAGTCAGATTCTTAATTTTTATGACGTCATTTCCGGTTTCGGTAATAGTACACTTCTTTTTAGACTATTGATGTTCCATAAAGATGACCGTCTGAATCATTTGGCGCTAGTTTCATTCCGATCGGTCAAGCCGGTTTCGAGATATGACGTCACTTCCGGTTTCAAAATGGCGGCTTCCGGTTGGTTTTATAAAAAGGCACCTCAGACGCCAAAAGTGCACATGTGGTAAAAATTTCAGATCGACCGGTTAAGCCGTTTAGGCTGTGGCGGTGATAGCGGTGTTACCTGATATCATCATCATCATCATCATCTGGAGGCCAAGTCTTGAAACTTACGCTTTCAGGACGCAAACGCTCTCGGACGTCATAAAGTCCCATTTACTGTAAGAGTGATCGACATTGAAACATAAAGTCAAGCCACTTATTTGATTGTCATCCAGCAATCTATTGGAAACAATTCATTAACATTACAATTAATATTACATATATTATACAGTCATTAAAACAATATTAAAACCTATTAAAACAGTTGACAGTAGATTTCAAGGTCATCATTCTTACAGTAAATGGGACTTTATGACGTCCGAGAGCGTTTGCGTCTTGAAAGCGTAAGTTTCAAGACTTGGCCTCCTGAAGAAGAAGAAGAAGATGAAAGTGATGTAATTTCACGATTTTCAAGGCCCTCTAGCTCGCAAATGGTATAACCTATTGTTGGCTCACTTGGAATATTTGGTAGGGGGGTCCATAGCTCCAAATTAAAATATTTCTCAACAATGTGATATTTCCCATTTTTGAGATCCAGTAGGCCGAAAATACTATGTTGTTGCTTACAGTAAAAGTGTTTGGTCTGCTCCTCAGATTATTAGGCATTTACAGTATGTTGAGTGATTGTGAGCGTACAGTACGACTTGGCTGGGTGGAGCGACCGCTCCACTAGATTTATAGTTATAAAGTCAGGGCCGGCGCAAGGGAATATGGAGACCCGGGCAAGACTAATGTATGCGCCCCCCCCCCCCCCCCCCCCCAAAATATATAACATTTTCAACACCGCACGACCTCATTCGGGTCCGGGGCAAACAGCTCTGGGATAATTTTGAATTTCAAAATAGGAATTGGAGCATTTTTTGGTGCATGCTTGGGCACCGGAAATCAATAATCAATATTACGGAAAGTAATAGCCCCGCAGGGCGTTTTTTTATAAATCAACAATTTAAAAGTGATTCTAGGGCTCAAAAATGTACGAACTGAAGCAAAATACCCTCCAATTGCCCTTGTTGTTCCGTAGGGAGATTTTTTAAAAATTAAACAATTATAAATGATTCTGGGATGCTAAACTAATTTTCAGTCTGATCGAGTGGGGGGAAGGATAATCTCCCCCATCCCTACGTGCCTGATAGCACCAGAAACATGGTGATCCGCGATTGGATTTAGTATATTTTTACACTTTTGACATATTATCATATGCAACCTGGTGATTTTCTCAATATTTTTGGTATTTGAGACTGGAAAATCAGTACTTTCTGATTGAATGGTTACAAACCAAACCAAATCATATGTCCTGGAATACATTTAAGACGGACAATAATTACAAGCTTATTTATAAAAACACAAGGAGGACAAAGCCCCCGAGAAAACTTTATATCAAGGCCAATCATTTTGGTGCAATTTTGATGCCAACTTCACCAGATATTGTTGGGGGAAAAGTACGATATTTTTTATAAAGAATTTTAATTTTGTCTGAAAGTATGAACTTATTTTCGTGATATTTAGCGCCCCCCTAGACCTTCATTAAATAAATGATATATCTTGGAAGTACCTATACGCATTTGTTTTCATGATATTGTCTTATATTTTGAACGTGAAATTTTATAAATTTTGTAAATGACAAGTCTAAGGGGTTGTAAGCGCCCCCCTGGACCTAATTAAAGAAATTTTAACTTTTATAAGCACTTGTTTTCAAGATATTTTCTTATATTTTTACCGTGATATATGAAAAATTTAGTGCATATGCATTATCCAGAATAAAATTATGCGCCCCCCTGGACATGGCGCCGCGGGCAGTCGCCCGCCTCGCCCCTCGCGCCGGCCCTGTATAAAGTAGTATACTACAGTTAGTAGACAGTCAATACTAATTAATTAGTGATAGTAATTTTCACAGCAAATGAAATTGCACTATTTTGTACTTCCCTCAGAAAGGTGGAGTGGTGAGGGTCATGGGAAATCCAGGTAGCTTTCAGCCGAATACAATGGAAGGGATGCTCAAAACGAGGGTTTTTGACCTAATACGTTGGGAGAGAAAGATACCATAGACATGAGTTGTTCAAAGAACTGAATTATTTCAAAAGGATTGCATGCAATAGAAATTACTTTGAATGTGCAATACATAGTTGTATCTAAAGATAACACCTACTTGATGTGAGCCTCATCTTGTCCCGTGATTTGAACCAGGCGTTCCTTAGCTCCAGGATTAACTGAAAGCATTCAAATTTATAGGTAGGAACTCTGTACACAATACCAGACACAAAGATAGTATACCTCATACTTGGGGAAGTTCCTTTTTAAAAAGAAACGATCAAAAGTTTATGGGAAAAGGAACTTTTCACCCCTGAGAGATCAAGAACAAAAATAGTATTTAAAAGGTTGAAATAAGTACACACAAAAAAAGTTGATTTTAATACATTACGATACGATTAGCCATGTGATGCAACAAATAATAAAAGTAGTACGGACTAACGATGCTTAAAAATTGAAAACAGCCAATTAAGAAACAAACACTTGTCTGCACTTCCACTGCACTTTTGAGTTGCCAGTCTATTTATAGAATCAAAATTCTAAATGTATGCTATTGTAGTTTTTCTGCTATACAACCTAAAAAAGGATATTTATTGTTAAATGGCCTAGTTCTAATTCTGTTCAATCAATCAAAAAAAGTTCTAGATATTACATTGTTCAAAGAGAATTAATCTTCAAAATATCTTTTCAATTGTAAATAATTCCATTGGAAATTTGAACTGATCCATTACAGGAGGCCAAGTCTTGAAACATACACTTTCAGGACGCAAACGCTCTCGGACATCAATAAGTACTGTTCACTGTAAGAATAACGACCTTGAAATCTACTGTCAACTGTTCAGCTTCATTTTGAATAAGGTTTTAGTGACTGTATAATATCTGTTATAATAAAAATAAATAAGCGGCTTGACTTTATGTTTCAAAATGTCGATAATTCTTACAGTAAATGGGACTTAGTAACGTCCGAGAGCGTTTGCGTCCTGAAAGCGTAAGTTTCAAGACTTGGCCTCCAGAGAAAAGGAACAAGTTAACTCAAAAGGTCACAAAAAGTGATTGTAGTTGCTATGAATGCCTTCCTTTTATAGTTCCTTCCCCAAGTATGCTACACTTGCACGCCAATTGCCGACAACTTATAAAGTTATAATCTAGTGGGCATCTGCAGCTGGTGCTAGAAAAGTACATCCTGCACAACATCATGAAACAGATTATGCATCTACAAGTGTACCATTTAGAATGTATAGATATCATATCCTCCACATAAACATTCATACACTCAAGCTTCAAATTAAAGCACAGTATTGCCAAACAGTTGGGATTCTGACAGAAATTATAAGATCTGGAGTGGCCAGTGGGAATGCAAATACAGTAAAAGTTTAACAAAAACCTAGCGTATGTAATAAACAATTAACAACACGCAACAGCATTAAAAAAAACACCAAAAACACTAAGTGGAGAAAAGTTTAAAGTGGATGTTGCTGAGAGAAGCAAAGATTGGGGGAGAGTAAGAAGAGAGAAATGGTAGGAATAGGAATAGAGAGAAAGACAACAGACAACTTATAATCTAGTGGGCATCTGCAGCTGGTGCTAGAAAAGTACATCCTGCACAACATAATGAAACAGATTATGCATCTACAAGTGTACTATTTAAAATGTATCATATCTTCCACATAAACATTTATACAATCATGATGTTGCTGAGTAGAGATGTAAAGTTACCGGTAACATTGAAATAGGTAATATTACCGGTAATATCACCGAGCACGGTAATATTGAATTTTCTGCAGTTTTAACTAGGGGTGTTCAACGATTATTTTATTTAAATCGATTATTAATTCGATTTTCCTAATTTAAATCGATTAATAATCGAATAAAATCGTATTGATATCATCATGTTCAGAGTGGTCATCATATTATCATCTTTTACGGCAAAATTAACCTCAACAATGAAATGTGTCCGGGAAGTCTTTTATTTTTACTTCAAATACGCTGCAATGTGCCGTAATTCATTTCATCATCACTGATAAATGGTAATGCGAATTAGAAATACACACTGAAACTTGGGAAAATACACACACACATAAATGTATCACTAAAATATTAAGCACACAAAGAAAAATGTTGACAGAATGAAGGCAGCCATTTTAGATGTTGTTAAGTGGAACCATTTTCAAGGCAGCAAATTCAAATTGATGTAATTCGATTATTTGTACTAACATCGATTAATCGTTTTGAATGTCATAATCGATTAATCGATTCGATTAAATCGTAATCGTGAACATCCCTAGTTTTAACTATGGCGCAAGGAAATTAATGAAAGTGAACTAATTAATTTTTTCATATTACAAACCATTAGTTTGTATAGGTAGGTATTGTGTATTTATTGATTGAAGATAGGTATACATCTCAATTTTACAATATCAATATTAAATTATTGAGCGAGAGTAAAAAGCAACTCCATTCTGTACTTTTGAACTTCCTTTTTTTTGTGTTTTTTTGTTTGCCCTGACGCCACAGGTCACATTCTTTCCCGATCGAGCTGAAATTTTGCATTACAATTTTCATTCTAACTTAATCGTGTATAGTTTTTGTGAGCTTACCTCCGATTGGTTAAAAATTAAAATATCTTACGATTGTTCGAAAATCAAAATGTTGCGATTAGTTCAAATTTGGCCTGGACATTAAGACTACCTACCATTTTCTCTTATTTTACAAGTTTTCAGTCTAATTGGTAGAGAATGTATATACCTACTTATTGACATTTAAATAGAATGCCAGACGATATTTTATTGTCATTTAATTTCCAGTGCAACTTATCTGATTTTCTTTATGGATCAAAGTGATGGGTATTCTCAGTTTCAATGAAGACGGGTAATTTTAGTTTGATCGTATTTCAATTCACTATGGATGTATATTATGTTTTCTGTACATTACGATATTCCGGTTGGAGATGTTGCGCGTTTGGGTGCTCGCTCATTAGCGCGTTATACACCGAGCGTTTTCCTAGTTATTTCTGCTTATTAAAACCTCGAGTCGAGGTAAATTTTCATTAAACGTTGGAATGGGCATGCTTAAAAATTACGGAATTAAACATCATGCTTTTACAATCACAGTGGAAATATCCTGCAATCAAAGAGCGAACTCTGAATAACCCTTCCTTCAGAATAATTAGGTATATGTAAAAGAAAGTAAATTTAAAAAAATAACCAACGTGGAAAATATTGAGTTTGACATTGTTTAGATGTCGGTACAGTATAACTTGTTGATTTATAAATAAAAATAAAAATCTCTAATACATCCTCTTTTTACACTGTGGTTTACTGTGGCAAAATTTAAACACTACAATTATATTTTTTCTAAAATTACCGAAAGTTGCAATGTTACCAACGATGGTGGTAATATTACCGTTACGGGTAATATTACCGCGGTAATATTACCGGTTCACATCTCTATTGCTGAGAGAAGCAAAGATTGGGGGAGAGTAAGAAGAGAGAAATGGTAGGAATAGGAATACAGAGAAAGATGGAAGGGTAAGTGGAAGAAACAGAGGAGAGTGAAGATATGAGGAAGAAGACAACAGGGAAGGTGGAACCTCTTTCTATTAATTCCTAAGTCAATGCCATTCAGTCAGCATCACAATTTTAAATTGTGTCAATTGACAGAGAGTAAATTACCAGTCAATAGACCATGAAACTTCTCCAGAAATTTCCAAAAAGGAGGAGAAACAATCAGGTTCATTCATATCTGTTAATAAGAATTGAGTTTCACTTAATTTCCTCGAGTTTTTTTATCATAAAATAACATGCAAATTTAATATAGATCAGGCTGCACGATTTTGGTAGTATGTACCTAATGTAATGCTATGCTAGTAGAAACTCAGTGCTAAAAACATGTTGCTTCCAGCATCGAATTGAATACCTAATGTTAGCTCTAGGTTGAAATTTAAAGTTTCAATTCTTTCAGTCTTGTTAACAAGGCAGTGTAGATAGCCATTGCTATGAACACACATACACATGAATGCTTAAGCTCCATGTACCTATCTTGAAAACCAAGTGTAAATCCCCATCCCTACAAGTTACAAGCCATCACTCGTGCAAGCAGCACAAAGGTCCCGTCTGCAATCAGTCTCACCGCAAGACACATCAGTTCAGCCCTTAGACCATGTAATTAAGACGTCGTTGGTTCAGCCTCTAGGTTTCATACACAAAAATGTTAATTTAGTATAGATTTATTTTATAATGAAGCACGTTGAATAAGCTGCCAACCCGTCCAGAGTCGATGTTGGCCCTAAGAAGAAAAAATTCAAGAACTGTTTTTCCTATTCAGCCTCAGTAGCATACAACACATCAACAACAGAAGAGCAGACCCTAAGTTTAAAAGCTTTCAAGACGCTCGTTAAGGATAAACTCGCTATCATTCAAGAAAGAGAATTCGTGAAGTAATGACATTGGAAGACAAGAATCAAGATTACATCCTGCTGAGAATGTTTTTTCAGTGGTTTTCCCTCAGCTAAAAAGCAAATGCTTGGATGTTCTTCCAATATTACCACTGATATTGAAGCACAATTTTAATGACTATTATGAATTAAGAAGAAGTAGGTACACATTGAAGAGGTGAAGCAGCTGAAGAGAAGAGATGGATGTATGGAAGATCAACGACTCGATTGTTGAATACAGACCAATTATGTACCTATTTTATGTGCTCAATAAATTACATTATTATTATTACTTATTGTAAGCCCAGCAGCCCACTTTAAATTAGATCGGATTCAAGATTAACAAGACAATTTTGTACATGTGCAAACATACTATGATGTTATGTTACAATGTAGTACTACTGTCATCAGCGCCTTGAGAAAATATAGTGTAACAGTTTAGTAAAAGCACTCATAATTTTATTAACTCTGAAAAATGCAATAGTACACGACTTTGTTTAGTCAAATTAAACTAGAAGGGATTAACACTAATGCATGGCAATAGACACAGACCTTACAAATAATATTGTTATTGGGTTGTATTTTCACAGAAATGTATTGTATTAAAACATTCGATGCCTCTGACTATGAGTGCACACTTTAAACATTTGATGTCATGCAATCACAGACATTACCTCGCTGAAAAGAAATCACGGTCTCGCTCAGTTCTTCAATCATATGAACGCGACGACCTTTGATGCCCATCACTAGAACATTGTGGTGAATATTCTAGGAATGATTTTTTATGTTATGTAAGTTAGTTTCATTCACAACAGTGGTTCAATGGGTTCATATAAAATTCTGGGCAAATATGGCAAGGGACAGTATTTTGACATGGAGAAATGAGAGAATAGTAGAGTCTACTCATATTTTATTTCACCATGTTGGAAGTAGTTACTAATTGTCAGTTCTGTCTACTGACAGAACAGTAACAGTTGTGTTACTGACTTCTATCAGTAACTACTAATGAAAATACAGGATGTTTGGTCTCACAAGCACAAAATAGGAGCCGTCTGCCAAATTTTGCTTCTCTAGGTACAATTATCAACTTTCAAAGATTGATAATTTCTTTTATTTATAATTAGGTAGTATCTAATGTAGGTATGTAATAAATAATGAATAATTAAGTAATAGATACCTAATTGAAATTGTAATATTAAAGACTGAATATTTTTATTTTTAAGATAGGTAAATAAATTATAAAATCATACATACTTAGAAGCAGTGCTTAATTTGGGCGTAAGCCTGGCTTACCCACCTTTTTTGGAGGGTAAGCCGGGCTTACGCACCTTTTTATTTAAATATTCTCTGTATATTATTAATAACACTGTTAAATACAACACATTTGGTCGCCCTCTCAAACTTATTTTTCGTGGAGATAAAAATTGGTTCAAATAATTAAAATTTACAAAAAGCTCAGAAACGCACCAAATTCATTCCAGAAATCCAAAATTTTTCCGGGGCTGCGCGCCCCGTACCCGCGTTCTTCTGGGGGCCCTCCCCCCAGACCCCCCATTGATTCCTTACGGTAATGCGTTTCCCGTGACAATTGTGGGGTGGGCTTACCCCAAGAAAGGTAGAATATAATTGGGTTACTCTAGAGATCTTGGGCTTACCCACCTTTTCTAATACAAATTAACCACTGCTTAGAAGCCATTACCGGCTACTAGCTAGAGTTTAATGAAACCAACATCAATCATGAAAGAGAATATGAAGACAACATTTAGTGCAATGTGACATTTTCCAAAAATAGACTTCCTTTGGGGAAGAAAGAATGTAGAACAAATGAATAAGTAGATGTCTGATTTAATAGGGCTGAGTAGTGATTTTGACCTTTAGGAAATTTTAATTAGATTTGATTAATTAATATCTGTTACAATTACAATGTAACATTTGAGAAATAGTGTTCAATCAATATAATGCCACAAATTTGGACAGTGTATGACCTGACCTGTTGATCGTATACAGATGTTTTTGAAAATTAGCAAAAATATGGCACTTGACATCTGTAGAACAAAATAAAACTCATAATAAATAATCCATTTCAAACTATGAAATTACTTTGAATGAACAGTTCTGAAGAAGAATATTCAGCCTTATTTCATAAACAATTACTACCTACTCAATCTTATGAATACTACTACCTAGTACCTATTAAATAGTCTTATGATCATTCATTGTACCTATAAATGAAAAACTTACCTTTTCCGCTATCTGAGTTTCTGATGACAACCTCATCCTTGTAATAATTCTTGCCGGGTATCTTGGTCGGCTTAGCAAACTTGCCAGATGTGTTGATCGTCTCTCCAGGAGCCAGCAGGGGTGGAGCCAGGGGTGTGGCAGATGGCAGCGAGGGGGCAGGAACACTGGACATTTCAGGCGGCATGAGATAGTCCTGCGAAGCTGCAGTAATACTTGCTCCATGGATCTGTAAATAAAATAAATGTATGTCATGAATGTTTAATTTCTATATCTACCTCCTGCTGGTAACTTGATAAGCTATGGGTCTGTCCAGCGGTATCCTTGTGACCGTTTTCAAGGAATTTGCTTCATAATTGTTGTGAAAAATGTATTTGTGAAATATGGTTTTTACTGATTCCCTAAGTTAGGTGAATGTTAATAAACCAACTGCAATATGAAAAGATTTTCCTCGAGTGGGACTCGAACACACGACCTTCCGTAGCTCAGTTGGTAGAGCATCTGACTGGATATCGGAAGGTCGTGGGTTCGAGTCCCACTCGAGGAGGAGGTAGGTGTAGCATCTAGATGTAACACCACTCAACATCATAGGTATTTAAATCTAAAGCAGAATGATCAAAGAATCCAATAATCATCTTTAGTAATCATCAATAAGAGTTTTTAATTATATTTCCCGTTCCAGTTTCCCGAGTTATTCTCTTCAAATTTCCCGTTCCCATCCCTAGTTGTAAAAAAACAGTTCCCGCCCACCCCTACTCATTACCTACTTGTTCCTTCCGTACAATAAGTAGGTACTACCATCATTTTATATCGATATTCTCTGTCAAGTTTTCTACAGGTTGCTCATTGCTAACAAATTATATACTTACGTCAGATCTGTAATACCTGGCCACCGAGTCAGTGACCACCCAGTTCTGAGCTCGCATCTCAATCAAGAACAAGATAAGTTTCCGTGGTAGTACTTGAAGCTTATTTGAGAAGGAACTCTTTCGTAAAGCATTGAAAGCTCGGTTCAGTTGATCTAAGAACAAAATTATGTAAATGAAACCACTATTAGTCAGTACAACAAACGAACGATGGACTTAATAAACCAGGGGTCCGAGTCACAAAAAAAGTATTATCTTCAGAAATTATCTGATTATCTTTGGTATTATTTTTCATTTAACATGGTGTTTTTGGTATTAAATCAAAAGATAATACGTATTAGCAGATAATACCTTTCGTGAATCTCGCCCCAGGGTCCTGTCAGTTCCCATTTTCATTGGGAAAGCAAAATTATTCCCCGAAGGTTTCATTGTTAGGTAAGGAACTGAAAGCTCCTGAAATACTCAATGGGCAATTCCTGAAAGGGGTGGAGAACTCCTTCCTTATACAAAATTTAAAAATAATAATAGAATGCAAGTTAAAGGGTACAATTCTGGATTTGGTTTCTGAAAACATTTAGATATGATTTATAAAGTGACACATGGAACCAATATTATCCCACCAGAAAGAGATGATAAAAAACAAGGAGCCAGCCAGAGATACAAAAAAAAAGAGCAACACCCCGACTGGGATTCGAACCCAGATCGGTGAGTTATTGGCCATAATCGGTGAAGTGTAGGACTGGTAAGCCGTAGGGATTTACATCTAAACAATTTGGTAAAATGTATGGCTGGTAACACGAAAAGGATCTGGGTTTCAATCCCAGCCGGGGTGTGTTTTTATGACTAAATTTTCCTTCATTATCGATTGACATCAAACAAATTTGAAGTTGTACAAATCACGTACATGGAAATCCAGAAAATTGTCTCATTTTATTGAGCAATCCTTTTCAATAAGTAAGTAGTATCCTTGAATATTGAATATTGAATCTTCAATGGTATAGTGGACCAAGCGAGTGTATAGCCATTCCTTTCATGAGACGAAAAGTATTGTTCGACAGTTAAGCTCTGACAAGATACAACCCGACCCGAGTAATGACATACCAATACCATCACCTTCCAATTACACTGTTGCCATTTTAAACAACCTTTTTGAATTTTAAAGCCAACTGCATTGAAAGATATTTGGCACTAGGTAGGTACTGCGAAACAATCCCTTGGCCCTATCATTGAATTTTTCACAGCATTTGCTGAAATGGCTACACACTCGCTAGGTCCACTAGAATATTGACAATGTAGGGTCAGTAAGAAGAGACATAGTACTTCATAACAGAACACTGGTGCATACACAGGATGCAACGCTCATCGAGTATCAGTACTGATGATTACATGCCCTTTCATGCACTCAAAACTCTTACCATTATATACTGCCTCAACTTGTGGTCCCACTGCCTGCAGATCAGTGGCAAGTGTCATGAGATTCATGACAAACAAGTCGTTGTAGTTATTCGAGTTTAGAGCATCGGTCACTTGGTCCACCATACACATAATCTGCTCTGCAGATTTAGTCATGGCTACCTGAAAAATGAAACAGGTACTACCTGCGATCACCACACTTTACAGGGATCGGAAACTGTCTGACTAGCTGGCCATGTGCTTGGTCACCTTGAACACAACAATCATAGAACAGGCGGCTGTGATGTCAATCTCGTTACACATGTCTTTATCTCCCGCCAGAACATAATTCAAATATTCGACAATGCGCTATCATCTTTAGCACGGCAAGTTTGAGAAGCTCTTTCGAACCTGGCGGCAATTGTGGGAATCAAATTAAAACACTCCAAAATCGTACTTTTTTTAAATTTCGCGGGTCACCGGCCGGAAGTAAACGGGTGCAGGAAGTCATCAGGTGCAAATCGGCGGCCCAAGCACTGGGCCGCCATCATTTAGCATTGGTCTTATGGGAGTGACGTCACTATACGCAGACAGTTTCCGATCCCTGTAAAGTGTGGTGATCGTAGGTACTACCTATTCAGTTACTACCTAGGATACAACATATTTTTTTTCTGATGAGAGCATAGTTCCAAAGATTTTAAAATGTTAGGATTCCTTTAACGTAGTAGGTAACTGCTTTAAAAATTCCACTACGGAAACTAATAGAATGCTTCGTCAGGTCATATTTCGATTATGCAACCTCTGTGTTGGCCATCACTAAGAGCTAGGTAGAAACTAGGTAGGTACAGCAATTTATTTAAATTAAGTGGTACTAATGTACCCATGCCATATTTGGCGAAATTTGTGAAAACCTCTCACTTTTGGCATTCCTTGATTGCATTTGGCTGAGAGCTACGGACACTTTAGTTTATGCGACATACCATCCCCCAGGGTCGTAACAAGGGGTGTGCGGGCGGTGCGGCAGCACAGGGCGCCACCAACAAGGGGGCGCCATGAAGCCAAATTTTTATGTAGGTACACTCCCCCAAATAATAAACGGTATTTGGTACAAAACGTATTGGCTGCTGGGCCGGTTCCTTGACAATCAATCCTTGTTATTATCAATGAAATCAGAGCTCACCTAAAAGAGTTATAATGCGTCAGCACTGACTTCATGGGATGATGCCATCAAACCTTAATCAGTCAATTCATTTTCTTTCGAGTCTACCGTTTATTATTTGGGGGAGTGGAGTGTAGGGGAGGCCGGTATATAGTGGGACACGGTACATAGTGGGACATTTGAATTTCTCGCCTTGTGGTCAAGAAAAAAAATAGTGAAGATGCCTAATTGATGTCAGCACAATAAATCACATCTCCTGGACATATTTTCAAGATATGTTTTTATTTGAAATAATTGAGATACTCCACTTGTAATATCAGTTTTGCAAAATGTAGAAATTTTGTGCTTACAATGTTTTTGATAACATTTTTCTCTTACTTATTATGGCTAGTTTAAAAGTATGGTTATGATGTGTATTCAATTGGCATGAAATAGGTTTATTGATGAATGTTCTCTTCACCTGCCTTCATATTTGAAAAAATAAAACTAAAAATATTGTTAAACGGTACATACTGGGACAGTCAGAACGGTACATAGTGGGACATGTCCCACTATGTACCACTGGGCTATATTTCTGTTCATAACTTTTGTGTGGGTCTTAAATTATTTGTTGATACAAGTGTTAATTGTTTTAATTCATACCAAATTTTTTAATGGACCTAAATTAATTTTTTAACATATATTTTTTTCCCCGAAAAAAATGCCGAAAATTCCTCGAAGGCGGTGGATTAATGACGGGATTAAAACGGACTAATTACCTACCTATAAGTAAATACATCAGATAATAAATCACATGTCACTTGTTTCAAAAATTATTCCATAGTATTTCCCTTGAAAAATAGCATTGTCCCAGTATGTACCAGCAGTGTCCCAGTATGTACCGGAAAGCGGTATATAGTGGGACAAAGGTACATAGTGGGACAACGCAATTAATTTCTTATCTGTAGATATTACAATTTCATAAAAATAGCACATGCATTCCAATTTATGGTGCGCAACTATTGGCTATTCAACATTTCAAAATATTAAAATAATAAACAAACTAGAGCAATAATAAGAAATACGTCCCACTATGTACCGGCCTCCCCTACCTAATGACATTTTTGCACCCAAAATTAATTTGGTATTAAAAACACAAAAAACGCTCTGCGAGGCATGGTTGATGTCGGTGATGATTTCAGTCATACCTACCCAAGAGGTATGACAACTTCACAAATTAATGCGCCCTTTAAAGAATTTGACCCGCATATGTTTGCGGGCCGTGGACCCGCATATGGTTAGGTCAATGTTAGGTCTTCCCCCTCCCCCAGGCCCCTCATAGCTGTCATTGTCAAGGGCCGTGGATATGTTTGACCACTGTTTTGCATTATTTGTTTTGTGTACAACCAAAGTTTTGGTTTGTTTTAGTCTGACAAACCATCACATCACATCATCAGTGTGGTTGGGGGGGCGGGGGGGGGGGGGGGGGGGGGGGGGCGCGCCAGAATTCAAATTTGCACCGGGTGCCGAAATCCCTAGTTACGGCACTGCCATCCCCACTCGACACCTAGATACTAGGTACTATGGTCCCAGTCACACGGAGTTGTCCGCTAAGATATTTTGAATACCCCTTGTCCGAGAGAGGGATGGTCTCGGAAGACCGCGCGATAGCTCACAGCGACTGAGGGATGGACAAAAAAACGGTTATTTGCAACATTAGGGGCCAAGTCTGGCGGACAACTCCGTGTGACACGGACCATACCTACAGGTACTACCCAGTGGTTAATTTAGGGGTGGACGAGGGCGGACGCGTCCCCCTTCCCTTTTTATTCAGGGTGGACGCCGTCCCCCCACTTATTTTTCATGGAAGTAAAAATTGGCTTTAAATTGTGTACAAATTGCTTGAAAATGCACCAAATTTGTTCCTGGATTTCAAAATTTTCCCGGGGCTATGCGCCCCGGACTCGCATTCTATTAGGGGGCCCTCCCCCAAACCCCCCATTGTTTTCGTAGACAAATACGTTTCCCAGACAATCGCCGAGCGTCCACCCACTTATTATTTTACAAATTAACCACTGGTACTACCTACCTAGTACTACTTATAAGCAGCAGGCCAAGCCAAACTCCGGGTCAAGGAGTTTATAAAATTTTGGATTTATAGTAAAATATAATCCTAATAAGTACTAGGTATACCTAGGTAAGTAGGTAGGTAGGTAGTATGATGGTGGACTGTTGTAGATATCCAAGATATTTTTTGGTTAATAATATCAACACTATTATTATAATAATTATTATAGGTATTATTATTATTATTAAATTAAAATTAAGTGTTACCACCTGTATTAATCCAATTTGTAACTTAATAAATCAATCAATCAATCAATCAATCAATCAATCAATCAATCAATCAATCAGGTACCTAGTACCTACTTGTGAAGTGAACATGTGCAACAAGTGCACTTTAGGATTCTGAACCTTGTTAGGTATAGTAGTAAAGCTAAAAACTAGTTCATGCAGCCGTCAGCCGATGTAGATACTACCTTCTATCTAGGAGCAAATGTAATCCATGTCTTAGTAGGTACTACCTACCTAGTACTACATCTCTAGGTAGGTACTACTTTTTTGAAAGTGTCCTACTGAACTGAAGTGAACACGCGGGGTGGGCTACTTAAAAATGGTCACTCAAGAGAAATGGTGTGACCCACGAATCTCTAGTTGAGCCAAAACTCTGCAATACACCTTACATAAATAATTATTATGACATGTACCTAGTACATTACCTTAATAATGGATGGGCCAAGCCAATCCAGATGTTAATTTTGACGACAACAAACGGACAACTCGTCCAAAACACAGCAAAATATGCACGACTCTCACACACACCGACACTCAACACCAAAGATACTCAACACTGTAGTCTGCACTTGGTCTGCACCTCCTCCACAGCCACAGGCACAAAATCACACACAAAACCAAAGACACAAAACAGTGCACAAAACGAACAGAGAGAACCAAGTGGGTGAAAGAGGAAATGAGAGCGCGGGAGCGAGAGTCAAGTGAGAAATGGACTTACTAATAATTGCGGGAAAAGTTTAAACAAGATCTTTTAACTGGACGAAGAGGACTTTATTACTTTTAATTAAAAATTACCGTGTAAACAAGACAATTTTATGGTAAAATGTTTTGTAAAAGGGTTGTGTAAAATCATGCATGGTAAAACCTTGTATAAAAGATTTGACAAAAGATTGTAACAAAAATGATACCTTTAAGCTGGGTCCACATAGGCCGTTTTTCCGTTTTGCGTTTTCCGTTTTTACTCATTGAACATCTCCGTTTTTAGTAGGACTGTCCACATAGAGCGTTTTGCGTCTTCTACAAAAACTTTTTTAAGCACCTTGATCCCCGCCTGGTTAAAACTTTACTTTTGAGATGTCAGGAGGCCGTGGAAAACAAAAAAATGTTCTTTCAACATTATTTATATCTGTCAGTGACAGTTTGTGAGTATTTAGATGGGCTAATTTTCTTCCCAAGTATGTAATTTTAAAATAATGCATCTAGTGTTAGATCGGCCATGTTATTTGACCATGTGACGTAGTCGTACGTGATTGGTTATTAAAAGTTTTACGTCACTTCCGCCGTGCGTCTTTTTTAAAATCCTCGTTGAAGTTTATGCGGCGCGGCGAGGATAAAATCCGCGTGCGGCGGGCTTGTGATTGGTCAAGAGAGAAAAACGGAAAACGCAAAACGGCCTATGTGGACCCAGCTTAAGGTAAAAGATTATGGGCTTCTTTACAGTAGGTATTATAATTGAAAATATTAAATAAAGATCGATAGTCAACGTGC
Organism: Leuctra nigra; assembly: GCA_934045905.1. Lineage (NCBI taxonomy): Eukaryota > Metazoa > Arthropoda > Insecta > Plecoptera > Leuctridae > Leuctra > Leuctra nigra. The sequence continues at coordinate 14,445,477 of OW203761.1, forward strand.
ATGCCACTAGCTTCACACATATAGAACTAAGGTAGTTACATACATGTTGTATCCAGTGGTTAATTTGTATTCGAAAAGGTGGGTGAGCCCCAGGGCCGGATTTAGGCAGTTTGGTGCCCTGTGCTTAGGCTTAGACTAAATCAGTTATTTAGTCTAAGGCTTAGGTTACAATTGCCTCCCCCCAAAACAAACTTCCGAGACAAAATTCGTCGAATCGAGGTTGCCTACGATTACAATGGGGGGTGGCATTTGACGCCTTTTTAGCATATAATTAAACTGAATGGATTACAATAGGTAGGTATGCTACCAAAATAACATATTTTAATATTGATTTTATTGACAGATAGGTAGATTTTTTTGGTCAATGTGAGTTCAGCACTAATTTGTGCTGATATTATAATTTACAATATAAAAAATTAAGGACACTTGGTCAAAAACTGATCTGCATTCAGCATTTTGGCTTAGGAGTCAAGCAGGGCTTGGATTACGGGTGAAGATTGTGGAAAAATTAAATAATGCAACATTTTCAATTTTTCTGGAATTAATTTATTAAAATAAGGCATTAACGAAAAGTGAAAATGGCTAGTACTACTAATAACAAGTTATTTTCTGTGCAATGTGAATAGGCACCGAGAGTTCGCCACGAGTGAGAGAAATTAGCAACTTTTGTGGGAAGATCGTCAACTGTTTTATTTCTCATTGGCCGTGACCTAGCAACCGATCAGATGTCAACAAATGTACTCAAAATATTTCGGAATCAAACTAAGTCGCGCAAATTAATATTGTGATCAGATTCAGTGAAATTGTGAACACTTTATTATTAATATTTTGTAGGCGAATAAACATTAGATAAACTTGTGTAAATTTTAAGAATTGATAATGCGTAATATGTGCAGCAACATAACGTATAACTGCAGCGACTTGGACGCCTTGCCAAAAGGTAAGCTTCCTTCCCACAGATTAGGTGGCTCTGTCTGTACTTTTGCAGTGCCATCTGTTGTCTAAACACGCTGCCTATTATCCAAAATACACTGATTGTGTATGAATGACTGAATGATTGTGCAATAGTAGCTACAGAGATTCACCATACCTGTTTTTAAATTATTTATTGAAATTTAATAAATTAATTTTATTTAATGAAATTTATTTATAATTTGGAAAGACTGTATAATTACACATTATTATCACTAAAATGCATCTAGGTAGGTAGGTACTACACCTAGTCAGCAAAAACAATGTCAACTAAAAAACACCAGTAGGTAACAAGTTACTCAAGTGGTAATACCATATTGTCCAGCTGATGCAATAATACGTAATAATTAATATTCAGAATGGCTGGATCAGTGATTGTGCAAAAATAAAAATAATATTTTTACAAGACACATCAAAATATGAGGCATGATTAGATGCTATGTGAAGTACCTATCTTGGCAACGCTTTTATTACCTAAGTTACAATCCAGGAAGAACCTAAACAATTTAAATTAACTGAACGGAACCATTTTTTACTAAATCAGAGATTGGCTGATATTGCATAATATGCTGTGAGTTCTCTGCCAAGTCCACTTCCTCATCTCCATTTTCAATGTCACCTTCCACAACAATACCAGTCACCATACGATTTGCCCTAAGAAAGATGTGACTCCCAAGATTTGGCTTAATCAAACACTTTTCTCTGTCCACGGTTTGAAAGTTAGATGGCATGTGTCGGAGAGCTAGTTGTCCAAAATGATCTTCTATACTTGCATGATAATTTCTTGCAAATTGATATTCTCCAGCTGATAAGTGTTGTTGTTCAACAGTCCGCTTACTCTCTTGCTCAAGAATGTCAGCAGTAAACGTCTCAATTTTTTCAAGTCGGTTTCGCAAGTAGCTAGTTATAATGTAGCGAATTCGATCAAGTTCCATGTTATGGATTGTAATGCGGAAATCGCCTTTCCTTAAAGTTGATATATTATCTTCTATCTGCTGCACTTGTTGCAACATGCAGTCAACCAACTCCAATTGGTTTGGCAACAACTCGGGGCTGAATTTTTCATTAAGCCAGGCACTTTCCAAGCTTTTCAAAACATTCTCTGCCGTTACTGGTTCGTCGTCACTAGAAGCAACATCACTGTCATTGTCCATTTTAAATACTTCAATGAACGAATAGTAATGTTTAATTAATAAGCAAAGCAAACCAAATAAAATCTAACCTAAAAACGATCGAACAAATTCAACAGGTTGGCGGCTCACTCACAACAGCAAGGTCAAATTTCAAAATCTTGGAGCTCAAGGCTGTTCACAGCCTTCTATAAGTTCACAGCCATCAATCTCCCGCCCTTTTCAAGTAGCATACTTTTTGGAGAACACAGTGGAAACGAAACTGCGACTTCCTCTCCAACCTCCGTTGGGGAGAGTCCACAAAATACCGCTGGCCTATCTGACAAATGTCAGGCGCCATTACAAGAACAGAATTCGTGTGCTAATAGTTATCACCACCACAATTAAATAGATAAATCATAACTAAAGCTGGCCAATAAGACCAAATGGTCAAGTGCCAATAAATACGCCGAGTGAAAAAGTGAACTTTTAATTAAATATAAGCTGGCCTATATGACTCAGTCATGTGCCATTCAACTTCGACACGTGGTGATAACTGATATCCTCAGTAATTCTGAATTTTAAATAACTTCTAAGTATCTATCAATAACTAAAGCTAGCCTATGTGCAAAAATACAACGAGTGAAAAAAATAAAGCATACCTAATAATAAATCCATATTATTATAAAATTACATCATCGAATACAAATTAACGCTGGCCAGTATGACTCAATGTCGGTGCCATTAAAACCGGAAGTGAAGAAGAAACGAAACTGCAGAATCAGTGGAAATTAGGACACAAATTTATTTCTTGATTAGCTATTTTTGTAATAAACAACTCCTTTTGGCTCGGACCTCTGTTTTTTCTCTCTTACCGAGGCTATACATAGGTCAGGGGTCGGCAACCTTTTTGGTGAAGGAGCCAATTTCCCCAAAATTTATAAATTATATAATAATGGGAGCCGCAGTAGAGGCAATCAAATATAATACTAGGAAAACACTCAGTGTAACGCGTTGATGAGTGAGCACAGAACATGCAGCATCCCCAGTCACGATACACGACTCGGCACAAGACGATTTTCTCTGCAACTTTCCAATCTCCATATAAATACTCTGGATGGATATCAGATCCATTGTGTAGTGACTTTCCTACATACTTTTTCCAGCTTTTGACAACCCATTCTAAACTCGTAAAATGACAATCAATACTTGACTGATTGGGCTTAACATGTGTAAAATTTTTCTTGATCACCATGCAAAATTTGAACTTAATCGGAACATTTTGATTGTCGACCAATCAGAAGATATTATTTATACTTAAACCAATTGGAGGATTCGGCATTCGTACTGCATCCGATTTGATATGCGCTAGTTTTACTGTAAATTGTGGACCACTTGGCTGCTCTACAGGCCTTGGAGCAGAAGCTTAAAGAAGGCAGGGATGAAAATGTAGTAAATATTTAAAGATTATGGAATAAAATGTCCCTAAAATGTCCAAAACTTTTGAAAATAACGACAGATTAGACTGAAAATTGGCAAAAATACCTTAAATGTTGGCACCAATGACCATGCGAAGTTGGTCGGTCAATCGGTTCTAGTTTAAATTACAAAAATCACCGGAAAAATGGTTTCAAATTTGAACCAACGGGAGGATTTGGCTGAAATTTATTATGATTGGGTACAATGTTGCTTGCAATGACTTTGCTAAATTTCAAATTGATTGGACCAACCAATCAAAAGATACATTTTTTAAAATTTGAACCAATCAAGGGATTTCAAAAAAATTAGGGTTTGCAAATCTCATATTTGGTCCGGACATGTGTGCAAAATTTCAGCTCAATCGGATAAACAGTGCAACCTGTATACAAGCAGATGAAAGAAAAAAAAAAAAAGAGATTTGTGCTAAAAGGAGACTCTTGCTTCCCTCGCTCAACAACAAAAATAATACCTACATTGAATTAATAGTTTAATTTGATATTTTGACGAAGCCCCCCCCAGTTGTTGCCCCGCAGGGAGCTTTTTTAGAATTTCAACAATTTAAAACTGATTCTGGGACTAAAAAATAAACAAGCTGAATCAAATAACCTTCAAATTGTTGCCACACAGGGTGTTTTTTTTCAGAATTCAATTTAAAAGTGATTCTGGTACTCTAAACTGAATAAAATAACCTTCCAATTGTTGCCCCACATGGCGTTTATTTCCCAAATTTTCTCATTTTTCGATTCCAAATCTTAATTTAAATTATAAAGAACTATCAGGAGCCACCAGGAGCCGCAGGTTGCCGACCCCTGAAATAGGTCATAGTTTTTATCCGATTGAGAGAAAATTTTGCACACATGTATGTATGGACCATCTCTGGACCTAATATCGCCATATTTCAGTAGCACTGTGTTACTGTATGTAGCACGACTTTTGTTTTAAAAGTTTTAGCCATAAGAATTAACATTGTCGCCATGGCAACTAGTCAATCGTGCTACAGTACATGGTGCTACTGAAATATAGCGATATTAGGTAAGGGTCCTGAGGATGGGCGTTGCAGACCCCAATTTTTTTGAATTCCGTGATTAGTTCAAATTTAAAATAAAATGTATCTTTCGATTGGAAGGCCCGATCAATTTGAAATTTTGCCAAGTAATTGCAACTAACATTGTCGAAAAACTTACAAAGTTTCAGCAACATCCTACAATTGGTTAAAATTTTAAAAAATCCTCCGATTAGTCGAAATTCAAAATGTTCCGCATAAGTTCAAATTTGGCATGGTGATCAAAACAAATATAATCTAATTTTTTTCCCATTGGAAAGTTGCAAAGAAAATCATATCGTGTTACATATAAAGTTCATTCACTGTACGAATAATGATCCGCAATGGCGGCCGTGTAGATACTACTGTAGTCTAGCGAACAATTGTACATACGTCTACACATGTAAATATCAATATTATAATCAAAAAATATGGATATTATAATACAATTGTAGATAAAATAAATCAATTTATTAAATTTTTTTAATATTTCCTACTATTAAAAATTGGGTATTTGATATAATGTATGCAGTTTCAATAATGCAAAGAAGAAAGTCTTGCCATTGACAGGGCAGTGTTCACGTGAGCGACCGATGAACGACGAAAACATCAGATATATTCTAACAGTGAACAAACTTTATCGTTTTTGGCTGGAGATGTTGCACATATCTGTGCTCGCTCCTAAATGCCTTACAATAAGCATTTTCCTACTTATTTATTGATGTCGTATGTTAGCTAACGTGAGCGTAACACACTGGAGGCTTAAAGTGCACCAAATATTTGGTGGTCGGCAAGGAGATTGGGGAGGGCTTGGAATTGAAAGGACAGTGTATCAAGGTTTGTGAGCAGTTTCCTGGGAATGGTAATAATTGATAAAGAAGGGAATAGTCGAGGAGAGAGATAGCCTGTTGTATGGCAAGACAGGCAATGCAGAAGCTCAATTCATTACTCTGGTCTGGGAAAGTAGGTAGAACCAAAAAAAATTAATGAGATGATTTCAAAGCATACTTCCATATTGGATTGGTGCGGAAGCGTGGGAGACGACACAGAGGGATAGAGAAAGTTTGTTGGCAGTGGAGTGGAGATGTATTGGAACGAGGAGATAGGTAAGAAGGTGGATGTGAGTGGATGGTGAATTGTATTGATTTTTTATTTTTTTTGGTATGGGCATGTTCAGTGCATGGAACCTCAGAAGTGGCCGCTTGGATAAAAAAAAAGGATAAAAGTGGCTCTGGTAGAAGAAAACGAGGGTGATAAGAAGGTAAGTACGGACACGGTACCTACGAGGGTATAAAATGTGCATATACCAGCATGGACCAATATGAAACAGAGCCTTTTCGTCTTTCATGGAATGAAACCCTAATTACTGAAACTGCTGGCTGCTGGGTTTGATGAAAAATATTAGAAATCTACATTGGCAAAACATTATCAAGGAAAACAAGGTAAATTAGTCGAGTGTACAAAATAATGGATATATATTAGCAAGCAAAGAAGAACCAAATGTTTTAATTGAAAATACACAAGTAGGTAACTGTTTTATGTAAGTACTATATTATCTTCTCCTCTATCCACGCCATAATGAAGCTCGTTTCCTTGCTGATATGCCCATGACATCCTGTCTGATGTGAATGAGATGCCAACATCGCCCTTGTTTGAGATGGTGATTGCTCCAGCAGTGTTCCCAACGCGAGCTGACATTGCTTCACAGGCAAACCTCGTAGCCTCAAAGGCAGATTTCCCTAACACCAATGAATGCACAGATGATCAATTTGGTCCTCTGGTATGTTATAGTAATTACCTACTAATTTATTTTTTCAGTTTTACCTTGTTCCATAAGATTGAGAATATGTCGAGCCAGGCATACTCTAATGATGGACTCGCCATGACCAGTAGCGGACACTGCACCTACTGAGTCATCGCAGTATGAACCACACCCTGTAAACAGTAATTATACTAATTAACCCACTTAGTGCAACTGCAAACATTCATCATGGGAACTTTATCAGGAGAGTTTCAGGCTAAACATTAAACAATGTAACTAAGTTTAAGTTACTACTGAACACTCGTAGGGTTGGGCGAACCTCATATTTTTTAACTGAACCTCGAACCGAACTTGAAATATTTAAACGAAATTCTGAACCGAGCTTCTGGCCAATTTTACCTGCAGTGGTTTCATCTCTTATAACCCAGTGTTGGGCAAATTACTTTTGAAAAGTAATGTCACTACTTTACTTACTACTACTACATTAAAAAAGTAGTAACACTACTTTACTCACTACTATAACATAAAAATAGTGCCACTAGTTTACTTTTCACTCTAAATAGAAGTGAGATTACTTCCGCGTTATTTACCTTGCAGAAAACTCACTTAATCACTTTAGTATGCTAAAAAATTTAAATGCAGTTTTTAACCTGTCTCATTCATTGCCTATTTTCTGCACAATAATAATAATCCATCCCTGGTTCCAATTTAATGGGTCAGGGGGTGGGTATTCCCACCAACACTAGGGCCGCAGGACTCCTGGAAACCGGATGGCCACGCCTGGCGTTTCCTCCTCTTTTTCCTCCTCTTCTTCTTCCTTCTTCCACTTCTAATTGTTCCACAAATTCCTTCCACCATGTTCTGTCCTCCCACTGTCTCTCAGCCTCCAACTCACTCCACCTTCCTCCTCTCTCCAACACATCCTCCTTGATCAGTCCAATCCACCTGTCTCTTGGTCGCCCCACTCTCCGAGTTCCCCCTGTAGCCGCTTCAAACACCCGCCTTGGCACTCTATCGGTTCCCATCCTCTTCATGTGGCCGAACCACCTAAGCCTCTCTCTGCCCAGCTTGAACACCAATCTTTCAACCCCAAGCTCTTTTCTTATCTTCCTACTTCGGATCCTATCCATTCTTGTCACCCCCTTCACACTCCTCAAAAACTTCATCTCAGCTGCCTGTAGCTGGTTCATTTCCTTTCCACCTGCTGACCACGTCACTGCCCCATATGTTAGAATTGGCAGGAAATACATCTTGTACATAATGATCTTGCAGACTTGTGGAAACTTCTCATTCCACAGCAACTTCCTCACTGCTTGATAAAATGCCTCTGCTTTCTTTCTTTCTTTCTTTCTTTGCTTTCTTTCTTTCTGCTTTCTGCACAATAATTGAAATAAATTAAAAAGAGAATAAGTTTTTTCTCATCCATATTAAAATTATGATAGGATGGAAAAGAGACAAGTGTTTTAAATATGGCGCCAGGTCTCAAGGTCCCAAATCAAGGTAAGAGATTACAGGGTCTGTATTGTGCAACTCCCTGGAGGAAGAAACAAAAAGTAATGCATTATTTGAAAGGAATTAGTTCGAAATAGTAGTGAAATTACTTTACAAATTACTTTATTAAATTAGTAACGGCGTTACCAAAAACGTTACTGAAAAAGTAATTTCGTTACAGTAACACGTTAAGTTTCTTTACTTTACTCCCCAACACTGTTATTACCTAAAGTCATGATATATAAAAATAAACATTGTTTGGCATACAGTAGAAATTTGCATTATTTCTTCTTTGGCGTCTTTGTCACATAGCCTTCAACTTCAAACTAGAACACAAATTAGAACTAGAACTAGAAATTAGAACAAGAACACAAAACTGAAACGAAACGTTGGCAGGAAATTTCAAATTGGCGCAGCGAGGGAGGTTCGGTTAGGATATTTCATTTTAAGGTTCCATTGGCAAACATCTAAAGCCAGTTTGATTCGGGTTTCAAACCGGTTTGCCCAACCCAAAACACTCGTATTGGTCTGTTTCGAGCTTTTGGTGGCTCTAAAAACGGCTGGTTACGACATTCACTACCTGGGCCCCTACCTATTCTCAAAACAGTTATCAAGTCATAAGTATTGAATGACGAAAAGTCATACTAATTATTAACATGGTGAGAGATAGGGCAAACCTCCTTATGATATCATATCTTGGAGTTATGGCGTGATAAGTGTTTCCAGAATAGACCCATGTTAGAATTATGTTAGAACGTTAGTAGATAGAATTAAGGAGGCTGACTGTGTCAACTTCATTCTGATGTGCTTTCAAGCTACAGGTACACACCTGACACCTCCAATAATAACTGTACAGCTTATCAATGGTCGACCACCAGCATATACTCACTCTCAAAAGTAAAATCAAATGGTAAGTTTATGACTTACCAATCATCGGTGTATCACCAACTCTGCCAGCCATCTTGCCAGTGGTACCGCCTGTGGAAGTAGCAACTGCCACATGACCCTCTGCATCAACAGCAACAGCTCCGACAGTTCCAACTCCCTCTTCTGCTTCATTTTCTCCTCCACCAGCCATTAACGCAGCTTCTCTGGAAATAAAATACAAATCATCAGCTGACCATCTGTACCCACAGTTTGAGACTGTTTTAAAAAATGAGCTTCTACACAATGGATACCTACCTACTAATAAATTAATCATTTTTTACCGAAAATAATTATCAAACTTCTAATTGAATTATTATTATTCTGACAGGTTGCCAAGGGAAATAGTTTGGGAGTATTTGGTAAAGAGAGGAATAGGCAAGGGCTTCGTTGAGCGGATCAAATGTATGTATCAGAACAGTGTGAGTTGTGTGCAGTCGGGAGTGGGGAGATCGGAATGGTTTAGTATTAGTGAAGGGCTAAGACAGGGGAGTGTGTTGTCACCAACACTGTTCATCATAGTAATGGACGAGTTGCTGAAGAATGTAGAGCCAAATGAGGGGATCGATACTCAAATGTTGATTTATGCGGATGATGTGGTGCTGTGGGGAGAAACTAGGGAGGAAGTTCAGTTCAAGATTAATAAGTGGAGAGAAGAGTCGGAGAAGATGGGTTTGAGAATAAGCGAAGAGAAGAGCAAAGTAATGTCCATGGAAAGAAAGAAGTGTAAACACGATCATGCTAGGATCAAGCTTGGAGAGGGATGGTTGATGGAGGTGGAAGAGTTTAAGTATCTGGGCAGCCTGCTCACCAACAAGGCTAAAGTAGACAGAGAAATACAAGAAAGAAGAAAGAAAGCGGAGGCATTTTATCAAGCAGTGAGGAAGTTGCTGTGGAATGAGAAGTTTCCACAAGTCTGCAAGATCATTATGTACAAGATGTATTTCCTGCCAATTCTAACATACGGGGCAGTGACTTGGTCAGCAGGTGGAAAGGAAATTAGGTAACCAGCTACAGGCAGCTGAAATGACGTTTTTGAGGAGTGTGAAGGGGGTGACAAGAATGGATAGGATTCGAAGTATGAAGATAAGAAGAGAGCTGGGGGTTGAAAGATTGGTGTTCAAGCTGGGAAGAGAGAGGCTTAGGTGGTTCGGCCACATGAAGAGGATGGGAACTGATAGAGTGCCAAGGCGGGTGTTTGAGTTGGCTACTTCAGGAACACGGAGAGTGGGGCGACCAAGAGACAGGTGGATTGGAATGATCAAGGAGGATGTGCTGGAGAGAGGAGGAAGGTGGAGTGAGTTGGAGGCTGAGAGACAGTGGGAGGACAGAACACGGTGGAAGAAATTTGTGGAACAATTAGAAGTGGAAGAAGAAGAGGAAGAGGAGGAAACGCCAGGTGTGGCCAGCCGGTTTCCAGGAGTCCTGCGGCCCTAGTGTTTGGTGGGAATACCCACCCCCTGACTCATTAAATTGGAACCATGGATGGACTATTATTATATTTTATATACCTAACCTATCATTCACCTATTCAAAAACATAAAATAATTTTGATTGAGCATGATGACAAAATAGGTAGGTAGGTATGTAGGTACTATGTAGGTGATACAACTACTAAGGGCCAGTTTTTCATTACTCTGCTAAATTTTTAACAGTTGATTAGGTAGGACTATATTGCCATGAAAAAAGACAATGTCCAGAGCTGGGTAGTAACTTAACGAAAGTAACGCGTTACCGGTAACGCGTTACTTTTTTGTAACTTTTACAGTAACGCGTTCCTGCTATGATAGAAGTAACTTAGTAACGTGGAAAGTTCCTTTTTGTTGTGGAACTTTCACATTTATAAAAGTTCCTTTACTTTTAGAGCAGAATGTACCTTCCCTCAACATTCAAAACTACACCATTTCCGCCCTCAAATATGTACCTGATTTTCTCTGATAGGAATTTTAGGCCACCTGCACAAAACCGCATTCCAATCACGCCGTTCATGCTTAGTGCGTCACCAGTTCGCCCTCTCACTTGCACTTGACCAACCCTGCCGTGGCATGGGGGAGGGGGTTGAATTAGATGCAAGACTTCTTACTGGGAGGAATTTCGTTGAAAATTTTGTTTTCCACAGAGAAAAATTACAGCCTGAATTTGTGTTTTAGCAAATTGGCTGCATTCCGGAAATAAAATGGTCAAGTAACTTTCAAAGTAACTTTTCATTGAAAAGGAACTTCCAGTTCCTCTGATTAGTTGAGGAACTTTAACTTTAACTAGTTCCTTTTTTTCGGAAAGTAACGTAACTTTAACGCGTTCCTATTTTTTTGTTAACTTACCCAGCTCTGACAATGTCTTCCTTGAATCATTCTTGAATGAGCATACACTTAATTACTGGTTTTAGTAGAGTATTTAAAGGGCCACCCAACCCTCAGGTTTTATTGTCTGTATGGCTGGAGAAGCATATTTGAACCACTTTCGGACAAAAATATAGTCAAAATGATAATTGGAATAATTATAATTAATTCATACAGATCGCGATGATGACGTAGATTATTATCAACTCTTCCCTCCGCGCGCACAATTGTTGCGAGTTCGGTGAATTCTCCACTTTACATCATCATATCTCTGTTATTATAAGTCTTAGGATATAATAAAGCACACCGCTGGAATCGGAAGATAATTTTCTCCATAATCAACTGTTTTTATTTTCAGATTGTGTAATTATTTTACAATTGTGTAATCGATTTTACAATGACTCCAAAGTATATGATCTTTCATGATTTTCAAGACGCTCCACAATCTAGACGGTTATGACGTGGAAAATTTGAGACGCATCGACATGACCGTCTATGTGTGTAGTTTACATAGCGTGCATAAAATTATATATTCCCGTATAAATGTTCCTGGAATCGCTTTGTATTTGACTAAGTATTCTGGAGTAAGTAACGTGCCTGCCGAGCAAGCTTCTCCGGGTCAGCGAAGCGAGATGATTTTGAGAGGCAGTTTTACAATGAGGGGTGAAAATCAGAGGATTCTTTTTCAGGTAAGAGACAGTTCCAAAAACAATATCCTCTTGCAAACACCTGTTTAGGTAGCTACGAGAGAGACATGAGGACAAATGTTTTTAGAATTGTGGCGTGACCAATCATGTCTCTCTAATTCATCCTCCTTTACAAAACTCTCATTTAAACTTCTCATCTCGCTTCGCTGACCCAGAGAAGCTTGCTCGGCAGGCACGTTACTTACTCCAGAATACTTAGTCAAATACAAAGCGATTCCAGGCACATTTATACGGGAATATGTAATTTTATGCACGCTATGTAAACTACACACATAGATGGTCATGTCGATGCGTCTCAAATTTTCCTCGTCATAACCGTCTAGATTGTGGAGTGGCTTGAATATCATGAAAAATCATATACTTTGGAGTCATTGTAAAATCTATTTATTAATGATAATTACACAATCTGAAAATGAAAACAGTTGATTATGGAGAAAATTGATTTGATTGGATTATAATTATTTCAATTATCATTTTGACAATATTTTTGTCCAAAAGTGGTTCAAATATGCTTCTCCAGCCATACAGACAATAAAACCTGAGGGCTGTGTGGCCCTTTAAAAGCTAGCAATACGTTATTATTCCAAAAAGTATTACATATCACTTTGGTTTGATGCATACCCAAGAGCAGAGCCGTGATGTTTCTTTTTGAAGGCTAGCGATCGTTGGGCTGGCAACGTAATGAGCAGGTCTGGGGACACGTCGGGCACACATTGCTCATTTGCAAATCTAGGGAGTACAAAGAAAGCATTGGATAACTTTATGTTAATTGAAAAAAAAAGGAAAGTGGAATAATCAATGGTCACTCATAAACTAAAAGACCATGAGCCAGCTGTAGTGGACCCTTTCCCCCCCCCCCCCCCCCCCCCCCCTCCCTGTCACGGAAGGTCTGAAAGTGGTTTTGGGTACCCCAAGGTACGCACTTTTAATTGTTTGACATCTGCCCTTTGGTGCAACAGCTCCCCAGGGCAGCGCAAAGGGTGATTGTTGGGCAATTTTTGATTTTGTCAAACAAGTGACAGTGTAATGTGCGTAGTACCTTGAGGTAGGTTCCCAAAATCACTTTCTGCATTTTGCATTTTCGCACCTGGAAATGCACGTGAAAATGCATTTTCACACCCGTTAGAAAAACAAGTCCAAACTTGCTGCAATTATACATCAAGTAATGCTGGTAATTTTGCCGCTTAGCGCAATTTTTTATCTGAGGAAAATGGGAACAAAAATGGCACTTTTTAGGGTTTTGACTTTTTTTTGGTAAAAAACAATTAATAAAAACTAACAATGAAGTGTGAAAATCTATTCTTAGATATAAGGTGAAACTAAAATAAAATTGGGTGTTTGAACCATCACTCCCTTCTATTCATAATCATCAAATATTGGAAAAATTTAAGAATTTTAGTCAAAGTTTGAAGGCAAATTACATTATGAAGGGTTCCATATACAGCAAAATTGTACGAAACATAATTATAGAATGATCTTTTATGAACAAAACGCCACAAAGATCGTTCTGTTAGCTTGAATAGTATAGAAATGGCAGCATTTCTCCTGAAAGCTTAAAAACCCGGATTTTCCCGTCCGCACAATCTTAAATTACCTACACGTAATTTGAGTACGCCGACTTGAATTGAACTGAAACTAGAGATTTGATATCAGCTTATAGGAACAACTGTGCAAAATATTAAAAAAATCAAAATTCTAGGCGCAACGACTTTGGGTTAAGTAGAATGGAATGACCCTATTATAATAGGTAGGCACTAGGCAATACATAATATTACTAGGAAAACGCTCTGTGTAACGCGTTGATAAGCGAGCACGGATACACACAATACCTCGAACCATCATTTCTTAAATCACGGCAATAATATACCATAAACAACTGAAAGCTAGAAGCACGATCCTTTTAAATTATATAAAATATAACTGCATTTGTGTATCATTGCAAGTTAATAACAGACAGATACGCATGTGTATTTATTGGAGTATTTAGGTATAGGTATTATTTGGATCTATTAAAAATAATATATAACGACAGAGATTGAAACTCACAAAATAGGCAACATAACATAATTTAAGAAATATTATCCGAGCAGAATTACATGCCGTTCCGTACAATAGAGAGCAATTACCTATACCCAACAAATTGTAACTATAAATAATAACATATAGACTGAATAAATAAAATAATTCATACACGTAATTTAAATTATCAACCAACCATTCTATTTCTACAATCAAGCAGACATTTCGCCGGTCTACAAATAATTTGCTTAGCTTTTGAAAGGATTGAAAAAAGTAAGGTATCACGTTAAAACTCTTTTAAACAATAAATGCCTATACTATCGGTTAAAAGAAAAGACAAAATATAACCTCGCAGGTTATACCGTACTATATCTAACCGTAAAACGTATTCTTACAATAATAGATAGACAGCTGAGTGCTTCCGAGTTTGTTTTGAATGGGGCGCATCGAGCGGCCGTAACGGACTCCTCGAACCTACAATGCTATTTATATGGGAAAACACGTTTTTTTATTTATTTATGGACCGATCTTTCTCAAAAACTATACAGGTCTAAGTTAGTATGAGATGAAGGTGTGTGCAAAATTTCAGATCAGTACGTTGACCGGTGCGACCTGGGTTGAACCAGCAACAAAAAAACACACACAGAGAAAGTGCCGCAAGAGTCAAGTAAAGATGCTCGCTCCGCTCGCTTAAATATCATTCTAAGGTCGGTGACAGGCAAAAGATGAACCATTACCTATAGCATTGCTAGGTATAGAGCGGCCCATGCTAGCGCGAATTCATCTTTGCTTGTCAGCGACCATAAATTTGTATTTTTTCATCTAGACATTCTTTTACAAATGAGACGCTATATTAACACTTAGGGTGCAGGCCCTTTTATCTATGTCGTGACTCTGTAGGTATTGATTCTGGTTGTTAGAGCCCAGCGTCCGTTAATCTGGTCGCGGCGACCAGTCGAGCAAACTGACCTTCTTCCCCAGTCTCAGTGGGCTTAGATTAGAAGAAAAGTCCATCATTAGGTCTGTTCGTTTTGCTTACAGCACTTTACTGCTCACTGCAAATCCGTTCATTTTGCATCAAACTTGCTGCTCAGTCACTACGATTGTGTTCGTTTGACACTGACAGTAGCGGCGCAGTGACTGTTCTTTAGGGAGGTACAGTAGCTGCAGTAACTTTGCAGTAGTCGGCAAAATGGCGGACGTATTGCAATGTGAAACGTGTTTCTTATGGATGGATAGTGAAAATATGCCCGAGGAGGGAAAAAAGTATTTGTTTCAGAGTTTAGGTGAGTTATATATTATCAAATGATACACATAGTACCTATTACCTAATGAATTTAATTTTTATAAAAATGCATTGGGATTAGACAAGAATTCCGATAAATGCAGAACATAATCTTGCTTATGCTTAAATTCTTCCTGCAAATTCACAAACTTCTCAACCAATAGGAAAAGGCCAGACAATTCAGTACTGCCATCTTGCTGCAAATGCGTTCGTTTTGTGTTGGTACAGCAAGCTACTGCAAGAGTTACCAGGGCCTACTGTAAACTTCTGCTACTGCAACTGCAGTAAGCAAAACGAACAGACCTATTGTGAGATTTTACTACAGTTATGGCCATGACCAGTCATAGCAGAGAAAAAGGGAACACACCCTAGGAAATCCTTATAGAAATGAAAAATCGTACATCTGACAAAACGTAGTATAACCGAAGTCTACTGTATTTCAATGTTACCTTTTGGCTCCAATACCGGTTAGAAGAATGTGATTGGTCTTTTCCATGACCAATCGTGCAACGTCAATCGGGTGCTGGACATTCCTTAAAGCAGCTACAGCACCAGCCCGAAGAGTAGTTCCCTCCATTACTGCAGCATCCATCTCCACTTCACCATCTATGTTCAGCACAGAGCCAGTGCCTGGAGAAATATCAAAGTTAGAGATGATTATGTCGTGGATTTTTTCGGAACCATCAAATGATAAAGTTCGTTCACGATAAGAATATCACTGACGTTTTAGTCGATCACGTCGTTCATTGGTCAGTCACTTGAACACTGCCCTGTCAATGGCAAGACTTTCTTCTTTGTATTATTGAAATTGTATAAATTATGTCAAATACACAATTTTTAATAGTAGTAAATATTATAAAAATTCAATAAAATTGATTTATTTTTATCTACCGCCGTATTATACACATTTTTTGATTATTATATTGATATTTACATGTTTAGGTATACGTTCACTTGACTACGGTAGTACACGCCGCCATTACGGCTTGCTATTCTAATCGTGAATGAACTGTAGCAAGGCAGTTGTGACTGTTTCTTTTTCATCATTCTTTAGACTTACGATGGACTTTTCTTTCATCAAGTATTTGTATCAAGTATCAACACAAAAAATAAGTACTAAAATACACTTATCACCCGTAAAAATTAACATTTTCATTCATAAAATATCAAATTGAAATTTCATGTGACATTTTCTCGGGAAAAACTATTTAGCGTTTTCCACTGGCTGCACTGGTGCGCTGGCTGCACTGGTACACTGTCTACACTGGTGCAGCCATACAGTCACAAGACCATGCAGTCACCTTTACAATTGTTTGTAGGCATACATTTAACATAAGATAAATGATGATTGAAAATGAAAGTCATGAAATAGTAGAATTAATATAAACAGCACATTAAAACTTAAAATGTACACTCTCTAATACACTTAATTAAAAACCACATGAACCACACATTTGGCCACATTAGGCCTACCTTCACGTTATTTCGCTGACTCGTTCGGTCGGCTTCCTCAGGCGAGACTGAGGAAGTAGAACGAAAGAGTCTGCGGATGGTTTTTTGAGCACTTTTCTGTGCTTGATGGTTCTTTGGCTCTTTTCACACAGACCTCTGTTGATGTTTTCTGTTACCCTTTTTGCCCTTGTATAGTACCCTAGATTGCCCTTGTTCACCGATTGATCTGAAATTTTGCACACATGGAAAGACCACCTTTTCGGTTCTTATTCTGGAGTGAGCCAGTAGGGGGCTGTGCATAAAGGACGTGACGCTTCAGGGGTGGGGGGGGGGGGGGGGGGGGGTGCACCAGTATGGGACCACTGATATGTTCCCTATGATAACACCACTAGCCGCCATTAGGTCAGGTTTTCGTGTTCCTTATGGGGTTTAACAGCAAATCAGACATTCTTACGCCATCATTTGTTTTTTCCTTTCGCCACATTGATGAAAATATACTTATTTTGTTGCAATGAAGAGAATGTTAATTGTTTTATTTCTTTATTAAATGATTAATATAATATTGATTGATTGATTATGTTTAATATCCTTTAAATATTAAAGCTGGTGTGTTGGATACCTCGGTTCTCGTTAGATCACCGAGGTTAACCAACATTAAGCGCGGTCAGCGGTTGGATGGGTGACCATTCAACTCTGCCTTGCCAGGTTGCTGCCGTTGGGCCAGAGAGACTGGGGTATTTGGGGGTTAGTGTGACGACCTCCCTCCACCTGTTATCAGTCTCTCGACGGCGCGGGTTGTGGAGGCCTGTGCATGTTACACCGTCCTTCGGAAGGGACGTTAAGCTGTTGGTCCCCTTGGTATCTTTCGTCAGGAGTAGGCTACATGCCGGTACCGGGTTTCCTCTCCTTCCTTCTCTATATTACATTCTCACTAGTGGAGCCTCGGCTCTGTTGAGAATATAGACTTAATAATAATAATAATAATGATTAATTATATTTTCTTTTGCAAAGTGGGAGGGGCCTAGTGGCACGTGCCTTGAATTGACCAATCAGATGGTTTTGTGATGGCAATCTTAATCCTCCGTGTTGGCAACATTTTCGGTCTATCAAAGGCCGTCCAATCCAAGTCAGTGTATGGGACACAGTGTGACAGGGGGGAGGGGGGGGTCTGGAGCCAGTAGGACGTCACGTTTTGATATAGATATTTTCAAGAATTTTAAATATCAGTTGATATGTCGGGACCGGAAATTTCGCTAAAAACGATAAATTCTGATACATTTCAGTCAAAAATATTCTATTTATGGGGAGGGGGTTTGCCAACCGTCACGCTTTTGGCGGGACAGTCCCTACTTTCAGACAAAAATCACGCGTCATACCTTGACATCAGGCTTGACAGAGAAATCACGCTTTTCCTGTAAAATATTGCTTTTTGTACAAAAAATAAAAATTAATGAGAAATAACTTTAAAATACTCAGTTCAATATTAAAATTTCCACATTCAGTTTTCAATCATTGGTACTGTCCCAAGTCCTGTCATATGTAAAGGGGTTGCCACATTGACTATACACAGTACCTATAAAATTGGCAAAATATATAATAATAATAATAATAATAATAATAATAATAATAACAATAATAATAATAATAATAATAATCTATCCGCAGGTTCCAATTTAATGGGTCAGGGGGTGGGTGTTCCCACCAACACTAGGGCCGCAGGACTACTGGAGACCGGCTGGCCACGCCTGGCATCTCCTCCTCGTCTTCTTCTTCTTCCTCCGCTTCCAATTGTTCCACAAATTGCCTCCACCTTGTTCTGTCCTCCCACTGTCTCTCAGCCTCCAACTCACTCCAACTTCCCCCTCTCTCCAAAACATCGTCCTTAATAACTCCAATCCACCTCTCTCTAGGTCTTCCTACTCTACGTGGTCCCGAAGTAGCCGACTCAAACACCCGCCGTGGCACTCGCCCTGTTCCCATCCTTTTCATGTGGCCAAACCACCGAAGCCTCTCTCTGCTCAATTTAAACCCCAATCTCTCTACCCCCAGCTCACTTCTTATCTTCTTACTTCGGATCTTGTCCATTCTTGTGACTCCCTTCACACTCCTCAAGAACTTCATCTCCGCTGCCTGAAGCTGATCCATTTCCTGTCCTCCCGCTGACCACGTCACTGCCCCGTATGTTAGAATTGGTAGGAAATACATTATATACATTATCATTTTACACACTTTTGGAAACTTCTCGTGCCAAAGCAACTTCCTCACTGCCTGATAGAAACACTCCGCTTTCCTTCTTCTTTCCTGTACTTCTCTATCTACTTTTGCCTTGTTGGTGAGCAGGCTCCCCAGGTACTTAAATTCCTCTACTTCCTTCAACCATCCATCTCTCATCTTGATTCTGGCATGTCCTTGTCTTATCTTCTTCCGTTCCATAGGAATCCTGCTCGTGACGTCACAGTGGTAGAAAAATGGAGGCTGCTCTGGTAGGGGAAATGTGTCAAAGCTATAAATAAGAGCTATAAATCATATTTATCAGATGAATATTTAACTTGAACATGTGTATGGATAAATATTGCGTATTATTATTAGCTTGTACTTACTTTTAAATATCTTTCTTTCACAAGTTATCACTCTAAATATGAGATTTGGATTGCCACTGTCAGATTTGTTTATTCCCTATACTTTTGTATAGGTTACTATGGCAACCTTTTCTCACGCAGGATGCCTATAGTCATTACTTCACTCTTCTCTTCGCTCAGTGGCGGCTATTACAGTGTGCAAGGTGTGACAATTGCACACCTGATCATCCAAGAAAATTATTTAAAAGTGCTCCCTAACCCAGGAAGTAGGAAGTTAAATATTTTGTCTAATCATTTTGCTCTCTAAAAGACGTAAAAATGCATCAATTTCAAACTAAATATCTTAGAGTACTTTCTTCTACGTCTTTCTATGTAATTGAACACCTGTTGTAAAGCCAAATAGCCGCCACTGTCTTCGCTTATTCTCAAACCCATCTTCTCTGTCTCTTCACTCCACTTATCAATCTTTAACTGCACTTCCTCCCTAGTTTCTCCCCACACCACCACATCATCCGCATAAATTAGTGTTCGTGTATCATCCCCCTCATTTGGCTCCACTTTATTCAGTAACTCATCCATTACAATGATGAACAGTGTTGGTGACAACACACTCCCTTGCCGAAGCCCTTCACTAATACTAAACCATTCCGATCTCCCCACTCCCGACTGCACACAACTCACACTGTTCCGGTACATACTTTTGATCCGCTCAACCAACTCCTTGCCTATTCCTCTCTTTATCAGACACTCCCACACTCTTTCCCTTGGCAACCTATCATATGCCTTCTCCAAGTCCAAGAAGGCCATATGCATAGTTTGACCCTTTTCCCACTGCTGCTCCATCATCTGACGCACAGTGAAAATTGCGTCAATTGTAGACCGCCCTCTCCTAAATCCATACTGCTCCTCTCTCAATCCCTCTTCCACGCAATTCTTCAATCTACACTCCACTAATTTTTCAAACACCTTTGCACACTGGCATAGTAATGTCACTCCCCTATAATTGCTGCATTTCTTGCGATCCCCCTTCTTGAAAAGAGGGACAATTACCCCTTTCTCCCAGTCACTCGGAATCTTCTTCTGCTTCCACGCTGCTTTAATCACACGGTAGAGCCATCTTTTACCCGCATCCCCCGCTGCTTTCACCATCTCTATCGTCACCTCATCAATGCCTGGTGCTCGGCCATTCTTCATCTCTTTGAGGGCTCTTGTTATTTCCACCTCAGTAAGATCATCATCCACTCCACTTTCTTCCACTTCCTCTCCAAACTGCTGCTCTCCTTCCTCCACTGGTACCCCCCGTTCCTTTCCTACATTTAGGAGATTCTCGAAGTACTCTCCCCACAGACTATTTATTTCTTCAACGTTACATACTAGGTCCCCTTTGTTATCCTTCATACTCTTTAATTCCTCTCTTGTTCCCCTTTTGCCTTTGATCAATCCATAAAACATCTTCTTGTTTCCTTCAAAATCTTTCACTAATTTTCCTGCTAAATCTTGCATCGACTTTTCCTTTTCCTCTACAACTTTTCCTCTTTTCCGACATTTCTTCTACATATTCTGTACCGTTGTTCATTCTCCACAGTTCTCTGTAGCTCATAATTCTGCCACGCTTGTCTTTTCTCTCTCACTGCTTCTTTGACTCGACTGTTCCACCATCTTGTTTCCTTCCCCTTCCTTTTACCCCCTGATCTTCCACACAATGTTTCAGCCTCCTTGACCAGAGCATTCCTGAAGTCCTCCAACTCCTCTTCTACATCTTGCAACTCCCCCACTGGCTCACTTCTCCTTATCACTTGACAGAATTCATTCTTCACCGCCGGGTCCTGCAATTTCCACACTTTGATTCTTTTGTGTGAGGCAGTTGCTACTGGCCTCTGTACTTGCACCCTCACCGTACATTCCAGCAGGCGATGATCGCTGTCGAGTGATACTGACGGACAAACCCTAACATCCACTACTCCCTCCTTCAAACTTCCTCCTACACAGACGTAGTCTATGATGGACCTGTCTATCATAGACCTGTCTTCCCCGTAGCCGTATCGCGTTATCTTATGGCTTCTTCTCTTCTTAAACCAGGTGTTGCCTATCTTCAGACCATTCCTTTTACACATCTCCAGCAGTTTCTCTCCATCTCTGTTCCTCTCGTCCAGCCCAAACTTTCCCAACACCTCTTCATAACCTCTTCTGTCACTCCCTACTTTTGCATTGAAGTCGCCTATCACAATCACACTGCAACTTGCCAACTCCAACACCGCTTCCAACTCCCCAATGAAACAGTCCTTCTCTTCTACCGGTCTGCCTGTCTGTGGTGCATACACTTGGACAACCTCCACCATCACTCTGTCCCTTACCTTGAGAATCAATGACATCATCCTATCACTATGGCACTTTACGTCCACCACAAAGTCACAAACCTGCGGACTAACAACTATAGCCACTCCGTTCCTCCCCTCCGTACCACCAGACCACCACAGCTTAAAACCTTCTCGCCACTTCCTTTCCACTTTGCTTCACTTAGACCTAGAATCATAAGTTTTCTTTCCACCATCATATCTATTATTTCTTCCACTTTACCATTCAAAGAAACAATATTCATGGTACCAAACACAAATTCCATTCCATTTCTAAGTCTCAATCTTCTCTTCATTCCTCTAGCGTCCCCCCTCACATTCTTACTTTTCGCTCTCTTCACTCTTCTCTTTATACAACCGGCCTCATCTTCACCTTCATCGCCTTCCCCTACCTTCGGATCCTCCAGACCCACCTGGATTGAAAATCCTTGTTCATGTCTTCATTCTTCTTCTTCCCATCCCTCCACTCACTACGTTCTTTTGCTTCCACCCTCACTCTCAGCTCTCTTCCAGTCTTTGCCTCCCACTCCCATCTGTTGCTCTTATATCCTGGGATATAGGGGACATCCAGGTATTCTGCACGATTAGCTTCGGCTGTCCTCTTCAGCTCCTCGTTCATGAACGTTCCTTCGTTTGTCTGCAGGCCACATACTACCACTCGCACACCAGGGTTCTTTACAGCTCTCTTTGTTGTCACTACTAGCTCTTGGGTGTCCCTTATTATTATATCCTTGTCGATTCCTTCCTTCACCTCGCGATTTCCAACTTTGAGGATGATCGACTTTGCTTCGCTCAATCTTTCCGCATAGTACCCTATGTCCAATCTATTTTCCAATTCTTTTATTTTAATTCCTGGTTCAATAATTGCACTATTGCCCATCTTTTTACAAAATTCACTTGCCTGCTTCACCATCACATCGCCTATCAGCACCACTTCCACGTCAGTTCGATGAAGCTCGGGGCTCGGGTCACGATGGCTCCGATCGCAATCCATCACCGCGATAATAAAATATAAAATAATAATAATAATAATAAATATTAATAATATTAATCCCGCAAAGTCGGAGAAACAAGGAAAAAATAATAATAATAATAATGTAATTTATTGAGCACATAAAATAGGTACACAATTGGTCTGTATTCAACAATCGTGTTGTTGATCTTCCATAAATCCATCTCTTCTCTTTAGCTGCTTCACCTTTTCACCGTTTACCTATTTCTTCTTAAGCTATTCATAATAGTCATTATTATACATTTGTGCTTCAATATCAGTGGTACCTAATATTGGAAGAACATCCAAGCATTTGCTTTTAAGCTGAGGGAAAACTACTGAAAAAACATTCTCAGCATGATACGCAGAAACGCAAAACGCATAGAAATTGACCAAACTGATTTATGACCAAACTGCCCGGACCCGCATGTTAGATTGCTATATGGGATTTGCAGACCCTAATTTTTTTGAAATCCCCTGATAGGTTCAAATTTTTAAAAAAGTATCTTTCGATTGGTTGGTCCAATCAATGGGCTTGTTCACGCAAAGCTCAGCATAGATGGCGCCACTATGTTACCTGCTCTAATCCGACTTTAGGCCGAGATGGGTAAAAAAATGACGTCATTTCCGGCTTTGATTTCCGGTACAAATAATTACGGCACAGAGTGTTTACATTATTAAAAATTACCCAAAAATTAACAAAAAAAACAAATAACCCCAAAAATTTACATTGTACAAAGATGTAGCCTGAAGTCGTCTCTTGTTTTCATGTGAAAACTATTTACTGGGCAGAGATTAGAACGCGGCAAGATGACGAAAATTTGAAAATATGGAAACTATGTTGGGTCAATGATGACATTTCGTTTTACAAAGATATATTATGCATGTAGGACACTGTTATTTACATTTTTAAATGTATTTGAGATTACAACAGACTACCAAAGACTATTAATACATACATTGGTCATTTAAACTCTTTAAAACTCATTTTAGTTACTAACAAAGATGTTACCCAACCGCTGGCGCCATCCCACGGGCATTTTCGTTACTAAGAAAAATGTTACCCATCTCGGCCCAACGAAGCTGCCCAAGTAATCCGATGCTAGCGATCCTGGTGAGAGCAAATGGCAGTGAACAAGCCCATTTGAAATTTAGCAAAGTCATTGCAACCATTATTGTACTCATCCTAATCATAATAAATTTCAGGCAAATCATCCGTTGGTTCAAATTTGAAACCATTTTTCCGGTGATTTTTGTAATTTAAACTAGAACCGATTGACCGACGTACTTAAAACTTCGCATGGTTATTGGTGCCAACCAATAACCACAGGGTCTGCTACACAGTCTGCTACACAGACCATATTTTCATAAGAATTGAGAATAAGAATTAAAAATTGATGTTGATATTGGTATTTTTTAAAATAAAGTTCTCTAATATCTTAGAAATTAATATGCTTCTTAGTCTAGGATTATCAGCCGGCTATCTCGTCAAATAACGAAGTTTGCTTCATCGGTCGGGTGGCAAGCTAATTTTTGTATATGTTGTTCCTAACAGTCCAAAGTAACCACCATTCAAAATAAGTCAAAATAAAACCATCGGAACATGCCCAAAAAATTCAAGAAAGCCAAAACGGGGGGCCAAAAACGCAAGTGTTAAAACTGCTGCAGATCATTCAATTTCGGTCCAATTTTCTCCAAACAAAAACAGAAATGTTAAAAATAATAATGTTAATCTGAAAAAAATTGAAGTTGACCAATTTTAGAAATTATATGGTCGATTTTTACAAAAAATGTACAAAACGGGGTACTCGAGGCACTTTCGTTTCTTCCTGCGTCCGAGTTATAACTCCGATTGAAAAATAATTTACATGATAAAATAGCTTGTTCTTTTGCCAACAAATTTGTCGCTTGAAGTTTGTCGGTACGCGAACTTCATTGCAATGTTTTTGCGTTTTACGAAACTACTTCGTGCGCGAAAACGAGATTTCCCCCCCTCCTCCTACGCTAACGGCCATAAGAACCCAATGCGAGCTCACAAGTAGCTTGCGTCATGGACAGTTTATGTATCGCGTTTATTGCTTTGTCTCTTCATGGGTGATTAATAACACATAACTTACGTGAAATTACAAGATACTTTTTTAGGGGTATAATAATACACTTGTTGTGAATGTATTGATTGTGATTCTGAACATTAGACGTTTATTATATGAATTTAATTAATCTATAAAACTCATTTTATTGCCAAATTATCTTTTAAAATTATTTGTACATCACAGAACAGTGGCCACGGGGTGTGAGATATGTGAATTTATTTTCTCAAATGTTGAATAATTTTTTATTTTAATTTTTTATATTACCTGAAACATTGTCACGAGGTACACTTTACATGCAGGACACATGCTAGTGTATTTCTTTTACCGATACAGTTGATGTTATTCTGCACATTTAACACTGTACATACTTTTTTTGTATGTCAAATTATTTTGTATTTTAAATAAAATTTTAAAATAGGAAATTAAATTATTAATACATGCCCAATTTTAGAAGGAATTATTTTTTAAGAATCTAAAGAATCTAAGAATTTTATTTTTAAGAAGGATTTTAGTGGTCTCATTCGGATTATTGGCCATAGAAAGTGCAATCTGTAATGTTCTATACTTTTCGGTACTGCTATTATTGCCAGAAAATTCAAATAAGCCAATATATACTCAAGTATCTTATTGCCCACATGTCAATCATCAATCATGTGTACACATGCCAATGAAAACACGAATACAAAATAAATAAATAATCTTATAAAATAATGAATTGCTCACAAGCTTCAACAAATGAATTAAAATTTGATTAATAGACGATTCCATAAAGTATCTGATAGGCTCTGGTTTCTAAGAAAATTTCACTTGCTGTTTGATTTCCACCTACCTATTGTAGTGTGTCAACAATGAGTTACACACTACAATAGTTATCTGGAAATCAAACGGCATGAATTATTTCAGAAACCAGAGCCACTCAGATATTTTATGGAATCGTCTATTGAGTTGAGGGGGTTGATGTATTTTTACAGTCTATGTGGTATATCTTACATAACAGCGAAAATATTATTTTTATAAGTCAAAATATTATAATTACAACTTCGTCTGTATGTTTTAGGTTTTTCTAATCGATAGTGGGTTCAGCTCTTACCTACGAAACGATAAATATCCACGAAGTTCATTTTGTCCTATACATTACTGCAGATGAAGCCCTGAATATTCCAATCCAAGATCGAAACATCTGTTGAGACAATCGCTTGCTTAGTGGCGGTGTAAGAGATTCTCTCTCAATCAAATTCCGACTATTTTGCAAATTTCACCCTACAATAAATAACATGTAATCTAAAAAGAAATGAGTCGATATTTGGTTCAGCACTCTATGTGGCAGAATTTTAGCGAATACATCATCATGTCAGTCGTCAACAAGTGACAACGACGGGGTTGTAAATTCTTTTATTGTGATTTAGATGAGCTTATCAATTTGATCTTGTACTCGGTTACAAATTGCACATACATTTCGCTCATATTCGACTGATTGGGTAACTCGAGTGCGTAATTGTGCATGTGTGTTGAAGCATGTTGAAGCACTTCTCTACCGACTGTTCTCCATCGTCTATCTACACAAGATAAAATTGATAAAATAATACTACCTTACCACAACAACCTTACAAAGAACTTCAGTGAATCTTATCTTTTTCCTAACATTTAAAAACAAAATTAGTGGAAATTTAGTGAATCCCTCACTTATAGACGGTGTATTTAATCATAGGGACTTAACCCAAAGGATCTGGATTCGAATCCAGTCGGGATGCGCGTTTTTATTTCGCAGGTTCCTTCTTAATATTTGGATTGATTATCATTTCAGCACTTACGAATAATTCTGTAATTAGCAGATTCTCGATTTCTCGTAGAGAAATACTTCACACTCATTTTAAACGGAACACACTCATTTAAATAAATATTTAACAATCATTTGGATGTTTTGTCCCATAGGCTACTATACTTCAATAATTAAAACAATACACAATGTGTCATTTTGAAATAATGGGAACTACTCTCTGAAGAGAATATTTTCCACCTGTTCACTGTTCCCCGTGTTCTGCGTTTTATTGTATTAACACAGAAGTTTGTGTTGTAGACACCAAATTTTAATTAGGATTTAAAAATAAGTATTTCACACAAGTACACTATAGGTATAGGGTTAAACAGTTTTAATGCTGATATTGGAATCTTCTTCAATACATTTAAACTAACAAACTTTCAATAAAAAGAAATGACACATAATAAAAAAAAAACAGAAGGTAAAAAACAGTTGACAAGATAATTTGAGAGATGATATATTTGAGAGATGATACTGGTGATATAATAAATACTAAATAGTAATTAATGTTTAAGAACATGTAAATGTAATAATAAGTTATTTGATGATTTGGATATATAGTTTCTACAAGTAGAATAATATTTGTGATTAAAACAACATGACTGAGTGACGAAACACTGAGCGACGCAAGCTACTTGAGAGCTGGCCTTGGTTTCTTATGGCCGTTAGCGTAGGTGGAGGGGGGGAAATCTCGTTTTCGCGCGCGAAGTAGTTTCGTAAAACGCAAAAACATTGCGATGAAGTTCGCGTACCGACAAACTTCAAGCGACAAATTTGTTGGCAAAAGAACAAGCTATTTTATCATGTAAATTATTTTTCAATCGGAGTTATAACTCGGACGCAGGAAGAAACGAAAGTGCCTCGAGTACCCCGTTTTGTAAATTTTTGGTAAAAATCGACCATATAATTTCCAAAATTGGTAAACTTTAATTTTTTTCAGATTAACATTATTATGTTGAACATTTCTGTTTTTGTTTGGAGAAAATTGGACCGAAATTAAATGATCTGCAGCAGTTTTAACACTTGCGTTTTTGGCCCCCCGTTTTGGCGTTCGTGAATTTTTTGGGCATGTTCCGATGGTTTTATTTTGACTTATTATGAATGGTGGTTACTTTGGACTGTTGGGAACAACATATAAAAAAATTAGCTTGCCACCCGACCGATGAAGCAAAATGGCCTATTTGACTTTGATATTCTTCGACTATCTTGCCAATAGGGCGATGCAAAGATAGGACGTCAGGTCGGTCACTTTTGGCGCTAGCGTCGAGGGAGGTCACTTTGAAATCAAAGGATTTCTTGCTACACAGACCATATTTTTATAAGAATTGAGAATAAGAATTAAAAATTGATGTTGATATTTGGTTATTTACCGAAATAGTGGATAATTATTAGGTAGTGTAATAATGATATTTTGATCGTGTAATGACAGCTGCCAGTATTTTGTTTTTGTTTCCAAGGCTCTCTTGAAGACTCACGGCAAATGGAAACAATGAAACAACTGAGGGGGTGTCGTCTCGTTATTACATGGATTTTGATTTAGCAATTGAAATATCTTCTTATTTTCAAACATGTTATAATACTAGAGTAAAAAATGGATATATCTAAACAGTAAGTACATCTTCTTATGTATGTCCAAAATGTTTCGCGCGTTGTAGTTTCGATGGACCTTGGTTTTGACCTGTCTCGATGCTAGCGCCATGCAAGCGGGGGAAAGTTTGGCTAGTGCCCTATCCTTCAACCACACAAAACATAAAAATCCCTATGACCATAACTGGCACATTAGGTGGCCGTAACATGGTACATTAGGTGGCCATAGCTGGTGCAACACAATTTTTCTGCAAAAAATATTTCTCTGTTGTTTATTATGTGAACAATATGTCTAATTATGTGTTTTTATTTTACTTTGAATATATTTATGTCCATAAAAAAATAATCTGAGCAAAATATTTGATACAACAGCATATTATCAAAAAAAAATTACAAACAATGCATATGCCTTAAGGTGGCCATAACTGGTACACATACCCTATAAATAATATCTTCTGATTGGTCGACAATCAAAATGTTCCGATTAAGTTCAAATTTTGCATGGTGATCAAGACCAACATAATCTAAAATTTTACTCATGATAAGCATAATCATTCAAGTATTAATTGTCATTTTACGAGTTTAGTATGGGTTGTCAAAAGCTGGAAAAAGTACCTATGTAGGAAAGTCACGACACAATGGATCTGATATTCATCCAGAGTATTTATATGGAGATTGGAAAGTTGTAGAGAAAATCGTCTTGTGCCGTGTCGTTTATCGTGACTGGGGATGTTGCATGTTCTGTGCTCGCTCATCAACGCGTTACACTGGGCGTTTTCCTACTAGTAATTAAAGATCTGCAATAGCCTCACCTGCATTAAAAATGGGATCATCCTCCATAAATCTGACAGCAGCTTGAACAGCATCCAATGGACTTCCTCCCCTTTCCAGGATGCTGTAGCCACAGCGAGCTGCATTCTGCACCCCAATCTTCCGCCCTTCCACTCTGCTGTCTGGGATGTCTCCAGCACCTCCATGAACCAAAACCACTGCCCTTGCCGGCATTATCATACTACCTAATACCTATATAATCTGAGACAATATCGAAAAAACAAACTTTTGAAGCTTGAACCTTCACGCTGGCCTCTTTCAAGTTCAGTTGATAAGAAGATTGTTTCTGGATTAAAATGTCATAACCTTAAAATAAAAATAGCATTTTCCGCCATGCGTGCGCCAGGAGGCCCCCAGCAAAGAGAGCCCCCACCCTCCAGTCACCAGTCAATCCAATTACAGGCAGGATACCAACCTTACCACACGCAATTTCCCTAATAATGGTGGGAACTTTCAAATTTTACCAAATGACATTGACGGCGGAAATTTTTCACAACTTGAAAAAGACCCAATGTCGTCCCAATACAAATGATTTCACTGTGTCCAACTGGTCAGAACCAAGTAGCTTGTAGTAGTAATTTATTTTATTTCGTATACGGAGTGGCCATTCGCCGTGCAGATTGAAGCTGTCTGTCTGGAGGCACATTTCCCCTCTTGCGCCAAAATCTCCAGGCAAGCAAGGAGTCTTGTCCCACGCAGGCATACAAGCGCAGTTCGAAGAGTTCCAGGAATATTTTCATTGCACGCCAATTAATACATTGAGGGAGATGCGGTTTGCAACATTGTCTAACTGAGACTCTAAGGAATCACCTCCAGTTTTTCGATTCTTGATACTTCAAATAGTTGCGATGTTACAGCAAGTTGAATCAGGGACAGGAACCGGAACCCTTATTAATATTAAACATTATTTGGGTTCCATAAGGGTTCTTTAAATAGTTAATTTAATTGATTATTTACTTCATTTCCTCTCAAATCTGAAATTATTTACTATTACTACCATTTACAGTTTTCCAAATAAATGATCACCGAGTCAAATTAATGTTAGACATTCTAAGCATGAAGTTCCCAAAAGTCGATTTAAAAAAATAATAATTAGAATTATTGTCTGAATTTGATAGAACCGATTGGAACCCCTATGGAAACGAAATGGAACCGGTTTTTTATTTTTTCCGGGAACCGGAACCGTTATTCATTTGGGTTCCAGTCCCCGAGTTGAATAGAACACTTTTTGTGCATTCCGAGTTATTTTCAAAACGTTCCCAGACATATTTTAATTGCGTGCCACCCAAAGTGTAAAAAGTGAATCGAAAAATGGGAGGTGATTCCTTAGAGTCTCAGTTAAACAAACCACATCTCCCTAAGTGTATTAATTGGCGCGCAATTAAAAAAATCCTTCGACTTTTGGAACGGCGCTCGTATGCCCGCGTGCGAATGCAATCGTTTTCTGCCTGGAATTTTTCTGCCTCTCCCTGTTGAGTGGGAGAAGTGGCGGATAGCCGGAAGTGGCTTCAAGTCGTCAGCATACACTGGTATAGCGCTTGGCCCCTCCAGCAAAATATAACTTCAAGTTCCTTGGTCAGAACACACACCATTGTGTAACAGGCACCTTAAGGCACAGTCTCGATGTCATAATATGACATGAACAGTTCAGGCCCGTGTGTGTGCAGCGTAATCATACTAGTAAAAACTACTAGTATGTAAAAGCCATTTAAACTACTATGACAAGGGAAACGAAGTTTCTTTTGTACAGAGTGATAGTCAAACCCATAGCAACATATTGAGCTGAAGCTTGGCAGATGACTCGGAGAAGTATGGAGCGGTTAAAAGCCCTAGAAATGGACTACCGTACGGAAGGAAGCATGGACGCCCGAGAGAGGCAATCGTTGTTCAGAGGGCAATGGGCAATGGTTTGGAAGAGGGTGATTGGGAGGATAAAGATAAATGGAGGTTGAGATGCAAGAAATGGCAGCAGCTGTAAATCCTTGTAAAAACAAACAAAAATAAAACACTATAGTACCAACTGACTTATGGTTTATGGCGCTCAACAGCGAGGTTATCAGCTTTAGTCATGTGAGCGATTGGAGGAAAGGAAGAGAGCTAGTAGTAGTGAGAAGCAGAGAAGAAGTTTTATAGAGCAGCATACATGGAATATCAAACATGGCTAAGATCAGGAGTGTAAAATTAAAATTGTCGTCCAAATTGGAAAGAGAGTGGTTATAAGGGGTTTGGCCATATGGCAAGATTTGATGTTTGAGGTGTATGAGAGATCGAGTCAGAAGTGAAGATTCAGTTTGTACTGTATAGCTATAGTCAGAGAGCCACCCTTGTGCAAATCTCATACATTCACCTGCTGTCATAAACATATTTTGTATTGTACAATGTCAATGGCCATCATAAAGTGTTTATTGTCTGTGATGTCTAGTACCAAAGAATCCACCAGAGGTCAGTCAAATTCCTTATTTTCTCGAATTGATTGTTTACCCCACTTTGTATTATCTAATAAGCAGTGAAAGAGAGGATATTAAAGTCAACGGATAATCTTAACAAAAAAGTGGATCATAATGTTATAACCAGCATATAATTTTAAATATTCAAAACATATAGGGTAGATAAGATGTACGTAGGTTAGCATTGCTTAGCATAACAAATGGATGTGCTAGCTATCACAGGTAGGACACGTAGAGAGATGTAATAATTATGCAAGGTTCACTGCTGGGCCAAACCGCTTGTGTTCCCACGGCGTCCATGGGGAGACACCTCGGATGTCAGACTCGAGAGGTGAAGAGTAGACATCGAATGTCAATTCTTCCATGCCAATTTCTGGATCCACTCTGGACTTCTTTGTAGCTTCATCCACCACTAACTTCACTTCTGCTTCTATTTTCTGCAAACAATAAAAACATTTATAAACTTGATCATGCTGTCACTCCTATTTGCCTAGTTTAAGAACAACGCAGCATCAGTGATGTCTCTGAAGATTCACTTGACATGTATCACTTGCAGGGCAAGACCTGAGCTATCTGGCCGGGCAGACATTAGACACAACACAGCATCAGTGATGTATTTTAGAAGATTCACTTGATGTGTATCACTTGCAGGGCAAGACCTGAGCTATCTGGCCGGGCAGACATTAGACACAACACAGCATCAGTGATGTATCTCAGAAGATTCACTTGACATGTATCACTTGCAGGGCAAGACCTGAGCTATCTGGCCGGGCAGACATTAGACACAACGCAGCATCAGTGATGTATCTCAGAAGATTCACTTGACATGTATCACTTGCAGGGCAAGACCTGAGCTATCTGGCCGGGCAGACATTAGACACAACACAGCATCAGTGATGTATCTCAGAAGATTCACTTGACATGTATCACTTGCAGGGCAAGACCTGAGCTATCTGGCCGGGCAGACATTAGACACAACACAGCATCAGTGATGTATCTCAGAAGATTCACTTGACATGTATCACTTGCAGGGCAAGACCTGAGCTATCTGGCCGGGCAGACATTAGACACAACGCAGCATCAGTGATGTATCTCAGAAGATTCACTTGACATGTATCACTTGCAGGGCAAGACCTGAGCTATCTGGCCGGGCAGACATTAGACACAACACAGCATCAGTGATGTATCTCAGAAGATTCACTTGATGTGTATCACTTGCAGGGCAAGACCTGAGCTATCTGGCCGGGCAGACATTAGACACAACGCAGCATCAGTGATGTATCTCAGAAGATTCACTTGACATGTATCACTTGCAGGGCAAGACCTGAGCTATCTGGCCGGGCAGACATTAGACACAACGCAGCATCAGTGATGTATCTCAGAAGATTCACTTGACATGTATCACTTGCAGGGCAAGACCTGAGCTATCTGGCTGGGCAGACATTAGACACAACACAGCATCAGTGATGTATCTCAGAAGATTCACTTGACATGTATCACTTGCAGGGCAAGACCTGAGCTATCTGGCCGGGCAGACATTAGACACAACACAGCATCAGTGATGTATCTCAGAAGATTCACTTGATGTGTATCACTTGCAGGGCAAGACCTGAGCTATCTGGCCGGGCAGACATTAGACACAACGCAGCATCAGTGATGTATCTCAGAAGATTCACTTGACATGTATCACTTGGCACTTGCAGGGCAAGACCTGAGCTATCTGGCCGGGCAGACATTAGACACAACAAAGCATGAGAGGGCCCACGTTCGAGCCTTGGTTTGGTCACATAACATGTCATGTCTGGTCATGACATAAAATGTTTGCATTTAGTAGTTGGAAATGGCTCACTAGACAAATATTTATATTTTGACAGCGGTGGGGGGGGGGGGGGGATGATCTCATTATAATGGAATGCAGCAACTGAGCAGGAGAAAATCTAGCCAAATGTTTAGGTCTGGAGAAAATAGTGATAGAATGAATTTCAAAATAAATATCACTACGAACTTGATTAAAGTATTTGGGAACTTTGTTTGGCAGAGAATGAAGTTGTAAAAATGAGATATTGTGCAGGAAAGGCAGGCAACACATAGATTAATTAATTCAATAGACCAAATCATAAGCTAGTGGCGCCCTCAAAGCGAACTAAAAAAGGGCGTGTCACTATGTGTGACATGTTCTAAGTGCGCATGTTCCAAGTCACTTAAATGTCAATCTTAATGAGTTCAGTAAAAGTTATAATTACATCGCGAAATAACAGAAATTGATGCTAACCTCAGTGTCAACATTCAAATACAACAGGCATATTTCATTTCAGCACATATTCATACACATTCTTGTGAAAACTAGATGTCTATTCACCAAAATCACCATTTGACATATCGCATTTTTTTTATCACGGCTTTCTGAAACTTTTCTGAATGAGCTCATTCAGAAAGGGAACGGTTCAGAAGACCGTGATAAAAAAATGCGTTTGTCAAATGGTGATTTTGGTGAATAGACATCTAGTTTTCACAAGAATGTGTATGAATATGTGCTGAAATGAAATATGCCGATTGTATTTGAATGTTGACATTCAGGTAAGCATCAATCTCTGTTATTTCGCGATGTAATTATAACTTTTACTGAACTATCGTTATAAGATTGACATCGAAGTGCCTTGACTGAATGTCACACATAGCTGGAAGAGAAAATGGCGGATTGGGCATGCGCGTTTAGTTTATGTTTTGGTCTATTCTTTGATCAAAACGGATATGGAAAACGACAAAGAAATGCTGTATGAGACAATTGTTCAGAGTATGGGGCAGACACTTGGGAAGTTACTCAGAACAATGAGCAAAGGCTTGAGGCTGTTGAAATTGATATAGCTTGAGAAGGAGCTGCCAGGAGGCCAAGTCTTGAAACTTACGCTTTCAGGACGCAAACGCTCTCGGACGCCAATAAGTACCGTTCACTATAAGAATGATTGACATTGAAACATAAAGTGAAGCATCTTATTTGATTGTCATCCAGCAATCTATTGGAAACCATTTATTAACATTATAATTATTATTGCACATATTATACAGTGATTAAAACCTTATTCAAATTAAGCTTAACAGTTGACAATAGATTTCAAGGTCGTCATTCTTACAGTAAATGGTACTTATTGACGTCTGAGAGCGTTTGCGTCCTGTAAGCGTAAGTTTAAAGACTTGGCCTCCAGGTCTCTAAAATGGAACACATCAAAAATGAAAAGATCAGAAGACTAATGAAGGTTAAAACAAACGTAACAATATTTTAAGTAAACGGAGACTTGGTTGGTACGACAATGTAGGGCCACATTCTAAAGAAGCCAGCAAGGGGTTCCTATTAGCTTGTATTGGCAGACAAGCCGCAGTACACAAATGACCTTACATTGGTCTACCCTCCTGCAATAGAGACCAACTAGAGGTCAGTGAGTCAGATCATGTCATATAATAAAAACATTTGATAACAACTCTTTGCCGGAGGTTAGGCAAACAAATTACCTCTATGCAATTTGGGTTGTTTCGAGTCTAGACTGCGAAGTAATGAACTTAGCTGTACAACATGGGGTAGGAGAGATGGCTGAAAAGGATAAATAAGTATAGGTAAGTAGAAGAAGGAGAAAACCTCCTACAGAGGAGTATGTTTATGCGGGTTATGTTAGACATGGAGGCAAGAGGGTTGGAAGATGTGGACGGTGTGGATAGGAGGAGGTGACATCTGGAATGTGGGAAATTGACATTGAGCGCAATATTTCGATATCTCCCAGGCTCCTCTGTTTGTAGCATGGAGACAGCTTGTGACATCGTTGTGGCAAGTGCATCATTATGAAGAACAATTACCTTCAACTCCTCAGCAGTGCTCAACTCTGTGGACACGATTCTCTCCTTGAATGATGTGATGGGATCCCTCGTCTGCCGTACTTCTTGCACCTCATCCCGAGTTCTGTAGCTTGTGCCAGGATCAGACATAGAGTGTCCGCTGTATCTGTACGTCACCGCCTCCAGCAGCATTGGACCCTTGCCGCTTGTGCAGTGATCGATAGCATACTTGGTAGCTTCTCGTACAGCTAAGACATCCATACCATCAAGCTGCCAATCCACAAAATATTGAAGAATATTAATTAACAGATAAGATGAATGTCGATCGATATCTTCATTGAAATTTAGTGATGTGTGGTTGGTAACTTTCCTAATGTTGATCAAATCCATGAGAGTTTCATCATTTGAGATTTAAATAATTTTTTGAATGGTCGATAAAAAAAAATTGTGAAAATTCAGAAATCACTGAATGGACAGAAAATGGTTGTACCTACCAACTGCTGTAGATTGGCAACTATATAGTACAATCGAAAAACGGTCCTTAGTTTCTCTTCTAAATAAGGTGACCAACCACTTCACATCAAATTATGGATTGACGCTCAATTAAAAATTTCCTGGATCTTTTATGAACAGCCATTTAAAATACCAACATTAACTCTTGACTTGAGCATTATATCACCATTATTATCTAATATCAGACTGTCTTGTGGAAGGTACTTATAGCGTTTTCAACTGGCCGCACTAGGTTTGCACTCGGTTTGAAATTAGCATTGAGTTTTGTATGGTGATGTCATTTCAGTGCAACCCCAGTGCGGCCAGCCGAAAACGCCATTAGATAAAAGTCAGGTAAGTAAATAAGTATGACCTCTCTGAAGCTCTGAACTATTTTGAGTACTTATTAAAATGATCAAAATTGCATTAATGATATCATGCTTAAAGTACATCCATCAAAAGTCCATGTTAAATAGAAATGCTTCAAATTTTCCTCAAATATGCCTCAAGCAATACCATTTGCAAATACGAAAAGAAAACATGTGTCACAGGATTAATTTAAGAGATATCTTAAAAGGAAATCTTGAAATTTCCCATAAGATAACATGGTGAAGCTTCAAAATTATTATATCTTCTGTAGAAATCGTAATATAAATTATAAGTAAAAATATTGATTTCATTTTAAAGGCCGATTTTTTTCAATATTTTAGCCGTTAAAAAATGTGGGGGTACGGGATTAAATCAAGAGATAATCAAGAATAATACCCTAATTTAGCCAGTTTCTACTAGAAACTGCTTAAAATCAAATCAAGTAGGTACTTAATTCGTACTGCATGAAATTAATTAAAATAATTGTAAATTCTGTATAAAATATCGTATTTCTACAAAGTAATCTTATGTATTCATCAACAATGCAAAATATGGTTGTAAAATATTTATTTCATTGATTTGCAATTTAATTTGTGAGTCACTGACTTGAATTATGTGGACTATCGATGGTACTACTTAAAGTTGCTACCAGTGGCGGCTATTAACAGTGTGCAAGGTGTGACAATTGCACACCTGATCATCCAAGAAAATTATTTAAAAGTGCTCCCTAATCCAGGAAGTAGGAAGTTAAATATTTTGTCTAATCATTTTGCTCTCCAAAAGACGTAAAAATGCATCAATTTCAAACTAAATATACAAAAAAAATCCGGGGTTATGCGCCCCGGCCCCGCATCTGCTGGGGGCTCTCTTCTTAGAGTACTTTCTTCTACGTCCTTCTATGTAATTGAACACCTGTTGTAAAGCCAAATAGCCGCCACTGGTTGCTACCCTGTGACGACGATATATAGTAAACTAGTCTCTAGTCAAGTTCTCACTGCTACTCATTAGATGCTTGAAGCCCTACTCACCCAAATCCCCGGTACATAATCTCCTCGAGTGAAGTATGCAGTGCTTGCTGATCCCCGTTCCGAGCTGGTACCCATGCCGTATCCATTGTTCTCGCACACGAAGATGCAAGGCAAGTTCCACAACTTGGCCATGTTGTAAGCTTCAAAGATCTGGCCCTGGTTGGCAGCACCGTCACCATAGAGTGCAATACACACACCTCCCGTGCCCAAATACTTGGCAGCCATAGCTACACCGGCTCCAAGAGGGACCTGAGGATGAAATGTGTCATTAGCTCTTTAGCAACATAAGTAAGCATCCTAATTGACACTCGCCTCTGTTCAGGGTTGGGTAAATTACCAAAAATAAAGTAACTTTAGAAAGTTACGTTACCTTCTCCCAAAAAGTAACTAGTTAAAGTTAAAGTTACTGAAAAAATATAGGTAACTGAAAGTTACATTTTCAGTGAAAGTTACTATGAAAGTTACTCTGATAAAAATTGATAATTTTGAGGGAAACTTGACAATGGGATGGCAGTAACCACGTGACATTATGTGGACTGGTGTATCAATGCGCTGGGGGTGGGGGAGAACGGATAGATGACCATTTCATTTCGCATGTAGAGCAAGCTAAGACGGAAGGAAGGGGAGGGGAAGGGAAGGGTTGGTTAGGGTCGCGCATACTCAGGTAGGCAGGAAATGAAATGGTTTGATGCGTGCTAAATTTAGATACAGGTAAAATGTTTGGTTTACAATGTCAAGATTTCTCTCAGGAGAGAAGAACGTGTTCTAAAGAAACTTTCTTGGTAACTTTTAAAAATCAAAAAGTTCCCGTAGAAAAAGGAACTTAGGCGTAATTAAGTTACCAGGTTTAAAAAGTGGAAAAAAAGGTTAAAAAAGGTTAAAAAGGTTTAAAACTTTTGTACCATAAAAGTTACTGAAAAAGTAACGCGTTACCGGTAACGCGTTACTTTTGTTAAGTTACTACCCAACCATGCCTCTGTTTCTAGTTTATATTACATTGCAGTTTGGCTCATATCATATTCATGAAACTGAGAGAAGATTATGTGTAGTTTGAGGTCTAGTGAAGGAAATGTAAGTGTTTCTTAAGTTTTGTCCTCACAGTGACATTATAACCTATAGATAGGTACATACTTAGTACCTATGTAAATGTAGGCAATATTCTTCTACTGTCCCAGAAGCACTGTAGAATGAAGATTATTTTCCACCCTTTCCTACTTAACTCTACATAATTTCTACATGAACATGATTGAAATCAAGAAATTATAAATTAGATACGCCATGAAATTTTATTCTTGAAGAAATGTGCAAGCCACTTATCCTTCGCACAATATCCAGGAATTTCAACACACCTGAGCTCCAACTATTCCGTTTCCTCCGTAGAAGTTCTTTGTGTACATGTGCATGGAGCCTCCCTTGCCCCGCGCGCAGCCGCTCTTCCTGCCTGTGAGCTCCGCCAAGACTCCGAGGTGATCAACGCCCATCAAGTAAGTCCAGCCGTGAACGCGGTAGGCCGAGATCACGGAATCAACATCACGCATAGCAGCCCGCATGCCCACTGCCACGGCCTCCTAAATACAGTAACATGGATCACATTAACCAGGAGCAGTTGGTCAATGCATATAAAATGCTTGAAAGCCAACCCGGCTGAGGATGATGTTCTTTTAAATTTGCAGTTCATATACATATCAACGCGATACCCTGAGCGTTTTCCTAGTTAGGTTCAAAATTACAAGGATCATACACGACGTACAAGTCATAGCATGCGTAGGATTTTTCCGGACTACTTAGGTTGAGACAAAGTAAAGGTGACGTTTATGACCATGAATTTTGTTTGTATTTAATAAATTCAAAATAAAAATAGGTAGGTACTACACAATGCATGGATTTAGATTTGCATGCATAAATGTTTTCATTATAATTACTACCGTCAACCGGGGTGGCTATGGACGATTTTAGCATACTTTGAAGTCCTGTGAACTCATGGTGGTCAAAATTTTTATTTTGGTTTGGCCAAAAGTGCTGTTGGGGTCTAAGGAAAGCATAGAGACTCACACATATTTTTTCCCTCCATAATACACATGTTTTTTTTTAAATTTTAAAGTGTCCAAACTCACCCCGGGGGTGGGGGTGACTTTAGACGCACTCGTAAAATCAATGAAAAATCATATTAAACCAACAGCAGGTGTGACTTTGGACTGTATTTATGTTTTAAAAAAGATTTTTGATCATATAAGCCATTTTTTGCATGAAAAAAGAACGTTATTAGCCAGTTTATTATAAAATGCTTGAATATGCATTACAATACCAAAAGGGCACTTCAATTACCAAATTAAATTATAGGTAGTACTAGACTAGGTAGTAGCATATGATATCACAACCTAATGATTAAAAGGCTCTTTGGTAATGATTTTTGGTAATGCCAAGCTCCCTTTAGCATTGTCCAACTTCACCCCTAAAAGGCACAAAAATCGGAAAAACGTGATAACCACCCACTGAAACTCAATGAAAAAAAAATTATTTAATCAAGACCTCAAAACAACACATCAAATTGTAAACTGATTCAGGTCTGAACATATTTTAAAACATATGCTATAGTGGGACACAGGAAGTTTACAGCCTATGAAAAAAGCACTTTTTATGGACATATATCTAAAAATTATTTTACTAAACAAGAATGCTTACAAATTCCATGAAAAAGTGTTCCCTCCACTCCTTAAAGACCTTGAAGCACCCAAATTTTTTTTAGTTCAAAGTTTAGCCGCTTGGGCACAGGAGAGCTATGTTTATGCGGAAATTTCAAATTGGACAAAGTCACCCCGGCGTCCAAAGTGACCCCGGTTTACGGTACTTATGTAAACATTCAACATAGGTAGGAACCTACCTAGCATAGAAATGAATACTACAAGGCAATAAATTGGTGGATTGCTAACACTTACTTGGCCAGAATAGAGATGGCAGAAACCCCGCACAATCTTTTCCTTGTAGAGATTGCCAGCCGAAGTTTCCATTCGTCGGATCGTTTGCATTTGTTTGTAGTAGAGCAATGCATCATCTTTGGAGACAGACACACTGGTAGAAGGTCCAGAATCCAGTTTGTGTAAGCGAAATGGCTGAAATGTTAGCTAAAGTTAGAACTCATAGTGGAGTAAAGATGTCTAAAATTAGTGCATTTGTGATACCTTTCGTGAAAATTGGTACCCTTACTAATTCGAGTATGAGGAATCCAAAAATCAATGGCACCAACCTAAGAAATTAATACTTTCTGCGTTATTAGCATAATTAGCATAATTAATAAACATAGATAAAAAATATATATAATTTTATAATATGGTCTTTATGAGTATCCATCGAAAGCACGTCATGTCTACAATCCATATAAATCATAAAAAGTTAAATTTTTTCATTCACATAATAATTAACCGTATAATTAAATATTTTATAAAAATCGCCATTCAACAAAAAGCTTAAAATGATCCTCTCAGATTTTGATAAAACTTGGTAGCATTTGTCACAAGCCCAAAGTAAAACATACGTATTTTTTGGTTTGTCCATTTATTGAGTATTTTTGGATTTCCAGGCCATCAAATAATCAAAATTTTGGTTTCCAAATTCCTTCACTTGAACTGTTCTGACTTTTACGCCGTTCAAGTCAGAAGATTCGTCTTTTTTAAATTTGGTTAAACTAATTATTTGGTACTTATTATAGTATGGTCATTTAAGGGAGAAAAAGTCAAAATTTTGGCTTCCAAAATGCCTATTCACAAAAACGGATTTCTTCTAATTTTCAATGCATTATGATGAAATATGGGTTAAATGTACACAAGAAAGGAATTTTGTTATCAAATCAATGGCCAATGGGTACTTAATGTCAAAACACTTTTCTGTGTTAAGGAAGGGGGGGGGGGGGGGGCATGATAAATTCAGACTCATTTCTTAAGGGGGGTGAGGACGAATTTCCCAATATTCAGGGTTATTTGTAGGGTGACCAAATATCAATTATTTGTATCCTAGAAATTACGATCGAGAGAAACAAAATGATGACCCCCCCCCCCCCCCCCCGCTCCATGTGGGTACACGGCGCACGGTTTGCACGGAGCGCATATATGGAGAGAAATATTAGTTTATGAAAGAAAGGAGTAGGGGGAAGCTATAAATATACAACACAGATATGACAACACAAAATACGTTTTTGTGAATAGGCATTTTGGAAGCCAAAATTTTGACTTTTTCCCCCCTAAATGACCATACTATAATAAGTACCCAATAATTAGTTTAACCAAATTTAAAAAAGACGAATCTTCTGACTTAAACGGTGTAAAAGTCAGAACAGTTCAAGTGAAGGAATTTGGAAACCAAAATTTTGATTATTTGAGGGCCTGGAAATCCAAAAATTATCAATAAATGGACAAACCAAAAAATACTTATGTTTTACTTTGGGCTTGTGACTAATGCTACCAAGTTTTATCAAAATCTGAGAGGGTCATTTTAAATTTTTTGTTGAATGGCGATTTTTATAAAATAAATAATAATGCGCTTAATTATTATGTGAATGAAAAAATTTAACTTTTTATGATTTATATGGATTGTAGACATGACGAGCTTTCGATGGATACTCATAAAGACCATATTATAAAATTGTATATATTTT
Organism: Leuctra nigra; assembly: GCA_934045905.1. Classification (NCBI taxonomy): domain Eukaryota; kingdom Metazoa; phylum Arthropoda; class Insecta; order Plecoptera; family Leuctridae; genus Leuctra; species Leuctra nigra. The sequence continues at coordinate 14,487,121 of OW203761.1, forward strand.
TTTATCTATGTGTATTAATTATGCTAATTATGCTAATTACGCAGAAAGTATTAATTTCTCAGGTTGGTGCCATTGATTTTTGGATTCCTCATACTCGAATTAGTAAGGGTACCCATTTCTACGAAAGGTATCACAAATGCACTAATTTGCCATTATATAGGACATCTTGACTCCACTATCACAACACGTCTCATACATACCATTCGATCTTCGCATATTTTTTTTCATATTATCTACAGTCATCAGAAATATTAACTAATCACCAGGAAAATTAAATCAGATAATATTAATAACAGTCAGAAATACATTTTCCCTATCACTAAGACACTAGGGGTGGGAAGATCTGTGAATTTTAGCAGGGAACTTTAAACATTAATGAATTTGTGTGATATAAATGTGCAATAAAAATGCTGGCAGTGATATTACTTATTGACCCTCCCCTATGTTGGTACTGGGACATATTTTAAATTTTGGATGGATGGGACATGAAAATTTTTAAGACCCTTTGAAATTATCATTTCAAAATTTTCAATTTTTTTTTAACTTTCTGACAGCAGTTGGTACACTATTAGTAGCACTTTTAACTGATTTTCAGCTTATTCTTGTGCAGGTGCTAGCTTCGCACTATCATACATCTCTTTTCACTGGTGGCCATCATGGGCATCCACGGGGGAGGGGGGGGGCCTGTATGTCAGGATTAAACATAAACTTTTGGTGTTGTTTAAAGTACATACAGTTTCATTTAGTAAAAAATAATAATAATCTTCTTCTGGTTCCGACAATGTTGTCAGGTCAGACAGTGGGAGCTCCCACTGGGTCTAGGGCCTCGGATCTCTTCCAAACCGGCTGGCCAGGCCTGACGTTTCATCCTCCTCCTCCTCTTCTTCATCCTCGTCACCTTCCTCCAACTTCTCCACCATCGCCCTCCAGATCCTCCTGTCCTCCCACCACTTATCTGCTTCCACTTTCTGCCACCTTTGCTGCCTGTCCTCCACGTCTTCTCTGATAAGACCACTCCACTTCTCTCTTGGTCTCCCCACTCTTCTTCTTCCCACCACTGTTTCTTCAAACTCCTGTCTTGGTATTCTCTTGAGATCCATTCTTTTCATGTGTCCAAACCAACGCAATCTCTCTCTACCCATCTTGTAGCTCAAACTTTCCACTCCCAGCTCCTTCCTAATACAACGGCTTCTCAACCTGTCCATCTTTGTTACTCCCTTCACACTTCTTAGAAATTTCATCTCCGCTGCCTCCAGCTGGCTGCGTTCCTTATTTCCAATCCCCCATGTAACTGCTCCGTATGTTAGTATTGGTAAGAAATACATTTTATACATGAGCAGTTTACACTGGCGAGGGAAATCTTCGTTCCACAGCAGCTTGCGAACAGCTTGGTAGAAGGACTCGGCTTTTTGAATTCTCGCCTTCACCTCTGCATCCACCTTCGCCTCCTTAGTTAGTATACTTCCCAAGTATTTGAATGCATCCACCTCTCTCAGCTCCTTCCCACGTAACCTAATTCTTATCCTCTTTCTCAATGTTTTCCTTCTCTCCATTTTCAATATTTCGCTCTTATCTTGGCTAATCTTCAGTCCCACTTCCTCCGTTACTTCACTCCAACGATTTATCTTCTCTTGTAGTTCTTCTCCACTTTCACCCCAAATGAGCACATCATCAGCATAGACTAAAGTTCTCGAATCTCTGCCCTCCTTTTCTTCAACCATTTTCAGCAGATCATCCATCACTATTACAAAGAGAGATGGGGACAAAACGCTACCTTGACGTAGACCTTCCTGTACCCCAAACCACTCTGATCTCCCTATGTCTGTCTGTACACTGCTGACACTTCTCTCATATGTACATTTAATCCTTTCAATAAGACCATTGCTCACTTCCTTCTTCCTCAAACTCTCCCACACCACCTTTCGTGGGAGCCTATCGTACGCTTTTTCTAAATCCAAAAACGCCATGTACATCACTTGCCCACTCTCCCATCTCCGTTCCATTTACTGCCTTACCGCAAATAAAGCATCCGTGGTTGCCCGTCCCCTCCTAAAGCCATATTGTTCTTCTCTTAACCCTTCCTCCACAAAACCTTTTAAACGGGTCTCGACAATCTTCTCGTATAACTTTGCACACTGACACAACAGAGTCACTCCCCTGTAGTTACTACAAGCCTTACGGTCCCCCTTCTTGAACAGTGGCACTATTATACCTTTTCTCCAGTCGTCGGGAATCTTCATTTCCTTCCAAACTGCTAGTATTACACGGTGCAGCCACTTTTTTCCTGTTTCTCCTGCCGCTTTTACCATTTCCATTGTCACCTCGTCTATTCCTGGAGCTCGCCCATTCTTCATCTCTCCCAGTGCTTTCCCAACTTCCATTTTGCTTACATCTGCTTCCTCTCTCTCCTCTCCTGTGCCTCCTTCTCCCTCTGCTCTTCTCTCTTGTTCTTTCCCTTGTTCTGTGGCACCTGATTGCACATTGAGAAGGGTCTCAAAGTACTCTTTCCACATTTTGATTACATCATCTGGATTTACTACGAGTTCGCCGTTGCTATTTTTCATCGTTCGGACTTCTTCTCGAACTCCTCTTTTTCTTTTCACCAGTCCGTATATCATTTTCTTGTTTCCTTCGAAATCTTTCTCAAGCTTACTTGCAAGTTCGTCCATTGCTTTCTTCTTCTCCTCCCGAACAATCTTGGCCACATTTATTTTACACTGTCGATACTCTTCTGCATTCTCTGAGGATCTATTTAATTCGTTTCTCTGCCATGCATCCCGCTTCCTCCGAACTGCCTCCCTTACTCTCTCATTCCACCACCTTGTTTCTTTCTTTCTCTTCTTCCCACTAGCTCTTCCACATACTTGTTCGGCAACATCCACAAATGCTGTCTTAAACTCGTTCCATTCCTCTTCCACCCCTTTCCTTTCCCCTGTCGGTACTCTAATCTCAATCATCTTCTTGAAGGCTAACCTTGTATCCAGTTCTTGTAATTTCCATACTTTAATCCTGTTATTTTTAGCATTGCACAGCTGTTTTGGTGTCTTGATGTGGAAACTACCAACTAGCAGCCGGTGATCACTCCCTAAAGCTACTGACGGGTACACTCGCACATCTACTAGGAACTTCTTCAAGTCTCTGCTCACACAAATGTAGTCTATTACAGATTCCGACACATCGTCCCCATAGCTATATCTTGTTACTTGGTGACTTCGTTGTTTCTTGAACCAGCTGTTCCCTACTTGTAAAGAGTTCCTAGCACAAAAGTCAAGCAACTTCTCGCCTTCCCTGTTCCGGCTGCCAAAACCATCTCCGCCCATTACCTCTTCATACCCATTTCTGTCTTTTCCAATTCTGGCATTAAAGTCACCCATCACCAACACTGGATTTGATGTTAATATTTCACTCTCCAGCTCTTCCTCAAACTTGTCTTTCTCTTCCCTAGGTCTGCCAGTCTGCGGGGCGTATACCTGGATCATGTCAACCGTGCTCTTTCCTATTGCCATTTTGACTTTGATTACTCTATCGTTAATCCCCTTTACCTCCAAAATGGTATCTTTCAATCGAGGGCTTACAACAATTCCCACCCCATTTCTACCTTCCTCTCCCCCAGACCATATTAACTTGTAGTCATCTCGCAGTATCTTTTCCCCTTTACCCTTCCACTTGGTCTCACTTAATCCTAATAAGTCTAACTTCCTCTCGGTCATCATGTCCACAATCTCCTCAATTTTTCCTGTTAGTGTTACTATATTAAGTGTCCCCACTTGTATTCTTGTTGTCTTCCGACTCTTCACTGACTCTACTTTTCTCTCTTCCACACCCACCTTGTCCTGCCTTTGCCTTTAGTAAACAACCTTTAGTTTGTTTGCCTTTAGTTTGTTTATTTAGTAAACAAAAAAAATTAAAATATCATTTCAGAGTGTCAAAAAACCCAAAAATGCCCTGCAGGTTTTAACATATGTGTCAAATTTTAAAAAATTATTGAGTATTTTAACAAAACACAGCTCATTACGTCTCAAATTGATTTCAAAGTATCCAAAAACAAAATAAGCCCTGAGGGGCAGAGTGTGGAGCCCCACGCCCCTTAAACCGTGGAAAATTGTTTTTCTAGGCTAATCCCCCCCCCCCCCACCCCCTGGCAGAAATCCAGCGGATACCCATGCATAGCAGGGAAGAAACTTAGAAATGTTGTAAAACATAACAGAACACCTGCATATTAATAATGATTAATCAGCACAATGCAAGTATTGTAAATGGCAATCAACGATAAACGTTACACGTATAATTTTTACATATTGTATAAAGCCCCATTTACACGGTGCAATTTCTTGAACAACTTCTGTGCCACAGTGGTTCTGCACATGTGCAGAGTCACTTTTTCATCTCAAAAGTGACACTGCGCACACATGAAAAAAAATCACAATTTTCACATGGAAATTTGCATGTTATTTTTTTTTTTTAATGTGACATACCTAGGTGTACAAGTAATTTGTGCAAATTTCAAGCCTTGAAAATTTTCGTGAAAATTATCATGAAAATTTCAAAAAAAAAAGTCATGAAAAATCCCATCACTAGTTGGTACCACTTTCAAGAGTATTTGTGATATAGGTACTAGGTACTTTAGAGCTTATGAACACTCAAACTGCTGAATTTGTTGGTAACACTGCACTGGATATCTACAAGTTCCCCACTTCATATACAATAATGAAGTAATGAAGGTAACAATAATTTGATAAATGAATAGACATGTAGGTAGGTACTACCTAGAACAACTCAACTAGCTATCAGCAAGTTTGACACAATATTTTGAGTAGGTATTATAAAGAAAACAAACTAACAGCCTAATTAGGTAATCAAAGCTATCACTTACTTTAGTTTCAAAGGAAGCCTCACTGGAGTATGCATTGCTGCTCAGTACAGCTGAAGCTCGGGGCTTCTAAAACATTGCAAATGCATAATTAATAGCCCCACAGACACCGAAACACATTTAGGCTGTGCTAGTTGTAGGGTCAGTCTATCATTCTTGTCACCCTTCACAATTCAGCATACACTAATTTTTAAAACAATATTTGTGAAATGTCACATCTTGGCTGCATTCCATATCAAAAATTAGACATAGAAGATTAATTTCTGATGGCTGCTAGCAGCGACAGCTCAAAAAAGATTTTACAGTTTTTAATGAGCGAAAAACCACCTACCTACGGCTACCTGCCTACACAAATCTTGGCCACTTGAGAAATTCAATGTTTAAGTGGCAGAGTTAATAAAGGAGTATTAATGGTGGTTGAGATTAGGGACAAGGACGAGAACTGGGACGCTGACGCTAGCGGAGATTTAGTGGACCTTGCGTCTAGCCACTTAGAGTGAGACTGGACGTAACATTATTCTTACATTATTCTCACATCTGGACATCACATCTTTAATGCATAAATCAAAAGCGTATGCAAATGAAGGGAATCATATGGTGGGCAATCTCCCGCCAAGGTTGTATTATTCTTGTAATGTTTCCGTCGCCATTTTAGCCTCGCTGCAGAACAGTGCGACGTTAAGGCCCAGGGAAAAAAAATTCTTGTAATGTAATTTGTAAATAATTCCTCTTCTTATTAGTACCCTATACATTAGTAGGTAGGTACCTTAATAACATTTAAAATGTTTCATATTGCAACCAATGTTTGTTTATGTGTAGGTACTTGTTAGTTTACTGTGGGTTGAGTTGACTAATGTACCTATTACATTTGATGTGCCCATACTCGCAATGAATGACTAGGTCAACGGGAGAAATACAACTACAAATGACTCTGCTGCACATGTGCAGAAAAGAATTGCACAAACAAATGTTTATAGTGTGGATTGGGCTTTAGAACTACCTAGGTAGTACTTATTAACACTCTTAGTCTTTTGCATTCCATGGAACCGCATTCATTCCACAACAACGACACAAATTAATCAAAATGGTTGTGAATGTGATATTACCTATCATATGGTTGTGATCTTACAATATAAAGATACCACCACCACATGATTATAGTTGCAAAATAAACAATAATTATAGGCGAGACGTCCGCATAGCTAAAACATGATCGGGTATAAAGCTTCCACGTGCCATTATTATTATATTATTATTATTATTTTCTATATTCTAAACAGAGCCGAGGCCCCATAAGTGTGAATGTAATATAGAGAAGGGAGGAGAGGAAACCCAGTACCGGCATGTAGCCTACTCCTGACGAAAGATACCAAGGGGGCCAACACCTTAACGTCCAATCCGAAGGACGGTGTAGCAAATTTACAGCACAGGCCTCCACAACCCGCGCCGTCGAGAGACTGATAACAGGTGGAGGGAGGTCGTCACACTAACCCCCAAACACCCCAGTCTCTCTGGCCCAACGGCAGCAACTGGCAAGTCAGAGTAGAATGGTCACCCATCCAACCGCTGACCGCGCTCAATGTTGCTTACCATCGGTGATCTGACGAGAACCGAGGTACCCATTACACCATTTCATCTTTCTTTATTTACCAAATAAAAGATCACATGGGAGATGAAGGAGGAATATTAAAATCCATTCGGACATTCTTCCTTCATTTACCATCAGGTTTTTAGCCGTGTGGCCAGTCGTCTATAATTACCAAATAAACACTAGGTAGGTACAACATAACATTGGTGAAACATAAAACACATTAGGTATAGCACAGACTAGGTACCTACCTAGTTGATGGCTCTATAACTACTAGTCTGTGGGTAAAGTAAACAAAATATCTATAAAAAGAAAATTGATACTAAATTGCACATGTAGCAATCAGTCTTACCGCATTCTGAGCCAAAGCCCTAACACAGATTGTCCACATGTTTTCTGCGTTTAAGTTAATCTAAGGTAGGTAGATGGAACTATAAGTTTAGAAATACTTATAAGTAGGTACTAGGTACGTAGTACCTAGTATAGCTAGGTTTAATGGTTTAACTAGGTACCTATAGGTATATTGATCCACTTGCCTTGAATCAAGCGCACACTGCAGTGATAAAGTTGATCTAGAAATACATTAGAGTTTAAAGCTTGCCAAATTTATATCTATTTATATTTAACATTAGCAAAGTAGTAGTGAGATCAAAACGGTGCCAAGATCCTTTTAATTTAACTGTCAAAGACCAAAAATATAACATAACCTCCATCTTGATTCTTGAATGACGCGCTCGTTTCCTTTTAAAATCTTGAAAAGAAGGCGGTGGCCTAAAAATCAAAAAGGAAATTTACACAACTCTTACGTCACACATAACGAAAGTGGCCAATAGAGTGGATGCTAGAGTTACATATTCGTCACTTAGCTCGCGCTCGACCTTCCCGTGTGCTTTCGCGTCGCGTGTGGTGAAGTCAGGTGAAGTGGAGTCGAGTCGGCTGGAAAGGTATCAAGTGTCCGACAGAAATATAGTTCGACAGAATAACAGTCCGACAAAAATACTCTCCGACAAAATTACTGTCCGACAGAAAAACTGTCCGACACCGAATGTTTTTAGGATAGTTTATACACCGTGCACCTTGTAGAGAAAAGCTTACTTCACACTACTTCAAGAATATTCCGAGTCCAGAGTCTAAGCTGAAACGAGGGGCCTAATTCCCACCACAAATTGCAACAGAAGGTTTTTTGATGTTAATCGATTCATAAAAATGCCCTCTATAACATATCAAAAGTTCTCTAAAATTTGTTTAGGGTGGGTGGGCCAAAATTCAAAATTTGTCAAAAAGTCTATGTTGTCATTATCAAATAATCAAATTATATCAACCTAGTCGAGAAGCATATCAAAATATGAAAGTTTATGTAAAGTACAATTATTAAAATATATTTCACCATTATAAAGTTGATACAAAGGTCAATAGGGGTCAAAAAGTGGTCAAATCTCATTTCTGAAGTGTTCCAGAACAAATGCTATATCTTCAACCCTAATAAAGATAACATACTATTTTATATAAATCGATCCGAAATGAATCTGTTAATAATATATCAAACGTTCTCCGAAATTATTAAAATATGAATGGGCCAATAAATCTGTCAAAATAGTTTAAAAGGGCGATTTTTATTTTTGAGTCAAAGTCTAACAGTAAATCAATTTCCTAAAACACCACTATTTATAACAGAAGGTTTTTTGATGTGAAACGATACAGGACAATGTCCTCTAAAACATATCAAAAGTTATCCAAATTGTAATTAGGGTGGTTGGGCCGAATTTCAAAATTTAGCAAAAACTCATTGTTGTCATTATCATTATCAAATTGTATCAACCTAGTCGAGTAGCATATCAAATGAAAGCTTATGATTAGTACAACAAATTAAAACAAATATTACCATTAAAAAGGTCAAACAAAGGTCATGAGAGCCCAAATCGTGGTAAAATTTCCAATTTTTAAGCGTCCAAGGACAATTGCCATTATGTAATCGTTAATAAAAGGAAATAATATACTTTTTGGGACCAATCAATCCAAAAATAAATAGTTGATATCTAACATAAAAAGAATCACCAAAATTCTTTAACCGTGGGATGAGTCAATTAATTTTCAATTCAGTTTCAAAGTTGTGATATTTTGGTGAAGGAAAAATCGAACGTATCTATAGTATCAAAATGACGAATAATCGTTCTGAAAATACGGTACGGAGGGGGGGGGGGGGGGGGGGGGGGGGCGCTAGATCGAGTAGGTTGTGATTTTTACATTTAAATATGAAGAAAATATAACAATTAGACAATTATTACACTACCACATTTCATGTAATAAAACCAACGTATACGTATATAAGCCGTGTAGGTGGGGGGGGGGGGGGGTGGGGGGGGGCATCGTCATTGCGGACGCGAATATTTTTCTTGCCAAGACTTCGTAAATGTGAGAAAAGAGAAAAAAATAACTTTTATAAAATTCCAGTTTTAAAATTTTTGAAGTGAAATAAATGGTTGATCCAACTAGATTATGTTTTCAAATGTCATTCACGATAGTTCTGGGATGAAATTGGGGTCGTAAAACCCTCTAGAGTAAAAAATCTTGGCATGTGATATTTGAAGTCCGCTCGGTGCAAATTCTTTGTCTAGGGCTATAGAAAATGAATCAATGGTTTGTAGACGCGGCAACTCAAAAATTTTGCCAAATTTGGGACGGAAAAATGTTGTACAATTTTTAAAAATCAACCACTTACAATTTTCTAGCATTTTTTAAATATTTTTTCCACGTCATTTCACGTCTCGGTACTCTGTTTTATAATTTTCTCAACATTTCTCTCTCAAAGAGCCAAAATAAACATCGTTTTTTTCGGTCGCCATTTTGAGATTTCGAATCGCCGTCTCCGGATTCGAAATCTACGAAAAAAATCAAGTCAGATTCTGGAAATTCAGGTCTCTACCCCAAAATTTGACAAAGTATGCAAGATAACGATTTTGAGGAAATAATCCTGGGGTACCCCGATCTGGCCGTCCTTCGCTTGATCTCCAATCTGTTGATCTAGTAAAAATGCCTTTAAATTCCTCAATTTCGTTATTCGCAAATAGACTGTACCTATCGCAAATGTCTTCAGGATTAACTATTTTCCTATGGATACCTGTCAAAATGTCACGTTTTCATACGAATGTATCCGTTTTTCTAATTTAATAACTTTTCCAGGTGGGAAACTATGTTTCATTTTCATTCCTTTCAATTCCAAAAGGCCCCTATCGTACTCTGCACATTTTCCCGCGTATTTCAAGCTACAAGTAGTTTTTTTTAGAATTTTCAAGTATTTATTTTCGTAGAAAACAGTTTTGTTTCAAATTTCCCCATTTTTTCGCAAACAGACGTGAAAACAAAAAAAAAAAATCGGCCGTAAAATGGCCGTCCCGATGCTTTTTTCCGGGGCCGATCCGATGAAAATGGACACCTTTGTATTTTGAAAATTCTTGTGAAGTCAGGTTTAAACATTTCGCGCGCCGTGGTATGCGCAGGCGCACGCTAAAGACCCGCATGAAAACATTAACCCGTGTCGGACAGTCTTTTTGTCGGACAGTTATTTTGTCGGAAAGTCTTTATGTCGGAGAGTGGGATTGTCGGACTTTACATATTCGGACACATCGCCCGCACCCGAGTCGGCTCCTTGGACCACAACACTATCCTAAAAACATTTGGTGTCGGACAGTAATTTTGTCGGAGAGTATTTTTGTCGGACTGTTATTCTGTCGGACCTTTTCTGTCGGACACTTGATACTTATCCGGACAACAACCCCACCCGGACGCGACTTTAGGTCGCGTGATGGAAAATGGAAAATTACAGCGCTTATTTCATAGTTACTATTAAATTAAAAAATGACAATATGTTGTTACTTTTAGATTTAGATTTATACTTAGCCTATATATACTTCCATTATGTTACATAATAGTTTCATACCTTGCCATAATTACAATCAAAATGTTATCCATAAGTTGTTATAAGAATCATTAGTCTTAAGATGTTACCACCTGTATCTAGTGGAGCGGTCGCTCCACCCAGCCAAGTCGTACCGTACACTCACACTCACTCAACATACCGTAAATGCCTAATAAACTGAGGAGCAGACCAACCACTTTTACTGTAAGCAACAACATGGCATTTTCGGCCTACTGGATCTTAAAATTGGAAAATCTCACATTGTTGCAAAATATCTTAATTTCGAGCTATGGCCCACCCCACCCCATATACCGAATTTGGGAACAATAGGGTATGTCATTTTCGTGCTAGAGGGCCGTGAAAAATGTAAAATTACACCACTTTCTGATTCTGAAGATGATGATTCTGATGATATCAGGAAACACTGTTGACAGCGCCACAGCCTAAACGGCTGAGCCGATCGATCTGAAATTGTTACCATATATGCACTTTTGGCGTCTGATGATACCTTGTCCTTACGAATTTTTTGTGCCACCATTTTGAAACCGGAAGTGACGTCATATCTTAAAAACTGATGGACCAATTGGGACGAAACTAGCGCCAAACGATTCGGATGGTCTTCTCAATGAAATATCAACAGTCAAAATAGAAATGTACTTTTACCGAAACCGGAAATGACGTCATAAAAATGCCAAATTTGAATGAAATCATCTCTTATAACAATAACTACATATTCAGAAGGCTTATAATGTTACATAGCATTTAAAGACACAAATTTTAGGTGGCAGTGAAGTCAGCCGCCATTTTGAAAACCGGAAGTGATGCCATAACTCGAGAACGGCTGGACCAATTGGAACGAAACTTCCGCTATACTTTATAGCATATTATTTATAGCATATACATAGTAACAAGCACAACTTTTCTTAGCAACCAAATCAAAAAGGCGTATTTTTTTAAAGGAATTATAGTCTTTGGTTCCACAATATATGCTACAAATTGTAAGAATAAACTGAAAAAAGGAATGATATCCCATAAAAAACACTCCGTGTAAAAATACCAGCCAAGTCTCTTCAACTAAAAAAAAAATAGAAGAAATCTAAAAATTCAGCACTGAAAAGTAGTGATATCAAAAAAAGGCCAAGTCAAAACTTTTAAAAATTACTTGGCGCATCGTTTTTCTATGGGATTATAGATATATTTTATGTATAGATGAGTATATTTGATTACCGACCTACTTCTATACTATTTATATGCACGATGCGCCAAGTAATTTTTAAAAGTTTTGACTTGGCCTTTTTTTGATATCACTACTTTTCAGTGCTGAATTTTTAGATTTCTTCTATTTTTTTTTTAGTTGAAGAGACTTGGCTGGTATTTTTACACGGAGTGTTTTTTATGGGATTTATACTATTTGTAACAAATAAACAATCTGAATCTGAAAAAGGTTTGTAAACACGCCACCCGGACGCGACTTTAGGTTTGTAAACACGCCACCCGGACTAGCCTAACCCAGACCCCTCACTCACCACAACACAACACAACGACCACAACCACCCACGCACGGTCACGGAGAGTAGAGACTTTGGTAGAGAATCTTGGCGCCAGATAGTTTAAGTTAGTAGGTAGGTAGGTACTACTTCTGATTAATTTGATTACTAGGTAGTACGTAGTTACCTACACAGTAATTTAATACTCTATTATGATCATTTACGTTTGTTAACTTGGAGCCAAGATTAAGTTTTACGGTTTTAGCCTAACATTGTTGAGGTTATGTGCTCAGACGCCAGACATATCCTTCCTAACATTCACAACCTCTATCAGCGTTTCTAACCATTCCTCACTTTGTAATAGCATTGCAATAAAGGCTCAAGCATAATTGATGGAGTAGACAGATGGACATTGGTACCTATGGTTGAATACCTAGGTCCTACCTACCTACCTAGGTACCTACTAGGAAAACGCTCGGTGCAATGCATTGATGAGCGAGCACCCGAACGCGCAACTTCTCGAATTGCAATCTTGTTCATTGTTCATTTCACTCATTTCGATAATATTTCAAACAGTTAAAAATTTCTATAAGTGTATATTTTCTTGACCGATTGTGCTGAAAATTAGTAAAATCTAACTCTACAAGAATTGAATTCTGGACAATGTAGTTCTAAAATTTTCTGGACCCTCATTTAATATCACAAACCACTAGTCCGGTTATTTGAAGTCCCGGTCATAGCTATATCAATAACATTGCGGGACTAGCCTTGGACTAGGAGAACAATGCTATTCCACCACTGAAGTCAAAGCCTAAATGGATATTAGGTAAGCCCCCTGGGAATAAAATAACCTCACAATACGGTATTATGGGGAAATTCGTATACATGAAAAGACGATTTGCAGGATATCAATGGGGGGGGGGGGGGGGGTCTGGGGGGAGCACCATGCGGGTCAGGGCTGCACAGGAGAAATTCCGGACAGTTTACTTTATGTCCATGCAAAATTTGAACTTAAGAGTCGACAGGACTCGCAGAAAATTTCGATTCCGATGTAAAAAAAATCCTAGAAATGCATGAAAATGCATTAGCACTGGGTTGTACGTGACATTTGTGACATTTAATCGTGTGTTGCATGTTCCCTGCTGAAAATTCTTGCCAAGATCTTGCAAGATCTTGCAAGATCTTGCTAAGATCTTGTATTAACCAAGATCTTGCCAAGATCTTGCTAAGATCTTATCAAGATCTTGGATTTACCAAGATCGTGACAAGATCTTGGTAAGGTCTTTGCAAGATCTTGTATTAAACAAGATCTTGCTAAGATCTTACCAAGATCTTGGTAATATCTTGATAAGATCTTATCAAGATCTTGACAAGACCTAATCAAGATCTTGCTAAGATCTTACCAAGATCTTGCCAAGATCTTACCAAGATCTTGGTAATATCTTGATAAGATCTTATCAAGATCTTGACAAGACCTAATCAAGATCTTGCCAAGATCTTACCAAGATCTTGGTAAGATCTTGGTAAGATCTTGGTAATATCTTAATAAGATTTTATCAAGATCTTGACAAGACCTAATCAAGATCTTGCCAAGATCTTGCCAAGATCTTGCCAAGATCTTACCAAGATTTTTTCAAGATCTTGCTAAGGCCCTTAGGAAAATTTCCTATAGTATATTTTGAAGTAGGTATTCCAAAGTATTATGTAATAACGTGTAGTAAACTATAGTATGTGCTATAGTACTTGAAGTACATGCAAAAACTTACTCCATAATACCATAGATTACTGAAGTAAATTCTACAGTATCGGTGGTAAACTAAAGTATAAACTACAGTATTTTTACTACCGCTGAAATAGACTGTTTTTTACTCTGGAGGCCAAGTCTTGAAACTTACGCTTTCAGGACGCAAACGCTCTCGGACGTCATAAAGTCCCATTTACTGTAAGAATGATGACCTTGAAATCTACTGTTAACTGTTTAGCTTAATTTTGAATAAGGTTTTATGACTAAATAACATATGTAATAATAATTATAATATTAATAAATTGTTTCCAATAGATTGCTGGATGACAATCAAATAAGTGGCTTGACTTTATGTTTCAATGTCGATCACTCTTACAGTAAATGGGACTTTATGACGTCCTAGAGCGTTTGCGTCCTGAAGGCGTAAGTTTCAAGACTTGGCCTCCTGGAGTAAATATACTTGACCTACTGTAGTAATTGTTGATAAATAAATAATAATAATAATTCTAAGTATGTACTATAGTGTTTTTACTACTTGCGATATATACTGCAGTTTTCTATAGTAAAGTTATAGGGAACGTACTTCACTGTAGTAATTCGAAGTATGTAGCTAGAGTACTTTGACTACAGACAGAATAAGTTTGCTATAGTAAGTTCTATAGGTAGTATATATACTTCATTGAAAATCTATAGTATCTCATCTGTAGTAAAGAAAAGTGTAATCTACAGTATGTTTACTATAGCCGATTTATATTGTAGTTTAGTAAATTCTGAAGTATCTTCATTGACTTTTTACTACAGTATTTGTAGTAGTAAGGTATATAAACTACAGAATTTTTACTTCATTGACTTAGAAAATTTGCACCACATCACCTAGTAAAATAAACTATAGTAATTATACTACAGAGCGTGAGCTGATATATTTTATGGGGAAATATCACAGATCAATTTACTTTATAAATAAATCTTAATATTTATCGTTTCTCCTATTTTATCATGTTAATAACAATATAATGATCCACTAAATAATATAAATATGTTCACTTAAATATGAAAACTCAATATGATCACTATTAGCGCAGCTAAGTCTTGTCTGCACCGGTGGCCTACTCGGTAAGACGCTCGACTACGGACCACGAGATCGCAGGTTCAAAACACGGCGGTTCCACGGGATTTTATAATTGAAATGTGTAATCAAACCTTGTCCAATACTTCAGAAGAGGTTTCCCAAATGCAAATGAGTATTCATAAATATAGAAAATTTTATTTTTTTATGAAATTTTAACGTTTTTTTGGCAGCAAAATGTACAAAATCTTGCTAAGATCTTGCTAAGATCTTGGCAAGATCTTGCAAGATCTTGCAAGATCTTGCTAAGTTCTTGCAAGATCTTGCCAAGTTCTTGCAAGATCTTGCTAAGATCTTGCTAAGATCTTGCCAAGATCTTGCAAGATCTTGCTAAGATCTTGTTTACAATATCTTGCTAAGATCTTGGCAAGATCTTAGCAAGATCTTGCTAAGATTTTTCAGCAGGGTTGCACATATACTGCTGTGAAGTAAGTTATTTTAATTCAAATATTGAAAACCCCAAAAAACCATAAAAAGGCGGCCCCTACTTTTTTCTTAACGGGTTGACCGATTGTTTTCAAAATTAACGGCATAGAGATAAAGAGTAAATCTGTGTCTCTAGTGATCGAAAAATATTATAAAAATGTTTTTTCTCGTTTTGAGGAAGTGCTAACATGGGCAATATTTGAGTCATTTTGGCACCTCTGCCCTGAAAAAACTAAACAAAAAATAAAACTTTGGGGCCACTAGAGACACAGATTTACTCTTTATCTATAACCTGTGAAAATTTGAAGACAATCGGTGAAGCCGTTTAGAAAAAAGTAGGGGCCGCCTTTTTGTGCTTCATAAAACATGGATTTCATCAAGTATCGTAGACTCTTAATCAAAGCATTTGATTTTTGATTTTCGACCAATCGTGAGATATTTTTATTTTTGAACCAATCATATTATAGCCCAAAAACTATACGGGATTAAGTTCGAATGATATTAGTATGTGTGCAAAGTTTCAGCTTGATCGGAAAAAATTGTGGCCTGAGGCATTGAGCCAAACTAACACAAAAAAAAAAAAGTTAAGTGTCCAACAGTGCAGAATGGAGACGCTCGCATGAGATGTTAAATGAACATTGTGTTTAAAGCTACGTTTACAGCTCGCCGCGCTGACCTTGAAACATTAACATGGTTTATGTTTCAAGGTCGGCATGTCCGAGCTTAGCCATATGATTGGCTAGCGTCGAAGCGCCCGAGCGCTCGTTGTAAAGAGCTGTAAACGTAGCTAAAAGCATGTCTTTCATGACTGCGACATCGCTGCGATGTCGGCGGTATTCCCCTTCCATGAGTGCGTTACCGCAGCAATGCGTCATGATATTTTGAGACGACCCTAGCGGGACTTGAAGCAATTACAATATCTTTATCTGTTAGTACAGTGTCTTTATTAATAATAATTAATAGGTATACCGTATACCTAATTGGAAAGTGGAAACTTCTGCTTTTATTATAATAAATTATTGTTTTTCATCACACGAATACCTACCAACGTTTAATAATTAATATTACTTTTACTTAATAATTATTCATGCATTATTTTATTTATAATAGTGTTTAAAAAAATAATAAATGATGATACATAGTTAACATTGAAATGTAGATTGGACCACATCGAAACACACACCCTTTTGAATTAACCCGCTAACTCGATCTCAGCGCATGCGCAGATAGATTTCGCATCGCAGGTGCCAATTTGTTATTGCGATTTCCCAGCTGCATTGACGGCACCTGAATCTGAGCTGTGATTGGCTTAAACGAAAAAACATGGCAGATTTCGCAGATGCCGCCGACATGTTGCATTCATGGAAGGCGTGCTTAACACAATCTTAAAACACAATCGAGGTTGCAAGATATTCAAGCGCTGATGTCGCAGCAGCAGTTATTGAAAAAATTTTAAAGTTGCCCAATTGTTAAATCGTAGCTTAATATTTATGAAAAATTGAAAAATTGACCAGATGTCACCCAGACACGGTATTTAGGAGGACACTTGGGGGGGGGGGGGGGAGGGCTCTCCCCCAACACGCAGTTTCGGGCCAAATTTTTAATATCAAGAATGAAACATAGAGCAACTTCTACACGTTTTGAATGTCGTTTCAATGAGTCATTTCAATGACTTAGAATAGACTAGGAAAGCACTCAGTGTAACGCGTTGATAAGCAAGCAGTAAGCACAGTTACGTGCAACCAACATCCCCAGCCAAATACGATATACGATACGACACAATATTCAATTTTCTTTGCAACTTTCCAATCTCTATAAACGCTCTGGGCATTTACAACAAGGACAACAACAACAAGGACATTTAGAATAGCCCTCCTGGATGAATAACAGATCCATTGTGTCGTGACATAGGTAGGTAGGTA
The DNA here is from genome assembly GCA_934045905.1 of Leuctra nigra. NCBI lineage: Eukaryota > Metazoa > Arthropoda > Insecta > Plecoptera > Leuctridae > Leuctra > Leuctra nigra. Next base: position 14,504,200 of record OW203761.1, read on the forward strand.
CACTTGGCCAAACAAAACTTGAACGTTCAATAAATCTGATAGGCTGATAAATGTAAGATCGCACCATCAGAAGTCAGTCTATGCGATCTCATTGTCTCACTCTAGTAGGTGACCTCACATTTCAATGATAATAACAAGTTTTGATTGGTTATGGGACATGACTAGCAGTCATTCAAATTTGGTGTGCCTACCTAGGTACTTTTTCCAGAAATCTCTTTTGACAACCCATATTAAACTCTTAAAGTTACAATAAATACTTTGACTGATTGATCTTAAAATGTGTAAAAGTTAGATAATGTTGGTCCTGATCACCACCAATCACCACCATGCAAAATGTGAACTTAATCGGAACAATTTTATTTTCGACCAATCAGAAGATATTATTCAAACTTAAACCTATTGGAGGATTTGGCTAAAACTTTGTAAGATTTGAGACAATGTTGGTCGTAATGCCTCGTCAAGTTTTCAAATTGATCGGACCATATCAGACCAAGCCATCGGAAGATAATTTTGTTAAATTTTGAGCCAATCAGCGGATTTCAAAAAAATTAGAGTCTGCAGAGATAGTCTGTACATGTGAGCAAAATTTCAGCTCGATCGAAGAAAAACTGTGACCTTTATTTACCGGCAGGCGGCAGTAACAGAAAAAAAATCACAAAAAACCAGAGGTCCACGCCAAATGAGCCAAAAAGGCTTTGCTTGCTCAATCATCTTAAACCAAAAGTTCACAATTATGAATTTAGTTTAAAGTCTATCAACTTGGCATATTTTTTCAGGAAAATTTGCATTAGAACGATATTGCGTGGTCACCCAATTTGGCGATCGGCAAAGACAAGGAAAAGTTCATCGCAATATAGGGTCAAGTCGCTCAAAATGCAGCGACAAGTTATCCAATCTGGCAACCTAAGTGGCGAAACTAGTCTGCCCCTAAATTAAGCACCATGTCACACATATTCTGAATGACCTATCGTGATTCCACTACCCAGTTCTCGTCCACATCCCTAATCTCGACCACCATTAATACCCATTAACCACACTCGACCACTTTAACAATTGAATTTCTCAAGTGGACGAAATTAGGGGCAGTGGTTTTTTGCTCATGAATTTAAACTGTGAAATAACTTTTCTGAACTCACCCTGCAAGCAATGAGCCAATGACTAATCAGAAATGAATCTTCAATGTCTAATTTATCATATGGAATGCAGCCAAGATGGGACATTTCACAAGTTCAGTTGTTTTAAAAATTACTAATTAGTGTATTCTGAATGGTGCTTAAGGGTGACGAGAACTAGTACACTGACCAAACTACTTGGCAATTTATCGGCATCCTTCGGATTTTACACAAATTAACTCCTCTGGTGCAAGTGGCAGGACACCGGTTTTATGTATTATGATTGATGAATTATGATGGTACATACTTTTCTTCTCTTACAGCCACCTTATTGTGACACGATGGATGCAGTGACTAATTTAGCTCTAAGGATGACACCGTGGGAACTTAGTGTGTGTGATGATATCGCAACATCATTGGTTCTTGACCCTTACTTGGGGTTTCTGACACACAAAATGAATGTCAGGTGAGACTCAATACTGAAGTATCCCAATAATTCCCAACTATTTGATACTTAAGGTTGCAGTTACGCCACAAAGCACATAGCATAAGTAGCGTTAAAAATTTACATCCTAGGTAAGACATGTGACTTCAGTGCGCAAGGGTGCGGCACTTTCATGGCAACGGGGCAAATTCAGTAACACGGGGTGAAGTCGGCCAGTTTGCGCTATGTTTTCTTGCATTCATAATAATAATAATTATAATTGATCGGACCATATCAGACCAAGCCATCGGAAGATAATTTTGTTAAATTTTGAGCCAATCAGCGGATTTCAAAAAAATTAGAGTCTGCAGAGATAGTCTGTACATGTGAGCAAAATTTCAGCTCGATCAAAGAAAAACTGTGACCTTTATACCGGCAGGCGGCAGTAACAGAAAAAAAATCACAAAAAACCAGAGGTCCACGCCAAATGAGCCAAAAAGGCTTTGCTTGCTCAATCATCTTAAACCAAAAGTTCACAATTATGAATTTAGTTTAAAGTCTATCAACTTGGCATATTTTTTCAGGAAAATTTGCATTAGAACGACAAAGACAAGGAAAAGTTCATCGCAATATCATGGAGTTATAATTTTGTATTATACCTCCATGGCAATATAGGGTCACGTCGCTCAAAATGCGACAACAAGTTATCCAATCTGGCAACCTAAGTGGCGAAACTAGTCTTCCCCTAAATTAAGCACCATGTCACACATATTCTGAATGACCTATTGTGATTCCACTACCCAGTTCCCGTCCACATCCCTAATCTCGACCACCATTAATACCCATTAACCACACTCGACCACTTTAACAATTGAATTTCTCAAGTGGTCAATTCTTACTAAAATATTATGAAATATTCTGTTACATAACATCCCCATAAAAAACACTTAATGTAAAAATACCAGCCAAGTCTCAACTAAAGTTTCAACTAAAAAAAAATATATATGAAATCTAAAAGTTCTGCATTGAAAAGTAATGATATAAAAAAATGAGCCAAGTCAAAACTTGATTCAAAAATCAAAAAATACTTGGGGCATCGTTTTTTTAGGGCATTATAGGTATACTATGTATTTGTATATATATCTTAATCTTATGGATATTGTATATCTGGCCTATACTTCCAAGCTATATATACACGATGCGTCAAGTATTTTTTGATTTTCGAATCAAGTTTTGACTCGGCTCATTTTTTGATATCACTACTTTTCAGTGCAGAATTTTTAGATTTCATATATTTTGTTTTTAGTTGAAGAGACTTGGCTGGTATTTTTACACGAAGTGTTTTTTATGGGGATAATACTCCTTGTTTTAGTTTATTCTTACAACTTGTGACACATGAAATGAACAATTACTAAATTCTTTTAAAAAATCGCCATTTACGATTTGGTTACTACTAATGAAAATCTGTTATATATTCATGTATAGTCTTTTGTGAAGAATAGCAAAGGTTTCATTCACATCGGCCAACCCAGTTCCGAGATATGGCATAGCACTTCGGTTTTCAAAATGGCTGCTAAACTTACTGCACTGCCACATAGAGTTTATATCTATAATGTGTATCATTCTAGGCTTTCTGAATATGTATTCATTGTATAGAATGGGGAATACAATAATTTTTAAATTTGAATTATGTCATTTCCGGGCTCATAAATAAGAACATTCTAGTTTGACTGTTCCTATTCCATAAAGATGGCCTTCCGAATCATTTGGCGCTAGTTTCGTACTGATCGATCTACCCGTTTTCGAGATTTGACGTTACTTCCGGTTTCAAAATAGTGGCTGAAATCTCTGACCTCTTGAATTTTAATTTACACATAATAATAATCTATCCGCTGGTTCCAATTTAATGGGTCAGGGGGTGGGTGTTCCCACCAACACTAGGGCCGCAGGACTACTGGAGACCGGCTGGCCACGCCTGGCATCTCCTCCTCGTCTTCTTCTTCTTCCTCCGCTTCCAATTGTTCCACAAATTGCCTCCACCTTGTTCTGTCCTCCCACTGTCTCTCAGCCTCCAACTCACTCCAACTTCCCCCTCTCTCCAAAACATCGTCCTTAATAACTCCAATCCACCTCTCTCTTGGTCTTCCTACTCTACGTGGTCCCGAAGTAGCCGACTCAAACACCCGCCGTGGCACTCGCCCTGTTCCCATCCTTTTCATGTGGCCAAACCACCGAAGCCTCTCTCTGCCCAATTTAAACCCCAATCTCTCTACCCCCAGCTCACTTCTTATCTTCTTACTTCGGATCTTGTCCATTCTTGTGACTCTCTTCACACTCCTCAAGAACTTCATCTCCGCTGCCTGAAGCTGATCCATTTCCTGTCCTCCCGCTGACCACGTCACTGCCCCGTATGTTAGAATTGGCAGGAAATACATTTTATACAATAATATATACAATAATGTATAATACATATAATGTATAATTATACAATATTATGCAATTTATTTATATATACAATATAAGTATAATACAATAATGTATAATTTACACATGATAAAAAAAAATCTTTTTTAAGAGATTTTCAAATCTCTTATTATAAGCTGTCTCAAATAGTATTTATTGTATCAAATTCAAAATGTAAATTTGTGAGATTAATAAAATGTGTGACGTCATTTCCGGTTTTGCTATAAGAAACTGCAAATATTACTGATGGTAATACATAAAGTTGACCGTCTAAATTGTGTGGCACTGGTTTCGTTCAAATCTATTTAACCTATATTAAGATATGATGTCACTTCCGGTTTAACAATGGTGGCTTCCGGTTGGTTTTGTAACAAGTCAAATGAGATAAAGTTCGTTCACGATAAGAATATCACTGACGTTTTAGTCGATCACGTCGTTCATTGGTCAGTCACTTGAACACTGCCCTGTCAATGGCAAGACTTTCTTCTTTGTATTATTGAAATTGTATAAATTATGTCAAATACACAATTTTTAATAGTAGTAAATATTATAAAAATTCAATAAATTGATTTATTTTTATCTACAGCCGTATTATACACATTTTTTTATTATTATATTGATATTTACCTGTTTAGGAATATGTTCACTTGACTACGGTAGTACACGCCGCCATTACGGCTTGCTATTCTAATCGTGAATGAACTTTATCAGAAATACATACGTTACATAAATATCAAAATAATTAGATCAACCTTTGTTGCCGAAATGCCAATCGATGTATTTCAAATTTCATGACGTCATTTCCGGTTTCGTTAACAAAATGTTTAGTCTTTTGGTACCTACTGATAATGCATATAGTTGACCGTCCAAATCGTTTGGCGCTTTTTTCGCTCCAATCGGTTTAGCCGTTGTTGAGATATGACGTCACTTCCGGTTTCAAAATGGCGGCACAAAAAATTCATGGGGTGAACAGACGCCAAAAGTGCACACGTGGTAAAAATGTGCGATAAATCGGTTCAGCCATTTAGGCTGTGGCCTTGTTACCGGATTTGAATTCCAGGAGACTACTACTACTACTGAGATTAAAACCGCCCTAAAACACGATTTTCACGGCCCTCTAGCTCGCAAAGGGCGTAACCTATTGTTCCCAAATTTGGTATATGGTAAGGTGGGCCTTAGCTCGAAATTAAGATATTTCGTAACAACATGGTAACAATGTGATATATCCCAATTTTAAGATCCAGTAGGCCGAACATGCGACTTTGATGCTTACAGTAAAAGTGGGTTGCTCCAGCCTATTTAAATGAAAGTGTGCGCGCGCCGTACAACTTGGCTGGTGTGGAGCGACCGCTGTTGACTTACAGTCAGATTTCAATTACGTACTAAAGGTGGCTTTGTGCATGTTTCCAATACACAGTGTGCAACACACAATAGAAAAATTGAACTTCAGGCCCGAGTTCTTCCAATTGTTCTTCTGAGTTACCTACAGAAATTTGATAATTTCCATGATTTCAATCAGAGAAATTCCAACCAGTTATTTTTAAACATATGTCTTTTTTCAGGGGAATTCCGATTGTTAAACGGCAAAATGATGCAAAACTTGCATCCATTATAACTCACTTGATGGCCTCCAGACCTCAGGATTTCGATCAAGTTTACAAGATGTTGAATGTTATTAGTAGGATGCCTAAATTGGTGAGCGGTGATAAAGACCTGTGTGATAAATTAAAGCAACATGTGAGTAGAATTTTTTTATAATCTATATTGGAGCTGGAAGAAAGATTATTAAATTATAGCCTTGCACATAACTTAGAACGCACATGGTTAGAAACATGGTTGCACATGGTTAGACATTTTGTAACGACTTTTACTATGAACTAATTTGGCTCCTATGTCTCAATAACGGAAACTCTCACATTGAATGCACGTAGGACTGCTCCCCGAATCTTCATCATGCTCATAACAAACTCCCCCCCCCCCTTCCCCCTTCAGTTAAAAAGAGTTGCTACAAGCATGCCTCCTTGTTCCACAGGTTCGTCGTTATCTCCGAATATACCACAAGGATGCTGGGTTCAAAATTGTTGCATGCACTCGTTATACAGCACAAGGGAAGAAAGGAGGAAAAGTGCTGGCTTCAAGATCTTGGTAGGTTGTGTGTGCAGTGTGCACAATATTCTAAATCAGCAAATCTTAGGGGATTCTAGGAAGGGTATGAGATTTTAATTTTAGGGCAAATATAGTAAGATGATGTCAGTAAACAAAATCACCGATATTAAGCGAAATCACCTCATTTTGTAAAGTCAAAAAATTATCCAGAACTATCAAATCTGGTAAAAAACGATTCATACGAACAGCCCCAACTGAATAACCGTTGAACATACATAGAGAGCTGAAACGTGGCATAAATATTCTTGATATACGAGGTCTGTTCAAAAAGTATCCGACCATATTTTTTTTCTCTGAAACCAGTTGGGTCTAAGAGTTCATAGTGGGCCAAGATTGGTGGTCAACCTTACTGGGCTTGCGAGATTTTTTTCAGCCTTGCCTGATAAGTCATGCGCCGTCAGGCTACCGGTGAGCATGGTCACCTTACATACGCTCGGCGCATTTTCAAATTTACATCTACGATGACGGAACAATATGATCAGCGTAGTGCCTTAAATTTTGTCAAATGCTTTGTGAAACAATTTCTAGTATTAAGCAGACTTTCGGCAAAGATGCTTTGGTGGTTACAAAAATTAAATAATGGTTTACCCAGTTTAAAGATGGCCGTAATTTGGTTGACAATGACCAACAGCGTTCTGATCGGCAGCCAACACAAGATCCGCAAATTATTAACCAATTGATGATGGATGATGATCATTGATCATCTGATAGACTTCTAAAAGTCCTATCAAGAAGTTATCCGTTTTCTTCATGCTGCAGTTCGGCGCAAGAGACCCGACCTGTGGTGACTGTCACCAGAGATGGGCACTATCAAAGATACAAGTATCTTTGATAGTATCTTTGATACTTGATACTATCAATATCTATATCTTGATACTTTTCTTGTAGTCAGTATCAAATATCAATTATCAATTAATATTCAAAATAGTATCAAGTATCTTTTTACCGAAAAGATACTTTTGATACTTTGGAATATTGGACTAAAATGTTTCAGTTTAGAACCCCAGGCATTTTTTTCCAGGAATTCCTTCAGCCCATACATACCCCTTTTTCACCCAACCCCTAAGAAAACTTTTGTCAATGATCTCCCCCTCCCTCACCTTGACCAAATTCTTCCTCAGCAGCGGTATCAAAGTATCTCTGATAAAATATCTTTGATACAATTTTTGATACTTGATACTTTGATACTATCAAAGTATCTTTTGATATTTTGATACTATCAAAGTATCTTTTGATACTTTGATACTAATATCAATTGATACTCAAAATTAATAAAGTATCAAGTATCAAGTATCAAGTATCTTTTTGAAAATTTTGAGAGTATCAGTATCTTGTATCTTGATACTTTTTCCAAGTATCTTTGCCCATCTCTGACTGTCACACAACTGGCCACTGCTTCCACAAATCTCTGGTGCCTTCTTACCCTCTGGTCAAACAGTTCAGGCTAAGTACGGGGTCAGATAGGCCCTCTGGTCTACAGACATAGCTCGTAATGATTTCTGATGGTTCCCAAGCTGATGGAGCCGGATTACGTAATCCTGCGTAAAGTGGAATTGGAAATTTAAAAATTCGACGAGCGTATGTAAGGTGACCATGCTCACCGGCTTCCTGACATCGCCTGACTTATCAGGCAAGCCTGAAAATAATCACGCATGCCCAGTAAGGTTGACTACCAAACATAGCCAACTATGAACTATCACACCCAACTGGTTTCAGAGAAAAAAAATAAAGTCGGATACTTTTTGAACAGACCTCGTATACAAAAAGAACGATTTTTTGGAATTTGTATTGCAATATTTCTAAAATTAGAAATTTTTCATAGAGAAACCCCTCGTTTTGTATTGCCTGTGGCCAGGCCAGGGTACAAATACATTTATTGACAAAGACTCGCACCTAGTTGTTTTCTTGGCCTAGGGTTGGGTCATTACGCGTAGAATATTAATTTTCTACATACACGTAGAGTAACACGTAGAATATGTAGAATATTATTGTAGAATATTTTTTTTAAGTGCCAGTGGATTGACAGTGGTAAAATTTGGAAAAGTTAGCATTAACCAAAATATATTATTTTACTTTATTAGTTGCCCTATTTTCAACTTATCTTTATAGCGGTCGAGTTCAAATCTTTTCTATTTATTCTACTCATATTCTATCTTGTATGAGATGGTCACAACCTTAATTCAGGCAAATTAGAGAGCAATCCCACCTCGTAATTTTAATAAGCCCATTCATAGCACACTTCCCCTATATCTACAATAGGGAACACACGATGATTTGAATATATTGCAGGAAAAGCCATTAGCAAGATTGTAAAAAATTGAAATTAAAAAAAGAAAAACATTTCAAAATAATTTCTAATTGAAGAAAACCATGTAGAATCGAATGTAATTTCTACTTGTGTGCATACTGCATATTCTTCATGTTTGGATAATGGAATCTAGATTACAGCATCCAGCATTACAGCTAGCAACTACCAAAGTCCGAATGAGATGATTGAGTATCACTTTGCGTTTTTATGTTAATATTAAATTTAGAAGAAAGAAATTGTAGTTGGTCCTCTCGTATCAACAATTTGGTAGAGTTGTTATGTACTAGGTACTCATAGTAAAGTAAAATGCTGTTATATTGAAAACAAATCAATAGAATGATCATTATAATCCAAATCAATGTTTTTCTTAAAAATAATATTCTACGTGTAGAATAATTATGTCATCTACATCAATATTCTACATTACATATTCTACGGTAGAATATACGCGTAGAATACCCATTTTCTACGCGGAATATTCTACTGACCCAACCCTGCGAGTACCAAACATAGCCAACTATGAACTATCACACCCAACTGGTTTCAGAGAAAAAAAATAAAGTCGGATACTTTTTGAACAGACCTCGTATACAAAAAGAACGATTTTTTTGGAATTTGTATTGCAATATTTCTAAAATTAGAAATTTTTCATTGAGAAACCCCTTATTTTGTATTGCCTGTGGCCAGGCCAGGGTACAAATACATTTATTGACAAAGACTCGCACCTAGTTGTTTTCTTGGCCTATTCATTACGAAGACAATGAGCCCACGTGCAAGTCTCTAGAGCAATAATTGCGGCCGCTGGAGTTGTTTGAATAATGCAACAGCAATATTTCGTCAAAAAAATTTGGGGACCAAAATATTGGAGGCGAAAAATTCACCTGGTCCTCCCTCTTCGCTCTCGGTCTGCCCCTTCTGCTTCTGCTCTTCTCTTTCAAATTCCCTCTTCGGTATTCTCTTGGGATCCATTCTTAGATAAATTCTAAGATATTCGATATTCTAAGATATATAATATATTCGAAGAATTTGAAGATTCGAAGATAAAATAATATTTTAGTGAGAATCTGAAGACAAAACTCAAAACAACACTTTGTAGAGCAGCATGTTTAGCTCGACTCTTCCCAAATCCTCTTAATGTCTAAGTTTACCATATGATTTTGCATGTATTTTTAATTGTTATCAACTTTTTGTGGCAGGGAGAAGTATGAAGAAATGACTCACATGATTGGATGTATGTCACCATTGACAAATGAAGATGAGTCTTTTCTCCTGGATGTCGGTGTGAATGACTTCTCAGTGATGTTCAGCACCCGCAAGAAGTGCTCTCAGCTATGGCTCGGTCCTGCGGCATTCATCAATCACGACTGTCGGCCAAACTGCAAGGCATGTATCCTCATCCATGACCCATCATCGGCAATCTCTAACACGTAATGCCCAGTACACACGATACATTCGATCGAATTGGATGTGTGGATTTTAATGTTAAATTGTTCAAGGCCACACATTTTCCATTTTAAAAGGGGAATCGAAGTTCCAAGAAGTTCGCAATTCTCCCACAGATGGCATAGTTTGCAGTACCACTACCATAAAAATTTTGCTTTGGTGATTATCACTCAAGTGTTTGAATGACCACTAGATCTTTAAATCCATAAAATCCTCGATTTATTAGCCTGGGTCAACAAAATACATTAAAAAGTAATTTTAATCTGTTGTAATATGTTAGTACTTTCTCAGCTAAGTTGGCACTACCTGGGAAATCCTTTGGCTTTTATGAATTTGTTTCCCGCCTCGAACCAACTAACCAATAGCGATAGGAGTGGGCGTGGTTTCCATTCCCCTTTTGAAATGGAATAGCCTGTATGCGTGTGAAATATCATTGTAGAGATGGGTTCTAAAATCCAAGGTCACATTCAATGTTCAAGGTGGATGTGTCGTTTGAACTGGGCTTATGGGTGTTTGAATGCATGAGATTTGAAACCCCCAGAGTGGTTGAAAATTGGACTTTCACAATTATTTGTTGTTGAACCTGAAGCATTACGGCAATATAAATGAACTTAGTCATACCGGGCATTATCTGGCTATTTTATTTAATTGAGTTCAATCAATTTGCTCTAATTAGTATTGTGTATTAAGTGAGTATACTTTCATTCGCCACACCTGTGAGAAAACGGCTGATTATAAAAATTCAGCATTTTTTGTGCACATCCGAAATAATTGCATTTGGTGACTAAGGCATTTTAAAATGTAATGTCATTATTATTGAATTAGGAAATAAAAAAATACTATTTAATAAAAGTAATTCATGTCTGCACACTTGGAATGCAGTGAAAGACTCACACCGCTACTTGCGTCGTCTTTGTCCGCCCCGGTGTATGGTCATAAACTTTATACCCCCTAATAAACTTATAAACTTATGAACCTTTTTGATAGGTAATGTATAAAGGTATGTTTACAGCTTGGCGTTCGACGCTCAGCGCTAGCGCTGAAAGATGAACATGGTTTATTTTTTACCTTGAACCAGGGTTCACAGTTACACTATAATTCCTAAAATTCCTATATTTTGGGAAATAGTGAATTATAGCCCTATATTTCCTATTTTTTCGGTCTTGTCCTATATTTCTAAGCAAATTGGTACCTAGTTGAATGTCCTATATTTTCTTATTTTGTTCATTTTAGAGTCCCAGAATCACTTTTAAATTGCTGAAATATGAAAAAACGCCCTGCGGGGCAACAATTTAAAGGTAATTTGATTCACTTTGTTCATTCCAAAGTCCCAGAGTCACTTTTAAATTGTTGAAATTCTTTTTAAAAAAACGCAATGTCAAAATAAACTATTATTCAATTTATTATTTTCGGTGTATTATATTTGTTTGATTGCCTCTACTGCGGCTCCCATTAGGTATAATCTAATTAATTATTTTTTTGGGAAATTGGCTCCTTCACCAATAAAGGTTGCCGACCCCTGGCATAGGCTGTGTTTGAGATATGTGAGAAATAAAGAAGAAAACTTCAATAATTGTAATAGATGAATATTTATATTTATCAATTGTAATTTGCAGGCGAAGCTATGCTTTTCCTATAACCAGTAGGAAATATGTCCTATATATATCCTATTTTTTTTATCTATATTCTGACACAAAATCCTATATTTTTGGCTTAAATGTCCTATAAAAACTGAAGTGTTGACTGTGAACCCTGTTGAACGCCAACGCTCAGCGTTGGCCAATCAGGAGTCTCAACGGCGAGCGCTGAACGTTGAACGAACGCCGAGCTGTAAACGTAACTTTACTTACGAAATTTTGACGGTCATTTAAAAATCACGATTTTTATATTTTTGATTTTGCCAAACTTTTTCTTTTTCAAAACAGATTGCAACCTTTTGTTGATTTACGAAAATCCGTTTATAAAGTTCGTTCCCTGTTAGAATATTTCTGTCGTTTTCCTTGTTCACGTCGTTCAACACTGCCCTGTCAGGGGCAAGAATTTCTTCTTTGTATTATTGAAATTGTATAAAATGATGTCAAATACCTACACAATTTTTAATGAAATATGATTTTTACTGAATCCCTCAGTTAGGTGAATGTTAATAAATACCAACTGCAATGTGAAAAGATTTTCCTCGAGTGGGACTCAAACCCACGACCTTCCGATATCGAGTCAGATGCTCTACCAGCTGAGCTATCGAGGCAGTTCACATTACAGCGGCTGTGTTCCAATATAAGCTGCGTTAGCAACTTACCGATTTAGAAGATAGGGTCAGAAGACCGTGAATTTCATCCACGTTTGACAACTGACTAACTTCATTCGACTTGGATTTCTCATAAGCAGATGAGTGCGCATATGTATGAAATATGATTTTTACTGAATCCCTCAGTTAGGTGAATGTTTATAAATACCAACTGCAATGTGAAAAGATTTTCCTTGAGTGGGACTCGAACCCACGACCTTCCGATATCCAGTCAGATGCTCTACCAGCTGAGCTATCGAGGCAGTTCACATTACAGCGGCTGTGTTCCAAATAAGCTGCGTTAGCAACTTACCGATTTAGAAGATAGGGTCAGAAGACTGTGAATTTCATCCACGTTTGACAACTGACTAACTTCATTCGACTTGGATTTCTCATAAGCAGATGAGTGCGCATATGTATGAAATATGATTTTTACTGATTCCCTCAGTTAGGTGAATGTTAATAAATACCAACTGCAATGTGAAAAGATTTTCCTCGAGTGGGACTCGAACCCACGACCTTCCGATATCCAGTCACATGCTCTACCAGCTGAGCTATCGAGGCAGTTCACATTACGGTCTTCTGACCCTATCTTCTAAATCGGTAAGTTGCTAACGCAGCTTATATTGGAACACAGCCGCTGTAATGTGAACTGCCTCGATAGCTTAGCTGGTAGAGCATCTGACTGGATATCGGAAGGTCGTGGGTTCGAGTCCCACTCGAGGAAAATCTTTTCACATTGCAGTTGGTATTTATTAACAATTTTTAATATTAGAAAAATTCAGTAAAATTGATTTATTTTTATCTACTGTCGTGTTATACATATTTTTTGATTATTATATTGATATTACATGTAGGTAGACAATTGTTCGCAAGCAGTGCTTAATTTGGGCGTAAGCCCGGCTTACCTACCTTTTTTGGAGGGTAAACCGGGCTTACGCACCTTTTTATATAAATATTCTCTTTAATATTAATAACGCTGTTCAATACAACACATTTGGTCGCCCTCTACAAACTTATTTTTCGTGGAGATAAAAATTGGTTCAAATATTTTACAAAAAGCGCAGAAACGCACCAAATTCATTCCAGAAATTCAAATTTTTCCGGGGCTGCGCGTCTCGGACCCGCATTCTTATGGGGGGCGTCATATTGGGTGTCACTGGGTGCCATATTGGGTGTCACTGGGTGTCATATTGGGTGTCATATTGGGTGTCACTGGGTGTCACTGGGTGTCACTGGGTGTCATATTGGGTGTCACTGGATATCATACTGGGTGTCACTGGGTGTCAAAACTTTCTTCTGGGGGGCCCTCCCCCCAGACCCTCCATTGCTTCCATACGGTAATGCGTTTCCCATGACATTTGTGGGGTGGGCTTACCCCAAGATAGGTACATTATATGGGTTACTCTAGAGATCTTGGGCTTACCCACCTCTTCTATTACAAATTAACCACTGTTCGCAAGACTACAGTAGTATCTACACGGCCACAATTGAGTAAAATTCACCTCGAAAACTCTTCTTAGAATGCATCCAATTATGACCCGAATTTTACAAATAAAAGAACTATTTGAACTTCTTTCGATTAGGACAATTATCTGTGAGGTCAAAAATATAGAAATTTTGTAATTGATCAATAAGCACAAAAAATTAATAAAAGGGATTATTGAGATTACACGAGCTACTGTTCAGTCAGGCACTTCATGAATGGAAGACGACCCTCATCGGAGTGTTGTAAAATGTAATTACAAGGCATCGAAGGGTCGGAGAAGGGTCATTTGCTGATGATCACCTCAATGCCGAATTAAACTTTGCTGCCAAATCACTTTCCTCCATTTTCCTACATCCTTTTCCATCCTTAGTTTATCACAGTGTCTTAATTTTTATATATTAGGGATGGATAAGTAATGATAAGTTTGTCTTTATCAATTATCAAATAATTATCCATTATCGCAAGGAAATCGAATGATATTTTTGATTTTCATTCATATTCAAAGGAAAGTCAACTGAAATAAGTGAAAAATCTTTGTTACCTACTAGAAATTGAAATATTAAACTTGCATAGTCAATATTGAATTACTATTTATCCCTTTAATAGTAAGATAACATAGACAGGTAGATTGCACTTGACAAGGGACTGCGCTGGGGGGTAAGCGTACGCCTACCCAAAATTGTCTCCTGTACACCCAAATATAAATTAATTCTTCATTTTTTTGGTTTTTATTTCCAAACACTGTTCAAAAATAAAATATACTGCCCTGCAGAGCATTACTCCCTTTGTAACCAACCACCACTTGTTGCAAAAAATAAGGATTGCCCTCCCCCCCCCCCCCCCCTCGCCTACCCCTAATAGTTAGCTAGGACCACCGTGGCTAGGACATACAAAAATAATAATAATTTACTGTTCCTGGGTCTTATGCAAACTAAAATAAAATTTTAAGCCAGTATCTGGAACTCTTTTTTCAAATACATCAAATGTATTGGATACAGGCGTAACTATGTAGTATTACATATTACCTACTACATAGTACGTACTGTGTGCACTAATTTAAAATTAAAGGGTTAAATTATTACGTATATTATTACAGATAGATCAAAATACTCATCTTACTGTTACTATATTAAGAACCACCCATTTAATACTATACTACTACTAGGTACTACTACTACACTATATTTATTTATATTATGTATTATTATTTATTAATAATAAACATTTTTTATTGATTTCAGCTGGTTCCTACAGGAAAGGAAATGGCTTGTGTTAAGGTATTAAGGAATATCGAAGCTGAAGAGGAAGTAACAATTTTCTATGGTGAAGACTTCTTTGGCGATAATAATCAGCTCTGCCGATGTGAGACTTGTGAACGGTACGTCCACTTTATTCATATTCTTCTGGAGACATTTCGTCAGTGTGAAGGTCCAAAGTAAAATGTTTCACTTAGGTTTTTTTGTATGTTACAATGCAAAACGACTACGTACCCGGGTATGTGCTATGTTAAGGCCGATTACGACTAGAAACTTCTGGTTGACCAACTTGGTTCTGCTCGTGCACAGAGTTACTTTGGGGACGATAATGTGACTCTGTAGTAGTACATGGCAAGGGTCTTGAGTCGCTCAAGGGTCTGCACGAAACTGTGTACCTGGATCTATCTAGTTTAAACCGGTTTTCAAGTTCTTTAAAAAATAATTTTCTATATTAGGTATCATATTTTCAAATTATACGTAAATACTAAATAGTGGTACAGTGGAACCTCATTATAGTACGCTTTTCAAGGGACCAGAAATGAAAAACGTATTACCGCGAAAAACGCAACGACAACTGTGCTGTGGCCCTGGGCTTTGGTTGTGTGGGGTGAGTGGCTTGGGGGGATGGGGTCGCGTTGCTGGAAGAGCGCTTGGTATGCCGCTACTGCACAATGTAAAAACCACAGCCTTTTGTGTAAAAACACAAACAAACAAACAAACAAAAACACAGAGAAAGTGTCCAAAAGAGCCGAATGGAGACGCTCGCTCAATGAGTGTATAATGTTTGTGATTATAGAACAATCTTCTCTCTTCTTTATGTATTGAGCATGTGTAATAATGCAATGATTACTTTTCCGTAATGTACAGAAAATTTAACTCTGTGCATCTACTTGGTTTCAGACGAGGCACTGGCTATTTCTCCACAAATGCTTTGCGCATTACTGCAAAGGACTTGAGATACAAACTGCGAGAGACTGACAAGAGACTCAAGAGAATGAGGCTCTCTCCAAAGATGTACTTGAACGAGAAGACAGAGTGCTCAAGCTCGATTGAGACCCCACCGTGTGTCACCGATTGGATATCAAATACACAGAAATTGACGTAAGATGTGTCTTTAAATCAATTCATTACGAACCTGGATGTGAATAAACAGTATTTGTAATACCGAGGATGTAATAGATGGATGTAATTTGTAATACTTTCATTGTTTGTCAAAGTCCATCACTGTATGGTACCACAATTCGATGGGAGCCTTTCCATGACTGCCATGTTTTTAATGTTTAGTGAACGGTTACAGTCTGCCATCTACCCCTTTGTATTGTATGGCCTATTGTAGGTAGTACCTGGACATACTCACAATTTAGTGTTATCATCACGTCATCTTATAATGCCCGATATCCTTCCATTATGAAAACTGATTTTCAAACACAACACAGCTGCCACTTATGTTAAAGTAGGTAGGTACCTACTACTACTTCGTATGTAATGCTACTTTTAGTCTTCAGCGGTGAGCGGTTTCTGTGAGCGGCTTCTGGACCTGTGATTGGTTAATAGAAAACGCATTACATGACACTGCTCTTATGTAAATGGCCCATTACTTTTTATCTATTGCTACTTTTCATAATTTTTTAAATTTGTATTTTTGTAATTTGTATAACACATGGAAATTTTAAAAATTGTGAAATATATCTGAATTTGATTTTTAGCATATTGTGGTTTCCATTCTGTAGTTTGATGAGTTTGCAGGATACATTTCAAAGCATATCTTTATTTGTGTTTTATTACCCAAATAATTCAAACGGGTATGCACCCGAGTACAAAAATTTACCCGAATCCGACCTCTCCGTGTCACGTGTGACATCTATTTCAAAAGAGTTAAGAATGTCAATACGTACCACATACATTCTTTCCTGACAGGGCACTAGCCAAAATTTTTACCGCTATTGTGCTGCAGCGCTGCCATCGGTAGTGAGTAAGAGTGTGAAGTAAGCTGTTCTTGCCACTCAAAATTAAAACTCGCGAATCATTATTTTGACAGGCATAAGAAGATTTACTTACTGTTTAGATACATATATTTTTTACACTGGTATAATAAAATGTGTAAGAATAAGAAGATAGCAGTAGGTCTGTTCGTTTACCCTGCCAAAAGCTACAGCAAACTGCCACAAGCACACATCATCCAATCAGATCGTTCCTCTTAGCTTTGTGGCAGTTTGCTGTAGCTTTTGGCAGGGTAAACGAACAGACCTAATATCTAAAGCAAATTCTATTTCAATCTGAAGCGACACCCTCTCAATTGTTTTAATTGAAAGTTACAAAATTCCATTATGCAGTGAGTCAGTTTCAAGAGAGCACTGGAAACAAAAATAATTCTGAGAGCTGTCATTACATGACCAAAATAGGTATCATTATTACACTATAATTTCTAATAATTATCCACTCTTGAGGTAAATAACCAAATAATAATAATCTTTCCACTGGTTCCATCCATAAAATGGGTCAGGGGGTGGGTGTTCCCACCAACACTAGGGCCGCAGGACTACTGGAGACCGGCTGGCCACGCCTGGCGTCTCCTCCTCGTCTTCTTCTTCCTCCACTTCCAATTGTTCCACAATATGCCTCCAACTTGTTCTGTCCTCCCACTGTCTCTCAGCCTCCAACTCACTCCACCTTCCTCCTCTCTCCAACACATCCTCTTTAATAACTCCAATCCACCTCTCTCTTGGTCTCCCTACTCTTCGTGGTCCCGAAGTAGCCGACTCAAACACCCGCCGTGGCACTCGCCCTGTTCCCATCCTCTTCATGTGGCCAAACCACCAAAGCCTCTCTCTGCCCAGTTTAAATATCAACATTAATTCTTATAAAATAACATGAAAATACGGACTGTGTAATAAGAAATACTTTGAATTGAAAAGTACAGCCTGGACGCTAGCGCCAAAGTGGCCGATCCTGTCGTCCCAGCTTGGCATCGGGTTGAAAACTTATAAAATAAAAGAAAATGGAATGGAAGTCTTAAATCTTACTATGAACAAAATTATAACATTTTCATTTTTAACCAATGGACCTCTTAGATTTTCTCTGGACTCTTGGATCCTTTTGGCTTTTTTATTGTTTTTTTATTTATTCATTTATTAGTTAGCGTAAACAAGTTCAATATAGAACCATGATAGAACACTCAATATCAAAAGATAAGATTCACATTCTATGTGATAAAATACCATTCTAAAATTTAAATTACAATTTTACATATTTCTTCTGGACATATTCCTTATAATTAAATTCGTTAACATCTTTTAATGACTTAATTTCATTCGGCAAACTATTATACTCCCAGATTACAATATACAATTATTTAACTAATTTAATTTAAAAAATGAACATCCGTATTTGTTATTTTAAATAGACCGCTCTTATCCAAACCTGTTTTGAAGTTGTTTGTCTCTTCCTTCCACGGCCTCCAAGATACCAGTATGTATGTTCTTTGGACAACACCCGTCACCCACTACTTCATACCGCCATTTAGCCAAGCGTGGTGGCTAGCTCGAGTTTTGTTCTGAATATCGTGAAAAATAACATAATTAAAGCAATGGATACGTATCAAGGGTATCAAGAAGATGGTGGTAATTCATTTGGTAACGGGAAAGAAACTCGCGGCACAGCAGGAATTCCAGGTAGAGATGATGATCGCAAGATGTTTGTTGGCGGCTTGAGCCGACAAACCACAGATAGGGAACTGAAGGAGTATTTCAGCCAGTTTGGAGAAATTGAGAGCATCACTGTAAAAGTCGACCCATACACTGGCCAGTCTCGTGGTTTCGCATTTGTTGTTTTTACAAACCCCAAGACCATTGACAGTCTGTTGGCTTCAGGGGATCACTTCATCAACAAAAGGAAGGTTGATCCCAAGAGGGTTTCGAAGAAGACACAACAAGGTAAAATCTTTGTTGGGGGCTTAACTCCGCAAATAACAGACGGAGACATAAAGGATTACTTTTCACAGTATGGAACAATTGTTGAAGTGCAAACACCCTTTGACAAAATTAAAAATCAGCGAAAAGGGTTTTGTTTTATTACTTTTGATTCCAAGGATGTCGTGTACGAGTTGTTGAAGACGCCAAAACAGTTTATTGGAGGCCAAGAAGTAGATGTCAAGAAAGTCAAGATTAACCCAGAAACAATGATGGGTGGTGGTCGAGGAGGTGGCCGTGGAGGTGGAGGTATGGGTCGTGGTGGATGGTCAGATGGCCACGGTGGAGGGTATGGTTCATATGCTGGGGACCAATATTCGGCTGGTGGATACGGCGATGGTTATGGAGTAGCTTCTGGCTACAATGACTATGACTATGGTGGCAACTACGGAGACTACTACTCCAGGTACAACTACGACAATGCAGGTGCCTCTCAGGGTGCTTATGGCAATGGATCGAAGCCAAGGGGGGGTGCTCGACAGTTCCAACGACACCAGCCATATTGAACTTGGTTGTGTTTACGATCTATCTAAACTTCCAAGTGCAAAGAACATCAGCCAAGTTTAATCTCATTTATATTTGTATTGTATTTTCATATGTACTATTTCTATCATACAAGAGTGTATGCTATTAAGTTAAATGTGCATAGTACCTACCTAAATACCCAATTATTTGATGCAAACTGTAGTTCATTAGGTACGTATCTACAATGCTGAATGTGTAAAAACAGTAGAATTTGTTTGAAGATTAATAACTGTCTGTTGTACTTACTGATCGGCTTAACCAAAATTGTTTTCGTAGATATAGATAATCATTCGTACAAGAGTACTACTTTTTCATTTAAAAATGATTCAATACAATATAATCTTTCTACATAATTAATTGTTTATGCTTATTTCAACTCTCCTAAGGATCATTGAATGAATTAATCCAGAAGTATATTATTGAGCCAATTTAGTGGACTTCAAAAGCAATTTTTTGAGTAAATTGTCTTGAAACAATTATAAGGAAATCTCTCTATACTTGTAGAATAATTAGAAACATGAAATATTGAAAGTTAAGTATACATGTCGAGGATGTTGACAAACAAAAAACTATTATATAGTCTTCAAGGAATCTTGAGTCAAAGTCTGAATAGGTAAAATAAGTAAATTTTCGAATGCGGAAATGGCCCAGCCCAATGGACCTCTGACAATCTCCGACATCAAAGGGCAGCTATAAACACAATGTTAAATCATAATGGGTTTTTTTCCCGCCAAAATGCGAGTTTATATTTTAATACATGATATGATGCCAGTCATCAATGAAAATGTCAGACTACAAAAGTACCTAAAACAAAGTTCATTCGACTATTGGGGTCTAGTTTTTTATTAAAGGAAAAAACTTTTTGATGAGTTGCCAGAAAAATCGAGTTTTAAAAATTCAAGAGCTTTCGTACAATTCAAATTTAGTGAAATAATAATGCCACAAACTAAGGTAACTTGCATGGCTGGTTTCTCTTTTAAACGTAAAATTAAGTAGGTAGGTAGTATTACTACCTACATACATTTTAATAAAATCAAATCACATCTATCCACAAGACAAAAGTTAAAGTGAAAAAAGACACAAAGGTCTCTCCTGGGCTGGATTAACAAAAAGTATTTCTTTTGTAAATTATCTTTAACATTGTAGCCAGTCGGTCTGCAGTAGTCCTGCGGCCCTAGTGTTTGTGGGAACACCCCCTGACCCATTAAATTGGAACCAGCGGATAGATGATTATTATTATTGTGATTTACCTAGGCATTAAATGAAATGTTAATATGTATGAGTATAGGGTTGCCAACTGTCCGGAATTTCTCCGGACACTCCGGAATTGGACAATATTGTCCGGATGTCGGAATTACCTCATTCCGGACAGCATAATGTCCGGAATTGTTCAATTGGTTCATGAAACTTACGCTATAATTCAATAATCAATGATACATCATAACTTTTGCAAATTAAGTTTTGCATGTAGGGTTGGTAGAAAACACTTAGTTCACTTCCGCCCATTAATTTACAATTTTTACTACATATTTATCAAGTTCAACTTCAAGGAAATAATATTATGAGAGCAATCTAATTATTATCTTGAGTTAAATTCAAGTCTGTTTGCTATAATTGTAAAGAAATTTTCAAAGTTCTCAACAAGGGCGTATTCAGGGGGGGCGAGGGGGCCATGCCCCCCCCCCCCCGAAATCAAAATTTCATCTAAGAAAATAACCACATTTAAAATAATTTGTAAGAAACAATTTAAAAATATACAGATCATGTCAAAAACGTTCCAAAATGGTTAGAATTGAGAAAAAAATCAAAAAAAATTCCGGGGCTATGCGCCCTGGTCTTGAATATCCTAATAGGCATCCTGGGTGAGAAAAGGTTGCCATAGCAACCTGCATAAAAGTATAGGGAATAACAAATCTGACAGCAGCAATCCAATCTCATATTTAGAGTGATTACTTGCGAAAGAAAGATATTAAGTAAGTAGGTACACGTTAATAATAATACGCAATATTTATCCATACACATATTCAAGTTAAATATTCATCTGAGAAACATGATTTATAGCTATTATTTATAGCTTTTGACACATTTCCCCTACCAGAGCATCCTCCATTTTTCTACCACTGTGACGTCACGAGCAGGATTCCTATAGGTTCAATAAATGTCTTAAACCTCTTTGACCAATTTTTGGATATTTTGTAATTTATAATTCCCCAAAATAGCTATACACTGCGATTCAAAGTTGCATCTTAATGAATGACCTTGATCCAAAATTTTCTCGGGGGCTGCGTCCCCGAACCCCATGTTTTCCACTGTGATTTTTCGAAATATTAATAATGTCCGGCCCCCCCCCCCCCCCCCGGAAATTTCATCCTGGATACGCCCTTGGTTCCCAAATATCAAATCGCTGAATATTGTAGTCCAGAACGCATAAAAATGACCCAAATACACTTTCGAAATTCATAATTTTCCCGGGCCTGTGCGGCCCGGACCCGCATGGTGCTGGGGGCCCTCACCCCAGACCCCCCATTGATTTCCTGCGAGATCGTCTTTTCGTGCATACGAATTTCCCCATAATACCGTATTGTGAGGATATTTATTCCCAGAGAATTTTAGAACTACATTGTCCGGAATTCAATTCTTACAAAGTTGGCAACCCTATATGAGTAAGCTGAAGGAACTTTTGTGTATGTAGGTGTTGTGATGAGCAATTTCATTAAGGTTACCTACAGTGGCGGCCGGTGCCTTGTCTAGTTGGTGGGCCGCAGTACCGAACTTGTCCTAGACGCCATGGAGGGTCTGGGGGTAACCCCCAGCCGCCGGGACGGAAATTTTTGATATAATGAACACCATTAAGTCACGAGTTAATGATTTGGGAGCGTTCCATTTAAGTTTAGTGTAGTTGAGCAATACGTATTCAAATGCACTAATTAAATCGTGCAGCAAGTAGTTTCTTCATTTGCAGTATAAAACGCATGGCAGGGTTTTCTCTGTTTACGCGCCACTCGTGAAGTATCCAGAAGAAATAGCCATCAACTCGGCAATGAGTCTGGTAGCGATTGGAGGAGTTTTCCTATTTTTAAAAATTTGTTTCTTAGTGCGCATACAGATACAATGGCATTTTCGATGATTTTGGAAAACATTGATTGGCTTTTATTTCTTTTAATAAGTAGGTAAATAAAGAGCAAGCAAGGAAAACAAAATAACGTGTTTGTAGCTCACAGCCATTCATGCCATTCCATCCAAAGATAAGAACATATGAGAAATCTGAGAATTTTGTGTGTCAGACACAGCTCAACAAACTTGATGCGCCACTTACATTGTGATTCTAGTCCTCGGTCTAGTAGAGTAGGCGACAATGATGTATTGATACTGATGAACAAAACATAATTTACACTTAAAATTATTTCATTCATCTGAATAAATCCAGAAGAAAAACATTAACGCTTCAAAACGATTAGCGAGAACGTTGAGTAATGGACGAGAAGTATGATTCACGAGCTAAAAGCATCACGACCCGATGATCGTCGAAAACAGTAGGCACAAAGATACTGTAATTTTTTTTGACTATTTGAAGCACTTATGAAGGTCAATTTTCAGCATCAAATTGGCAAAATATCTAGTCCAAAACGCATAGAAATTGTTCAAATTGATTTTTCAATTTGAACACTGCTCCCCTCAAATTATTTCAGTACTTCTAATCAGGTGTCGCGCTTTCGAATTTGTAAAAATTTGAAAATCTAGTGTGGATTCTACCGCCGTGACCATTCTGCATGGTGCGGCTGTGGGTAATTTGTATCAACTCTGAATAAATATCCGACAATTGCCTCGTATTTTAAACTATAGGTAACCAGTGGCGGCTGGTGCATTGGGGCCCGTGCCCCACCTAAAATATCTGGTTATACCTAAAAAAAAATATTTAATTTCATATTGATTTATTATATTCTGCAAATAACAGCCAATAATTATTCTGAGAACAATTAAATGTTCAAATTATAATGTAAAACAATGAAACTCCCATTAAATCAATGCAATTACTGTATATTCTGTCGCTCGCTTGAAATCTTAGCGGCACCTGGCTGGGTAGGCAACCAGGGGCACAGCTAATACCATGCCTCTTTCGTGAAGTGTTTCTAGAGGTTGACGCATGTGCTCATGTGATCTTGCCATAGCAGAGTTCGAGCCGATCCGCGGGTGTTGGGGCACAGTAACCTTTATATCTGACAGGACTAGGGGAGGTAGTACCAACGACTGAAAACTCAATGTGGACATTTTAATATTGAACTGAGTAATTTCAAGTTATTTTGCATTAATTTTACAATTTTTTGTACATAAAACAATATTTTACTGGAAAAGCTTGATTTTTCTGTCACGCCAGATGTCAGGGTGTGACGCTTGATTTTTGTCTGAAAGTAGGGCTGCACCCCATTTCAACAATATAGCTGCTGCCCAGAACATAATGCGTATGCGCCACCTAGAGGGAGATGCACCTCGAATGCAGTGCTTTCTATGGTATAATGTAGGTATGTAGTCAAAACCCCAAAAAAACACAATTTTAAATTTAAAACTATATGTAGATATTTTATTCCAATGCAATTATACAACAATGTAATATAAACTATTCGGTAGATTATATGTTTCCTAATTATGAGAACTAAGTTGTTTTACTAGTACATAGGTAGACTGTCCAGATAAAGAATACCCTAAATAATACAACACCACCAACATAGGGTCCAGGTCCATGCCGATAGTTGAAAACGAGGAGCATTCTCGGTGGGTGATGAGATGTCCAAAGTTTATTACTTTGAAGTTAAGATGATGTGGGCATTCTTATGGCAAGGCGACAGCTAATATCAATATGAGATTGCTGATGAATGATGATGATCATATTTATAAAGGCTTCCAGTCACGTGCCCATTTTTACTGTTGTAATTTAGTATGTACAATTTGTGAATTTAAATCACTAGGTACAAATACTTCTAGGCATATAATGCACCAATTTCATAATATTTTGAATAACAATACTAAATTATTACTTATTATTAGGCTATTTCTTAATTTGGAGAGCCTCTATGCACCAGTACTAGTATAATTAATTATACATGCACTTCTTTTGGTAAGTAATACTAGTGACTATGTTTATTGTATAAAATGCTCATAATATATGACCTGCATCCAGATGACTTCAAAAAAAATTAATTACAAATAGTAAGCAATGTGCAAATTTGAAAGGGGAATGGGAACAATAGGAAGGCTGTGGGAAATGGGGAATCCCCAAGTCTTGGTGTGGGATCTTTCGTCTGTCCCATCCTGAAACACATTTTTGTCCCAAATTAACTAGAATGAGTCAGAACTCGAGATTGGTAAAATATCCCGCCCATGTTTTTCCCGCCCTCGGCAATGTCAGGGAAACATATTTGCTTACGAAAACAATGGGGTGTTTGGGGTGAGGGCCCCCCAACATAATGTGGGTCAGAGGTGAACAGCCGCGGAAAAATTTTGAATTTCGGAACCAAATTTGGTGTTTTTTAGGCGACCTGTACACAATTTTAAGACAATATTTACTTCTATGAAAAGTAAGTGTGCGCACAGGGTCTACCCTGAAAAAAGAGTGAGGGGACGCGTCTGCCCTCGTCTGCCCCCAAATTAACCACTGCTAATAGTAGCTTGAACCTATCACTCTATTTAATAAAAATATAGAAGTGTAGGTAGTATAAAGTGTGAGAAGTAAAAAATTAATACTTTCCAATATTTCCAAAAAGCTTCCAGCCAGGTTCCAGGAAAAAGTATCTACAATTTGGCTATCTTTATAGGGAGGGTAAGATTTTTCCATCACTACCTATTTCCCAACTTCTAGGTACCTAGCTTACCAAATATTTACAATAAAATAAGTATGCCCTATAGAGACTATATATACATATATGTGGCCAAGTTCTCGCAACACCATACTTGACCCTCGCACTATCATGCATTAATAGGACCAACATGTATTTTGTTTGTTAATTTCATTAAGATATCTTGCAATATAAATTCTTTACATACCTAATTCTAGGGGTGTGCGAAGCTTCGAAATAATCGAAGCTTCGAAGTCGAAGTCGAAGCTTCGACTTCAACTTCGAAACCCTTTTTTCCAAAAAACGAAGCTTCGAAAATGTTCGAAGCTTCGATTTGCGTCTTCAAACTTGGCGCGACTTTCGAGGTAAATATATTTTCGTGTAGTTGGTACTTCCGAAGTCGAGAAGTTTTTGCGGTCGGCCATCTTGGTTTTAACGTCGACGCTGTCACGCTGTGCTTACTTGAAAAGGTTATGTGCCGTGTTTATTTTCGGAGATTTTAGAAATATAATGGATTTATCCGACGAAAACGAAGATGAAGTAGGCCTACTAGTGGAGGAAGGTAGTAATTCAGTTCAAGTTTAATGTTTTGTTCCAAATTCTGATTTTTTTTGAGTGAAATCAAAATCTTCGACTTCGACTTTGACTTCGGAATTTTAGGAGGTCAAATCTTCGACTTCGACTTCGAAATCAAAAATCCACCTTCGCACACCCCTACCTAATTCATTAACAAGACAGTACTCATGACAGCATTTGTTGTCCACCTACATACAAACATATTGAAGCTATGTTTGAGTTTATGCACTAAACAAAGGTGCAAGGAGATTTGATCAGCACTCGGCAGTAATAGAATTGGTAATGTAATTATTCAAGTCAAATAAAACTACATTCTAAACACTTTAATAAGAGATGTCGGTTATGTACACCTGATGAATTAATTTTTTATAATTGTGATGTCATTCAAACAGAGAAGGGTACTAACACATCGAGGTATCTGAGGAAAATGTAACCAGACACTCAGATAATTGCAAGAATTTTATCAAACTGGTGGGCACTCATCAATCAAGTCATATTGTAAACAGTAGTGGAAAACTACTCAATAATAGCGGACGGCAAGCCAGATTACATGCCTCTCCGTGCTGCTGATGGCATCAGAAGTTGCAGTGCTGTCATAGCATCTGGGAACAAGCTGTGGTAGTTGATGAGGGGCACGTACGCTGCCGTAATAACGCGACCTGCACAGAGTATGATTCAAACATTAGGTCAGCTGGTGAACATTCAGCACACTTCAAGTAGGTATCCCAAATTTGGTATTCAAATTGTACTATTTACGTTGTTAGACCATAGAGATATATTACAGAGAGGGGTAACAACTACTGGTTAATGCTTGACTAATTTTGAAAGATCCTTTTTCTCCATATTGGAAATATTAATAATTCACTGCCACTGAAATGGAAAATTATTTCGGAAGGCAGTGAAAAATTTAATTTGAGCTGTCAAATTTTAAACTTCTGAATATTACTAGAAACACGTTTTTAACTTGATAGGTACTTGAATATAGAAGACTATTGGGTAATTCCGCACCAACTCCCCAAGGAATTGAAGTGACCCCCTCCGATTTTGATAAAACTTGGCAGGAGTGTTCCCAAGACAAAAGAAACACATACATATTTTTTGTTTTGTCCAAATATTGAGTACTTTTTGAGTGACAGCCCTTCAAAAAATCAATGTTTTGGGCAATAGCCCTTCACTTTAACTACTGTAACTTCTGTACCGTTTAACATAAATGCTTCAACTTTTTTACGATTTGAAGCTTGGATTTTGACCTTTATAAATAATTGATGGGCAATTTTGGGTTTGTTCAACAAAGGGGAGAAAAATCAAAATTTTGACTTGAAAAGTGCGCCCCTCAAAAAAGCATTTTTTTTTAATTTTCAAAAAATTATGTAGTCATTGTCATTCTATAATACACAATCCCTGAAATTTTTGGAGTGGGCACGCTTTTGGTTTTAACGCTATGATTTAAATTGTCAACCGGGAAGGGCTAAAATTGCACTTTGCATGCAATATTATGAGTCTAGGTAAATCATCATTTTGTTTGATTGATACAATTTATTTATTATGACCCATCTAATTAGTAATTTCTCAATATTTCTCGGTGACATGGTCATTTCAAGACTCCTACCTGTTAAACGATTCAACTTACATTTTTATATTTTGGAGAGGGCAAAAATATGAAGGCAATTTTTATTGTGTAGAGTCCATTGTGTAATGTGTGCAAAGGACAATTTTAATTGTTGTGACAAGAGGGGTTCATGTGGCAGGTTTTAACTGTTTATAACTCCTCAACACCACCATTCAAGACAATCTTGTATTAATGTACAAAACAATCCTTCATGCTAAAAATTATGAAGCGGGCAATGTTTCGGTAATCTGTAGTCTAAGATTATGCAAATATCTCATCAAATCATTTTCATTATTATAGATAATTTTTTTTTTTTTATTATATCTAGAGATGGACCGATACCGATACCGGTACTCGCGATACCGCCGATATGGCAGTATCGGCGGTATCGGCGATACTACTTCTTTCCCCCCTTACCGATACTTTTTTCAAAAATTTCCCGCTTAATGCTGTTTGTATTCTGATTGGCCGTCATCACGGACGGCCTTGGTTGAAGCCCAACCTCCTTGGCCTTGGTTCAGGTCCTGCTAGACCAATCAGAGACAAAGGATATTCAAGGGCAAGAGGGCGGCTGGCGTCTTGGCTATTTATTGTCTTTGGTCTTGGCAATAGTTCTGTCACACGGAAAGTTGTTGTGCATAATTTTGTCATTTGATTGTGTTTAATGTTTTGTTATTTGATTAAATAATTATGTCAAACTCAAAACGCAAAAGAAGTGAAGTGTGGGATCACTTTAAAATTAAATCTACTGATGAGCAGTTTGCTGTGTGCAACTATTGCTCCAGAGAAGTCTCACGAGGCGTGTCGCGTGAGGGTAGTAAGTCCTACAACACCAGCAACCTTGCTAAGCACGTGAAGTCATGCCTCTCTTATAATAATCAAAATTTGGCAAGAAAAGATAATTTGGAAGAAGATGTGGACAATGAAGGATTAGAAATTGACACTGTTGATTTGGAGAGTGATGAGGAAACAACTTCCACTAATTTGCCTGTGATGCCGCATCACACACCCATTCCACAACTGCCTGTTGGTCTCAATCTCACTAATCCAATGATTACTCCCAAGGCAAGACCTAGTACATCCTCTAGAAGTTTTTCGAGACCTGCTAACCAACCAACAATTGGAGCAGTATTTGATAGAACTAGGCCACTCAAATCTTCGGACTCTCGTGCAAAGCACATTACAAAACTAATTGCCTAATGGGGTTGTTCACGCAAAACTATTGTAGATGGCGCTGCTGTTCTAATCGTCCGGGAGAGAGCCAATCAAAATGCATCTAGCGGAATGGAAGGTTTTTTTCAGAAACCAACCAATCAGAGAGAGGCACCTCCAATGCTGCTAGCGCTGCGAGTGAGAGCAAATGGCAGTGAACAACCCCATTGATTTGCACTGACAACCAGCCTTTCACTATTGTTGAAGACGCTGGATTTGTCCGGCTGTTGAAGTATCTTGAGCCAAGGTACAACCTTCCTTCAAGGAAATATTTCTCAAGTGTGGCAATCCCAAATATTTACGAGAAGGTGACATCTAAAATCAAGTTGCTGGCTAAGGATGCTGATTATATAAGCATTACAACTGACATGTGGAGCTCAACGTCCAACATTGACTATATGAGTCTGACGGCCCATTTTCTAACTAAGAAGTTCGAACAGATTCATATCTGCCTGGATGTATTGCCTTTTCCCTACGAGTCGCATAATGCTGTCAATATTGCAAAGTTTATTGAAGAAACCCTTGCATCATGGGGATTTCTAGAAAAGCTCAACGTAGTTGTAAGGGATAACGCACGAAATGTTGTAGCTGCTTGTCAAGCAGGGAAATTTACCCATATACCGTGCATTGCACACACGATGCAATTAGTCGTAAAAGATGGTTGCCTAGACAACACTGATATATTGGGTGTAACAGCTATTTGCAGAAGAATCGTAGGACATTTCAAGCATTCCGTCACTGCCTACAAACTTCTAAGAGAGGCTCAAACAACTTTAGGACTTCCAAAGCACAGTATTGTGCAGGATGAACCAACGCGATGGAACAGCACCTACCACATGTTAAAGCGCTTGTTGGAACAGAGAACTGCAATTCTTCTTGTTACTCCTAATCTGAGAAACACAGGAAGGCGTGACCTAACAAGTGACCAGTGGGACAGCTTGGTACCCATCACTGATGCTCTGAAAGTTTTTGATGACATCACATTTGCGGCGAGCTCATCAAAAGTTACAGTATCTGAAATCATTCCCATGGTACGTGCTGCCGGCGTATCTCTACAGAGAATTGAGAATGAAGACTTGAAAAATGCATTGCAAGAGTCCTTACAAACGCGCTATGGAGACTGTGAGGACAATCAATTATATGCCTCCGCTACCATTTTGGATCCAAGGTTCAAGACGAAGATATTTCAATCTCGGTTCAAAGCAGAACGTGCTGTGCGTAAGCTGACTGCGGAGCTGGAAGAAATCCAAGATGGTTTGCCACTTACCGAAGTATTCCCTACAGCAACCACATCATCACAGACTTCGACCGAGGGAACAGTCTGGTCACTTTACAACGAGTTGATTCACAACAATTTGCAAAACCCAGTAAGTACCTACTACTACCTGAAAAAAATATTAAGTTAATCTTTCAGAACATAAATGAATCTAGTCTAGACAAAACTAAAATAATAACATATGATTGATAACCTTTACAGCAGAACGGGGAACCGACTAGCCTTGCAGATGAAATAAAGGACTATATTAATGAACCACTACTTCAGGGAACCGATGATCCATTCAAGTACTGGAGAGATAGCCCCTCCAAGTTCAAGCATCTGAAGTTATTGGCAAGGAAATATCTTGGTACCCCACCGTCGACAGTGTTTTCTGAAAGGCTTTTCAGCACTGCAGGGTTGATCAATGACAAAAGGAGGAGTCGTCTTAATCCTCATAAAGTGAAAATGCTTGTTTTCCTCAATAAAAATTTAGTCACCATTGATTATAACTACTAATAAGTTAGCGCACTGTGACACCATGTATACCCTAACTTTTATGTCTATTCATAAGGCAATGTTTATTTTATTCATGTTAATCTTAATTAATAATTAGTGTTACAGAAACAGAAGCTATCCATTTCATTTATTATTATATATTTTATTGAGTTGTGACATGTGTTACATAATCATTAATTTGAGAATCAAACAATTTGCGTTCAAACAATTGAATTGTAATATTAAAAAAATTCAAGAATAAAAAATTAAAATAAAAAATTAAATTAAATAAAAAATAAAATACTAGTCCATATTTTAATCATTCATTATCCTACCATTTATTCAGTACCTATTCATAGTTTACTCTAGGGATGATTTACTAATAAATTAAACCTTTAAAAATCATTAATAACAGTCAACTAAAAATAGTATCGGTATCGGAAAAGTATTGGTATCGGTTGTTGGTATCGGCATCGGTATCGGTATCGGAAAAATATGGTATCGGTCCATCTCTAATTATATCAATTATTTAACAATTAAATACCCCATCCAACTAAAGTCGGTTTGGGGGTGGAGGTAGCTCCACATTCCTCTAGGGCCTCCTGGGGTGCCAAAGTCGGCCGGCCATTCCATTACTCAAAAAAAAATAAAAAAAATATTATTAAATAATAAAATTATTATAAATTATTATAAAAAAATAAAAAAAATACTCAAAATGGTAATTTAAAAATTGTGATTGGCATGCTGTTCAAATAATGCTTTCTTCAAATTATACCCTTGAAAGAGGGTACTTTACAATACATCATGTTCGTTGTGTCATAAATGTTCTCATTGACAAAGCAAATAAATACTTGTGCCTATAGTTTTCTTCTTATTTGGAATAATTTGATTTAAAACTTGTATGAAAAATTGCAATTTGCCATGTGCGAGATTCAAACTTTAATTTTTGTATACCCCCCCCCCCCCCCCCCCCCCAACATATACACCTCACCGACAAAGAGTGTTCCTAATGCTGAAGACAAATCCGTCTGAACAATTAAACATCATTGCAATGCCAATCATACGCACATGATATTTCATGTAATCAGGGCCAGTATTACCAAAGTTAATCTGACCGGATTAACTAAATATTGGACTAAATTGGTGGCACAGCCAATCAGATACCTCAAAAATATTGAAACAGTTGAATTTATTCAAAAACTTAGTTATTCCGGCACAATTTAACTTTGGTACGGGCCTCAATGCATAATGCATGGAGACGGTATAATTTTAACCCTTCCCGGTGGACAATTTAAATCATAGCGTTAAAACCAAAAGCGTGCCCACTCCAAAAATTTCAGGGATTGTGTATTATAGAATGACAATGACTACATAATTTTTTGAAAATTAAAAAAAAATGCTTTTTTGAGGGGCGCACTTTTAAAGTCAAAATTTTGATTTTTCTCCCCTTAGTTGAACAAACCCAAAATTGCCCATCAATTATTTATAAAGGTCATAATCCAAGCTTCAAATCGTAAAAAAGTTGAAGCATTTATGTTAAACGGTACAGAAGTTACAGTAGTTAAAGTGAAGGGCTACTGCCCAAAACGTTGATTTTTTGAAGGCCTGTCACTCAAAAAGTACTCAATATTTGGACAAAACAAAAAATATGTATGTGTTTTTTTTGTCTTGTGAACAATCCTGCCAAGTTTTATCAAAATCGGAGGGGGTCACTTCAATTCCTTGGGGAGTTGGCGCGGAATTACCTTATTACAATATTATATATTTTTATTACTGTACATTTATTTGTTCTGTGATGTTTAATACTGTGAAGTATGCACTGAAGGTTAGTACAAAGTAACATTCAAGTCTCTTGCCAACAAATGTAATTTCATAACAATCGAGGGGGGTGCCATATAGCGTTAGTTACGATTAGCTCTCATGTGACGCAACAATATTCAATAGGTCGGACAAGCGATGCTAAAAAATTAAAAATAGCCAATCAATAAAGAAATTTGTGTCCGACTTTCCACTGCACAAATGAGTTGTCAATCTATTTATAGATTCGTAACTAACGCTATTGAAAGTAATTGCTTGAAATAGTCTCCAAGATGGTGGCTAAACACGCTCAGATCTATCCTGACAATGTGCATCGCATCATACCAAGGCTTGCTACCTACTTGCCCCTCTCTGTAAGTATATATGAATCTCTATGGTTAGACGTTCACATCACAATACACAAGTGGTATTAGGTACATGTTGTAAAAAATGAAAATGTGCTACATATTAGGTTACCTAATACACAGGCAGGACACACTCTCAAGTAAAAGCAGAAAGGAGAGTGAAGAGCAGCTCCCTCATTGGCTGATAAGTGATAACTGTCACACAACCTTACCTCTGCTGATCGAAAATCAGTCATGATCGAAAAGCGGAGAGTAAAGTTGACAGTGTGTCCCGTGTTTAAGACAGCAAGAATTTAAAACCCCCCAAAAATATTGGATAACATGCAACCCCGAAGAGAGTATGTGGGCATCTCATGTGTATGAAAGAGGAAATATGCATCGGAAATTAGGTACCTATCGGACATTTGATAACAATTAAACGAACACTCTATTGACATTATGACATTCTCTATTAGCAAATGAACAACTCACCAGCAAACCATCGTCCATGGAGGGAGTTAACTGCTGCCACTGCGGTAGCTATTGACGGACACTTGACGTAGCAGTTGCCCTGTGGGGAGGCTTTGTCGATATACACATGAAGCACACCCCCATGTTTGTTGCACTCTTCAATAACATCATCTCGAATTTCGGTGTCCCAAACGGGATTTGTTTCACTGAAATAGAAAGGAACTTTTGCAATTTGTCTTTTAAGGAGGGACAAGCGATATAAATACAGCCTTCTTCAAAAACACCACGAATGTTCTGTTAGATGGCTGTGGATACTGTAAGTGGCAACACTGTATTTACAGTTCTCTCCTCCCTCAAATCCCAAACAACCAATCAGAGAGCACCTGCCGTTCTCTGAGCCCTCTGTTTCAAACAGTGTTGCCAAGTTATTTTCACTAAAACCCTCCTAGCTCATTAAAACGTTCAGGAACATGTATATATAAAATTTTTAAAAAATACTAGAGCATCTGATACACATCATATTAGTTTTTTACAAAAATCTCATGTCGGGAAGTCAGTCTTCAACACTTTTAAAGTGGTACGAGAATCATTTACAGTATGGCTGCCATGTTAAAATAGAGGCTAAAAGCAATACTTTGAAGTGATATATCTCGGAAGTTAGTTCAGCTTGCCCACTTTTTCTTGGCATATTATGGTGTAGAATTAAATTATCTATATTTATGTAAAGTTTAAACTATTTCTCATGAAAGAGGAAATTCGCTAGTCCCTCCTTAAATAACGATTGCCTGAAAAACACACTAGAAATAACGCATTGGGGGTAACTCACGTGAGTGGATCGAACATATTGGCCAGCATGAAGCACTGCGTGGCGATGGGCGGAGTTGCCTGGTGCATAGCTGGCAGACTTCCAACCGAGTTGAGGTTCAGCGCCGACGCAGCCGCCTGTGGTATCTGCATGCCCGTGCCTTCAGCAAGCTTGAACATGAGTTGAAGCCGTCCTGTGGCCCCAAGGTCGATACCCGTGCGATCTAGTTCGTCGCTGTCGAGGAGCGACGGGCCTTGTGTCGAGTCGGAGCGCTCGGTCACGTTCCCGACCTGTTGCAGCACCACCTTCCCATGTATCCAGTTAATCCATCAACAAATACAAACAACACACAGCATGCCAACCTACACTTGCCAGAGTATGAGAAATAATATTCAGAGCATGCAAAATATTTAACTAAGTAAATGCTCAGCATAACTATTGATTAGCAGGTTTTGTGGTCATCAGTAGTATTACATGCAACTTCAGAGAAAAACTTCATACAAATTAAGTCTCTAATACACTAGGTATCAGTTTTGAAGCCAAACTGATTAATGTGTACTATGTAGCCTCAAGATATTAACCAAATTATTAAGTATCAGCCAGGAGGCCAATTCTCGAGATTCACGTTTTCAAACCGTTTTATGTTTGCATTGTATAAAACTTGAAACAGTAGACAACTATTGGCTACCCTTCAACTTTTTTGCGTTTTAAACAATGAAACCGTGACACAGTTTCAAAACGTGAATCTCAAGAATTGCCCCTCAGGGACCATCTGTCCTGAGCCTGACAACTACTGGTCTACTGGTGGGAACTACTGATGGGCTACCTATGTTTTGTGCCTATGGGTAATAGTGAAAAATGTTTAATAAGGCGGGTACTAGCTAAACTCCGTTTCATGGGGTCTAGAGTCCTAGATAGCATGGGCAGGTATAGGAATACCCATGTTAAACAGGACTCTAGACTGCATGAAACGGAGTATAGTCACATTGTTCAATATTTCTTGGCGTGCATGTTGAAAGTGGAGACAAGCAAACAAAGTTAAATTTGTTATTAGTAGGGTAATATATTAACTCGTGAATTTACTTTGATATTAAAATTTAGCAAAGTAGTTCTAATCAAAAAATATTCGAATATTCAACATCCAAGCTAAGTGATAAAGAAAGTAGGATTTAAAACAAGCTAAAAATTCCTCATAATTTGTAAAATTGCTCTCGTCAGGGTTTCTCATCAAGGTTTCTCATCAATTCTAAAGATCAATAATCTTTTAATGCTTTTTTTTAAACAAACCGCGCATTATTTGTTGTCGGTAGGTAGGTACTAGTCTTTGGTACTAGGTACCCACTAATTTTTCATAAATTATACTCAAGAATTAGCATACACACAATTAGGCATTTCTCTCTCATTACAGGGTTCTGAAATAATCACTACTTTTGACTGTGATTTCACATTAGAAAATTTAATTTCAATACTGTGTTCCACGGCCTCCTTTATAAGTTCCGTTTCACTACACGTTTCCCGGCCTGTCCACCAACTGAAAATCAGAGGTTCCACGTTTTGGCACAGGCCAAGGGCGCTAGTTCACACCCTACGCCTACCTTATGAAAATAGTACATGACCAACTGAAGACAGCATAGTGTGCAGTGGTTGCTTTTGTCTTTGAAAGAGCTGTCAGTTAAGAAAATGCAATTAGTAAGCCAATATTATTCATGAATTCAACATTAAATATGATTGTAATGCTTTATAAGTAGAGCCAGTTTTAAATGGTGATGCGCGAATTCGCGAATTGTTCTGATTGCACTATTTTCTTCTACTAAAATCCATTTCATTGTGTATAGATCCCAAATCTACCATTTTTACATCACGAAAAAAAACGAAATCCAACCCTGATCGCGATATTCAACATTTTCCGCGAAATGACCACGAAATAAAGGTTTTCTATTAAAATTACTGCTTTTATCCCCCTAACAGGTCACACAACAACAAACGAAACCAGTTTCTTTCCATGTGCTACTCACTCAACCCCCTCCCCCTCGCCAGACACTTTGCTACCCACCCTCAAAGTGAACCAGACCAGTCTAACCAGTTGATGATGCCTCCAGGCTGCTTTGTTTTGCGCCTCCATCTGTTCAAGGTCGTCCGGTTTTCCCAACCCCCCTTCCACCCTCCACCAGTCGCAACTATTCATCAATAGTCTACTTACACAGAAGGATATTTTGGAACAATTACTGCACTGAAAATTGTTGGATTGGGAAAGAAAATATCTTGCCAAACTGTACATTTTGCGTCATGAAATTTTAAATATTATGTATGATCTATACAGAGAAAATGTGGGTTGGGTAAAAGACAGTACAGAGCATTAAAGGCGCCATTCTAGACAAGCCTATTTCAGTGCTAATAGTGCATGACCAATCCATTCCAATCCCTCCTCCAAAGTGGCATACATGTTTTTCATCAAATTATGGCTTCTGGGGGCTATTACAATGTGTTTTATAACCAATTTAATATCACCACAAAATCGCGAAATCCCTCTTCCAGAAAAAACACAAAAAACGAAATTGATGATTTTAAAAACGAATTTTAAGAAATAAAATCACCATTTAAAACTGGCTCTATTTATAAGTAATAGTTTAAGCAATTATTAATATATTAGTTCTTGAAATATAACCTCAGCACCAGTTTCGTCTACATATTGAATGTGTTAAGTTAGGTGATTTTACATACATTTTTTAACCTCACAATAAATTTCGTATATGTCACATTCAATATGTTGACGAAACTGGTGCTGAGGTTATATTTCAAGAACTAATATATTAATAATTGCTTAAAATATTACTTATAAAGCATTAAAATCATATTTAATGTTGAATTTATGAACAATATTGGCTTACTAATTGCATTTTCTTAAACTGACAGCTCTTTCAAAGACAAAAGCAACCACTGCACACTATGTTGTCTTAAGTTGGTCATGTAGGATTTTCATAAGGAAGGCGTAGAGTGTCAACTAGCGCCCTTGGCCTGTGCCAAAACGTGGAACCTCTGATTTTCAGTTGGTGGACAGGCCGGGAAACGTGTAGTGAAACGGAACTTATAAAGGAGGCCGTGCTGTGTTCAATACCATCGGTCTTCTTTGATAATATCCATTCATTCTGCTACGGATTTAGGGGGGTGTGGGGGACGCGCTCCCCACCTTGCCCCCCAGGGCGTTTTTGTTTTTTTGATTTTGAAATCCATTTTAAGACGTTCTGAGGAGTATTTTGTTTACAAATTCATATTTTTTTAAATTTACAAACCTTTTCACTACAACAAGGTGTGGGTGTGTACAACAACAGTGTGTTTGTTCGGGGGTTCGGGGGCAAAGCCCCCGAGTAAATATTATCTGATGTTATACATATTAGAGCAATTTTGAGGCATATTAAAAAAAAAGGGTAAAGCCTAGAAATTCATGAAAAATCGTGTTTTTGGAAGGTACTTTATAGGCATTGTTTTCGTGGTATTTTCTTCAAAATATTGTGTTTTTGTTCAAGCAAGTACTTGATTCCAGTGACGTGAGCAACTCCAGTCTTCCCCGCAGAGAGATTTTTTTTGTTTAAACCCTTTTAAAACAAAATTTTGACACTATGAGAACCACATTTTATAATTTTTTTAGTTGAGGCTGACCCTTTAGGGGGGGCCAAGGCTCCCCCCCCCCCCCCCCCGTGTGCACGCCCATGTACAAATCTAGTAAATAGTAATACATACTCGTACACCTATTGTACCTAATTTATCAGCTAAATGTGAAAGGCATTGATTTGGTCAACAAACCTTACTGTAAAATACTGGGTGGAAAAGTATATGTAATCTAATCCACAGAATATTGCCTGCTGCCTACTATAGTAACATCTGACGTGCAAGCATTCATGCACGCTCATCTCTGCTTAAATAGTGTAATATCAATGCTTTAAAATGGTTTTGTCCAAGCAAAAATAAGACCAATACTACAACATTTATGTACCAGAAGCGCGATTGTGTAAGCTTCACTTCTGATTTAGACGAGCATCGTCTAATCTCGTCCATCTCCTAGATACTGAGTGTGTAACTCACTTTAGAGATGTATTACTACTAGTGATGGAAATTGACCGGTCAAATATGTTTTTGGTCAATTGACCGTATTTGACGTCAATTGACCGGTCAAATATAAAATCAAACTTTATATATTTTGTTGTGCTTAACTACTTGGTTATTTTTCATAAATTTGTTACAGGATTATTAAGGAAAAATTAATTCAAATAAAAAATTCTAATCAGAGTAAATTGAAAGACAACGCATTAACATTTTTACTTATTACATTTTTATTGATTTTTTATTTAACTTTTTTTTTTTTTTTTTTAAATTTAATTAGCACTAGCAATAACAATTAGTTGAGTTGCACTTGCACATTAGGTTGCACTGAGCAGATGAGTTGACTGACAACCTAACTTAGTCTCCACCACTGGGTTTATTGGCCTTGATTTGCTTGTCTTATTGGCCAACCTTATAGTTTGAAAATTTTGGCTGTAAGTAATTTCTTCTGTCTCTCTCTGTTTAATGACATTATATCTTCAAAATTTGATAATCTATGATCTGACATCAATACAGAAGTGAGAGTTGAGAACAGAGTAAAGCAGACAGTATCTCACTAATGCATGGAATATTTTATTTATATTTTTATTGTATTAAAATAATAGTTTTTTTTTGTAATTGACCGGTCAATTATAAAACGTATTTGACCGGTCAAATGTCCGGTCAATTGACTGGTCAATTGACCGGTCAATTGACTTCGTACATCCCTAATTACTACACCTCTAGACAGAGTTATTAGGACTACATCTCTAAAGTAATTTACACACTCAGCATCTAGGAGATGGACGATGGACGAGATTAGACGATGCTCATCTAACTCGGAAGTGAAGCTTACACAATCGCGCTGCAGTAACAAATAAAAATTACAAAACATGTTTACAAATTATAAAGACTTTCCAAAAGACAACCTTCCCACCCCTTCCCCACTTCTAAACTCGGTGACACTCTACCACAATGAACTAGCCAATAATCTCAGCTATTGGTGGGCTGGTGGCAAAAATCATTACAATTCTAATTTACGGTTTTATTGAGATAGTTAATGTATACGAGATAACATATAAGTATCGAACCTTCATTGGTCGGCCAGCTAGCTCGAATCCGTTTAATTGTTCCAATGCCTTCTTAGCGTCCTCGGAATTGTGGAACTGTAAAGAAACATATTGTATGTACTTATATGGGCAATAGAAAGGGCAATACATAGTAGAAACTAGAAATAGATTAACAGCCTAGGCTGATAATATAAAATATAGGTAGGTACCTATACCGGGTGGCGCAAAAAAAAACTGATTGAGAGGTCACTATATCAATCATAATTAGAGCCCCGTGAAAATGGGTTTATTATTTTACCAATTTCGTTTTTAAAAACCCAAATTTCGTTTTTTAGCGGTTTTATAGAATTAAGTGGCAAATCAATAAAGTAATATTTCTGTCAAAAATTATATAGTAACCAATCCCTAGATTCAATGCTAAACATTAACCACTAAACATTACAGGCAATCTAAGTAACAAATAAGAACACAAACAAGAGTTTAGAGTAAATAAAAGTGTATTTATTTAAGTAGGAACTCTGAATGACGTTTACATGCGACGTGTTTCATCAGTGTGTCCTTGCACTCGAGTTCTAGTCTGCAGTTGCAAAACCGGCACATCAAAAGTTTTCCGTCACTCACGTAAAACCCGTCACTCCTGAACTCTGAAGCCCTAGACGCGGCTGTAACTGTTGGTTTCGGCATTGTGTACAAAGTAAAAAACACAAGTAAAATTGTTTTGTGCACAATAATGATAATAATAATTTAATAATCAGGGGCGAAGCGTCAGGGGAGACAGGGGAGACAGTGTCTCCCCTGGAAAAAGCGGACAGTGCTGTTCATATCTTTCATACCTTAAAATTTGCTGTAATTGTATTTTATTTTTATGTATCGTACTTTTATTCGATGTATTAATTGGTGTTGTAATGAAACACATTGATTGTCAGTTGAAAACCATGCTCAATTTGGTGTCTTTACGAGCGAGCGAGTGTTGCCGCTGCGCGCGCATCTCCTATCTTATAACCCGGGAGACATAAGCTACTTGTGTCCTCGCAGGCGAACGCAGAAGTATCTGCATCCTTCTTCCACTCGTTGTTCACGCATTCATATGTTTTCTCCCACTCGCACTTACATCCGCCCGCCTATACTGCGTATGGACATTCCATGCGATAACAGTCTTGCAAAATAGACTCCGAGGTAGACGTGTCTCCTTGGTTATTATAATGTCCCTTGACAGCAACAAGAACATATTGACTGGAATGTACACACCGCAGTGCCATGCCAGCCGCCTCGCCTACACCGTTGTGTAACACACACAACAGTCGCATAAACGCACAATGTCAGCAGTAAAACTAAAAATATCTAGAAAAATGAGTCAGACATGAAAACAAGTCAGTTCACACATTGACATTGCATTGATTAGACGTATTATTTCCTCCAGATATTTTAGTTCGTTAATCGTTTGTATTGTGTTTGTGTACGGTGTATTATTTAATAATTTATTTATCACTAAAATGGAAACTGACGTTGACAATGACGTTATCGATTATTTATTTATTAACAAACAGTTTTGCCGCATTTCATATTTTGCATTCATACGAATAAAAGTGTTCAATAAGATCAAAGCGGCTTACGCCTCATCTCGATATTAGCCAGAGAGATGGTAAAATAAGTCGTAACTCGTCAGTGCGTCGAATTGAGTTAATATACAAAAAATTTAGGTAAGCCAAAATACGCTATTTTCTATTTATTTGTTGTCTTGTGTCTCCCCAATTTTTGGAGGTACGCTTCACCACTGTTAATAATACAGTGGCACTACAACTAAAATGGCCGCCCGCCGCCGTATCGCTGCCTCGCGCGCAAAGATACTAGTATATCTCGCGCGATGGGAACAGCTGATTCCTAGCGCCTGCGCAGTTACCAAATGTATGAGCAGGGTTTAACCTTGAAATGTCACCAACAAGCGCGCTTGCTTTCTCCGCGGAATGTGGATATTTCCATGAATTATGCGTTAAATAGGAAGTTTTAGGAATTGAGTTTCAACATTTTTTGTAAACATTTCTGAAAACTGAACAACATTTATGGGATTTCGCGATGTATTACAAAAATATAGTCGATTTCGGTGTTATTTCGCAATAATGGCATATTTCGTTTTATTTCGCGATTCAAATCTTGCAGAATTGGGTTTAGAATGACGTAATTCGTGCTCATATTCCAAGAAAATACAAGATATAAAGATATCGCGTTATCGCGATGTGCGAAATATACGGAGCTCTAATCATAACATATCAATCCTCTCAATCAGGATTTTTTTAGAAAACATACCAAAATTTAATATGTGCAAGTTTCAAAAACATTACTATTGTAGGAAAAAAGTTCAGCGTTCAAATTTGTTTGCCAAAAAATTGATTATGGAGCTCAAATAGCGCGCGTCCAGAAAACTTCCAATGGCCGGGACACTGTTTCTCATAGGCGTGCACAGGAGAAATCATTAGGGAGGGCCAACACGGGCGCCAACAGGATTAATGACAAGTGAAAAAATTGCTACGGGTTAAGGGGGGTGTGGGGGGCGGGCCCCCCACTTTGCCCCGCAGGGCGTTTTTTGGATTTTTGAACTTTGAAATCAATTTTGGGACGTTCTGAGGAGTATTTTGTTACTATTTTTTTTAATTTTACCTACGTTTTCACTACAATAAGGTGCCCCAAAACCTAGCCCGAAAATCGGGTTCTAAACGCCTGCTGGACAAAATAAATAAAACTAATAACTTATTCCAAGCTATGAAATTATTTTCATTGAACTGTTCTGAATTCACGTCCATAGCCCTATTTTGTTAACAATTACACTGGAAAAAGATATTGATAAAAATCGATTAAAATAACACTTCAAGGTCAAACTCACTACCCAGCCCTCTTAAGGTGACATTCTTAATTTTGTTCATACGAGACATCCTGGAATCATGTGAAATGGCATATATAAAAAGGCCGTGACCATCAAGACGATTGTAAAAAAATTAGCTGTCAAATTGGATAATATGACGTACAAAAGTAATAATCTGAGAGCAAACTTGGGATGTTTTGTGCTGTGTAAATGATATGGGGAGATTCATGGTGAAAAAAAGGAATAATCTAGCTGCCTAGCAGACAGAATTTCAGGGATGTGTTTATTATTTTCATACACAGTTTGAATAAGGGCAGAAAATGTGTTTTGACTTTTGTTTACTTAGTTTCGCTGTATTTTGCAGACAATTTTCACTCAATACGAGAAGCGTATTGATTAATCGAAAAACAAGGAACACGACTGCACTCTGGTGATTACTGTGGTACTAGTTCAACAACTCGTATATTTGTGGTAGATGCAACAACTCACTGTTAAGAATCCATATCCCTTCGAGCGGCCTGTTTCTGGGTCCATAATTAGCTGAATGTTGTCAATCTTCCCAAAAGGTTCAAAGATGCCTCGCAGCATGTCCTCAGTGATGTTGAAGTGAAGCGAGCCAACATACAGTCGCATTGGTCCTATATTCCCCTTCGGCATCACCATGTTCGGCATAGAATTACCAGCGCGGTTCTTCTCTGCCTAGAAACAGTCATGCCATTTCATGTAAGTTAAATTTAATTGGTACAAAGCACAATTCAAGAAGTGCAGAAACATTTTTTTTCAACTAGGTAAATATTCACATAGATTTTAAAAGCATGATAATAATAGGTGTGTTCGTTTGCCCTGCTCGAAGCTGCTAGGAGTAGCTCTGATCACGCGATGGCGGTTCGTCTGTTTTCGAGCAACTTCGAGCAGCCTGCTCGTGGCCGTTCGGCTGCCATTGAGCAGGGTCGGTTCAGAGCAGTCAAGAACGATCCAGCAGATATTTCTGCTCGGAATTTTTGGACAGAGTGAGTTCTGCACGCGCAGGAAGTACGAAGATTTTGATTTGAATTGCAAAATATTATTACAAAGATAGTAATGTGGCGACGTGTTTTTAGTACCTACTAGTATTGTTTCAACACCAAGTATTAATAATTATATCTTTGATATTCTGTCAGAATGTACGTATTTATTAATACATCCGTAATTATGTATTTACAAATGGCGCTAAAAACAAGAAATGGCCGTTCGCCTGCTACTACCAAAAAGAGCAGCTGCTCGAAGTTGCTCGGGCCTAAAAATGACGTCATCCAATGTTGCTCTGCTCTGAACCTGCTCTTGCTCGAACTGGCACTGGATTTTGGCAAACGAACAGACCTAATATTGTTTATGGCTTAAATGTTTTGGTGACGAGGGTGTCAAAATGATCAGGTCAGATCAAGTAGAACCTCAAAAGGTACTACAGAGAAAGAATGAAAACTTTTCCCATTGCAATCAAATCCTGGGAAATGCCTGCACCTACCTGTGTGTGTTGTACAATGATTGGAATGCCCAGCAGCTTTTGTCCAGCAAGTCCCATTGCTAGTGGCACCGATTCAGGATCCTTGAATTCCACATATGAGATGCCTTTAAACCGGCGGGTCTTGTTGCATGTTATCAGACGCACATCACGAACCTGAAATAATAGGATTCTTTCAAGCACTTTGGAGTAACGAAATCAATTTGTATTTGAAGAAATGTTTTACAACTCTGTTCTTGGTTCCCTAACGACAAAAAGGAGATATCTAAAGCAGAGTCAAAACAAACAAAATAAATAAAACTTACTGCACATGACATTGGTATACATGGGATTTTAAAAACAATGAAGAGTTTTAGTTACCTTGCCGACTGAGCTAAAAAACTCCTCTAAATCCCTGGCTCGAATACGCTGCGAGAGTTGCATACAAAACACCGTTCTTGCATCCCGCTCCTCTGGCGACAACTCATCCAGTGGTCTCAGTCCCAGAGGCGAAGGACCTTTCTTGAAAGGGAATTTTTCTCCCGAGCGCATAAGTGATATTGGTGACAGAGATCTTTTCTTTGCTGGTGGTCCAGTTACAGGTCGGTCTCGATCACGCTCGGTGCCTCCAGATGACTTGCGGTTACTTCGCGAGTCCCTGTCGCGACCACCTCGATCGCGGTGACCTCGATCGCTGCCTCGGTGACCGCGGTCTCCGCCACTGCTGCGATGCCGATCCCTTGAGCGGCTCCGGCTTCGGTGGCGTTTGCTAGAAACACGAAGCATGTGAGCACAATGAACTCTCCATTATACCTGTAATGTGCAGGATAACCGAGCATCCAATAGCAGGTCCCTAATTATGAGATCTTGAAACTCAGGCTTCAGTCGATTTAATGAAGTCGGCTCTTGTATCGTCTTCAAATAAAAAGTATACCCATAAAACTAGCATTGCATTCCACATTAAAGCATGTCATATTACAAGTTTAAAACTATTTTCAACGAAAAAGCAAAGAATTACAAAATTAAAATTATTCCTCTTTTAAATTTTCAATTTCCATATTTCTAAAAGCAATTATTACATGAGAATGGTAGTGGTTAGAATGATAGTATAAAATAAAGAACTAAAAATCTTAGTGAAGTAAATTCATGCTCAGATATTCTTCAAGTAGATCTACATATTTTTAATGGTCCCAAATATTTGAATTTAGGTTACACAATTAGCTAAGCATCTGCTCTGCAAACTCTCAATCATCCAGCTAAAATACCTCAACTACTCACTGTCCAATGTACACTTGAAATAGGCCATCATGGCACACATAGGATATATCCAAGGTCATCACATTTAAGACGTAATGTAAAAGAGCTCCAACGCGAGTTCATAGGTACGTTGGACTTATGTTTGCCTATTGGCAAACTGAGCATTTAGATATTCGATCAATTTATATATTCTCATTATGTGAACAAATTCAAATATTTATATGTCCACAAGTATTAGTGATGCCACCGGGTAGTATTTTTGTACCCGGGTGGGTACCCGCCAGCACGGGTACTACCTCCTAAAAAAAAAAATTAACGGATTTTGAAGATGATGGAAGAATAAACCTATTG
Organism: Leuctra nigra; assembly: GCA_934045905.1. Taxonomy (NCBI): domain Eukaryota; kingdom Metazoa; phylum Arthropoda; class Insecta; order Plecoptera; family Leuctridae; genus Leuctra; species Leuctra nigra. The sequence goes on from OW203761.1 coordinate 14,549,128, forward strand.
TTTATAGGTATTGTTGCACAATGAAAATAGCACAATTGAAAATAGCACTGTGGCAAGTGGTGCCGCACTGTCTGAGTGGTGATGACCAGAGGGGTGTTGGAGGGGTAAATTAGCGCGATGATTGCCGTTGGAGAGAGGAATGGCTTGATTGTATGCTCCTATGCTCCCCTGCTCGATTGGCGCAGCTAAACAGCAGAGTTTAAACTTTTTTTTTACAACCCGCAGGTAGTGAATTTAACCTGGGTCTTTCATTACCCGGTTCTGACCCGGGTACCCGATGGCATCACTAATACTTGTATACAAGTGACAACTTGATGCCATCAAAACAATGTTGACATTCCAGCCTGTCATACAACCAATGACAATGTAATGAACTGAAAATGGTTGCACCTAATTCCATAGAAGGGTAGTAACTAGTAATATATTATTAGTGTGATATGAATTTAGACCCATGACCTATAGCTTGCTAATTACCGTATACCGTCCGTATACATGGATAGATGAACGAAATTAGATTTGCACTATTTAATTAACAACCAATGAGGCAAATCAAACAAAATTATTTTCATTGTTCACAATTTTATTGAAAATACGAAGACTAAGAAATGTAGGTACCTAGTGTAAAATAACGTAGACCAATAATCACATTGCTGAACCACGTCACGTCACAAATCTAGTACTCACCGAGTAAAGTGACATTACTATTTCACTGCAATGTACTGAACAGTATTCTATAACAAACAGAATAACATTCATCATTTCCCAGTTGGCTTCCAGCACGTCCTGCTAATGCATGCTCTCAGAGCTAGTTGTGCAAGAAATGTGCGAATGTCTGCCAGCAGCGTAAATTGAGAGCTAGTAATTATATTACAGCCAATTTTAGACATTATAACGTTTCCTACAAAGAGAGATAATAATCTCTCTCCTCTTTTTTAGCTACTAAAACACGATTGGCTACAAAACAGGTAGAAACGCTGTAAATATAGGGTTAGCTTAAGCTAGGGGTAGCTATGTTAAACATATAAATTATAAATTAATAACTATTATCTGACAACTAATTATCATTGAATTGATGGCTAATTTGACCTTGCTGATCTTAATTTGATCATTGAAATAGTGCGTTCTACTTCGATTCGAAGACTTCCAATAATTAGGATAGGTACTGTACTGAAAGCAAAGATATTAATTTCTCCCGGCTGAGGGTGTATGAACGAGCAAAGAACAACATACCTGAATTGATTTTCTGCACTCAGATCAAACGAAGTGTTAAGAACAGAAACCATACAAAAGTGATTCATTTTGTAGCACAAGTCTCACTGATTGAAAGTTGCAAGATATTAATGTGGAGCAAACTACTGGAAAATGTGTCATCGGCTAGAGCAGCTTCTATGTACACTCGGCACATTTAAATATGATCATTGATTTTTCTTCAGAGTCCCACGTTGTATACCCCTAATACCTACCGACCGGTTAGATCACGTGACTTCCTTATCAGTTCTCTCGCGGAACAAAACAAGGGGAGAGGGTAGTTCGTCGTCAATAGGAAACAAGTAATATTCTCTTTCAATATCTGAATCTGATCGACATTGCATTACGTCTACGAGGTCTTCATTCGAATCCCACTTCAGTGTGTCAGATCGTGGTTTCACGTGATTTTGACGCAAATTTGCCCATTAACTTCCCAGTTCTGGGGACATTATTCGATAAGTTTACTCAATGTCATATGCCAGATGAATGATTTGAAAAGTCTACATTACATTTCAATTTCATACTTTTTTTTTATTAGAAAAGCTTTTCTTTTCTAATGAGCTTTGCTTTTTTTGCTTTTTTCTAATGATCACCAAGGTAACCCCCAATATTCAACCTTTTTTATTTCTAAAGTCCAGTCAGTGATCCTCCCCTATTTGCGTAAATGACAGAAGAGCTCTGACCTTGTAGAAAACCACTTGGGGTTGCTTAGTGGGAGGGGCAGTGACCTCGCATTATCACGTGAAAATAAAGTTGACATAATGTCTTTTACAGTCGCAATACATAAACAAACAGCAGGACGCAGCTTTTAATAATTTTATTTTTGATTTTGCATAGTGAAAAACCAAGGTGGGCAGTCACATGCTGCACTGGGCTTACTAGGGTTTAAATTTTTGAGTAATATAATTGACCCACACTCTTCATTCAAAACGCGAAATTTCCAATTCCAAAAACGAAATTGTCAAGCTTTTAAAACCACATAATCGGATCTCTAGAATGTAAATTTATTTCTTTTGTGGATGAAAATTGGATTAATTGAGTAAAAGTTTGAAACAAATTTTTCATCTGGCATATGACATTGAGTAAACTTATCAAATAATGTCCCCAGAACTGGGAAGTTAATGGGCAAATTTGCGTCAAAATCACGTGAAACCACGATCTGACACACTGAAGTGGGATTCGAATGAAGACCTCGTAGACGTAATGCAATGTCGATCAGATTCAGATATTGAAAGAGAATATTACTTTTTCCTATTGACGACGTACTACCCCTTCCCCTTGTTTTGTTCCGCGAGAGAACTGATAAGGAAGTCACGTGATCTAACCGGTCGGTAGGTATTAGGGGTATACAACGTGGGACTCTGAAGAAAAATTAACGATCATATTTAAATGTGCCGAGTGTACATTAGGTTGCAGGCAGGAAATAATAACCTTGGCAGGGAAGTCTGGATGTAATCTACATCTTAAAAATATGAAAGTTTATTAACAAATGGACTTCTGGAGTATTGAAAGGATGAACTGCATTACGAGGTTTTAACTTTTACTCACCTAGATGATTTGTGTGTACTCGATGAGCCATTTTCACGGTGCGACGACGAGGTTTTCCCAACTGGCCCGTCCTCCTAGGAAACAGCAGCACACAAAGTGTTGGTAATCCGCAGCAACCAACGCGCCAGGGGTTGAAGGGAAGAGAAAAAATACCGGAAATCCATTAATGACAAGACTAGGTAGTTTATCGCTTGGCTAGTGGGCAGTTGAGTCTCGAAGTCACCCTGATGTTGCTAGCATGGTTCGTTGTGAGGGGAGAATTTGCTCGACATTATACTCACCAATAGAGATCCTCAGCATTGCCCAATACAGAATCACATCTTACAAGTGTCTGCAAAGATACAGCTCATCAGAGACTGAAACATTGGCACTTGGTGAGATGTAATTTCATGTGTTTTAAATCTTTCATAGTATTAATGAGCAGTAGGTATACCTTAAGGCTGGCCAGTGCAAGCTCAGAGGGCTCAGATGGATTGCCTTTAAGGCTTGAAATTTTGGCAAACTTTAAGAGAAGAGAGAATAAGATGCCTATAATATTTTGGTTTTACAAACATTCAGCACTCATTCATCACTCAGCACCTTGCAACACAAATTTTATTTATGTAGGTACCTACTTTAAAAGTACATACCTAGATTGAAATGAAGATATAATGCAAATACTAAATATAGGTAATAATTGGTAAATATATAGGTATCACAACAAAAGTTAAAAGTAACAGTTCATATTATCTCATTATCTCATATTATCTCAAGAGTACTATCTTCATGACCAGCACTTTAAAAGCATTTAATTGGACATTTTAGATGTTGACCTACTCTACTGCAGGGTCAACTCATTCGCACACAATTGATCCAAAGCACATAGACATAATCACAAGCACCTTATGCTACTATGTGTCAACTAGACTACAGTGCATCTGGGAGCGTTTGTTTAGAACAAGCATTTAGCTTCCAACTGTGTCCGTGGATTGAGTCTTGATCCGCAGTCCCTCGGATTAGATCGAGTGTAGCTTGTAAACCCAGCGGGGTGGGACCCTGAGGTGACAGAAGGGGACACATGAAAACTTTGACATTGAATGAACACACACCGTAATCCTATGCTAGTAAGACAGGTTGTCAACCTATCATCACTTCTTGAATTTACTAGGCTAGCTTCCTTACTCGTTTTATAGATCAGGGGCAGTTGTTTCGTAATTATAAGACTGTACACATTAGATTTGAGGGTAAGAAATAAGGTAGTGAATTATTAAATAGAGAGATGAAGTTTGCGACTTAAGTTATATTCCACAAATGCGACCTAGTACTAATTCAAGTTTTATAATTTAAAACTAGAACTGGAATGTTGGCCGACTGATAAGACTGGCCTAAACTAAGAATACTAAGAAACATGGATACCTAACCAAAAACGAGCAGTACCTCTGTGAATTTGGGCTCCAGCCCACGACCGTCTGAGCCAACTTGTGATATGTAAGGTTCTACAATGCAGAAATGGAGGACCTCCAGTCAGTTATACACAAAGAAAATAATACAATGACTTAAAAGTCATATATTCTATAGTTAATAAAGTAGGTATAGGTAGGTATTCAGTTAATGAGTCTGAACTTATGAAAGAAAACCTAATTTTCATAGGTACCTACTCCCAACTGTCAGCAACAGAAAACGAAGAACTACCTACACTTTCTATCAAATCAAGCCTATTACCCACACAACATGATGTGTTGTGTATGTGTGGGTCTATACAACATGATAATATTACAATTTTAATCATTTAAGTGAAATAATTAATTTCAATTTAGTTTTAAAATAATGGGTCAAGGAGCACTTTATGAGAAGAGAGGGTACCTACAGTTGTTCTGGTAGTCTACCAGCAGGTAGGTAGGTACTAGGTAGGTAGTAGGTACTACACTAAAATGGGATTACAATGTAAATAAGTAACTTATTAATTTTACTGTACCGACTCTCAAAACACAAAATTTATACCTATATAGTTTTGGCCATGATAAGGGTGAAACTGTCAATTTTGATGTTCATAGCCAATAGCCATAAGTGTTACCATTGAATACATTGTGGTACACACTACTTAGGTAGTACCACTTTTGATGAATTCTTATCCCAGGAAAAAGCTCTGTGCAAGCCATTGATATGCGAGCCTTCGTACTGCATCATGCATGTGAATCTAATAAATATTGGACACATACAATTTTGATTGTTGATATATGTATTTTATTCATATTTCTGTATAGAAACATGATATTATATTAAGATAATGAAAATAATAATAATCCATCCCGGGGTTGAATTCAATGGGTCAGGGAGTGGGTATTAATGATATTATTTTAAATTATTTAATGCAGTACGAAGTAAACTAGGCTAGTAGGTTTCTACCCGATTTGATTTTTAACACTTTCTAATGGGAAATGGTGAAGTACCTAACAGCCTCATGCTCAAAAGAAGTTGCGTCCGAAAGTAGATAATTGAGGGTGTCAGTCCTCAACACCACAAGACCGTGAGCTAATAATCTAATGGACCGAATCCAGTCGACTCTGGTCACTTGCGTCGATAAATCTAGAAATTCTTTTGAGCATGAGACTTTAAGGCTAGAATTACTAATTATCGCAATTAGGTAGATCTACCTACCCCATGTGACCATTAATATTTCTTGCTTGACAAAGGGGTGGTTAGTGCCATTTTACTTTCCAGGAAAAGAAGGCTTCCCATTCAGTCATCTGCTTTGTGTGAGTGGTTACAATAGGTAAATCGGTATGTACTGAAGTGTTCACAAAAGATTGCTCTCAATGTTTCATATGACACTGTAATTGTAATAATGAAAAGGCGTCACTGAACTGAAATGTGGCTGCGAAATACGGCAAAACTGCTTACTACACAAGACACATTTCCAGTTCCACCCATATTCAACTTGATAATACAAAAATATTTAACACAGGTAGGTAGTACCTGAAATTCTAAATCCTAGATTATTTTCTTATTTTTCACAACAAATATTTCCATTCCATTTACACAGCACTAAACAGCTCAAAATTGCTATAATTTTAAACATTGTTATTCCTTTTTTACGCCGTATTCAAGAGTAGAGGGATTTCCATTTTACAATCATCATGACATATAAAGATGGCAAAAACATTTAAAACATTTTGTAAAACAATTTTTTGTAAAGCATTTTTCCCACTCATCTTAAAGTCTGGAAATGCCTGTAAGAACCAACTCTTTGCTTTTTCGATCATGATCAAATAGCAGGGAGGCAAACACGTCACAAGACAGCTGTCAGCCAATGAGAGAGCTGCTCTTTTCTCAGCTCTGGAGAGTTACTCGACAGTCGACAGTGTGTCCCGTGTTTTAAGTAGGTACGGCGTACGAAAAGGACCAAAAAGTTTTAAACTAAACAAATTTGGAGCTGTTTTTGGCTGTGTAACTGTAAATGATCACAGCTGCGCTGCCACAGCGGAGCGCTAACTCTTGATACTTTTACATAGGTAACTATAGAAGCTTTATAACTGCTATTGCCTAATTCACCCCCTGACCCATTCAATTGGAACCAGGGATGGATTATTATATTATAATTAAAAAATATTGTATTGATCCACCAAAGCTTATTACTAAAAATGGGATCATAAATACATTAAGTGCACTTGAGCACCTAGTAATAGGTAGTACCTAATAAGGTAGGTACTAGTAAGTAGGGTGCCGGTACCAGTGCGCGGATACTAGTACGCGGACAGTAAAATTTCAAATGCTTGGAATTAAGAAATAAGGCTCTTTCATTGTTTGAAGGTTTCCAATGCCTTCTTACTACTCTAGATAGGAAACCATCAAACAATGAAAATACATCTTATTTTTAAGACAAAATACATTTCATTTTTAAGATATTTCTCATCTTAAGAAAAAATATGAACTTCGATTGTTTGAATTCTTTCTGTCAAGTGTAAGGTATAAGAAACCTACATTGAAACAATAAAAATACATCTTAATTCCTAATTCCAAGCATTAAAAATTAGAGTGTCCGCGCACTGGTGCCGGTACCCTAGTAGGTAGGTTACAAAGTAGGTTATACATTGTAATTTTCTAAGTAGGTACCTACTAGGTAGTACCTTGACACTGATCTAAATGTTCCGGCTTGGATTTAGGATAATTTCAAGATAGTTTCAATATTGTAAAGCTGATCCACGTTATTGCTCCCACCCCATCTTTAGAATCATTTACTGAATACCTACACACCCACAATTTAAGTTGGTTTAATATTCTTCATGATTTGTACACTGTAATAGTATTCGTATGAGGTCACTTCTTCAGTGGTTAGCAGGTGTTAACAGACTTAAAACCTGTAAGCAAACAATAGCCTGCTCATCACTGGATGAAGGAGCACTTTTACGAATATTAAATAGTTACCACCAAGAACATTGTTTCATAACAACAAAAAGATTCTAGAAACAAATGACTATTATTTATGCAGATGATTAATTATCATGCAACTAAACTTACTCCTTTCTTGTAAGGTGCTTCAAGCATTGCCTCCACATCAAAGTCTTGATCACCCATCATCCTGCAAGAAGAAATATTGGTGTTATGTTAACCTAGAGGTACAGTTAATAATTTATAATATCTTGGCAGTGGCACATTGACATGGCAGTGGTGACGGTTTGTTCCGATGAAAGTGCCTTCATCGTCTACCTTCATCTTCTGGCGGCGACTGCGAAGATGCCCTGCTGAAAATTCTTGCCAAGATCTTGCAAGATCTTGCTAAGATCTTGTATTAACCAAGATCTTGCCAAGATCTTGCTAAGATCTTATCAAGATCTTGGATTTACCAAGATCTTGTCAAGGTCTTTGCAAGATCTTGTATTAAACAAGATCTTGCTAAGATCTTACCAAGATCTTGGTAATATCTTGATAAGATTTTATCAAGATCTTGACAAGACCTAATCAAGATCTTGCTAAGATCTTACCAAGATCTTGCCAAGATCTTACCAAGATCTTGGTAATATCTTGATAAGATCTTATCAAGATCTTGACAAGACCTAATCAAGATCTTGCCAAAATCTTACCAAGATCTTGCTAAGATCTTGGTAATATCTTAATAAGATTTTATCAAGATCTTGACAAGACCTAATCAAGATCTTGCCAAGATCTTGCCAAGATCTTACCAAGATTTTTTCAAGATCTTGCTAAGGCCCTTAGGAAAATTTCCTATAGTATATTTTGAAGTAGGTATTCCAAAGTATTATGTAATAACGTGTAGTAAACTATAGTATGTGCTATAGTACTTGAAGTACATGCAAAAACTTACTCCATAATACCATAGATTACTGAAGTAAATTCTACAGTATCGGTGGTAAACTAAAGTATAAACTACAGTATTTTTACTACCGCTGAAATAGACTGTTTTTTACTCTGGAGTAAATATACTTGACCTACTGTAGTAATTGTTGATAAATACATAATAATAATAATTCTAAGTATGTACTATAGTGTTTTTACTACTTGCGATATATACTGCAGTTTTCTATAGTAAAGATATAGGGAACGTACTTCACTGTAGTAATTCGAAGTATGTAGCTAGAGTACTTTGACTACAGACAGAATAAGTTTGCTATAGTAAGTTCTATAGGTAGTATATATACTTCATTGAAAATCTATAGTATCTCATCTGTAGTAAAGAAAAGTGTAATCTACAGTATGTTTACTATAGCCGATTTATATTGTAGTTTAGTAAATTCTGAAGTATCTTCATTGACTTTTTACTACAGTATTTGTAGTAGTAAGGTATTATAAACTACAGAATTTTTACTTCATTGACTTAGAAAATTTGCACCACATCACCTAGTAAAATAAACTATAGTAATTATACTACAGAGCGTGAGCTGATATATTTTATGGGGAAATATCACAGATCAATTTACTTTATAAATAAATCTTAATATTTATCGTTTCTCCTATTTTATCATGTTAATAACAATATAATGATCCACTAAATAATATAAATATGTTCACTTAAATATGAAAACTCAATATGATCACTATTAGCGCAGCTAAGTCTTGTCTGCACCGGTGGCCTACTCGGTAAGACGCTCGACTACGGACCACGAGATCGCAGGTTCAAAACACGGCGGTTCCACGGGATTTTATAATTGAAATGTGTAATCAAACCTTGTCCAATACTTCAGAAGAGGTTTCCCGAATGCAAATGAGTATTCATAAATATAGAAAATTTTATTTTTTTATGAAATTTTAACGTTTTTTTGGCAGCAAAATGTACAAGATCTTGCTAAGATCTTGCAAGATCTTGCTAAGATCTTGCAAGATCTTGCAAGATCTTGTTTACAATATCTTGCAAGATCTTGCAAGATCTTGTTTACAATATCTTGCTAAGATCTTGGCAAGATCTTAGCAAGATCTTGCTAAGATTTTTCAGCAGGGTGTAGCTGGCAGCGCGGTCTTATATTTGTTTTCGGGTTGATCTTGTTTCCCGTTGGTGGAGTGTTTGACGAGTGAAGGAAGTAACACCTTCGAAACGTCGCGAACGGCCCTTATCAGGGCCACCAGCATTTTCATCGGAACAAACCGTCACCACTGCCATGCAATCACCCGATGGTTCCGGAAACGTCCAGGACATCAAATAATGTCTTATTTTCTAGATTTGGTATAATGAGCAACGAACAAGAAAAAGTTTGTTTATGACCTTGTAGAGCAGGAGGATTATTTTATTCCTGTAGGTATGTTTTTAGTCTCTTAAATTTGCTATTGTAGGTATCTTAAAATTTGTTTACTCCAGGCAGGGTTAGGCTGCATTTCACCAAGATTCCAAACCCGGGTTAGAGGTAGTAAACCTGGTTTAGAGGCCCCTAAACCAGGTTTACCGCCTCTAACCCGGGTTTAGAATCTTGGTGAAACGCAGCCTTGTGTTCTACTACGGGTTAGTTGCTACTCTCTTAAAATTGAAGATAAGAAGAGAGTGAAAATGAGTAGGTATAGGACTCACACCCCAGGCCACCTATTTTCGAGATTGTACGAGCGCTCGTATACTAATCAACATGAAGCCAGAAGTGACGTCCTTCTCAACAAAATAGCATTCAATCTGTCACGTCAGTGTAATTTTTTTATTGGTCTGACGTCAGGCGGCCGTAATACCGTATGAAATTTGTCTCATACGATCTCAAAAATAGGTCCCCAGATTGTTAACTTATGACATGATATTTGAGCTGCCAGATCACATTCAAGATTATTTACACCATTTATTACCCTACAATTCACTCTACAATTTTTAACTGGAATTTTTTATGTCAATAATATAATCAGACATTCCTAAATAGGCGATGCAAAGCTAGGACGACAGGTTGGTCACTAGTTGGCGCTAGCGTCGAGGGAGGTCACTTTTAAATCAGAATATTTCTTGAGACACATTCCATATTTGGACCGTCACGGGTGTGACAAGAAATGTCACGGGTGTGACCTGTACGATTCAAATGTAATGAAACATTGATTAGGCTTTATTTAATTTTTACCAGAAAATAGTGGAGTGTAGATTGAAGAATTACGTGGAAGAGGATTGAGAGAGGAGCAGTATAAATTTAGGAGAGGGCGGTCTACAATTGACGCAATTTTCACCGTGCGCCAGATGATGGAGCAGCAGTAGGAGAGGGGTCAAGCAATGCACATGGCCTTCTTGGATTTAGAGAAGGCATATGATAGGTTGCCAAGGGAAAGAGTGTGGGAGTGTTTGGTAAAGAGAGGAATAGGCAAGGAGTTGGTTGAGAGGATCAAAAGTATGTAGGTAGGTACCGGAACAGTGTGAGTTGTGTGCAGTCGGGAGTGGGGAGATCGATTTTATCTGCATAAACGTGTAAAACAAAACAAATGGCAATCAAGTAAATGACAGCTAATCACAGCCTGCTTGACGACGCTTTTGCGTGGGAACAAATGCGCGTGTGTCTTCAATGCGGATTGAAGCGAATGGAACTGTAGGTATATCACGTCATCAAACAGATTTGAAACTTCCAGTTCCCTTTCAGAAGTGAATCGAATCGAATGCGATTTGAAATAAATTCGATGTGTATATCACAGGTTTAAAGTCAAACTGATTTGGCTAAACGGATTCAATGTGGATTGAAAGTGTGTGGTATAGGTACGTGGTTATTGATTGCTAGCAGCTAGACCCTAGCTAGGAGGTATCTACACCCAAAAAATCATAAAACGGTAGGTATTTGAACGAAAGGGATTGGTTGCTTGTCCGGTTCCTTAACAATCAATCCTAGTTATTTATTATCAATAAAATCAGAGCTCAAGTAGGTAGGTGGGTACGTTACCTACTAGGTAGGTAGGTAGGTTAAATAACGAGATACCTAGGTAGCACCGACTTCAGGATGATGCCATCACATTTTTTCAGACAATCTATTTCTTTTAAATACCGTTTTACATTTCTAGGATGACCAGACCACCATTACTAAGCATCCATTTTACTACTCCTCAAGCAAAAAATAGGTTGTTTCACCTTGTTACATCATGAATTATGAGACGTATAAGAATGTAAAAGCATGTAAATATGCTTTAGACAGTATATCAAATACCTGAATTAATTTGTCGTCGAACTTAGTCTGCTTATTTACTTGCAAACCAAAGAAATAGCTGATAATTTCACTTTTTATACAAACATCCACTAACTCAGACGAGCGAAAATGGCGTTGGCAGGAAATGGATGGATGAAGGAACGCACGGCCTTCTAGAGTGGATGTTTTGTTGATCTCTGACCGGAAGTTGACACAATATGTCCCGCTAAATTTACAAATACCAGTGATGATTCCACAAATGCTTCCTTACAGCTACGATCGATCTTCCACCGTGTTGTTTCCATATTGTGTTTCCATTTCGGAATAGTGCTATCCGTTTTTTTTTAGCACTTCGCATTAAGGTACTTGACATTTTTTTTGCAATTTTGTGTTTAGAATGCCAAGATTTTTTCTGTATATTCCCTGTTACAAAATTTAAAGAATTGGGAAAAAAAAATCCATTGTTGGGAATTTTTAACAATGGAAAAAATTGTGTTTTTCCAAAACGTGATTCAGAAGTCACGGTTGGTCTGAGGCACCCAATTTTTTTTGTATGGAGGTAGTTTTATGGTAAATGATTTGGACTAGAATCAATATTCCAAGAAAATAATTACTATCAATTTTTTTTTTTTTCATTATCAATAATATAAATTATGTTCAACACCTCATAAAAAATTTCCTGTTAACACCAATTTTTTCGTTCTAGTTCAAATCACATAGCATGTAACAATCTACCTTAAGAAAGAAAAATCAAGTTGATATCTGCTATACAAACAGAGATATCACTTTTGAAACTTCAAAAAATCTGTAAAATTCAGTTCTGAGATACAAGCATGGTCAAAGCGGTCCCATTGATAGGGATTTTCGTCTTGCATGACTTATGTTACAATTTTTTTTTACATAACTATTATAGATATTGTAGCGGCGCAAGTGTCCTTGAAGAGGGGGGGGAGTTTGCTGCCACCAACTTGGACAAGAGCCCAAGATTTTGAATAAATAGAGTGACCGTAAAGGCTTTTGGGAGGGCGTGGAGGTGCCTTATTAAGCGATCCTGTCGACAAGTAATTTCCCCAATGGTGTGAGACTGGTAGACCTCGTGACGTTCTCACCTGACGACGTCTCGACGCCGTGCTGTAGGCGTCCGATGTTGCTTAGATATATTTCAAAAGAGTGAGAAGGAAGTGGGAAAATAAAGGTTTCCTAGCTGAAAATGATAAATCTGTTACAATTAATAGTAGTGTTTAATAATAATTATTTCCCATACTTTCCACTAGTGAACATTATCACTATGGATACTTAATAATAATAATTGAGTCAGCTGATTGAGCTCGTACTTAAAATTAGAGACGGGGTTTATATATAAGGAATCACTCTTAGAATTAAGACGGGGTTTATATATAAGGAGTACACTTTCAATAACTTAAAATTAAAGACGGGGTTATATAGAAGGAGTCACTCTTAGAATTAAGACGGGGTTTATATATAAGGAGTACACTTTCAATAACTTAAAATTAAAGACGGGGTTTATATAGAAGGAGTCACTCTTAGAATTAAGACGGGGTTTATATATAGGGAGTACACTTTCAATAACTTAAAATTAAAGACGGGGTTTATATAGAAGGAGTCACTCTTAGAATTAAGACGGGGTTTATATATAGGGAGTACACTTTCAATAATAATATAATGCAATGATAACTTACAGTCGTACTGTTTTACCCGTAGAGAGAGAGAGTTCCTGGAGGTTCAGATGCCGGAATCAGACTGTTTCGAGTGAGTCCCGAAGCTGACTCTAGTGAGTCCTAAATCTGACTGATTTTACATGGCTCATTTTTTTTTCTCCTTGTATTTATACCAAAATATGTCCATAAGAATAGCATTGTACATGCGTTTAGATGGGTGGTCATAGGTCAGTTGCGTAAGCATGCAGAGTTCAAGTTGCGTAAGCCGTGCAGAGTGCAAGCCGCGTAAGCCGTACAGAGTTCAATTATGTAAGCTACGCATCTGACCTATGTGCGTGCAAACTCTAGATGTTTATTTGACTTGTTAGTGAATCATTTGTTTTGAGAAATGAAGTTATATGATATTATTATTATATTATTGTTACCATATAAATCATTTATTACATGAGATTTGTACCTTTGTGAATTATCAAGTTGAAGTTGTTTTTAGAATAAAAGTGAAATTGACAGCAGATTGTGATGTCATGAGTAGTTACATTTTATCACACTAAATGACGTTTTGAGTTGTTGATGTCATTGAAAAAGAAGTGAAGTTATTTGAAAGATATAAAATTAGTGATACATGAAATTAGCGCAGGTAATTTCGTGACAATCTCCCCCGCTACGGCGTTTGATTGGCATATCCAGAGGAATTGCAAATCAAACACTTTGTGACCAAAGGAAATGAGGAAACATAGAGAAAAAAAAAATCCCCAAGATTGACTAAAATGAAAGAGAGTTCAGGATAAAAGAAAGAGTTCAGTCTGTGGAGTTCACGAGAACACATTCCAAACACTTGACACAAACATGACGGGCTTGACGCAACACACGGTAGATTGGCGAAGATATTGTTCCAATGAATGTTTGATGGTTTTCTCTGTCTTGTCTTCACTTGATGTTGTGAAGAGATTGTGTCGATAGGACACGCAGATGTGGACCGTGTGGTTGGTAGTCAAGTCGTACGGCATGAAGTGTCGTGCTGGCCTGCGTCAGGTGACTCGTACAGCTGATGATTGGTGGTTGACTGAAAATGATAGTACAGCAAATAGATGACTGTGTAACAAAAGATGGTCAGCACGTGAGAAGGGCAGAGAATTGTTCAGAAATTATAGAATTGAGAATTGAAAGAATCGAAAATTGAAAAAAATGATTTATGTTTTTAAAGAGAATTGAGAGGAAACATCAAATACTCAGAGAGTTTATGAAAGAGTAGAGAGAAACACAAAGGTGAAACAGTTTAGTTTGTCAAAGTAGATTTAGTGAGAAATGAAGTGTTTCTAAAAATTAAATTAAAGAGATGTCCGTGATTATTGTTTAATAGAGAGATTGGTAATGAGGTGAGAGTATGATACAATTGATGGTGATTTTGTTGTTGCTTTTGCGATTGAAAGGAAGTGAACAGGTGTATGGAATTTAACGAAAACTTAGCTTTGAGAGATGTTTGAAGAGCAGGATGACGCATTGGTGATGAAGTCGGTCGACTAGGAGAGATGCCTGGTGACTGAAGTGATGATGACGACGGTGGCATGGCGTCGTCGGCGTCTTGATGACGGAGACGTTCAGCTGACGTCGGTGTGGAGTCGATGAGGGGTGGGTTGTCTTGGGGGATGCTGTCACCACTTATAGGAGGCTGGGTGTTGTTGAACTGGCGTCGGTCCTTGTATAGTGAAGGCTGCGTTGTTGTACATAGGTAATGATTAGGATAGGCTCGGTGTGATAGTCGCTGACGTTTTGAGACGTAGCTAGGAGAAGGTGAGTGAGGAGGTAGGCGTAGGAGGTAGACGTTTGAAGAGGCTAAATCAGAATCCGATGACGTAACAGATAGTCGGATGCCACGGTGACGCGATGATTTTGATGTTGGTGAGTTGGGAGATGAAGACGCCGTTAATGTGCTCGTCGTTTTGATTTTGAAGAGTTTGGGTGTATTGAGGAGATCACCCGCGGGAAGGGTGATGGCGAGAGGAGAGATCGCAGTCGGTGTGGAAGGTTACTCTCCCGTCGTGGACTACTTGATGGGGAAGGCAAGTGCTGGAAGGCGCCTCGTGTGGAGTCCAGAGATTGTGATGTGGATGTGCCTTCTCTCGCGGTTGTTTTGATGGTTGACTTAGACGCTACGTCGATACGTCAGGCGGTGAAGACGATGACGGCGTCGATCCGGAGTTCGGGGAAGAGGTTGATGTCGTCGAGGGCGTCACGATGTCCTTCTCTTGAGTATGATGAGATTGAGAGATGAAAGTTGTGATAGCGGACTGGAATGTGAGAGGAAGAGAACGGTT
This sequence comes from Leuctra nigra, assembly GCA_934045905.1. Classification (NCBI taxonomy): domain Eukaryota; kingdom Metazoa; phylum Arthropoda; class Insecta; order Plecoptera; family Leuctridae; genus Leuctra; species Leuctra nigra. The sequence continues at coordinate 14,564,476 of OW203761.1, forward strand.
GGGAGAGCGCGAGTGTTTTGATCACCGCTAGGAGAAGGTGCAAGTATGAGTGCAGGTGGAAAGTCGATCAGTTTTCACTCTTGGTCCATCCAGCGTCGGACTTTGATGAGCAGGAAGCGTCGTTGTGAAGGAGTCTGCGTTGAGGTAGGGTGCAGACTCTGATACCAAGGAGTGAGCGAGTGAATTAAAATTGTCTCAATTGGAGTTGACCATTGCAAGACTTATTTCTTCATGTTTTTTGTTTTTGAGAGCGAGTGAATTATGCTTGACGAGATTGATGAAAGATGAGTAATGTCATTTCGTTGAGACTTATTAGCGAGATTGAGTATGTACGTACGTTGTACATAAATGAGAGCGATGAATCCGTGTGATGAATTGTTGATAATGCGTTCGAGGATTGAATCTTTGAGGCGCAAAGAGAATAAGAAACATGTCGATAGATTTTAAAACGAGAGTACACGTAGTGCGTATAGAATATAACCGTGATAACTACACGATGGTTGATACGTGAAGAGCGTATATAGGCGTGATTGACATGAGAATGATGATTGAGATGAGAGAGTGAGGAGAGCGTTCCCTATGAGTTCCAGAGTCCTGGAATGAGAGGATAGAGACAACCAATCCTATGGATTCTCTATGGGGGTAGGCGAACGTGAGAAGACTAAGTGGAGAAGCCTTAGAAGGATGATGCTCTTGGCATCCAGACCTTGTAGAGGGACATCCATGAATAGTTCTAGAATCTGAGGGTCTGGTACGGTTTCGTTCGTACCGGGAGATTGGAACAGTCTCTATCGAGAGTTGCCGGACGATCCCATCGCCGGTGAGGGAGGAGGGATAGAGATGAGTGTTCAACACTGGAGAAGGACTGTAGGTTCACGACCTACATCCTTGAGAGTAACGATGACAAGAGAGGAGGAGAGAGGATAAGGTTTCACTTGAGTGTCTGGCGGATTTAGACGCTTTGACACTATAGAAACGAGTCATAGAAGTTTTGATACAATGGATATGACCATGGATCACGTTGGATTGAGGCAATCAGAGTCAGAGATAAATCTGTTCCTCAGGTGTGAATGGAGAATGATTTGTCAATAGAGAAAATCCTCGGAGAATGAGGGGAGCAGGTTCGATACAATGTTAAGGTGCAAGAGAGACTCAATGTAACAAAGAAGGAACGGTGAGGAGTGAGTTCGGTGAGAGGAGGCGATCGAGTATACAGGGATTGGTGATGCGAAATCCCTATACGATTTGGAGAAAAGGACGTCTGGTTCTATGTCAACAGGAACGTTCTTGAGAGACAACAATGGATGAGGTGGAACTTAGGAGGCTTCTGGGTGTCTATCCGATTGCGAGGTGAGGACGGCTGACTCCAAGTCAGTGAAGGTCCTTGAGAGTGCAACGATAGATGAATAGAAAGCTTCCGTGGAGGTTCTCATGAATTGAATGTCTTAAAAGAATCGTATAGCTAGATTGCTGACAGTTGGAGTAGAGGTACTGACGTCTTTGAGGTGATTGAAAAGTGATGTCATGGAAAGTGAGGATATGAGAGATGTCTTGGAGTGATGGGTGAATAAATGAGTAGGTGTAGGTGTGTGACTATGACAAGGTGATTTCTTCCTTGAGGATGGCTAGGATCTCGTCCCTGAGGGAGGGTTCGGTTGGTGCGTGGGAGTATCCACTCTTGATGACTCTTACCTTCTGTTCTCCTCTCCGTTGGTAATTGAATTCCTCAGCCAGAACCAGGGCTTCTTCAATGGTGTTCGGTTTGTGCATGGCGATGCTGGCGCGTCCGCACTCATCCCTGATGCCCTTGAGAAAAGTGGGTAGGAGTTTCTTCTGCACTAGTCTTCTCTCGGTCTCGGTTTCTGATTGAAGACTAAGATCAGCTGCTAACTCATCTGGGGAAAGAGTTGGGGTGACGGCGAGAGCCGCGAGCCGTAACCGAGTAAGGTAAAGATTAATGGACTCCATCGGCCTCTGCTTACACTGAAAGAAGGTGTATAGCCGATCTTCACTTGGCCGGTCGCCTATGAAGTATTTACGAAATTCTCTGAAAGTCTCCTTCCAGGTAGCCTTGGCGAGGTGGGGTCTGGAACGAAAGAAATCAGTGGCTCCTCCTTTGAGCCGTTGGCGGAACACCAGGACTATCTGCTTATCAGTCCAGTCACCTAGGTCCGCAGCTGTTTCCAGCTGGTAGATAAATTCCTCGAGTGGAGTAGTATTAGGTTCCCCTGAGAAATTAGGAACCAAAGGCATGAAACCTGCAATATTGCTTCTGGCTCTAGCTTTCCTTTCTGCGTTAGTGAGGTCCTCAACCTGTACATCGTCAGGGTTAATGTCGTAGGGATTGGGATCTTCTCCCTTGTATTGAATTAGGTACTGACGTAGAAATTTGTCTGCCGTATTGGTCCATCATTCTACACAGATGACTGAATTTGAGTTGACCTGTAACAAGATACAATTTTGAAGAAGGTAGCAAGAGAGATTGGATTTTACTTAGCACTTGCCACTTTTGCAGTTCCTAGGAAAAATAAAAAATTATTGGGTCAAATTTAAAATTCCCTGAAAGACAAAAGTAATAAAATGAAAGTTCGAAAAAATATTTTTCAATTTTTTTTTCTCCAAAATTTGGGGGGGGGGGGGGGTACTTGTCGTGATCCCACCGCTGCCACCACTTTTGTAGCGGCGCAAGTGTCCTTGAAGAGGGGGGGGAGTTTGCTGCCACCAACTTGGACAAGAGCCCAAGATTTTGAATAAATAGAGTGACCGTAAAGGCTTTTGGGAGGGCGTGGAGGTGCCTTATTAAGCGATCCTGTCGACAAGTAATTTCCCCAATGGTGTGAGACTGGTAGACCTCGTGACGTTCTCACCTGACGACGTCTCGACGCCGTGCTGTAGGCGTCCGATGTTGCTTAGATATATTTCAAAAGAGTGAGAAGGAAGTGGGAAAATAAAGGTTTCCTAGCTGAAAATGATAAATCTGTTACAATTAATAGTAGTGTTTAATAATAATTATTTCCCATACTTTCCACTAGTGAACATTATCACTATGGATACTTAATAATAATAATTGAGTCAGCTGATTGAGCTCGTACTTAAAATTAGAGACGGGGTTTATATATAAGGAATCACTCTTAGAATTAAGACGGGGTTTATATATAAGGAGTACACTTTCAATAACTTAAAATTAAAGACGGGGTTATATAGAAGGAGTCACTCTTAGAATTAAGACGGGGTTTATATATAAGGAGTACACTTTCAATAACTTAAAATTAAAGACGGGGTTTATATAGAAGGAGTCACTCTTAGAATTAAGACGGGGTTTATATATAGGGAGTACACTTTCAATAACTTAAAATTAAAGACGGGGTTTATATAGAAGGAGTCACTCTTAGAATTAAGACGGGGTTTATATATAGGGAGTACACTTTCAATAATAATATAATGCAATGATAACTTACAGTCGTACTGTTTTACCCGTAGAGAGAGAGAGTTCCTGGAGGTTCAGATGCCGGAATCAGACTGTTTCGAGTGAGTCCCGAAGCTGACTCTAGTGAGTCCTAAATCTGACTGATTTTACATGGCTCATTTTTTTTTCTCCTTGTATTTATACCAAAATATGTCCATAAGAATAGCATTGTACATGCGTTTAGATGGGTGGTCATAGGTCAGTTGCGTAAGCATGCAGAGTTCAAGTTGCGTAAGCCGTGCAGAGTGCAAGCCGCGTAAGCCGTACAGAGTTCAATTATGTAAGCTACGCATCTGACCTATGTGCGTGCAAACTCTAGATGTTTATTTGACTTGTTAGTGAATCATTTGTTTTGAGAAATGAAGTTATATGATATTATTATTATATTATTGTTACCATATAAATCATTTATTACATGAGATTTGTACCTTTGTGAATTATCAAGTTGAAGTTGTTTTTAGAATAAAAGTGAAATTGACAGCAGATTGTGATGTCATGAGTAGTTACATTTTATCACACTAAATGACGTTTTGAGTTGTTGATGTCATTGAAAAAGAAGTGAAGTTATTTGAAAGATATAAAATTAGTGATACATGAAATTAGCGCAGGTAATTTCGTGACAATATAATCAAACTAAAAGAAGGAGAAGAAACAGAAATTACCCAGCTTTAAGTAAATAAAAAATGAAAAATCAATGAAATAAAAAATGAAAAAATGATCTTTTACAAAATTTACTATTTTCAAGTGGTAGATGGTACCTTAAAGATGATTAAAGTCATCGGTCATCTTGATATTTCCAGTAATTTGCAAATAAATACTAATTTCTAGAACACCATTTCACCATGGCAACACAATTTTTCATGTGTAAAACCGCACATTTTATACGGAAAAACGTCAAAATAAAGCAGAAAAACCCTCATAGCTCAGTAAATCATCCAGGAACGACTACGAGTACTACCTTCAAATTTTATTTAAAACTGTTAAAATGAAATATTGCAACTGATACACACAAGATATTAGTATAGTCCGACAAAAACAAATATCAAAAATCTTTTTTCTTATTCGTCATTAATCATTATGCATCAAAAACATTTTATTTTTAAACCTTTCACTGAGGGCTATATTTCGCTGCTAACATTTTTATGTGAAAAGTTTGTGACGAAATTAAACTATCACATTTCTGTTTCCTTCAATTATTATGCTCCAAAATCATTTTAAACGTGCTGACTAAACTGAACTGAACTGAAAGGATAAGAAATCTAATTTTATGAAGATCTGGGCAAATACATTACTGGGAGTGGAAATTTTGGGATTGAAATAATTCAATTTTGGAGTCCTTGGAACGATGACAAGTTAAGTTTCAGAATTTTTTAAGTGGACCCAGGGCTCCAGCCAAGGTGCTTAGAAATCGCCGTAATTCATACAAATGTCTGGTGAAATATTACCTCAAACAACAGCATAAAATCATTATATCTTTATCTTCAATCAAGAATATCTAATAGACAACATCATAAATTATCTAGTTAGCTCTGCTTTTTAAAAATTTTCATATGCAGTACCGTGATCCAAGTATCTATTATGGTTATGATCCATTGTTGAAAAACCATAATAGATACTTGGATCACGGTACCGCATATGAAATTTTTTGAAAAGCAGAGCTAACTAGATAATTTATGATGTTGTCTATTATATCATAAGGTAAGGGGCAAATATTTTTTGCTAGTTGTATGTAGTATAGTTTAACTAATCTTTGGTATGAATTACAACAAATTCTCATTCCATGCCGTAACCCTTCGGAGGAGAACTGTTCACATAACACGCGTTTCGCGTTTTGCATTTTTTTTTATTAACTCATCAAAACCACCGAAAATTTCGCCGCACGCATTTTATTTTTAAGCCACCTTATCTCGATTGTCAGGAGGTATTTTCAGTACCGCGCGTGGCGAAAATGACTTGACTATACGTAAACTATTAAATAAACTATAAAATAACTTCAAAATATGACTACAATGTTAATAATTACTTACCTGTGCATATTATTCCATCTAATCATATCTAATAACACCCAAATTGTTACTAACGAGAATAATAAATGTATATCAACACTCTGTTTTCAACAGCCTCTTCTAGGCGTTATAAAAAAAGAAAAACGTGAAACGCTAAACGCGAAACGCGCTTTATGTAAAACGGGCATAAGTCAAATTTTCTGAAAAGCGTTTTTTCTTAATAAATTTACAGAAAAAAATGCTCCATAATGTAAGAAAGTGTTAATTGTCCCGGATGTTTCAGAAATACCAACAATATCAATATGTGTATAACTATATGATCAAGTGATTTATGACATATGTAATAGGAGCAAGACCTCTAGGAGCAAGACCTCTAACTAAATACATTCCTTTAATAGTAAATTCTAATAGTCAATTCTACATCTAAATAGTAAACATTCAACACAGTAATGTTGAATACAAGTCTGTCCACAATTTAGTAACGGTGTAATTTAATCGATCAGTTAAACTCAAATAACTACATTACGGAGGGAGAGGGATCATCACATTTCCTCTTTCCTAAGAAATCATTCAAACTCGTCATTAAATAAATATTGCGACCCTGTCCCAACTATTCTCGGGTCAGGGGGAGGGATTATGCCACCAATGTTCAAGGGCAGCTGTGTTCTCAGAACCGACTTGCCAAGTCCGACACTCCACACTTCTTCAATCTTTCTTCCACTTCTTCAGCCTCCTCTCGTTCGTTCCAATTAATATAGAAAATTTCATTCTGCACCATACTATGTCAAGAACAAGTAGGCAACATTTTATTTTGTTCCTAATGGTATTATCTACAATATAAGATCAAAAATGTATACCCAGGCGCGTAGGAAGGGGGGGGAGTGGGGGTCAATGACCGCCCCACTTTTCATCCTGACACCCCCAGATATACAAAAATGTTGATAAAGAGATTTAAAACTGCACATATTTGCTCCATTTTGAGGTTAAATTCTCAAAATTTTCCCAAGTTTGACAACTAATTAAACTGATGTATTCCAATGAGACAATGACTAATTTGTCCAACTTGATCATCCTCATGAATAAAATTTTATATTACTTATAAGTTAAACTAGGATACCAAAACACATACAGATGTATCTTATTGCTTATTGGTGTTGTTTATTGCAACCTTTTTCAAAGGAATTTCAAAATCGATTCATAATCGATTCTCCTTTACTAGAAATTCAAAAAATTCCCTGCGGGGCCAATGGGGATGTTATCAAATAATAAAATTTACGGATTATAACGCATTTTATCTAAAGTTTCCCTAAGATATCACACATTTTAATTTTCGTTGAAAAGGATGCCAAAACAGCTTCAAATTCGATTCTGTTATGTGAAAAATTCAAAAAGTGCCCTGCGGGGCCATTGAGGATTTTATCAAATAACGATATTTACAGATTATAATGCATTTTGTCTAATGTTTCCCGAAGAATATTACAAATCACACACTTTAAATTTCTTTGAAATGGATATCAAAATAGCTTCAAATACGATTATTTTAATCAAAAACTCAAAAAATTCCCTGCGGGGCCAATGGGGATTCCATAAAAACAAATAGATACAGATTATATACATTTGTCTAAAGCTTTTCCACTGAAAATTGCATATCACACATTGTACATTTCTTTGGTAAGAATGCCAATATAGCTTCAAATTCGATTATTTTGTATCAAAACTTCAAAAAAGGCCCTGCAGGGCAAACTGGGTGGTGAGCCCCCAGACCCCTTGAAACGGCGTACCACCTTTTCCTCACATTCATCGATCCCCGATAATTTTGACCCCCCCACTCAAAATTAAGTTCCTACGCGCCTGTGTATACCTAACCGACCTACCTTTTATGTAAAACGTTTTCAAAGTTTTTACGTGGCTCTGGGGGAACGAATTAATTTCCCCATATTCTAATTTATTTTTTATCCGCACCAACAACAACAGAAAACTATTGATAAAATATATTATATTCTTCGACTAATATTGAATGCATTGACAAAATAAAATACTCTTGTCACCGACTTAATTTCTGAGATAATGGCATTTAAATGTTTGAAAATCTTCATATTTATGGCCATTTAACATGGCACAACTGAACTAGTCAAAACCACTGCTGTTTTCTTCACACAAATATTTATCGAAAACTTTGTTATAAAATTCTTCATTATCTGTTATCTCATATCGTATGAGATGAGATAATACATTTTACGTAATAATGTAATAAATGTAATGTATGGGTATGTAATGTAATACCCTAACAAAGAGAGCTACCGCTACTCTAGGGTCAATATTTTATGTACCTACACTCCCCCAAATAATAAACGGTACTTGGTACAAAACGTATTGGCTGCTGGGCCGGTTCCTTGACAAATGACTATCAATCCTTGTTATTATCAATGAAATCAGAGCTCATTCTCACCTAAAAGAGTTAGATAATGCGTTAGCACTGACTTCATGGGATGATGCCATCAAACCTTAATCAGTCAATTCATTTTCTTTCGAGTAGAAATATATAAAAATATATATAAAAATAGCGAAGTTCCTACGGCTGACGCCGCCTTCCGCATCCCAATCTGAAATCTCCACTCGTCTCTGTCCTGCCATAGTCCATCTTCCAGTCCTCTTGCATGCATCGCTACCTCTATTCCTTCGAGCCAGGTCTTCCCTTTTATGTATAATGTACACTCCCCCAAATAATAAACGACATCATCCCATGAAGTCAGTGCTAACGCATTATCTAACTCTTTTAGGTGAGCTCTGATTTAATTGATAATAACAAGGATTGATTGTCAAGGAACCGGCCCAGCAGCTAATACGTTTTGTACCAAGTACCGTTTATTATTTGGGGGAGTGTACATACATAATTATGTAAAATACTCGGAAATAAAAACTTGAAACAATTAGATCGATTTTAGGTCACAATTAAGGGTTTTATGATAGAGCTGTAAAAATTTCACCGTATACTCAGAAAAACCAGCTGATCAACATAGGCTACGGTGCATATCAATTTTTTACATATTGTGGGGGGGCAGGAGGGGTCAAATTATGATTTTTAATAGTAGTAGTAGTATTCTTTATTTAGCTATTTAGCTATTACATGTTTACATAGGTATTATACACTCAGTACTATAAGGTTTTTGTCTAAAAGTACATTTTTAACAATTATAACACAATTAAGAGATAATTAAGAGATAAGGTAAATAAGAGATAAACAAGAGATACACAATTTCACCTATTCCAAAAACCTTGGCTTAGGGCCTATCCCAAAAGCCTACATTTATATTTGCTAGTGGGTCTGAAAGCCAATTTCCTTTTTTTATTACTTCAACGCACATCCTTCTAAATTTTTCTGTACACTTTTCGTTTCTTATTATCTCTGGGATGCGATTATACAATTTCAAGCCTTTCGAAAATAAGGTATTGTTTCCAAATTTTGTTTTACATCTAGATACAGGTAAGTTATTTGAATGTCTAGTTTTATACAATGGTGTTTCTTTAGCAACCTTATTAGTTAAGTAACTCGGCGCTACCCCTTTCGATATTTTATGAATAAATGTCATTGTATTAAGAACTATCCTATGTTTGACAGTGAGCCAACACATAGCGTTGCTCATTTTCAAAACACTGGTAGATTTATCCACCCATAAAATACTTCGCATGACCTTATTTTGAAGTTTTTGCAATTTGCTTATGTAATTTTGTGAAAGAAGAAACAATATTGAACTGCAGAAATCGAAATGGGGTGTAATTATAGCTTGACATATATGAATTTTACTAATAATCGGTAAGCTTGTGCAATGTCTCTGAAACAATCCCACTTTCCGTGATACTTTTTTTATTATATAGTCAGCATGTTTATGAAATAAGAGGAACTCATCTATTATAATACCCAAATATTTGAATTCTGAGACATTTTCAATTTGGCCATTATCTATGACTAGCTTTTTAGTAGCATATGGGTTGAACGTTTTTCTGTTGACTGTCTCACATATGACCATAGATTTAGTTTTAGATATGTTTATCTTCAACTTATTAATTCTCAACCATTGTTCGAGCAATTGTATGTCCTCATCGAGTTGCTCATGTACAACTTGTGGGTCTGCACCACTGCAAATTATAAGGGCGTCATCCGCATATAGTTGTATTTTACAATGTTTGAAAACGAATCCCAGATCATTAATGTATAATATAAAAAGTAATGGGCCTAAGATTGAACCTTGCGGTACCCCTACTGAGCAAAGTTTTTCATTAGATCTAGTATTATATAATTTTACTATTTGTCTTCTATTTACGAGATATGAATTTAACCAACTTAGAACTTGGCCACGGAAACCATATTTATGAAGTTTTAACAAAAGTAAATTTCGGTCTACCGTATCGAAGGCTCGTTTTAAGTCCACAAATACCAGTCTGGTGTAGTAATTATTCTCCATTTTTTGTTTCAAATCATCTATAATATGTGTTAATACTGTATCACATCCATGCTTTGACCGAAAGCCCGATTGTTCATCAATAATAATTGATGTTTTATTTATATATTCAACAAGTTGTTTCTTTACTACAGCTTCCAATACTTTGTCAATGATATGTAAGGTATTTATTGGCCTGTAGTTTTCTCCATAAATAGCACTTTGGACTTTGGGCACTGGAGTTATTATTGATAATTTAAGTTTGTCAGGGACAATTCCCCATCTAAGGGAGTCGTTTATCATTGTTACGAAATAGTTTGTTGTTTGATAATGAGATAATACTAGTATCAGTATTTTCTTTGAGATTCCGTCTTCCCATGGGGATCCGTCTTTTAATTCTTTAATAATCAAACTAATAGTGTCAGCGCTAATACTTTCGAACTCTTCCATAAGTTCATTTCTACAAATTAATTTTTCAAATGATTTCGAAGCACTTTCGTTATTTGCCGGTTTAATATTTTTCACTATTTCATCAATACTATCAATAAAATACTCATTGAAAGTTTTTACTAAATTTTTGAGCCCATAAACCTTCTTGTTGTTAAAATATAGTTCAGAATCATTAAATGCATTTTTTTTTCTTATAAAATGTTTTTAAAATCTTCCACATCTCTCTTGGCTGTCCCTTTTTTTCGTCAATCTTCCAGGAATAATATAACCTTTTCTTTTCTTTAATTAGCTGCACTACACTATTTCTCTTTGTCTTAAAATTGGTCCAGTCATCAGTCTTATTTGATTTCCTTGCAATCTTAGACAGTCTATCTCTCTCTCGCTGTGCTTGTTTAACTGTTTCGTCGTACCACAGTCTACTTTCATGGCCCTCTCTAATACGTATAGTTTTGTGTTTAGCATGAACCCCAATAACACTGGTCACATTTGAAACAAAATGCTCCATCATGTCATTTACACTGTTGCTATTCTGAGAAACTGGGATATTCCAATCTTGCACTTTTATGTCTTGGATAAATGAGTCCCTTCCTTGCTTGGTTTTAAAAATCTCTTTATAGTCCCAATAACTTTTGTATTTCTTTTTTAATGGTACATTACGTGCATTAGATTTTTCCCCGGGTTCTTTTAGCTTTATCCCAATTAACCTATGATCCGAGAGTGCAGTATCATTTAGTGATATGTTATACAATTCTTCATCAATAGCATTACAAATTATATAGTCTATTAAGGTTCTAGATATTTTGACAGTTGTATCATCATTTTTTGATTTATTACTTGCAATCCTTGTAAACTCTGAAACCATCTGTATCATATCATGTTCTGTCAATATATGAAGTACTTCCTTTGCGTAGAATATATTTTTACTCAGGTCAATATTAAAATCGCCGCATAGAATTATGCTATCATTATTGTTTTGCCTTTGTAGTGATTCAATTATAATTTCCATGCCTTCCAATACATCACGCTTCCTCATTGTAGGTGATATGTATGTGATGCCAATGGTTTTACCTGCAAGAATACCAGTACTAACTTTAACCGCAAGAGACCATAATTTCTTATCAATAGTTTGTTGGAAAACAACTTTGTATTTGATTTCACTTTTTATATACAGTAATACTCCTCCCGTATGTCTAGTACTAGAGTCAACCCGTACAAGATTGAAACCTGGGACATTTATCTCCCAGTCTTGGATGTCATTAGTGAGGTGAGTTTCCGACATTGCAAAAATCTGAGTCTTACAATTTTTGTATAATAGACAGTTTCTAATCTCATCAATACAATTAACAATGCTTTGAATATTTATGTACAGAATATGTAAATTTGAATTTATAGGTACTATTACTCTCATCTAGTCAGTAGGACTGTAAGATTTTTGGTTTGGGTGTACGTTTACTAACCCGAAGTTGTACCTGGCTTGCAGCTTCTTGCTTCCGAGTGACATTTGGGCCTGACTGTGCACTAGTAGTTTCTGAGTGACGACTCAAGTTATTACTGATGCTAGCGGGAGACACTGTAACACGCTGCACTTCTGCTGCCGGCTCTGGCTCTGCAGCAGTTTTCACATCTGGGGACAGCTCTGGCTCTGCAACAGGTTGCACTTCTGGGGACGGCTCTGGCTGTGGTGTTGGTGTCGGTTGTAGGGCTACGTCTGGCGTAGCTGAGGGTGTCGTCGGTGCCGCTGTCCCTGTCAGCTCTGCGTCTGGCGTAGCTGAAGGTGTCGTCGGTGCCGCTGTCCCTGTCAGCTCTGCGTCTGGCGTAGCTGAAGGTGTCGTCGGTGCCGCTGTCCCTGTCAGCTCTGCGTCTGGCGTAGCTGAAGGTGTCGTCGGTGCCGCTGTCCCTGTCAGCTCTGCGTCTGGCGTAGCTGAGGGTGTCGTCGGTGCCGCTGTCCCTGTCAGCTCTGCGTCTGGCGTAGCTGAAGGTGTCGTCGGTGCCGCTGTCCCTGTCAGCTCTGCGTCTGGCGTAGCTGAAGGTGTCGTCAGTGCCGCTGTCCCTGTCAGCTCTGCGTCTGGCGTAGCTGAAGGTGTCGTCGGTGCCGCTGTCCCTGTCAGCTCTGCGTCTGGCGTAGCTGAGGGTGTCGTCGGTGCCGCTGTCCCTGTCAGCTCTGCGTCTGGCGTAGATGAAGGTGTCGTCAGTGCAGCTGTCCCTGTCAGCTCTGCGTCTGGCGTAGCTGAAGGTGTCGTCGGTGCCGCTGTCCCTGTCAGCTCTGCGTCTGGCGTAGCTGAGGGTGTCGTCGGTGCCGCTGTCCCTGTCAGCTCTGCGTCTGGCGTAGCTGAAGGTGTAGGTGTCGTCGGTGCCGCTGTCCCTGTCAGCTCTGCGTCTGGCGTAGCTGAGGGTGTCGTCGGTGCCGCTGTCCCTGTCAGCTCTGCGTCTGGCGTAGCTGAAGGTGTCGTCGGTGCCGCTGTCCCTGTCAGCTCGGCGTCTGGCGTAGCTGAAGGTGTCGTCGGTGCCGCTGTCCCTGTCAGCTCTGCGTCTGGCGTAGCTGAAGGTGTCGTCGGTGCCGCTGTCCCTGTCAGCTCTGCGTCTGGCGTAGCTGAAGGTGTCGTCGGTGCCGCTGTCCTTGTCAGCTCTGCATCTGGCGTAGCTGAAGGTGTCGTCGGTGCCGCTGTCCCTGTCAGCTCTGCGTCTGGTATAAAAACTGGAATAATACTGGAATACTGGAATTATACTGGAATAAAAATGGCGGAATTGGTGATAGTAACTCAAAACTTTTACAAAACGCTCTTTGAAATCATCTTATAATATTAGGCCCTTGAGCATGACATTTTTTTCAATATTTTGGGAGGGGGGATGGGGTGGGGTAGAAGATATTTTTAATTGTTGGCATAAACACGAGGGGTTTTATGATAGAACTATAAAAATCTCACCGTATACTCAGAAAAACTAGCTGATCAACATAGAATACGGTGCATATCAATTTTTTTCATATTTTGGGGGGCAGGGGGGGGGTCAAAATTTGATTTTCAATATTATAATAAAATGGCGGAGTTGGTGATAGGAACTGAAAACTTTCACAAAATGCTCATTAAAATCATCTTATAAAATAAGGCTTTAGTGCATGATTTTTTTTTCAATATATTGGGGGGAGGGGGGGTAGACGATATTTTAAATTATTGGCAAAAACACAAGGGGTTATATGATTAACACGTAACAAATTCACCACATACTAAGCAAAACTAGCTGATCAACATAGGCTACGGTGCATATCAAATTTGTGCATATTTTGGGGGGGCAGGGGGGGGGGGGGTCAAAATTTGATTATCAATACCAGAATAAAAATGGTGGAGTTGGTGATTCAAACTAAAATGTTGATGTCCATTTCGAGTATTCCTCCTTTATTCATTGTCATAATTATATTATTCCTTCACGTAATTTTACTTCAACTAATGAAGGGAGAAAAATTTAGACGTCACACAGTTCTGCCCGCGCATTTAAGATGGCCATACATCACGTCAAGAAAATGTGTTAAAACGATAATTTCACATAAATACTTACTAAAATGTATCTGCACCACCATAAAAAGGTATTATTATACATTATACACTAATTTCATTGAAACTTAACTGTTTTGCAAGAATAAATGCGTATTTGTGTGGCGGCGGAATTGTAAACATTTGCTGGTCTTTAATGGAAGAGAAAAACTGAGTTATGACTCCTCTTCCCATCCCGTGGGTAGATTGCATAGGCGTGCGCAGGAGAAATCATTAGGGGGGGCCAACATGGGCGCCGGCAGGATTAATGACAGAGGGTAAAGTCCAAGTAAAAAAATTGACACGGGTTAAGGGGGGTGTAGGGGCGCGCCCCCCACCTTGCCCCGCAGGGCGTTTTTTGGTTTTTTGGCACTTTGAAATCAATTTTGAGACATTCTGAGGAGCATTTTCTTTACATTTTTTTTTAAATTTTACACACCTTTTCACTACAATCCCAAATCCTGGTCCGGCAGAGCGTTTTAGTATTTTGGGCACTTCAAAATGAATTTGAGACGTTTTAAGGTGCATTTGTTCCCAAAACTTATTTTTTTCACGACATAAAAATATAAATTGATATGAAAGGGTATTCTAGAAAATATTCTCTGAAGGTCATACATCATATTAGAGCAAGTTTGAGGCATATTAAAAAGAAATTTTTATGGAAAAACCTAGAAATTCATGAAAAATCGTGTTTTTGGAAGGTACTTTATAGGCATTGTTTTCCAAAATTTTGTGTTTTTGATCAACCTAGTACTTGAGTCCAGTGATTTGAGCAACTCCAGTCTGCCCCGCAGGGAGATTTTTTTTGTTTAAACCCATTTAAAACAAAATTTTGACACTATGGGACCACATTTTATAATTTTTTAGTTGAGGCTGACCCATTAGGGGGGGCCAAGGCCCCCCCCCCCCCCCCGTGCGCACGCCTATGGTAGATTGGAACATTACAGTGTCAAGACGAGACGCTCGTGTACAACTGGCTCCTCCACCAAAAGACGGCGCCTCTACTGTGAATCAAACTAAAGCCCCATTTACACGGTGCAATTTCTTGAACAACTCACATTTCTTGAACAACTCACAATTTCTTGAACAACTTCTGTCACAAAAGTTCTGCACATGTGCAGATTCACTTTATCATCTCGAAAGTGATACTGCGCACGAGCAGAACCTCTGTGGCACAGAAGTTGTTCAAGAAATTGCACCGTGTAAATGGGGCTTAAAGCTTTGTGCCTCATAACACATGGTGTTCAATCAAAGACGGCGCCTCCACTGGGAGTCTTAAGCCCGATTTACACGGTACAATTTCTTGAACATCTTCTGTGTCACACTCACATTCCCATTTTACATATAATTTTTTATTACACGACGCAACTTTTTGTCACAGAACTAAAAACATGTTTTAATTTTCTTCGAGAAATGTGACACAGAAGCTGTTCAAGAAATTGCACCGTGTAAATGGGGCTTTAGAGTGGGAATAAGTAATTGAAAACAGTTGGTCATGTTTGGCTCTTCCTTGATAATTAGGGCTAGGATGTTTAGGACATATCCTTTTTTTAGTTTTTTGTTCAGACACGTCTAAAAATGATATCCTATAAATATGTTCCATGTGATTTCAAAAAATGTGTTTCGTTTTGCCTGAAAATGCCTTTTCTCAATTTTTAATAAATTCAGTCCTTTTTTGCTATTTTAAGGGTTTTTTGTAAATTTTTTTAATTATTGGGGAAAATAATATGAAATGTTTGTTGCATATGTTGTAACTTAGGTAAGTTACAACAATTTTATGAATTTTGGTCTAGACACAATTCATGGTAATGACTAATGAGGTACCTAATGATAATAGTAATGATTTGAATTCTGGGTCCCCATAGACCGTTATTGCGTTTTGGGTTTCTGCACTTGTGATCGGTCTATGTGGGCAGTTCTGTTGACAAATGGCTTCGCAAGCCACAACAACCATTTCCTACAAAAGTATTTATTAGTCCAGTAATTTAAAGCATAAAAAGGGCTGAACCCACCACTTATTGCAACAGAAGGTTTCAATACATGAATCGATTCAGAAAAATGCCCTCTACAACATATTCAAAGTCGCCCAAAATCCGAGCACCGGAAGTACTTTTTAATTACTTTTAAGTTAATTTCCCATGTAAATATAATCTTCAAAAAATCATGTAACTCCGATTTGGACTAAACTTGGCAGAATTGTTCACCAAACTAGAGCTAACTAGATAATTTAAAATGTGGTCTATAAGTGGTGGGTAGATTCACAAAATTACTGGACTATATTCCGAAAAATTTAAATTTATATGAATGGAAATAATTTACATTTTTGGTGATGGAAAAAATCATAATATTTCGAGCATAGGCGTGCGCAGGAGAAATCATTAGGGGGGGCCAACATGGGCGCCGGCAAGATTAATGACAGGGGGGGAAAATCCAAGGGGAAAAAATTGCCACGGATGAAAGGGGGGTGTGGAGTATTTTCTTTACAAATTCATTTTTTTTAATTTTACACACCTCTTCATTACAATAAGGTGAGGGGGGACATGCCCCAAAACCTGGCCCAGCAGAGCGTTTTTAGTATTTTGGGCACTTCAAAATGAATTTGAGACGTTTTTGGTGCATTTTGTTCCCAAAACTTTATTTTTTCACAACATAAAAATATAAATTGATATGAAAGGGGGTTCGGGGGCGAAGCCCCCTAGAAAGTATTCTCTGAAGGTCATACATATTAGAGCAATTTTGAGGCATATTAAAAAGAAATTTTTAGGGGAAAAACCTAGAAATTCATGAAAACTCGCGTTTTTGGAAGGTACTATTGTGACATTGTTTTCCAAAATATTGTGTTTTTGATCAACCTGGTACTTCAATCCAGTGATTTGAGCAACTCCAGTCTGCCCCGAAGGGAGATTTTTTTGTTTAAACCCTTTTAAAACAAAATTTTGACACTATGAGGACCACATTTTATAACTTTTTAGTTGAGTTTGAGTTATTATGATTTCGAGTTATTTTGTACTTGGTACCTACTAAAACAAATCACCTTAAAATATTTGAAAATTTAAAGACTTCAGTACGTTCACAATTATTTAAAACTTAGAAATGGGAATTTTGAAAAAAAAACATAACACGTAACGATTTCACTTTAAAATTTATTTGATATTTCACACAAAAGGAATACACTCTAAAATGCACGACTTCATTCAAATAAATTTACTCAAATCGTGATGTGTGCATTCATATAACGATTTTACGTTTAATTTAGTCAGTGTGTTCTCAATTTGGATGGTGACAGATGAATGATTATGAATTATATAGGGAGACCATGTAGAGGAATATGTAAGGATGAGTGGTGGAAGGAGACAGGAAAGGCATTAGGAAGAAACCTTCCCAGCATTTGCCTCTCAACTGATGAAAGCCACGAAAAAAACCCAGTCAGGACTGCAAAGAATCTAACAACCGCAATATCGATAACAATAAGTATACATAGGCATTCTTAAAAAAATTAGAAATGTACACAAAAAATCATAGACTTTTAATCAATAATTACCATGGCCATATAGATAGTTTATAATATTATAAGCACGTTTTGTATTAGTTCACACTTCACATCACACAGATGATTTAGGAACCTTCAGAACTCCTACTTTGCGCAAGTATCCGACTATAAAGGGTGTTGAAGCAAGGGTGATTGCAATTCGAACTGGAGCCAATACTTTGTGCACAGCATAAGCCACGACGAACTGCCCAGCTCCAGCAGCTATTTCACTACCGGCGCCCAGCGATTGCACAGCACCAGACATGTCTATGCCGCTGAAAAAGCAAGAAATATGGCATTGAAATTTGTTTCTTTTAAATGGTTTCAATCAAGAAGTTGAATAAATATGAGTTGTACTTGTATTATATAAAAAATAATAGATACACTCAGCTTATAATATGAAATAAATCATCAAGTCAAGTCAGAGAAAATGTTTTTCTAAATTAGTTGTAGCACCCACCACTCAAAAATTGTGCTTATTTTCCATTCAATCAAGTGGATGAACAAATGCATAAACTCTGTGTCCGTGGATGTAGGTGGGCATTAAATTCTAGTAGAATCAGTTCAATCATGAAGGTATTACAGTTTTCACAAGGGACCAGAATCACTGCTTGCAATCCAATTTCAATTGCTAACAGATTTTCATTCATAACAGATTGACATTTTATGAAAATTTCAAATTATTAAAAAAGTCCACCACACAAAAGAGTAGTTAGTTTGAAAATATTAACAATGCTATGTGTAACATCTAGGACGATTTCTGGGGTGCAATTATCCTAGGTGAAACTTTGTCAAACGAATTTCGATTCGAAATTTTTAGTTTACAAGAAAATAATGAGATAAGTCTCAAAATTATATAATAAAATAATAATTACCTATATAATATTTTAGCGATTGTACATGCCTAGTTGGCTGTAAATAAATACTAGGTAGGTAGTACCTACAGGACTTTATTAATGCATTAAATTTCAGATTTATTAATCATCAATTCATTTATATTTAAACATTGAAATATATTAATGATTTGTGAAACATTTGTATTCAAGTTGCTTTCAATTCTGATTGAAGACCCTGGTTTTCACTGGCTATTACTTAGTTCTCAATCCATACATACCTTGTGACTGCCAAGTAGCAACCACCCAATGATAGCAATGATATTGATACATGGAATACCACTACTGTAGTCCCATACTCTTTGACAGCTCTCTTAAGTTTATCCTTATTAGATAGTTTATTTTCAGAAGGCAATGGACCAGAGCTATATGGACGAGTAGTAGTTAAATTGCCGTTGAATAAACTATTTAAAGACAAACACCGGTACTGTCTTAAGAGGCCGGTCTTATCCGAGTATACACATTTTACAGCGTCCCCACTCAATGATGTACCTTGCCCGTCATTGCCCGGCTCTTGACGCGGCACTCTGGAGTAGTGCGAGTTCTGCATGTCTTCAGCAATATACTTCTCGCCCTGACTCCATTGACCACCGGGCATGTTAAGATGAGTAGACTTTCCACTGGATGAGAATGGATCAGGTACATTGCTTTGCATTGCTGAGTTTAAACTCACTGCCCCCTGACAGTCATAACTTCCAACATGAGGATCAAGTGATGGCGACTGCTGGCCAGAACCCTCCGAAAGAGTTGAGGATTGTGATACAGACTGTGATGATATCACTGATCCAAGAATATCTCGAGAACGGTTAGGAGAAAAGCAAGCAAGTTTAGAATTATCAATTTCATCGACATTGTTGGGCAGAGCAATTGGTTTGGTATCTGGGTACAGTTTGTTTGAGGATACATGCAAGTCTTGTACAAGATGCTGTTTTCCAGAAGTCCTAGGTGCGACAACAAGTTGCATTGCTGAAAAATTAACAAAAGAAATCGTTATAGGTAGTAATATCTTACATAATAACTAAAATCACATATAAGTTTCATTTATGTCGTGTGATTGTGAAGGTAGAATTTACTCATACTAGTACCTAGTACTAGTACCTACCTACTGTACTAGGTAGGTACACTTACCTGTGTGATGTTTGGCAAATGTCATTAGCAATGGCATTTGTTTGGAAGATTTAAGTAAAGCACACAATTGGAAGGACATTTTGAGGTTATAAAATAGGATACACGAAAGAAAAGTGTCACCTCTCAGTATGTTCTGTTTGAGATTATTACAAAGGATTATTATTATAACTTTTTTACGACCTTTACTAATGACTTGTTGACTGACAGCTACACAGCTCAAACACGTGACCTTCACGTTGACGTTGTGTTGTGTCACACAAAGATACTACTATATATTACCTTCGGTAAAGATGGGAAGGTCAATGATAAAAATTTGTCGTCGTGTGCCACCTGGTGAAACGTTACGGTACTACCAAGCGGAAACCGGTGCGGAACCGCGACTTTTGAAATATGCGGTATTCAAATCTACCGCGTTTTTGTAACCGCCCCTTTCAAAAACATTATTCTCAAAATGAAGCTAACATTATAAATTAATTCCTAGAAAACTATTCATCCCACAACAAAAATAATTCCATATCTGTGTTCATCAACTTCTCAACGTTGATAAAAATAATTATTATTCTGAAATTTTATTTTCACTTCACTTCCAGCATGTTATAAAACGCATTGGTCCAGAAAACATTGCCAAATGCAAACATCTTCATGACATGATTTTTATACAGAATGGAGGGATTTGGGAAAATGATTGTGAGCAAGGTGAGGAACAAAATAGTCAATATATATTTTTATGTTATTTTAATGAGCATATTTCATTTTTAGAAGTAGGTACCTATAGGTACTACTGAAACACATTTTTCCCAAATCATACCTACCTGATATTTCTAAAAGACAAAACAGAAAGTAAATTTTTGCATATTAGATCAGGTTTACAAATAAAAAATAGATAGGCAATGGCATATTTCATGCAGAACAAAGAAAAGAAAATAATTGTGTATATTTCTCATTATGTTAAGTTGAAATGTATTTAGGTATAATCATACACTAGACCCCAAAATTCTAAATTTTTAAAGGCTACTCACTAATTAATTATTCGAAAAAAAACTAGTAGTGTTAACAAATGTGTAAATAGAAATAGTGAACTTAATAAATTATGTATTGAGTAGAATTATTTGCGAAAGAAATTATTTTCATAAGTTTTAGTATATGATATATTACCTTAACACAATAAATAAATATAACGGCAGATTGCTATAATACCTGCACAGCAATTTGAGTAGGTACCTATTTCATGCATAAAAGCATTTAGCGTGTCACAGTCACAGCGAGGTCGGCGACGGGCGAAGGGGGCCAAAAGGGGGCGAAGTCGCTCCGGTTCGGTCGGTTCGGCGGGGTTCGGTAAAAGTCGTGCGTGTCTGTGCAGGAGGCCAAGTCTTGAAACTTACGCCTTCAGGACGCAAACGCTCTAGGACGTCATAAAGTCCCATTTACTGTAAGAGTGATCGACATTGAAACATAAAGTCAAGCCACTTATTTGATTGTCATCCAGCAATCTATTGGAAACAATTTATTAATATTATAATTATTATTACAGATGTTATTTAGTCATAAAACCTTATTCAAAATTAAGATAAACAGTTAACAGAAGATTTCAAGGTCGTCATTCTTACAGTAAATGGGACTTTATGACGTCCGAGAGCGTTTGCGTCCTGAAAGCGTAAGTTTCAAGACTTGGCCTCCAGTGTGTGTGTGTGTTCCGCCCGGTTCCGCCTTGGTTCCGTCCCGCCGTCCGTTGACCAAAGATAACCGTTGACTTGCGCCGTTGACTTCTTCCTCAACTTCCGTTGGGGAGAGTCACAAAATACAGCTCCATTAAATAGCAGAAGTACGTGTGCTAATAGTTATCACCACCACAATTAAATAGATAAAACATAACTAAGCTGGCCAATAAGACTAAATATGTCAAAGTGCCAATAAAAACGCCGAGTAAAAAAAAAAGTGAACTTTAAATATAATAAGCTGGCAGATATGACTCTAGTCATTGCCATTCAACCCCGACACGTGGTGATAACTGATATCCTCAGTAATTCTGAACTTTAAATATATATTAAGTATTTCACAATAACTGAAGATGGCTTATGCCAAAACATAACGTGTGTGAAAAATAAAACATTACAATAATAATTACATATAACAAAAATACATTATCGAAACCAAATTGAGCTGGCCGCTATGACTTATTGTCAAGGCCATTAAACCCCGAAGAGAAGAAGAAGAAGACTTGCGCCGCACACACAGCTAAAGGGACTCGCACAGCTGATCACAGAGAGTGTAGTACAGCTGATGATCTTGAAAAAAAGAACAAGAAGTGTGGGGAGCACTGTGACTGAGCGTGAGCGTGAGTGAGCAGGTATCTTTGGTGAGCAGCTGTCAAATCCAAAACATACCTACAATTATTGCGTCATGTTTTCACGCAACGTAATTGCGTTCATTTTGTTTGATTAGTGCATTATTTCTTGATTATTACTCTATGAAAATAATCTAGTGATACAGGCACATACAGAAGCCATATGATCAAATATAAAATTGACATGCATAGTACACCACTCTCCAATGACTTAGAATTGGATTCCTGGTCTTCTCTTGCCACAGTTACAAATTTTGATGCAGGTGAGAAAACTTATTTAATTTGATGAACTACAATAAGCTTCCTTTTGTCGAGGGCTCTTGAGTGACTGTGCTGTGCTAAACCTACCTACCTAGGACCTAAAAGTAGGCAAGGTCCACAAATCTCCGCTACAACTAGCAGTGGACTACCCGCCCTTTCTCCACTAGGAGAAGATTTAGGCTGCGTTTCACCAAGATTCTAAACCCGGGTTAGAGGCGGTAAACCTGGTTTAGAGGCCCCTAAACCAGGTTTACCGCCTCCTAAACCAGGTTTACCGCCTCTAAACCGGGGTTAGAATCTTGGTGAAACTCAGCCTTAGTGGACCTTGAGTTGAGTGCTAGCTTTGGCAAAGTTCCCTCGATATAGGCAGAGCGGCCACCTGGCGAAACGCCTAAAACATGACGGTTCAAGGTCTGGCCGTGGACATCGAAGATAATCGAAAGATAATTTTTAAAAATTTGAACCAATCACAGGATCCCCTTTAAAAACGTCCCAGAGACCGCATAGATTACGTTAGTATATGTGAAAAATTTCAGATCGTTTGGTTGTGCAGTTTGACCTAAGCAATGCAGGCAAAAAAAAAAAAAAAAAAAAAAAAAAAGAG
Source organism: Leuctra nigra (assembly GCA_934045905.1). Taxonomy (NCBI): domain Eukaryota; kingdom Metazoa; phylum Arthropoda; class Insecta; order Plecoptera; family Leuctridae; genus Leuctra; species Leuctra nigra. Next base: position 14,587,123 of record OW203761.1, read on the forward strand.
AGAAAGTGCCATAGGTAGTAAGAGCGATTTTAAGAGTACCGGTGACGCTCGCTCAACTAGGTACCTACCTTACATTTGGAGAAAAGGGAATTTCAGAAGAAGCTATTGATGCGCAGGAAGGAATTTCTACTGGGAGGACCACACCACAGTCCGGGCCTGGGGAAAACCATTGTTGTTGGCTATACCTACCTTCATCCAATCTGGTTCAAGGGTCTAGCTGTAAAACCTTTACCAGTGTGTATTGTCTAATCATTCATCTGGCTGGCAAAGGAGATAGTACCTACCTTGGTTCAAGTCACAGTTGGATGGATGGATACTTTTCCCATCGCTCACCTCTATATCTTTCTAAAGGTTGTGTTTGCAGTGCTGGGGATTATGGTTCATTTTCTCTGTTAGGACCCACACAACAAATGGATGATGTCGATGCTTCTCGTGTCCTTCTGCATGATGTACAATGCTTCTCGTCACTGAGTTTGCTTGTGGAGTCACTCATTGAACAGCTCTGCAAGTTACTGGAGACAGATGGAGAACGACAGAAGGCTCTTTATAACAGTAAGTAATAAAATTCACTTGGTAGCCCATGGCAATAGCGTAAGTTTGGAATGAGCTAGTTGCTACGTCACAAGCCATGAGTGCGCGCGCAGCTCCCTGGCAGCCACCTGCTTTTCGGACAAACATTCACGTTTCTACTGTGTGCTCTTATGGCGTCAACCATAAATATATTCGGAATAATACATATAAATCTTATATTCTCCCAACGGTAATTAATTCCTCGTATCAGAATAGATTTCTGCCAACCTGTATTTGAAATTCTGAATGCATTTTACAAAAGATCTGACATGAATTAAAATATAGGATTTATTGACGGGAAACTGTAGTTTGAAGGAATAGTGAATATTGTATGTAGGCACTTGATTTAATTTTTAAATATGTACCTACCTATGTTGCAATTGATTTATTAATTCATAATTGTGTTAACAAAGTTTAGTTTCTTCTTGTTGCTAGTTACTTTGATTCGTAAAGTCGGAACTTAAGAAGGGTGCATTTTATGTTTGACATTTAGATGATCTTTTGACAGGAGCAACTTAACACATTCTATTTTTTTAATTTTAATCCTTGTTACGTCTAGTTCTTCAAAATTGAGGTAAATGCAGATCAACACTTAATTAATGTGTGAATATTAATAAGGTACTTGAATTAAAGTAAGTAGCTGGTGTGCTATATTGAAATTCGACTGTTGGGATCACGTCATTTAAGAAGTGTTGTCTGGAAAATGTACGTCTTTTGTCACACGACTACCTACAGGTAAATGCATACCTTCCGCAAACTGTCACCCTCTTTAATAGCTTCACGAAATCATTCCTTACTTTACAAAAACTATTAAAATGTATAGGTATCTTTCATGTCATATTTATGGAATTACCGCGAATCACTCTAGCTCGTACCATAACAACAGCACTAGGTAGCCGCCATTATCTGCAACTTTGTCCGAAAACCGCTTAGTTCCACCGGCTTCCGCTACGCGGCGCCGTTATCGAAATCTATTTTGGGATTCCAAACGTACGCTATTCCAATTCAAACAAATTAGGTAGGTACTTAAGGTGATACAAGCGCTCGGCCGTTTTAGAAACTGAGAAAGAGAAATTGTTACATAAATGGGTGTAACTTTGATAGGATTTTCACATGATCAGTCTGATTGTACGTACCTATATTACCTAAGCACTTTTTAATTTTTACTTCTTACCTTGTTAATAAGGCAAGCCCATCTACAGCATTGAGCGGTTCAACAAAACCGCTCAAAACTTAGATATTTCCGATACCTACTGTTGGAGACCAAACCCGTGAACCAATTTAGCCAACGGCTGGTGTGTTGGATACCTCGGTTCTCGTTAGATCACCGAGGTTAAGCAACATTGAGCGCAGTCAGTAGTTGGATGGGTGACCATTCAACTCTGCCTTGCCAGGTTGCTGCCGTTGGGTCAGAGAGACTGGGGTGTTTGGGGGTCAGTGTGACGACCTCCCTCCACCTGTTATCAGTCTCTCGACGGCGCGGGTTGTGGAGGTCCGTGCTGTGAATGTTACACCGTCCTTCGGAAGGGACGTTAAGCCGTTGGTCCCCTTGGTATCTTTCGTCAGGAGTAGGCTACATGCCGGTACCGGGTTTCCTCTCCTCCCTTCTCATATATTACATTCTCACTAGTGGAGCCTGGCTCTGTTGAGAATATAGACTTAATAATAATAATAATAATTTTTAATCATGATTATTAAAAAAATACAAACTTAGGGTTATAACTTGGCACATTTTTGATCGAGCGTCACCACTTTACTCTTAAATGTCACCTTCTCTGTGTATTTTTTTTTTTTGACGCACTGCACAGATTAAATTGCACAACCAATCGATTTGAAATTTTGCACGCATACTAACGTAATCTAAGCAGTCTCTGGGATCGTTTTTGAACGGGATCCTGTGTTTGGTTAAAATTTAAAAATTTAAAAAAAATTATCTCTCGATTGGTTGGTCCAATTAATTTGAAATTTTGCAAAGTCATTACAACCAACATTGCCAAGTTTCAGCCAAATCCTCCCATTGGTTAAAATTAAAAACCATCTTTCCTGTGATTTTTGAAATTTCAACTACCTACATAATATGTAGAACCGATTGACCGATCAACATAAAACTTCGCATGGTGATTGGGACCAACATTTTAGTTTTCCGAGTTACCTAAAATAAAATTTCATGCGGCACCCATTGAGACAAGAAAATAGAAAATGTTTCACCAAAAATCAACTATTATTATGTACCTACTAATTAATAAAGCAAAAAATAAAAATGTACCAAGTGCTAAGTTTGTCTTTTATCTAATCATGATTAAAATTTCAAATCAATTCGTCAACCCATTTTGTCTCCAATCGTATCGAAAAAAGTGCCTACAACAAGCTGCAAAATCGCTTGCGCTTGCACCACCTTAAATGATTATATTTCTTCAACTTGCTTTACAAAGCAAAATAGACCAAAACATAAACTAGTGGCGCCCTCAAAGCGAACTAAAAAAGGGCGTGTCACTATGTGTGACCACTCTTTAGTGCACATGTTCCAAGTCACTTAAATGTCAATCTTAATGAGTTCAGTAAAAGTTATAATTACATCGCGAAATAACAGAAATTGATGCTTACCTCAGTATCAACATTCAAATACAATCGGCATATTTCATTTCAGCACATATTCATACACATTCTTGTGAAAACTAGATGTCTATTCACCAAAATCACCATTTGACATATCACATTTTTTTATCACGGCTTTCTGAAACTTTTCTGAACGAGCTCATTCAGAAAGGGAACGGTTCAGAAGACCGTGATAAAAAAATGCGTTTGTCAAATGGTGATTTTGGTGAATAGACATCTAGTTTTCACAAGAATGTGTATGAATATGTGCTGAAATGAAATATGCCAATTGTACTTGAATGTTGACACTGAGGTAAGCATCAATTTCTGTTATTTCGCGATGTAATTATAACTTTTACTGAACTATCGTTATACGATTGACAAGTGCCTTGACTGAATGTCACACATAGCTGGAAGAGAAAATGGCGGATTGGGCATGCGCGTTTAGTTTATGTTTTGGTCTATTAACTGATCAATTAATTAGTATACCTACATTTTTCCATCTTTAATACCTTCCACAAGCTAGAAGATTGGCATCATCTATACAAACTAGGGATGTTCACGATTACGATTTAATCGAATCGGTTAATCGATTATGACATTCAAAACGATTAATCGATGTTAGTACAAATAATCGAATAACATCAATTTGAATTTGCCGTCTTGAAAATGGTTGCATTTTACAACATCTCCAAAATGGCTGCCTTCATTCTGTCCACGTTTTTCTTTGTGTGCGTAATATTTTAGTGATAAATTTATGTTTGTGTGTATTTTCCCAAGTTTCAGTGTGTATTTCTAATTCGCATTATCATTTATTAGTGATGATTAAATTAATTACGGCACATTACAGCGTATTTGAAGTAAAAATGAATAACTTCCCGGACACATTTCATTGTTGAGGTTACTATTGCCGTAAAAGACGATATGATGACCACCCTGAACATGATGATATCAATACGATTTAATTCGATTATTAATCGATTTAAATTACGAAAATCGAATTAATAATCGATTTAAATAAAATAATCGTTGAACACCCCTAATACAAACTAATAATACTACTATACCTATTCTGTGTTCAATGTCTGAATGTTAAACATGTTAGCTACTCTACAAGAGTTGCTGACAAATCAGGTCAGAGGCGTATGTATAGAGATGCAATTCGGAAATATTTCTGGTTATTTTTTAAAATTTGTTTTCCTATTTTTCCAAAAAAGAAAATCTCATAAAATGTTATTTTATGATGAGTTTACAAACTTACCTAAAGTATTGCTGACTCACAGAAACATGTGAGTGATAAAATTCTGACCTTCAACAGAGGTAGGTACTACTAGGTAAATTCTGAGTCTGAGAAAAATTTGAAAAGTCTGATTAGGTGCATGAAAATAAAATCACAATAATAACCATTCAATAGGGTTTCTTACACGGAAAACAATGTCTCTGCAGAAAAATTTACATTTTTTAAGAACCTTCTTGCACACAAACTGTCGAATGTGTACTCAAGAGGCCAGTGGAACTGCCAGTGGAACAATTTCCGGAGGAAATTTCTAAAAATGTTAAGATTTTTATTTTTTGGAAATTATACATTCCTATACTTTTGGTATCGGATATTTTTTGACAATTTACAAGCCCTTTCACTCAGTTTCTGTTATATTTTTAATTCCTCTACTCTGTTACTGTTATACATTGGACCTTTACACTTCATGGGCTTGCATCACGGGCCTATTTAACCTCGCCCGGTCTGCCTCTAACCGTGTACACTCAATAACTTCTCATTACACTACCTAGATTCCTCTGAATGCAGTCAGGTCACCTACCCATTAAACGCAAAAGTCATTTAACATTGTGCAATTATTACCTACAATGACATGAGATGATTGTTGATTATGGAGGTAGTGATGACGAAGAATAAATTAGTAGAATGTTGGCAGGGTGGTAACTTCAAAATAATCTATAACAAGTTTTTTTTAAACAAGTCAGAAACTCAGAAATGCCAGAAGCGGAATATCATTTGGTTAAACAAATAAGCTTGTGTGCCTAGTACCTACCTATTCTCATTTCAGTTTACCAACTCCATGTATCAATGAGATTGCAAATAGGACGATTCTATTTCTAGCAATAGTAATTTGTAGGGACAAATGAGTAGAACTACAGGAATTTAGGTACCTAGTATCATTCACACTCTGATAAATTCTGCGATAGCCATCTCTATGGATGTGTCTCAATAGGAAGCTCTTAGGTATATCTGAATAACTCTCAGATATTCTTATTTTTTACCAGTTATCTGCAACAAACTTCACAAGATGAAGCTGATTGATCAAACCTATGCCATTGAAGAGCTCCAGTTCATGAGGACACACTACCAGAAAGCATTATTTCACCTACTTACAGTATCACAATCAGAATCTTCTATTGCTTCCTCCAGCGATAGTGTTAAATCAACATTGCTGCAGCTCTCAACGTAAGTCACATAAGATTAGTGTGATTCCAACATGAAATCACATGACACTAAGACGCTACGGTATCCATCTCTTGCTACTGCCTTAGCAGGCATCTGAGCTGGGCCATCTCGGTCTGTTCCTTATCTCCTCTTGCTCATTCACCAATTTTATATTTCTCATATGATTCTATTTCTAACTATTTCTGCCTCTCCCGGCATCAATTATTTGATCAAACTACAAAAACTACAGTAATTTATTTATTTCTTACCAACTTTGGATAAAAGAACAAGAACAAATACACAATAAACTATAAAACTTATGACTTTAGTGATAAAATATTGCATAATAGTCCTGGTTTTCCTCCCGCCATTGTGATGTCACTATAAAATCGATGATAGAACATTAAAAGATGTATGTGTTATTTATTATTACTTATTCTGTATCAATTCAACCAACAATTTTCATTCTCTTAACAAATCTTAACAAATCTGCTTAGTGCATTAAACTGCTTTCAGATAAGGGGGTAGTTTATTTCACTAGCCGTTGTTTATAGGCGTGCGCACGGGGCGGCCAAGGGGGCCTTGGCCCCCCCCCCCCCCCCCCCCCCCTAATGGGTCAGCCTCAACTAAAAAATTATAAAATGTGGTCCTCATAGTGTAAAAATTTTGTTTTAAAAGGGTTTTAACAAAAAAATCTCACTGCAGGGCAGACTGGAGTTGCTCAAATAACTGGAATCAAGTACTAGGTTGATCAAAAACACAATATTTTGGAAAACAATGCCTATAAAGTACCTTCCAAAAACACGATTTTTTAATGAATATCTAGGTTGTTCCCCTAAAAGTTTATTTTTTATATAGGTACCTCAAAATTGCTCTAATATGTAGGACCTTCAGAGAATATTTTCTCGGGGGCTTTGCCCCCGAACCCCCTTTCATATCAATTTATATTTATATGTCGTGAAAAAATAAAGTTTTGAGGACAAAATGCACCTTGAAGTTCCAAAATACTAAAAACGCTCTGCCGGGCCAGGTTTTGGGGCATGCCCCTCACCTTATTGTAGTAAAAAGGTGTGTAAATTTAAAAAAAATTAAATTGTAAAGAAAATACTCCTCAGAATGTCTCAAAATTATTTCAAAGTGTCAAAAAACCAAAAAACGCCTTGCGGGGCAAGGTGGGGGGCGCGCCCCCCTTCACTAGTGGCAATTTTTTCCCCTTTGATATTCCCTCCCTGTCATTAATCCTGCCGGCACCCATGTTGGCCCCCCCTAATGATTTCTGCTGCGCACGCCTATGCCGTTGTTCACAGTGTATTGAATGAAATTCTTTTCAGCTCATACAATCTTAACTTGCCTCGGCTTCATCAACAAACATGGGACTTCTCTCACTACCACACTGAATTTGAAGAGTTGGAATTTATTGCCAAAGGTGGTTTTGGAAGAGTTTACCGGGCAAGAAACAAGATTGATCGCCGGGACTATGCCATCAAGAAGATCTGTTTAAGGTAACCTATCTAGTACACTATGAAAAGTAATAGCAAAATTGATAGCAGGGGTTTCTGTCACTATAAACTCGATAACACATTAAAAGATGTATGTGTTATAATTATTTATTAGGTACTTATTCTGTATCAATTCAACCAACTATTGAGGCCCAGAAACCCTCTTTGCATGTATGTAAATTGTGTTTAAATTTTCATAGCTACACAATTTTTGTGCGAATAGATGGCCACTGTTGAGGTAGTTATTCACATGAAATACATTTTCGTGTAATCACCACTTCAAAAGTAAATCTTCAACCAAGACAGAACTTTCTAGTATGATTTACTTTACAGGTACAGCAATGCCAGCTGCTTTGAGCAGAGTCTCAAAGAAGTCCATTTGTTGGCTACATTGAATCACCCAAACATTGTATCATATAAATCAGCTTGGCTGGAGCCTTATGCACCCTCCTTTGCAAGGGAAGATGTTGATCACCAAGATATGTCTTCATTTCTGGCAACACAAATGCGAAAAAGGTGCAGAAAAAGGTAAATATATTAGGTACCCTATCATCAATAATTACCTACTAGTCACTCATTCTAGATTCAAACGCATTAAGAATCTTTGGTAGTATAGTATAACATACATTGGAAATCTTATCTGTAGGTACACTCGGCCAAACAAAACTTGAACGTTGACCAAATTTGAATGACTGCTGGTCATGTCCCATAACCAATCGAAGCTTGTTATTATCATTGAAATGTGAGGTCACCTACTAGAGTGAGACAATGAGATCGCTTAGACTGAATTCTGATGGTGCGATCTTACATTTATCAGCCTATCAGATTTATTGAACGTTCAAGTTTTGTTTGGCCAAGTGTACCTACATGGCATCAAATTATGGAGATTGTACCATCAACTAATATTGTGCATTCATTTTGAGTTTTAATGATTTCCAAAATTGGCTCAATATTGATTTGGTGAATCACTGGTTATTTTCATTTAGAAAAACTTCTAGATGCACTTGCCATAAAAAAGGATTGCCGAATCTGATTGACTGAAAAATATTTGATCACATCACACCATCAGTAAGACAGTCTATGCGATTTCCCCGTCTCACTGTGGTAGATGAGCTTTTATTTCATTGATATACGGCTGACCAGCTGTCATTCAAATATTTAATTTAATTTTTTCTTTTAAGTAGTGTATATTTGGTAATACCATACAGACTTGTTATAATAGCCTTTGTAATAAAGTTATAAATATGTTTGACAATTTTTGGATAATTATTGATAATAATCACTTCAAACAAAGGATCTGTTAATTGACCTGTGGCTGTCACCTTTCTCCCAGAACAAAGATCATTATTGATTCAGTCAGTGATGAAGATTCAGATGGAATCGTCTTCAAGGATAGTAAATCAGGCGAGAGGTCGTTGCTGTCAACAATCTCTGAAACTATGGAGGATTCATCGACAATGAACTTGCAATACCTATTTAATGAGTCGACCGAGCGAGCGACAAGAATCGATGAGAGAGTAGACCATTGTGAATCTATAATCTCCAACGCGGATAGCGATTCAACTGAGAGTTCCTCTTCTTCTCTCGAAGACAGAGCATTGTGTGAGTTTAGAGGGGTAGGAGCAACAAGTCTACTGCAAAATAGATGGAAGTTCGAGAACACCATTCATTGTCAACAGGTGGGTAAATGCTCAAAATGTGTTTTTACAATAATTTAAACCTTTAAGTATATGTCATCTCATCTAATTTATTCTATTGAAAATAGAAAGTCTTAGACTCATACTCAATAAACGATAAAAACCTTTGAACCATATAAGGTGACACAATTTTGTAAAATTGTATGCAAATGAATCATCGAGTAACTTTAAAAGTGTGTTTTTATGTTGCCAGCGTGAACTAGCAACACTGTTCATCAAGATGCAGTTGTGCGAGAGCACACTACGTCAATGGCTGGATAAGCGGAATCTCCACATCTCTACGCAAGCGATCAACATCAAGGAGAGCCTTGCCGCATTCAGACAGATTGTTCAGGGTGTGGAGTACATTCACTCAAAGGTGGGCACTTCATTCTTCTTGATTACCTTTATTCCTAGTGCCTTAGAAAGTTCCATTACTATTGGTATTTACTAGTCAACAACGTGTTAAGGTGGATTAACTAAACCATAGATTAAATTAAATTGTTACAATTAGGTATTTTGAATTTCCTGATTGGCCGTGGTGCAAATGGGATTCACTCGGGTAAGGCCCGATATAACAGCTGTATATTAAAAGTTGTCTTTACAAACTACCATACATGAACTGCCATGCACAATGAATTTCTGTCGATTTTCTTTGTGGAAAAAATTTTAGGTATCTTGAGTTTTCTTGATTTTTTTTTCTTTTGCGATTTTAACTTTCCAATTTCCATTCAGATTCTGGAAGAACTAAATAACAGATCCATGTGAATGTGTAATATGATGAGATAGCTAATAGTCTCGATTACAATGCCAAATTTTAACTATCGGAAATTTTCTGATTTTTTAAAATTTGTTGTAATGGGAGGATTTGCTGAAACTTTGTACCTAATACATATTTTATGAAGGTATTCGGACAAATAAGCGATACGTGATGGAGCCACTTCTGGCAGGAAACTTTTTAGATGCACTTTTTAATTTAGAAGTTCGTGCTTCCATACGGCAGTGAAAAAGGAGAAACAAATTAAATTTATATTTAGTTACAAGTAAAGAGACTAGACCTACACTTCCCCCGCCCCACCACACGTAAAGAGCGTCAACTTCCAGATTTTCGCGGTCTGAAAATGGCCAAAACGAATCGTTCTAAAATCTGAGTTACAAACGGTAGCGCTTCTGAAATGCTGTAGTGGTGGGAACTGAGAGAACTATTCGTTACGTATATAATCTAAATTTGTAAATATGTATATGAATATTTACGTATAATAATTTAATGCATAAACAAATGTATTTTTAATTACATTTTACGTATTTAATGCGTTTACTATTCAATATTCATAGTTTGCACGAGCTTCTTTTGTTTTACATCAACAATGTAAAAAAAGTATATTTTCGGCCAACAGCTGTCAAGTCGATTTTAACTAATTATTATCGGTTAGTCGAAGATATAGTTTGTAAATGAGTGGTTTAATAGCTAGTATAAGAATTTCTTCTGCAACCTGCAATTGCGCAGGTAACCATAAATATTAAATACTATCAAAAATATACTGAGAAACAGATTGACAGCGGTTCTGACATGTTACCTCCAAGATGGCCGCACAACATATCGACTGAGCCATTGACTGTTTATTTACTTCCATTGTCACGTGGAAGATGGCGCTCGCGGTAGTAACTCAGATGACTTTTTGTGCTTCAAGGATTAGCATTGGCAGCATTGGAAGTTGACGCTCTTTCCCTGTGGTGGGGCGGGGGAAGTGTAGGTCTAGTCTCTTTAGTTACAAGTTTACTTTTTCAGCCATAACAAACAACTAAAGCAAATTTTATATCATTTATTTATATAAATAAACCCTTTATATCCTCCATTATGGATAGTACCAAAGAATCCACCAGAGGTCAGTCGTGTTCCTTATTTTCTCGAATTAATCCTAAAGTGGTCCCAGGGCTCCAGCCATGGTGCTTAGAATTTGCTGTAATTCATACAAATCTCTGATGAAACAATGTCTCAACAACTGCATAAAACCATTATATCTTACCGTATGATACAATTATATGTTCCTCATTTTTGTAGTGCAACGTTGTCAGATTTATGGTAAATTTCTCACATTATGCACTTTTTATTTCTTATTTGGCCAGTGACCCTATATTTTCAGATGGCAGTCTTATTCTAAAAATTATTATCTTTAATTTGAGACTATTTTCAATATTTTGTCATTCCTCTAGCAGTTTTAGTAGCAATTTAAGACCAAAATTACTGGATGATTTCAAGTCTCCCTGTGTTATCTTATGGGGGAAAAGATGATCTTCAATCAAGAATATCTCATTTTATATCATACGCTTAGGGGCAAATATTTTTTGCTGGTTGTTTGTAATATGGTTTCACTAATCTTTGGTATGAATTACAACAAATTCTCATTCCTTTGCCGTAACCCTGGAAAATTTTCAAAATGATCAGTCGAATATATTTTTATAAAGTTTGAACCATCAAAGGATTTCATAAAAATTAGGGCCTGGAAACCTCTGAGATAGTCCGCACATGTATTGTGTGCAAAATTTCAGCTTGATCAGAGAAGCAGTGTAACATGTATTTCGTCAGTAAAAGAAAAAAAAACAGGTCCGTGAAAAAGAGTGATTGATTGATTGATTGATTTATTTCCGTTCATCATACATTTACATGTTGACAGTGACCCTCCTGGAGGACTCCAGTAATGAGGGTATTAGGAAAGTGTCCAATAATAATAATATAATATAATAATAAATATTAATAATAGGTTATAATAATATTAATAATATTAGTGTTATTTAGGCCCGGTATTACCAAAGTTAAATTTGCTGGATTAACTAACTTTTGGATTAAATTCAACTGTTTCTATCATTTGGAGGTATCTGATTGGCTGTGCCGCCAATTTAATCTAATATTTAGTTAATCCGGCTCAGATTAACTTTGGTAATACGGGCCCTCAGATAATAATAAAACATTAGTTTATAATTGTCATCAACTAAGTTAACAGTGCATTTTGATAATTAATTAATTAATCATTATAGTAGACATATCCTAATTTAATTCAATAATCTAAGGGAGACACTCTCTCTTTCTAATATTTATGTACCTATCAATAAATAAATAAATATCGCGACCCTGTTTCCAACTATTGTCAGGTCAGGAGGCCAATTCTTGAGTTTTCATGTTTTGAAACCATGTGTGGTTTCATTGTTTAAAACGTAAAAAAGTTGACAACTATTGCTTAGCCTTCAACTTTTTTACGTTTTAAACAATGAAACCACACATGGTTTCAAAACATGAAAACTCAAGAATTGGCCTCCAGGGGGTGGGATGATCCCACCAATGTTCTAGGGCACTTGTGATCTCAGAGCCGACTTGCCAAGTCCGACACTCCACACTTCTTCAATCTTTTCTTCCACTTCTTCAGGCTCCTCTCTTTCCACCAGTTCCCTCCATCTCTCTCTGTCTTCCCACCACTTCTCTGTTGTAATTACTCCCCAACACTCTCCTCTGTCTTCTGCGGCTGCCTCTATTCCGTTCATCCATTTAGTTCTAGGTCTTCCTGCCTTTCTTCTGCCACCCATAGCTGCACGCTCTGCCTCTCTATATGGTATCCTCTCTTCTCCCATCCTCTTCATATGTCCGTACCATCTTAGCCTCTCTTTTCCAAGTTTAAATCTAAGAGACTCCACTTCTAGGTCCTTTCTAATCTTTGCACTCCTCACCTTGTCCATCTTCGTCACCCCTGCCACACTTCTCAGGAACTTCATTTCCGCAGCCTGCATTTTCATTTCTTCCTTCCCTCCCATTGGCCAAGTTACTGCTGCATATGTTAAGATTGGTACATAGTAGGTTTTGTACAGTAATATGATAATATCTTACACCTCTGGGGCACATCTTCATTCCACAGTAGCTTCCTTACACTCTGGTAAAACACTTCTGCTGCTCTCACCCTCCTCTCGATCTCCTTGTCCACCTTTCCATCCTTTGCCAATACACTGCCTAGATATTTAAACTCGTCTTTTTCTGTCAGTTCTCGCATCTGCATCCGGCACCGTGTCTTCTGTTGCCTTTCCGTAACCATGGTTTCGCTTTTTTCTCTACTGATTTCTAGTCCATATTTTGCTGTCACTTCTTCCCACCTGTTGAGTTTCTCTTGCAACTCTTCCTCGGTCTCTGCCCACACAAGAACATCGTCTGCATATATGTAATTTATTAGTATTTATATTGCATATAGGTAATGACATATATTTTTTTATTTGTAATGCAGGGCATTGTTCACCATGACATCAAGCCTAGCAACATCTTTGTTACTTCAAATCTGAGCTCGGCACAGGTGGGCGACTTTGGTCTTGCGTGCCTGCAACATTCTGCAGCTGGTCGTGTGGCTTTTGTTCGCGATCGGTTGAGCCTCGCGACGCAACACAAGGGGGAGGTTGGAACAAAGATGTATGCAGCACCCGAGCAACTGGAGGGCAAATGTGATTCTAAGGTAGCTATATATTTTTTGTCTTTAAAGTGGATTCATGGGTGCAATCACATAAAATGAAAACTTTCTCGTCACGGTGACAAGCTTCTCATCTTACTGTTATTCACAGCCTTCTAGGGTCTTGTCACCGTGACAATAAAGTTATCAATTTATGTGATCGCATGTGATCGATTAGCATTGCGCCATTTTCCATAGCGCCGCCCCGTCTACTTTCAATTTTCTTTATTGTGTGTATAGCGTCGTTATAAATTAGCAGCCCCACCAATAAAGGATGTCATGAGCTGCCACTGCTACCTACATTGCGAAATAGCAGAAATTGATGAACACCTTAGTGTCAACATCAAATACAGTCGGCATAATATTTCATTACAGCACACATCTATTCAAATTCTTGCGAGAACTAGATGTCTATTCACCAAAAGCACTAATTGACAGATTGCTATTGTTTTTATCATGGCCTTCTGAACAAGGCGTTCGACACATTTTTCTTATGCCTCGTTCAAGACAATTGCAATCTATCAAATGCTACTTTTGGTGAGTAGACATCTAGTTTTCACAAGAATTTGAATAATGGGTCCTGTAATGAAATATGCCGATTATATTTGATTGTTGATACTTAGGTAGGTAAGCATCAATTTCTGTTATTTCGTGATGTAATTATATGAACTCGTTACGATTGACATGTAAGTGACTTGCACGCACGCACACTGGGTGCCTCCATGTTAGTGGCCATCTTATAATGATATAAGCGCATTCTCTAGGACCTTTCAGTTTCGAATCGTCTAATTCACTCTTTGTAATTATTCAGATCTTAGTTCACGATAAATTATAAACAAGACAATTCTTTGAACTTGTACGTAAACTTATTTATTATTTATAAGTTAATACAATATTTCGTCCTGTTTCACAGGACTTCTTCAGGTAGTTTGAAAAAATGGAAGAAAACAAATTAAAAATTGACTAATCCAGGTATCTCATTGTACAAAGATTCTAAAAATATCAAAAAACAAGATAATAAAGTTACATTTAAACACCATGGATAAAAATTATAAACAAGGCGGGTAACTAAATAACCTGTTGCCACTTTTCTTGCATTTTACATCTTAAAGTTGATAGCCAAACTTTGTCGAAATCACAGCTTTTTCAAACTATTTTTTTTCCCATTTTTTCTAACTATTCCATTTTTTCAAACTACCTGAAGAAGTCCTGTGAAACAGGACGAAATATTGTATTATCTAATAAATAATAAATAAGTTTACGTACAAGTTCAAAGAATTGTCTTGTTTATAATCCACTCTTGTTTCTTATGACACTTTAATTGAAAAGTGGCTGTGAAATAAAGCAAAACTGTGTAAAGAAGACACATTTTCCACCCATATTTAACTGGACAATACAAAAATATTCAACACATAGTACTGTAATCCTAAGAAGTAGAATATTCCTTATTTTTTTGCCATAAATCTCACCATCTGTCGGCAGAAACTAGTTTAAATTAAAAAAAATAGGTAATTTGCATATAAATAAAAAAATATCGCGACCCTGCTTCCAACTACTGTCGGGTCAGGGGGTGGGATGATTCCACCAATGTTCTAGGGCACTTGTGTTCTCAGAGCCGACTTGCCAAGTCCGACACTCCACACTTCTTCAGCCTCCTCTCTTTCCACCAGTTCCCTCCATCTCTCACTTCTCTGTTGTAATTACTCCCCAACACTCTCCTCTTTCTTCTGCGGCTGCCTCTATTCCGTTGATCCATTTAGTTCTAGGTCTTCCTGCCTTTCTTCTGCCACCCCTGGCTGCACGCTCTGCCTCTCTATATGGTATCCTCTCTTCTCCCATCCTCTTCATATGTCCGTACCATCTTAGCCTCTCTTTTCCAAGTTTAAATCTAAAAGACTCCACTTCTAGGTCCTTTCTAATCTTTGCACTTCTCACCTTGTCCATCTTCGTCACTCCTGCCACACTTCTCAGGAACTTCATTTCCGCAGCTTGCAATTTCATTTCTTCCTTCCCTCCCATTGGCCAAGTTACTACTGCATATGTTAAGATTGGTACAAAGTAGGTTTTGTACAGTAATATCTTACACCTCTGTGACACATCTTCATTCCATAGTAGCTTCCTTACACTCTGGTAAAACACTTCTGCTGCTCTCACCCTCCTCTCGATCTCCTTGTCCACCTTTCCATCCTTTACCAATACACTGCCTAGATATTTAAACTCGTCTTTTTCTGTCAGTTCCCCTCCACGCTTCTGCATCCGTCACCGTGTCTTCTGTTGCCTTTCCATAACCATGGTTTCACTTTTTTCTCTAGTCCATATTTTGCAATCACTTCCTCCCACCTGTTGAGTTTCTCTGAGTTTTCATATAGGTAGTTGAGATTTCATAAATAATAATAATCATCTCTCCCCTGGTTCCAATTAAATGGGTCAGGGGGTGGGTGTTCCCACCAACACTAGGGCCGCAGGACTACTGGAGACCGGCTGGCCACGCCTGGCGTCTCCTCCTCGTCTTCTTCTTCTTCTTCCTCCACTTCCAATTGTTCCACAAATTGCCTCCACCTTGTTCTGTCCTCCCACTCACTTCAACTTCCTCCTCTCTCCAAAAACATCCTCCTTAATAACTCCAATCCACCTCTCTCTTGGTCTTCCTACTCTACGTGGTCCCGAAGTAGCCGACTCAAACACCCGCCGTGGCACTCGCCCTGTTCCCATCCTCTTCATGTGACCAAACCACCGAAGCCTCTCTCTGCCCAATTTAAACCCCAATCTTTCTACCCCCAAGCTCACTTCTTATCTTCTTACTTCGGATCTTGTCCATTCTTGTGACTCCCTTCACACTCCTCAAGAACTTCATCTCCGCTGCCTGAAGCTGATCCATTTCCTGTCCTCCCGTCCTGTCTCATTTTACACACTTCTGGAAACTTCTCATATAAATATGAAAAATAATTTTGAAGTGAAAAAAAATTGCATTTTCAATGTTAATAAGGTCAGTATTTCCTGTAGTGAATGTTTCCGATTATTTTTAGAGTGACATATACAGTCTTGGGATTGTCCTCTTCGAGCTCGTACTTCCATTTTCTACTGATATGGAGAGATGCAAAGTAATTGGTCAGTTGCGAAGTGGCCACTATCTGCAAGAACTTTCAACCCTTTCTCCTAAACTAGTAAGTACTACAATCACACATATTTGCCACTAAAAAGTGTTCAGTGTTCTAATGGCGACAAAGGGCCCTACAATTCGACCAATTTTAGTTTTTGAGCAAGCGTCACCACGGTACTCTTATGGCACTTTTTCTTCTTCTTTTTTTGTGTGTTCACTGACCAGGTCAAGTTGCACAACCAATCGATCTGAAATTTTGCACACATACTAACATAATCTATGCGGTCTCTGGGATCGTTTTTGTACGGAATTCTGTGATTGGTTCAAATTTTAGAAAATGTATATTTCGATTGGTTCGTCCGATCAATTTGAAATTTAGCAAAGTCATTGCAACCAACATTGTACCCAATCATATAAAGTTTCAGTCAAATCCTCCCATTGGTTCAAATTTGAAACCATTTTTCCGGTGATTTTTGAAATTTAAACTAGAACCGATTGACCGATCAACTTAAAACTTTGCATGGTCATTGGGACCAACATTTAAGGTATTTTTGCCAATTTTTTGTCTAATCTGTCGTTATTTTCAAAAGTTCTTGTCATTTTAGGGACATTTTATTCCATAATAATAATAATCATCTTTCCGCTGGTTCCAATTCAATGGGTCAGGGGGTGGGTGTTCCCACCAACACTAGGGCCGCAGGACTACTGGAGACCGGCTGGCCACGCCTGGCGTCTCCTCCTCATCTTCTTTTTCTTCCTCCACTTCCAATTGTTCCACAAACTGCCTCCACATTGTTCTGTCCTCCCACTGTCTCTCAGCCTCCAACTCACTCCAACTTCCTCCTCTCTCCAGCACATCATCCTTGATCAGTCCATTCCACCTGTCTCTTGGTCGCCCCACTCTCCGTGTTCCCACTGTAGCCGCTTCAAACACCCGCCTTGGCACTCTGTCGGTTCCCATCCTCTTCATGTGGCCAAACCACCGAAGCCTCTCTCTGCCCAGCTTGAACCCCAATCTTTCAACCCTCAGCTCTCTTCTTATCTTCATACTTCGAACCCTATCCATTCTTGTCACCCCATTCACGCTCCTCAAAAACTTCATCTCTGCTGCCTGAAGCTGATCCACTTCCTTTCCTCCAGCTGACCATGTCACTGCCCCGTATGTGAGAATTGGCAGGAAATACATTTTAAACATGATCATTTTACACACTTTTGGAAATTTCTCATGCCACAGCAACTTCCTCACTGCCTGATAGAAACCCTCTGCTTTCCTTCTTCTTTCCTGTACTTCTCTATCTACTTTTGCCTTGTTGGTGAGCAGGCTCCCCAGGTACTTAAATTCCTCTACTTCTTTCAGCCATCCATCCCTCATCTTGATTCTGGCATGTCCTTGTCTTATCTTTTTCCGTTCCATTGTCATTACTTCACTCTTCTCTTCGCTTATTCTCAAACCCATCTTCTCTGTCTCTTCACTCCACTTATCAATCTTTAACTGCACTTCCTTCCTAGTTCCTCCCCACACCACCACATCATCCGCATAAATCAACGTTTGAGTATCGATCCCCTCATCTGGCTCTACTTTCTTCAGTAACTCGTCCATTACTATGATGAACAGCATTGGTGATAGAACACTCCCTTGCCGAAGCCCTTCACTAATATTAAACCATTCCGATCTCCCCACTCCCGACTGCACACAACTCACACTGTTCCGGTACATACTTTTGATCCGCTCAACCAACTCCTTGCCTATTCCTCTCTTTACCAAACACTCCCACACTCTTTCCCTTGGCAACCTATCATATGCCTTCTCCAAGTCCAAGAAGGCCATATGCATTGCTTGACCCTTCTCCCACTGCTGCTCCATCATCTGACGCACGGTGAAAATTGCGTCAATTGTAGACCGCCCTCTCCTAAATCCATACTGCTCCTCTCTCAATCCCTCTTCCACATAATTCTTCAATCTACACTCCACTATTTTCTCAAACAACTTCGCACACTGGCATAGTAATGTCACTCCCCTATAATTACTGCATTTCTTGCGATCCCCTTTCTTGAAAAGAGGGACAATTACTCCTTTCTCCCAGTCTGTTGGAATTCATAATCTAGAAATATTTGTAAAACGTACACCTACTACATTTTCATCCCTGCCTTCTTTAAGGTGGCTCATCCAATCGGGCATAGTCTCAGATTTTCATAATTTTTTGTCTACTTATTGATAATCATGCCATACACAATCCTTGAAAAAATTATAACACTTCTCGTGTCTAGTTTCTGAGATAAATTGAGTTTTCTTCCCCATGTTATCTTATGGCAGACAAATAAAATCATGTCACATTTAGGCTAATAATGTAGGTCTAATTTTTATGTTGTCCCAACTTTGAACAAAAAACTTATTTTATGATAGATAGTTAGACATTTTATTAGGAAAAAAAGTTAAAACAATACCAACGTGTTCTATTTTAAAAGTTACAAACCAAAAACGAAATGATTTCCCTATACCCCCTGTGTTAAAGTTTTGTTCAATCTCGGAAGGCAATAAATTGAAACCTCGCTGTAAGACAGGAGTTGCAAGTTAAGGTGGCGCGATCACTCGAAGTCATAGTCTCAGATCTTCATAATATTTTGTGTACTTATTGATAATCACGCCATACACAATCCCTGAATAAATTAAACACTTCTCACGTCTAGTTTCGGAGATAATTTGAGTTTTCTCCCCCATGTTATCTTATGGCAGCCAAGTAAAATCGTGTCATTTTTAAGCTAAAATGGAGTTCTAATCTTTTTGTACGGTTAGATTTTAACAAAAAACTTTTTTCCGGTAGACATATGGACATACTATCAGGAAAAAAATTGAAAACAATACCATCGTGAGCTATTTTAAAAGTTATTAACCAAATTCGAAATGATTTTCCTATACCTCCCATGTTAAGTGTCTTTTGAAACACTTCTGTCTTTTAAGAATGATCAAAACCTTAACATGGGAGGTATAGGAAATAATTTCGAATTTAGTTAATAACTTTTAAAATAGCACACGATGGTATTGTTTTCAATTTTTTTCCTGAAAGTATGTCCATATGTCTACCGGAAAAAAAGTTTTTTGTTAAAATCTAACCGTACAAAAAGATTAGAACTCCATTTTAGCTTAAAAATGACACGATTTTACTTGGCTGCCATAAGATAACATGGGGGAGAAAACTCAAATTATCTCAGAAACTAGACACGAGAAGTGTTTAATTTTTTCAGGGATTGTGTATGGCGTGATTATCAATAAGTACACACAATATTATGAAGATCTGAGACTATGACTTCGAGTGATCGCGCCACCTTAAATGACATTTTATGATTCTTTTATTAGTCACTAAAAGTTGCAAAACGCCACCAATCGGAAAAATTTAACATCTATACCACGAGTACTTGTGCACATGCGCACAGGGCGTGTTCATGGCAAGTCACTTAGATGTCAATCGTAATGAGTTCAGTAAAAGTTATAATTACATCGCGAAATAACAGAAATTGATGAATACCTTAGTGTCAACAATCAAATACAATCGGCATATTTCATTACAGCATACACTCATTCAAATTCTTTTGAAAACGAGTTGTCTATAGAGTACTAGAGTGCCACGCCCACTAGGTACTTCCGGAGTCTTTTTCAAAACCCTCTTATGGAAAATAACATGGGGACTTACTTTGATTGCTGGTCATTTGTAAACGCAACAGAGTTAAGAAAATCCCAATACACCACCATTAACTTCAATCTTTCATTTATAACATTATGTCGACACATCTCTTCAAATATATACAAAATATAAACTGTTACAAGTTAAACAACACACTACACAGCGTATGACGTCACGAAAGTGTACACCGGTGCAAGATGTAAATTCAATGAACTGTCAGTCTACATTTCAACAGCTCATTACATCTCGTATTATGGTATCCTGAAATTAAAATAACTATAATATGAACTTGATTTAGTGTATAAACTCGAGGAGCACAGAAATACTTCAGTTTTGTTTACTTTTCGTCAACAATCGAAAATTGACGTGCAAGGTCTGGCATCATTGTTGAAAATTGTTTCATTTGTTTTTCATTTTTGTAAAGTCGCAGTTGCCAACTCGCTTCCCAGGACATCGCGCTGCTTCGTGTGACAATATATTATTGATGTAGATTGCAGCGTCGCACTTTGGAGCTGTTTAATAACTTAAACAGTTTTAATTTGGTATATATTTGAAGAGATGTGTCGAGATAATATTATAAATGAAAGATTGCAGTTAATGGTGGTGTATTGGAATTTTCTGAACTCTGTTTCGTTTACAAATGACCAGCAATCAAAGTAAGTACCCATGTTATTTTCCATAAGAGGGTTTTGAAAAATACTTCGGAAGTACCTAGTGGGCGTGGCACTCTAGTACTCTATTCACCAAAAATCACCATTTGACAGATGCAAATTGTTTTTCTCACGGCCTTCTGAACTAGGGCTCCCATAATCTAAATGTGAAAAAGCGGGACAAAAAAATTCTATGTATAAAATCCCGTGCGACAACAATGGGGGGTCTGGGGGGGGTGGCCCCCCAGCCAAATGCGGGTCCGGGGCGCATAGCCCCGGGAAAAATGTGAAATTCATAACATGATTTAGAGCAATTCTACGCACTTTTGACAGGAAATAAATTGTGTTTCTTTTTATTGAACGTTCGTAGTTTTGTTTCCTTGAATAGGTACCTACTAATTGAGCGAGCGAAGCGAGCGTCTCCTTTTGACTCTTTTGACACGGACCTCTGTTTTTTTTTTGTTTTTATTTTTTTTTGTTTTTACTTTTGGCTGCTATCTGGAGCAATAGAAGTCGCACCGTTTCACCTATCGATCTGAAATTTTGCACACATGTAGAGACAACCTTTTCTGTTTGCTGACCCAAATTTTTTTTGAAATCCATTGATTGGTTAAAATTTAAATAAACATCTCCTGATAGGCTGAAAAATGAAAATGGTCTTCGACAAATGTGATCAACCTTATATTTTGCATGGTCATTAAGACCAACATTGTCTCTTATTTTACAAATTTTCAGCCAAATCCTCCCATTGGTTAAAAATTAAAAAAATATTTCATGTGCTTTTTGAAATTTAAACCAGAACTGTATGACCGATCAACTTAAAAATTTGCATGGTCATTGGGTTCAACATTATCAGTATTTTTGACAATTTTCAGACTAAACTGTGTTTAAATTCAAAAGTTATTGACAGTTTACGGATATTTTGCGTGTTGGCTGTCATATTTCTCTAATTTCACATTTCACGGCATCTTCGAATCTTCAGTTCAAGGTTGTTAGAGCAGAAACTTTCAAACGTATATTACGAAACTGATATGACCGTTTAAAACGAGATCCTGTGATTTTTGAAAATTAACAAGGAATCGTTCAATCCCAAAGGTTTAATCGATCAACTTAAGTTAAAACATTGCGTGGTTATTGGGACCAATATTTTATGAATTGGGACATTTTCGATAAACAGAATTTCGGTTTGAGGTGTTGCGCGTATCCGTGCTCGCTCATCAACGCGTTACTCAGAGCGTTTTCCTAGTTATTATCATGTACCTATTACCTACCTATTTTAAATGTCTCCAAAGAGGTTACGTTTGTTTTGTATAAAAGATGAGGGATAAACCAAAGGAAGTCAATGACAATCATGATTTAGATTATATTTATTATTATATTTATTATCGATGCAGAGTGCATTTGAATGAAAATGAGAGGGATTTTTGACTTGTTAGAAAAACGGGACAAATACAGGGTTTTTAAAATGTTGTGGGGACAATGGGACACTACCTCAAAAGAAGGGACTGTCCCGTCAAAAACGGTACGGATGGGAGCCCTATTCTGAACACACATATTTCTTGACGCATTGTTCAAACAACTGCAATCTGTCAAATGCTGCTTTTGGTGAATAGACAACTCGTTTTCACAAGAATTTGAATGAATGTGTGCTGTAATAAAATATGCCAATTGTATTTGATTGTTGACACCGAGGTAAGAATCAATTTCTGTTATTTCGCGATGTATTTATAACTTTTTACTGAACTCGTTATGATTGACATCTAAGTGACTTGTATGTTGCAAGTACGCACGCGCTGGGATTGTACTCGCGGGAGCGTCCATCTTATATTTACTAGCACACTCTCTCTCTAGGTACTTTTAGTGTCGAATTCTTAAATATAGTTGAAATGTTGGAAAAAGTAATTCATGAGGGTTATTTCAAAAAATAAATATTTTGGAATGTTCGATCGGTTGAGCCACGTTAATTAAAATTAGAAGCGTAGACCTCTTCCACATATTTAGTTAAGACATTTGGCTCAGGATTCAGATTAAAAAACCTGGATTCGCACACCCCTACCAAACCCATGCAAAATGACAGAGACGTACAATGTCTTGTGCAAGTTCGAGCAAAAGGCAACCCTATACTTCCACGTTCTTACAGTAAAAATGTCTGACATTGTAATTTATGACATTGCTCGATACCTCACACTGACCTAATGATTGCTTCTCGTCGTGTACAGATCGCGCTCATCAAGAATCTAATTGCTTCATCCCCGGCAGATCGGCCCTCCGCTCGAGCGCTTCTGACACAAATTGATCAACTCATCACCGAGTCAGCCAGCAATGATATTGCTAGCAACAAAGATGAGATAATACAACAGCTTTTAAATATTATTAATGAAAAAGACCTAGAGATTGATCAATTGAAGAAGGAGCTGCAAGCTGCAAGATTAATAGTGCCTAATGCATAGAGTGCTGTCTTAGCGCACTTTGTACTTGTGACTGGTTTGTATCATGTCTATTAATAAATGATACCTACTTATAAAGGTTTTTCAAAGCAAACTACATCCATGAACTATAAATATGTATATACATAATTACTATTTAGTACCATGTACTAGCCAATACAATATTAAAATAAAAGTAGGAATGTTGTGAAAAGATTTACATTTGTATTCAATTTTATAAGATCCTCATAAACCGAAGAGAATCTTTAATCGTTTCCTTCCAATCCTTTTTAAGTGTGGGGACTATTGATATGGTGAAGGTAATTGAAGTATACATGCCTAACTGGAAACACACATGATTTATTTAGAAAGCTTAGAATAACACTGATATGGAATTATTTGGAAAAAAAATTGATGTGAAGTGAAGTGAAGTGGTCAATTTAACAATGTCAATAGTTTTGTGCTTATTGAAGTTCAAGGTGGGGACCAAGCCAAAACAAATATTTTCTTGACAGGAATCTTAACTTAAAACAAAAACGCTCTGTTGAAATGCAGTTTGATTTGATACAAGATTATTACCTAATAGCGATAGTGGTCTGGCTTGAAAGGACCCCCTTCAGGAATTCCCAGATAAGATGATTGTTCAGGCGTTAGTTTAGTAAGCTTGACACCAAGGTGATCCAGATGCAGTAATGCCACCTCCTCATCAAGCTGAAAGAAGGGTATAGTCTCGATAACTTGATTTTATCAGAAGTCCATAGTAGGTACCAGTTCAGTACCTAATTACATGTTTGGCACAAGAACTTTGTGAACACTTACATAGAACTTAATGTCACATTTAATGGCTAGATCGAAAGTTTATTTTCTCTAGAAGAAATTGAATTTATTTATACTAAACTCTTATAAATTTTTTCAAGCTTGTAGGTAGGTATTGTTTCAAAGCTCACCTTCTTGGGCAGCATGTGAACGCCAAGTGGATAAGCATTTGGATTTGTCCAGAGCTCCAGCTGAGCAAGCACCTGATTAGTGAACGAGTTGCTCATTACAAATGAAGGGTGACCGGTTGCGCAACCCAAGTTCACTAGCCGTCCCTCAGCAAGCAGGATGATGTGACGCCCGTTAACCAGTCGGTAGCGATCCACCTACATACATGTAAACAACATAATTCACACGCCATTTAGACAAAACATCATAAATTAATGTTAAATACCTGATGATACCTGTAATAAAAATGCATGATGAGGCTTCTACTTTTAAAGGAATCTGGTAGGTACTCTCCTCTCATGTTTGTAGATGAAACTTGCTAAGATTGTTTGTTCCATTATCACTTTCCATTGTAAAGTGTTTATGAGTGCATATTAAACAAGCACTGACTTAACTGTTCATGCATTCACCTAACAGAGGGCACTCACCTGAGGCTTGATGTTAATTTTCTCTACAGCATTCTTATCTAGCCAGGAGACATCGATTTCACAGTCGAAGTGGCCAATGTTACACACGATGGAGTCATTGCGCATGCTCGTAAAGTGATGGGGCAAGATCACGTCCTTGCAACCTGAAAACAGTAGATAGACAACGTGTAGTAATTTATCATGTTGTAACTACATCACATTGTTTGTACAATCATACCAGTAGAAGTGACGAATATCTGTCCTTCCTTGCAAGCCTCATCCATCGTAGTTACTTCATATCCCTCCATTGATGCTTGTAAGGCAATAATAGGATCAATCTCAGTAATAATCACTCTGCCGCCAAAAGCTCGCAAAGATTGTGCACAACCCTTCCCAACATCACCATAGCCGGCAACCACACACACCTTGCCTGCCAGCATAATGTCTGTTGCTCGCTTGATTCCATCAATCAAGGACTCTCGACAGCCGTACAGATTGTCGAACTTGCTCTAAAGGTGGACAAAGATACAAGTCATTAACTACACATTATTTCTGATCAGGTTTAAAGAAAGACATAAACTGGCATCAAAGACCAAGCATTACCTTTGTAACGGAGTCATTGACGTTGATAGCAGGTACCTTTAGAGTTCCTGCTTTCAACATCTTGTACAGGTTGTGTACACCTGTGGTAGTTTCTTCTGAGATCCCTTTTATATTAGTTAAATATTCAGGGAACTTGGAGTGTACAAGGTTGGTTAGATCTCCACCATCATCCAAAATAAGGTTCAAGGGCTGAAAATAATTTAAGACAAAGAGAAGATATTAGGTAGGTACCTAAACTGATCCTGAAGGGCTATTCTAAATTTCCTTGTCGCCTCGTTTCACTTGATACGGGCTCGCTGCACACTGGAGTGCTATCCATTTACAGGGCTGCCACTGACCAAGATCCTCCAAAAGTTATTTAAGTGACTAAAATTAAGGAAAAAGTGGGAAAAAGTGACAAAAATGTGCAGAAAAAGTAACTGAAAAGTGACAAATTTTCTATAATTTCACGGCAGAATCGTCAATAGTCGTAAAATCTTTAAAAAGCTGCATGTTCATAACTCGGAAGACCTTTTGTTCGACATTTTGGACCCACCAGTTGTCAAATTGGAAGTCAGTCCATGGGGGGATGGTGTACTGGCAGGATTTCTGCCAGGGGGGGCAAGTGAAGGAACAAAATTTGCAACGCGTTAATGCGCACCCCCACAATGCTCGCAGGGCGTTTTTTGGTTTTTGACACTCAATTTTGAGACGTTCTAAGGTGTATTTTAGTTTTTAAATTTTTCTTAGTTTTCACTCCACAATAAGGTGTAGGGGCATGCCCCAAAAACCTTGCCCCGCAGGGCGTTTTTTTGGTTTTGTGACACTTTCAAATCAATTTTGAGACGTTCTGAGGTGTATTTTGATTTTCAACTTTTTTAAAAAATATTTCCCAGTTTTCACTCCAGATATCCGAAAAAAGGGAGAAAAGTGACTAATCTTGTACAAAAAAGTAAATTAAAGTGAATGGAGACCAAAAAAGTAACATTAAATGATAAAAGTGACTAAGTGGCAGCCCTGATTTAACATGGTAGCGACACCGTATCAATTGATACGAGACGACAAGGAAACTCAGAAAAACCCTCCTGTTCAATAAGTTTTAAGTCTATTTAAAATCATACATTTTAATTACTACTCCCTGTCCAACGTATGTTTGAAATAGGCCATCGAGGGAGAAAAGGAAAATCCAAGGTCATCCATTAGACGCTGCAGTGCCTGCATTCATTTTTATGGGATTAACTTGGACTCATCCTTTGTCTGCCAAGCATAGGAAAAACATCCTAACTCCACTGAAGTATTTCATAAAGCCCAGTTTCACATCAATCACAGATACTGAATTTTAATAATATTAATTAGCAGGTTGGTTTGTTAATTTATATTTTACCTTGACACTAAGCGACACTAGACACTGTCACTCGATTGAGAAACCTACCTGGCCATCATTGAAAACCAGCGTCTGTTCAATGCACCAGATGTATTCCTCATCCGTCTCTCCCTTCCATGCATACACTGGTACACCAGTCTTTGCAATTGCAGCTGCTGCCCAATCCTGGGTGCTGAAGATGTTGCAGCTAGACCACTGAACCTGATGAATGATAAATACATGCCAATGATTACTAAGCCAATAATCATTTTCTTGGCAATAGTGACCTTTTATGTACCGAAGACAGCAATAAAAATGTGATATTCACAAAATAAGAGCTCCTTACAACCAAATGACGATGATGATCAACAAGGAAAAAAATAGTGAAAAAATTAAAATTCTCATACAAATTTAAATAATTGTGCTTTCAAGTAGAAATTCTTAATTTAATCATGGACTATTCAGTCACTTTGCAGAAATGAGATTGACAAGCAAGTGTTCCTATCTAATTTACCAACTATGAAAATGTGATGAGTTAAGTGAGCCAGGGTGATCATTCTAAATTTCCTTGTCATCTCATATCAATTGTACGGCATCATACCATGTTAAATAGATAGCACTCTATTGAGCAGTGAGCCCACATCAAGTGAAAAGAGACAACTAGGAAATACAACCCCTTCAGCATGTGCAACACATCAAACTAAAATTCCATAACCCACATTATTAGTTTGTACATGACATCATCTCATAGTTGCTTCCATCTTAATGGCACCATTCAGCACAGCTGTGATTCTCTGCTTTTTCAGTGATATTTAAAGTCTTTCCATCATTATTCTAAAAGTTCAAAAAATCCTTGAAAATTTGTCAAGGTATTCACTGAACATAGACAAATGCATATCTGAAGTCAAAAAACCACCTTGCGGTACTCTTTTTTGAGATATGACATCTTTTATATGATGGCATTTCTCATAAGATAACATGGTAATCATGATTACTAACACACTCAAACCATGATTTTAAAAAAGTTACGCCATACAAGTCTTTTTTTATTCAATTAATTTGAAGTCGACATATTTCTCAATCGAATCACCGTTTTAAAAATATGTGTCACCACTCACCATACTAATTACCGAGATCTTCGTTTAAAGCCAATGGAATCAGGTATTTTTGAATTACACTTGTCTTACATTGTGTGTCTGCTGGACACACAAGTGTAATGCGCATGCTCTCTGTTAAGGTCCATGGATGAGATTTTTGGTATTGGTATGACACACTGGGGGCCAATTCTTGAGTTTTCATGTTTTGAAACCATGTGTGGTTTCATTGTTTAAAACGTAAAAAAGTTGAAGGCTAAGCAATAGTTGTCAACTTTTTTACGTTTTAAACAATGAAACCACACATGGTTTCAAAACATGAAAACTCAAGAATTGGCCCCCTGGGCAGTGATTGATTTTTTGAAAAAAGTATGTTCATTGCCGAAACATTATTTATCAGTTTATTCCTAATAATCAGCTATAAAAGCACTTAAATTAGCTGTAAATATTTATTCTAAAGTAGCACGATGTGTGAGGAAGAGAAAAGTTAGTTCAGTGCGACATTTTACTGCGTTGAGGTTAAGACGGCCACACTCACTACCAAGCCCTCTTAAAATGTAAACTAGAAACACTGACATATATACTACGTATGGACTGAGCGTCCCTATGATAACACCACTAGCCGCCAATTGGGTCAGGTTTTGGCGTCCCTTATGGGGTTTATCAGCAAATCAGAAATTCAGGGTTTTTTGCCGTCATTTGTTTTTTCCTTCTGCCACATTGATGAAAATAAACTTATTTTGTTGCAAAGAAGAGAATGTTTAATGTTCAATTGTTTTATTTATTTATTAAACATATTAAAGTAGTGATTGATTGATTTATATGTTTAATATCTTTTAATTAATTATAGTTTCATTTGCAAAGTGGGAGGGGCTTAATAGTCACGTGACTTGAATTGACCAATCATATGGTTTTGTGACGCCAATCTTGATCCTCCGTGTTGGCAACATTTTCATATATATCTGACAGGCCGTCCACCTATTATATGTCAGTGGAAGGAAATAAGAAAATGGTGACACACAAAAATTCAGGTTAGCTTATTAGTTCCATCTAAAAGCAATTGTAGCGCCGAGCAATACACACTAGGTTTGTTCATCGGGGTGTTCTAACCTGCTCGGAGCAGGCGGAAGTACGTCACTGAATATGGTAGACCTGCAATGATTTCCAATCAAAACTCGACGTATAGGTATAAGTTAACTGTTCCGTGACGACTTCCGGTGTGATCTGATCTACTGTCTAGACGGCGGCCATTGGTCAATTTAATTGAATAGCACTGAGTTGCCAGGCAGGGAACAGGGATGATCGAACAGGTGGTGGTGCCAACTATTGGGAAAAACTAAAATTTTTACATTGCTGATACAAAACAAAAGAAATGTGTGTAAGCCATGTATGCTACGATCACCACACTATACAGGGATCGGAAACTGTCTGCGTATTGTGACGTCACTCCCATAAGACTAATGCTAAATGATAACGGCCCAGGGCTTGGGCCGCCGATTTGCTCTTTCTTACTTCCTGCTCCGTCTTACTTCCGGCCGGAGACCCGCGAAATTTAAAAAAGGACGCTTTTGGAGTGTTTAAATTTGATTCACACAATTGCCGCCAGGTTTTAAAGAGCTTCTCAAACTTGCCACTGCTAAAGATGATAGCGCATTGTCGAATATTTGAATTCTGTTCTGGCGGGAGATAAAGACATGTGTAACGAGAGCGACATCACAGCCGCTTGTTCTATGCTTGTTGTGTTCAAGGTGACCAAGCCCATGGCCAGCTAGTCAGACAGTTTCCGATCCCTGTAAAGTGTGGTGATCGTAGATGTAAGTTTAGAAATAATATGCAATTCACAACAATTTTAATGAAACCATACCACTTACAACTAGCATAATACCACTGCCCCTTACAGTATGATACAAAATTTTGATTAAAGTAATACCAACATCTTGCTCCAATTCATATTTTTCTTGTTCAATTGATCAACACAAGTAACCAAAAAAAAATTTTGCTCGATTGGTCCTGTTTATCCCCGACTAATCCCGATTTCTAACATTCAATTTCAAACTTGCCGCGTGGCCACGCTGACGTCATCGTGGGCTCACCGCCTAGTAGGCAGGCAGGGTAGCAGGCGGGCGGTGGCGGCGGACGACTTCAACCATGATTTAAATAAGTTGGGAAAGTACGTACGGTCGAGTGAGCAGTGTCATCGTCCAAGTTAAAATGTCTACGAAAAATCCTTACTTATTCAAACCGACCTCTACAAACGACGAATTACACAAGATAAATTTAAAAAATATTGAAAACAGAGCCAGGGTAGAAACTTTTGGCGGCAGAGCTGGTAACCGTGATTAGTGTAGGTGCGTGTTTTGTCAAATAATGCCGACGGACATGGAATCTTTGAGTGATTAAGATGATTGCATTGTCTTGAGCGGAAGCTTCCTCTTTCTCGAACTCTCTTTACTGCAAGACGGCAAGCGAAATCAATCACATCTAATAATTTACATTTCTCAACATTTTGCAGGTATGAAGATTTTCGTCCCTTTAACAGGACCCAGATGCAAGTATACCTATTTAGAATGCATCTGGGCCAAATCCACACTTTTGTGTGATGTGTATTTTATTTAACTAACCATCTAGTCATTATACATAATAATTATGTATGCGTAAAATAATATCAGAAGTTAAACTGTACGATTTAATGAAAATGAACTCGGCGCAATATAACCACGTCGTTGATGCGCCGTTAAAACATAATAATCTAATCTAAATCTAATCTAATCTAATCTAGATTGAATTGATTCAGGTTTACCTAAATTACCGGATGGAACTGCTGTAGATTTTAATCGGGGAATGAGTTACTTACGGGAAAAAAACCCTGTTTTGAGGCGGTTAGAAATTTCAAAATCTTCAGTGTTAAAATGATCAGAACAGACTTATGTAAATTTACTCGGCACAAATTTTTCTCGGTTGACTTTGTGTAGTGTAACCATTGCCGCTGCAGTTGAGGTGATTTTGTGAATGACGGAAGTCTATGGAATGACACACTTTTTGTGTCACTTGCTTTTCAAAGATTGTTATTGCACTCATACACAGATTAACGTTGAACCATGTTGATAAAATAAAACTAAATACCAAAATAAAAAGAAATTCACTTGAAAATTAATACATAAAGATACTTCGCTGCACTATCAAAACTAGAACACAAATCGAACACTCTCTGAGGAATGTGACAGGAGACTGTCTCGCCACGCGTCGTACGCATTCTTGCTATCCATCCGGTGCGAGGGTTGAACAGGTAGAGCCCACAATGACGTCAGGTGCTGCTTTTACAAAATAGCTCCTAACTCGGCGAAGGAATTTTTTTACAATTTTTTTGTAAGGAAAATTTAGTAAGTTCGCTAAGATTATAAATTTAAAAAAATATTTGGAGCAAGATGTTGGTATTACTTTAAGGTTCCCCCCACCACCTTAATGAACTCATTGACCTTCAGTAATGAGTAATCTTTAAGTATCACTGTAGTTCTTTGTAATTTGTGGAATAATTTAGTAAAAAAGACTCCATGTGAGATCAGTAGTATAAATTATGGGCTAATACCACACGTGGTATGTTTATCACTTGCAGTCATCGTTTTCCTTGAATATATTGACTAATATATTGAAATTTGCCCCAAAACATGAGAAGTCAGGGCTGCTGCCTATAGAAATGTAATCTTTGACCCATTGAATGAAAAAACAAACAACCTTGAACGTGACTCTAATATCTCAATGCTAACCAATCGCGTAGTATCTCGGGTGACTAACCACTAACCCTAGATAAGATCTGAGACCATGACAAAACAATAATTATAAGAGAGGAAGTGTGAGAAGACCTACAACCTGTGAATAATGTACCTAGCTGAGATCAGTCACACACAAAACAGACAATCCAAATAACATATTGTTTCTTACGTTAAAGTTACATAAGAGCAGGCATTGAAATACGCATCCTTCCTAACAGCTAACTCTGCTTTTCTATCTGTTTATTTCTGCTTGTTTCCATTTGCAAGAATGTGCACTCAACAAAAGAAAAACGGTATCAAACGTAAAGGATGGGTAAGATTCAAAGGGTAGTAGATTCAATGTACCAAGTCTATGCTATTGCTAACTAATCCCTCATCATCTAACTCCCAGTAGGTGGCTCTAATAGTATTGATAAGATCAAGTAGTACCTAGCCTCAACAGCACCCAATATGTTTCATTCGAATAGGAGTTTTTTCTTTTTGTACAAACCAAGCAAAATGAATGTGTGACAAAAGAGAATGGCAATTCCATTGCTTATCCTAATTTAAAATAACAGGGATTCTGGTTAAAAAAATAAATATATATAAGTAGGCAGTATAGGTACCATCACCAAAAATGCAAATGTTCATTCAGAAAAAATAGAAACTTAATCTACTAAGGTCGGGTAGGACCAACTTTGGAGGTTAGTGGAAATTAGTGAATCTTAATGGCTGTGGAATTCGCGCCAACTTTAACTGCCCACTAACTATCGATAGTTAGCTAATCCAAAGTTGGTCCTACCCGGCCTAACTATAGGACAGGTAGCTGTACACTTACCCATAGGTATTCTAGATTTAAACAAACTGATATGAAAAAGCATCACTTTTCTATCTCTACCTACCTACCTACCTACTACCTACCACCTACCTACCTATTGAGCTATAATAATCACCACAGACTAAGTATCACCATTATGAGAAGACATTTCAATATAAAAATTAATAAATAATGTGGGACTAGGTATGTAATACTATGCTCACCTCTGCTCCAAGCTCTGTAAGAGTTTCTATGAGCACAGCCGTTTGAACTGTCATATGCAGACAACCTGCGATGCGAGCGCCCTTGAGCGGCTTGCTGGCCCCATGCTTCTTGCGAAGTGACATTAAGCCTGGCATTTCATTCTCCGCCATGATTATCTCTTTTCGACCCCATTCAGATAAACTGATATCCGCTAAACAAAAATAAAAATGTTTCACAATATTGTAAATGTAGGTAATGGCAAACCTCAACTTGCAAGGAGCTACACTGCAAAGGCTATTTATGAGAAATTTAACCAATATTCCAAATATTATAAAACATATCATCATGAAACCAAACCAGAAACAAATCTATGCTGTTGTACGTAGTTTGCATCCAGTGACCAAAATGGAATTATGTAGGGTTATAATTAGAAGTGAGGTGACATCCACTCTATAGGCACCGAGTGTTCGCCACGAGTGAGAGAAATTAGCAACATTTGTGGGAAGATCGTCAACTGTTTTATTTCTCATTGGCCGTGACCTAGCAACCGATCAGATGTCAACAAATGTACTCAAAATATTTCGGAATCAGAACTTAGTCGCGCAAATTAATATTGTGATCAGATTCAGTGAAATTGTGAACACTTTGTTGTTAATATTTTGTAGGCGAATAAACATTAGATAAACTTGTGTAAATTTTAAGAATTGATAATGCGTAATATGTGCAGCAACATAACATATAACTGCAGCGACTTGGACGCCTTGCCAAAAGGTAAGCTTCCTTCCCACAGATTAGGTGGCTCTGTCTGTACTTTTGCAGTGCCATCTGTTGTCTAAACACGCTGCCTATTAATTAGACACAAAAATATACTCAATATTCAGAGCCATTTCACTGCTAAATAGTATAAAGCCTCAGACTTGTTGGACCAAAAATGTATAATAATTAGAGATAAACTCTCTTAGTGCCAGCACAATTTGATGCATGCGAAGAATGCCAGGCCATATTTACACTTTCTGGAGAGTTAGATTAAAATATTGATATCTTTGTACTCCACCAAAAGCAATGCATTTTTTTACATGGTGAAGGATAATGATCAGTGATCCCTTAGACAAAATTTTGCTCCATGAATATTTTTCTGAACGTTCTTTCTTGGGTTTTTATTGGTTTTTTTAGTTGGCCCGCTACTGCTAGGCTTCACCGGTCGCTGTACTGCGGGATAGGACATTACTAGTCTAGAACCATTAGGTATACGTCGTTGGTGCCTATTACCTATATTATTTACATTGAAAAAGAGTCGATATACTGTGGAGAAGTGATGATTGGCTGTTAGATTTGTACATTGAAGGCTTGCACAAGTGACGTCACTACCACCGCCATGAGTGATCCGAGCCAATCAGAGCCTACCTTTTTCATGATTTTTTTTTCATAGACAACATTTTTAATTGTTGGCCAATAAGGGCTTTGATTAGGGCTGTAAAAATTTCACCATATACTCAGCAAAACTAGCTTATCAACATAGGCTACGGTGCATATTCAATGTTTGCATATTTGAAGGGGGGGGGGGGGGGGGGGGTCAAACTTTGATTTTTAATGTTAGAATAAAAATGGCGGAGTTGGTTATCTAATAATTTTCATGCACAAGGGCCGATTATTATAAGATGAGTTTAACGAGTAGGTATTTTGTGAAATTGTAAGTTTCCATTATTATCTCCACCATTTTTATTCTAAAATTCCTAATAAAAATTTGACCCCCCCCCCCCCCCTAAATGTGTAAAAATTAGATATGCACCATGGCCTATGTTGATAAGCTAGTTTTTCTGTGTAGGTATATGGTGAAAACAGGTTTATCATAAAACCTCAATTTTTTACGGAACGGACTGAACTATCAGCAGTAAGTACTCTTATCGTCGCAAGTTTTAAGCATTATCTCCTTTCCTAATTACTGCATATCACTTACAAAGCATACCAAATGGAAGCTATAGTTAATGAAATTTGCAGAACATTTATTTAAAAACATTTTTCGTAGACTCATAGTCATAGACAACAATATAAATAGGATCCAAAGAAGAAGAAGAATGAACCTCGAAGTATCACCTCCCTATTTAAGTTAAAATATAATACAATGACCTTGAGAGATATGATGATTACACTTATTATAGGTGACATCTAGGTGCACCCTTTAAGGTTTAGGTAGGTATTTATTCTAATCGAATAATTCATCGGCTTAGTAGTTACTTGTTTGTCCTATATCCGCTTTTTGCTAGTCGGAGATAATGAGGTGGTAAGATTGAATTCATTCTCACGGCAAAACTACTCAATCTATAACAGAAAAAAATACCACTCATTCTTATGAGTCTCTTGAATAATATCTGGTAGTATTTTATTTTGTCTGCCCTGTGCTCGTAATAGCCCCAAAAAAGGGCACCCCTGTTTGGATAGGACAAAGAAAGACATGGGAACGAAATATTTGTTACTACGCATTTTGTCCTAATTGTACTAACACCCTATTATTATATTTTAAGAAAAAAAATATAAAATTTTAAATTTCAAAAATTAAATTTTTTAATTTTTTGTTTCCTAAAATTTAACCTAGGTTTCAACCCGGGGAAATAGTGTAGTAACCGGTAGTGACTAAAATCCCGACAGCCGGGATTTTCAGGTTAAAAAAATAGTCCCGACTGGCCTTGTTTATTTATATACTGGTTAAGAACGGCTTTCAGTATGACCGTCCAGATGGCGCTATGGATAGCGTACTGGACCACGGTGTAAGAGGTCGTCGGTTCGAATCCGGCCGGGGGCACACTTTTTTTTATTTGTAATTTTCACAAGTTTTAATTCTGCCTAACCATAGAGTTATTTTTTTTAAGTTGCCCATTTCGAATTTGTCTACCCATAGAGAGTTTTATTCCTTAGGCTGCCCAGTAAAACCTATGGTCGGGACTATTTTTTTAACCTGAAAGTCCCGGCTGTCGGGATCGTAGTCACACCCGTAGTAACCTCTATGGTTAGGCAGAATTTAACATGTGAAAATAAAAAATTATGTCGGCGACCAGATTCGAACCCCCCCCCCCCCCCCCCCCCCCCTTGCACCGCAGGCAAAACCGCCTTACCACCTGAGTTACAAAGCTGCTCATGCTAGGATGCGTTGAAAACTGCTACACACTTGAGAACAACGGTTGGTGACGCCGCAAATATCACGTGTTTAGATCTAGCCAATCAACGCATTCGCGGCGGAAGACATTTCCTAGCAATGAATTCCGCCGGCGGAACTTTAGCCATACGAAAGCATAATGCGAAACAATCACACCTACTCTCAGTGATTTGGAAATAAGTTTGGTATTCGCCGTCAATATTTTTGAGATTTTCCATTTATATACCTAGTGAAAATAGCATCCCGGCTATTTTCACGGTAACAGATAGCCACTCAGGTATATTTTTACAATTATTATGTACCAATAAAGTTAATTGTGACACAGGTAGGTAGGTATTATTGTTTTAAAAAAATGCTTTTTGTCTCTCCTGAAGAATTTGCAAAACAGCACTTGCGTGGTTTTGCTTTTGCCGCGTCACCGCTGATATCCTACCTAGCCGAGACATTTGTGAGCAGTGTTTTGATCAAAATGACATCTAATTCATGTCCAATTTAACCTCAATTTCCCGCCATTCAAGCACATGGCCATAAAG
This sequence comes from Leuctra nigra, assembly GCA_934045905.1. Taxonomy (NCBI): domain Eukaryota; kingdom Metazoa; phylum Arthropoda; class Insecta; order Plecoptera; family Leuctridae; genus Leuctra; species Leuctra nigra. The sequence continues at coordinate 14,623,124 of OW203761.1, forward strand.
ATAAATTACTAAGCAAAAGCCACATGTGATAATTAGTTTAAAACTAAATAAATACACAATAAGGATAATAAATAACAACCTACCAACTTTGTACGATGGTTTTTTCACTGAATTCGGCATTTTACAATCAACAGATTACTTTACAGTACGAGGCCGCGATGCGAAAGACTGTTTTTTTTCTACACTTGTTATATATTAGTCTTGATCAGCCAATAGGAAGCAGCGCAAGTATATCAAGGTTGTAATGCTGACAACCTATTGGCTGTTGATAACACTTGATTGTTGTTTGATGAAGTTGTCGGGGAAGGTGGGGGCTCCGCCACGGTCTTCTTGAAGCGTCGTTGCTGGCCTCCTAGAAACTTTGACAAGGTTGTGGTGACGTCATAGCTGTCATATGATCGAAAGTGGGTGAGCCGTTTTGAGCAGAATTTTCTTTAACATTGTAAATTTGTAGGTAGTAGCCTAGGACATCGTATTTTGGATATTTCTAATTAACGCACAGACAAATAACACTGTCCTAAAATGAAGGGATGTATTTTTAATATCGATGGTGGATATCTAGAAGGTCTTTGCAGGGGCTTTAAATGTGGTATACTGAAGCAGGCAGATTACCTCAATCTGGTACAATGTGAAACTCTTGAAGGCAAGTCTTGAATTTGTGAATTTGTAAGTAGTTAAGGATAATGTCATGAATCTTATTTGTCTTATTCACAAATTTTATTTGTCTAGATTTAAAACTGCATCTTCAAAGTACTGATTATAGCAGTTTTCTGGCTAATGAACCAAGTCCGCTGCAAGTGTCTGTTATCGATGACAAACTTCGCGAAAAGCTTGTTATCGAGTTCCAACACATGAGAAACCAAGCTGTGGAGCCGCTATCAACTTTTTTGGATTTCATCACGTAATTATTTTGACTATCAATTTATAAACTGGTTCATTAGGTCTGTTCATTTACCTTGCCAAAAGCTACTGTAGTAAACTGCCACAAGCACACATCATCCAATCAGATCGTTCCTCTGTAGCTTGTGGCAGTTTGCTGTAGCTTTTGGCAGGGTAAACGAACAGACCTTTTGTGATAGTTTGCTCGAGTCTTGCTTGACCCTTGACAAAACAAGTTCAGCTTAGACGTAACATTGGTAGGTAGGTAATTACGTCTTGACGTAAGATTATATACCTACTCCATACAATAATATCTTCCAATTTTAGGTACAGTTACATGATCGACAACATTATCCTGCTGATCACTGGTACGCTCCACCAGCGCCCGATCTCGGAGTTAATCCCCAAGTGCCATCCTCTTGGCAGCTTTGAGCAGATGGAGGCAATCCACGTTGCTGCTACCCCTGCCGAGCTGTATAATGCTGTGCTCGTTGACACTCCCCTAGGTTAGTAGTATCTACCAACCTCCTTGCTTCTAGATATCAGAACCAGACGGGGGGTGGGTTGGCACGGATTTTTTTCACATTCTACAAGCCACCTTCTTCAAGTGTAGTGCCTGCCGAGGGCTTCTACTTATCTGGGGTATGGAATTGGTAACGTTTGTGCTGCCACCACCTGACTGGGCCCTGTTTAGGGGCTTGTCAGGAAATTTAGAAGAGTTAGATGGGTTCGTAGATAAATTAGGTTCACTTACTGATTGTCGTAGAGGCGCGGGGTGGTCGGTGGACCGAACTCGGGTATGCTGATAACGTTGTCTTAGGAGTATGATTCTTGATTCTATGTCGTATAATTTAAAATAGCTTTCTTGAAGTGCAGAGTATTTAATATAAATTTGTGATAAGGATTTGGATAGGAATGTGACTTTCCGGGTTTGTTCGTACATACTCAATAATGTAGATGTTGGTTGAGCTTCACTGATTTTCGTATATTGTAAATATTTCCTAACGTTTGAGTCTGCGTTTGACTTACAAATTGAACACTGATTTAAATTGATAGACACTAAAAACTGGTCACTTGAATATATGAGTCGTGTATTTAATCTTGATGTTTCACTGACGTGCGAAGAATGTAGATGTTGGGTGTTTGTAGAGGAAAGTAGAGTTGTACTGAGGCTGGTCAAAGACACGGTTCAGTAGAAGTTTGCTGAAGAGATTAAAAGGAATAAGTTCTAGATTTAGTTCTATTTGGTCAGAGACACGTTTAGAATAAAAATAGAAAAGATAGGAACAGAAATCAATAGTAACTTGGTCAAAGACACGTTTTACTTTGTTTCCTGTGAAAGCTTGTAGGAACTACACTTTGTTTGGTCAGAGACATGTTCAAAGTGCAGGGTAGTCAAGGGGGTAAGTTGGTCAAAGACACGTCTTACGTTGATCTGCCTGAACTGCCATGATGAACTGCTCCGAACTGCATGGCAACTGTCCAAAGATTGGCTTACAGTCAAATTTATAGCTTCCGGAAATAAGGGTTGCTGTGCAACTTTAGCCCTTAAGATAGGTGACGTAATGATGATGTCACAGGCCAAAAGCAGGGGATGCAGATGTCACAATGATGTCATACTGACGTCACGATGGCCTGGTGCAATATTGCACAACAGGGTCCACAATCATTGCCACAGGGAAGAGTTCTAATTAGCGGCTTCTTTTCAGAAACCAAAGCTCTTAACATCCCCTTCCGGTTGTTTGAGATAGTTCATTCAAGTGTCAAAGTTCGACAGCGGTCTGACTGATCTGACCAGGTAGTTAATAGGTGGGTGGGGTAGAACATGGAAAAGTAGAGTAAGTCATTAGTTAAGATAGTAAAGGTGTCAAAGTTGAGGATGTGTGTCTGGTGGAAGACCACCTAAAGAGTTGTTGCATAATATGTGAAATGATTGCACAATACTTGTAATGATTGCAACACGATTTGTAGAAAGAATATAGAAATATGATTCATAAACTGACAGTGTTCAATTGTCAATACCAACTCTACATGGTAGCTAAATAAACTCATCTTAATTCTAATTAAAACTAGTTTGATTATCTTGAGTCTTGATGTTTGGGATTGATTGTATCAATAAATTGAGTACTTGAAAAATAGATTAATAATGAGTAAAGGATTTAAATGTCCATACCAGGGCCTGGCCCTACACAAGCACTCTCTTCATTCTCTTCTGCCTCTCTACAGGAGAATTTTTGTTCAAATGAGTTGCCAGGTCTTCTATCAACCCTATAATTACTGCATTGCTGCTTTAAGTGGCAATGTTTTTTTTTCAAGAAAACTATAACTTTAATTACAAACAAAATGTGATTAGTGGTAGTGGTATTCACTAAAATGCACCAAAATGAATGACCTAGTAGGTAGGTACTAGTAGCCCCACAAATATGTTTATTCACGTTTTATTTTTTTAGCGTACGTATACCTATATTCTTAGTGTTTCAGGAATACACCACTTATTGCTCACTAGTAGTTTGTCACCTATGCCATCTGTTTGATTTCAGCACCCTTCTTCGTGGATTGCATTAGTGAGCAGGATCTTGATGAGATGAATATTGAGATCATTCGCAACACGCTGTACAAAGCATACTTGGAAGCATTCTACAACTTCTGCAGTGAGATCGGAGGAACCACAGCCGATGCAATGTGTGAGATTCTCGCTGTAAGTCTTTTGTATAACTTGAAGTAAACCAACAACTATCTGCGCCACACTTAAGGCTGTTCAACCACTGACCTATCGGTAAAGCCTTGTCCCGCAGTACAGCATGGACGAATTAGTCATGGGGGGATGGCACTATCAATTATATTCCCCTTGGGGGATGGCATCACCCACCCCCCCTCCCCCTAATTCGACCGCTGGTGCTGCCACTAGCTATTGCGTATTCCTAAAAATGAGGGATTCTCAATGGTTCAATCTAAAATATTTCGATACCTACCACAGAGAAATAACTCGAATAACAGAGGGTCAAATAAGGTCACGTGGCAGCTGTCAGCCAATGAGAGAGCCACTCTCCACTCTTGCAGAACTAGGCAGTGTGTCTGGTGTTTTATGTCACAATCTCATAATTGTCCAATTAGACGATCCATCCCCTTAATTCATTATAGCAGCTACAGGATACAGTTCAGTTCAGTTTTATTTCCATTATCTAGTAGGTACTACTTCATTCTTTTTTGTTCAATTCCTAAACAATGTTATCTTATCTAAAATATAAATATTTTATTTAGGAAATCATGACACAAGAATCTTTCAAGATGGCCGCCGTAGTAGGTTCTTTGTATGTAGTGATCCCAGATTAATTACCAGAAAAGCCAGTTTGATGTAAGTTTAGGCCTTATCGTGTGTTTTATTTTGTTAACAATTATAACGTCGAGTGCTATATTAAATAATTTCGTCCGTCTAGTGCCTAGTGTGTGAGAAATGGCTGCTAAATATGTACCGCATGGTTGGGCCCCTCTCAACAAAGGCCTGCAGCATATTCTCCAAATCAACTCATCTGATCAACAAGGAGCAATAAATGCACTGCTTGTACAAGAGGTAAATGATCTGAGACATTTATTAAACCAACTATGTTCATCAAAGCACTATCAAATAAAAGAAAAATGCAGTATAAGAAATACAGAACACGTGATCCAAAACAAGCTCAATTACCAAAATCAACACCAGGTGGCACCACAACACAACTCCATGTGCATTTCGCGTGAAGTCCCACAGATAGCAGCACCACTCTTTCAAAAACAACACCTGGCGGCACAACACGATAACGCAAGCAACTTTTCAAGTAAATTACCACAGATTGCAGCAAACACAGGGGCCAGTGCTGCACCACAAGCAACTCCCACTCCACTCCCTACGCCCACTCCAAGACATCGTACTCAAATATTAGCAGACAGCCATGGACGAGGGCTCGCCAACATCCTCCAACACCTGTGTGATGACCAGAACCTCAACACCTCAGTTGAATGTCATTTCAAACCAAGTGCGCCAATCGAAGCAGTAATGACGTCTCTAGACAGTAGCCTGAGCCAGGATGATACACTAATAATAATGGCGGGAACTAATAACATTCCTAAGAAAACACCTGACCATATACGAATAGCTCTAAACAAAATCTTGACATCAGAATTACAATCAAAAATAATAGTTGTTAACATTCCCAACCGCCAAGATCCCGAAGGCCAGGATCTCCAAAAACTAATAGCTACCACAAATAGCAGAATAGCCTCACTTATAGAAGAACATAACAAAAACCAAAAGGGAAAACAAGAAGCCATAGTTATAAATGCAGGATCCATGGGTAGGGAAGATTTCACAAGGCATGGCCTACACCTCAGCAAAAGAGGCAAGAATAAACTATGCTACAAAATTCTCAAAGTAATAAAAAATAAAGAAGCAATCCAGAGTGCACAGAGCTCACTTCACATCGAGACCACGAAGAGCTCACCCGCCATCCAGAGTGCACAGAGCTCACTTCACATCGAGACCGCGAAGAGCTCACCCGCCATCCAGAGTGCACAGAGCTCACTTCACATCGAGACCGCGAAGAGCTCACCCGCCATCCAGAGTGCGCAGAGCTCACTTCACATCGAGACCGCGAAGAGCTCACCCGCCATCCAGAGTGCGCAGAGCTCACTTCACATCGAGACAGCGAAGAGCTCACCCGCCATCCAGAGTGCACAGAGCTCACTTCACACTGAGACCGCGAAGAGCTCACCCGCCATCCAGAGTGCACAGAGCTCACTTCACATCGAGACCGCGAAGAGCTCACCCGCCATCCAGAGTGCGCAGAGCTCACTTCACATCGAGACCGCGAAGAGCTCACCCGCCATCCAGAGTGCGCAGAGCTCACTTCACACTGAGACCGCGAAGAGCTCACCCGCCATCCAGAGTGCACAGAGCTCACTTCACATCGAGACCGCGAAGAGCTCACCCGCCATCCAGAGTGCACAGAGCTCACTTCACATCGAGACCGCGAAGAGCTCACCCGCCATCCAGAGTGCGCAGAGCTCACTTCACATCGAGACCGCGAAGAGCTCACCCGCCATCCAGAGTGCGCAGAGCTCACTTCACATCGAGACAGCGAAGAGCTCACCCGCCATCCAGAGTGCACAGAGCTCACTTCACACTGAGACCGCGAAGAGCTCACCCGCCATCCAGAGTGCACAGAGCTCACTTCACATCGAGACCGCGAAGAGCTCACCCGCCATCCAGAGTGCGCAGAGCTCACTTCACATCGAGACCGCGAAGAGCTCACCCGCCATCCAGAGTGCGCAGAGCTCACTTCACACTGAGACCGCGAAGAGCTCACCCGCCATCCAGAGTGCACAGAGCTCACTTCACATCGAGACCGCGAAGAGCTCACCCGCCATCCAGAGTGCACAGAGCTCACTTCACATCGAGACCGCGAAGAGCTCACCCGCCATCCAGAGTACACAGAGCTCATTTAACACCGAGACCGCGAAGAGCGCAAGAAACGCACTAAGCTCTAATGGATTTTTAAAAAGAAGTTCGGGGTTACAGAAGGTAATTGGACTACCATCACCACCCACAGGAAAGATGACATCATCAACAAAGAAAATATCGGTGACAAAGATGGGAGCATCGCCACCACTGTCTCTGCCTGTGAAGGAAAAGAAAAATGGGTCACCACAACCGACTGGAGCGGCAAACGAGTCATTGCAAACAACACGAGTAGCGACGAAGGAAACAGGAGCGATTAAAAAGACCATATGTCCAACAACCCGCCCTCAGCGCATATCCAAACCCAAAATATTGAAATCGTACTGACATGAGGAAAATGTAGATCGCATCAACAAAAAATCAAATATCAAAAGATCAATCCTTTCAATTTCTAAACAAGTCCATATAAATATAATGCATCAAAATATCCAAGCAATAAAAACCTCTAAAACGGGACTAGAGACTTTTCTAGATAAAAAAGACGACCAAGGCAATCAAATAGATATAATATGTTTAACAGAACACTGGTTGAACAGCGATAATTTAGAGTCAACAAACATTTGTAACTATAACCTTAAAAGTAATTTCAGTAGAGTAACACATAAACATGGGGGGTCAGCTATATTTGTAAATAATAAATTAACACAAGACGTAAAAGCTAGAAATGATATAAATAATCTAAGTAAAGAAATAGACATTGAACTAGCAGCTATAGAATTAAACTATGCGAACAACACACGGAACTTAGTAGTGATCTCCACTTATAGATCGCCATTAGGAGATTTAAATCATTTTATGGCCACTTTGGAACACATTCTAGAAAAAATTACTTCAGAAAATAAAGATGTTGTCCTAACTGGCGACTTTAATATAAATACTTCTACAAAATCAAGGGAGAGTGAAAATCTAATAAACTTAATTGCTGCATATAATTTAAAATTAACAATACAAGGGCCAACTAGGATCGATTCTAGATTCAATACGGCCAAGACAATAGACAACATAGCGACCAATCTACCCAGCTATATGTTCTCTACTGAGGTTACAGAAAACAATCTCTCAGACCACACGGCTCAAATTATTTCAATAAAACTAAAATCAAAATTTAATCCTCCAAGCAAAACAATTAACATTCGAAAATTGAATAAAGAAAATACGGATAATTTTAAAGACATGCTTAAACACACATCCTGGGAGGAAATGTATAAACTCGATGATCCAAATGAAAAATACAACATGTTCTCATCAATCCTTTGTGAAAGTTTTGATCAATGTTATCCAGTAAAAAGTGTGAAAATAAACCATAAATTTATAAAGCAAGAATGGATTTCACCAGGAATTAAAAATTCGGCAAAGAACCTAAAATTTCTTTATCAGCTACAGCTTCACTACAAAACTGAAAAATTAATAACAAAATACAAACTCTATAAAAAAATTTACAAAAAAACTATAAAAGCAGCAAAACGACTGATAATAAACAAAAAAATAAAGGAGAAATCAGGTATTGATAGAACAAAAACCATATGGGAGATAGTGAAAAGGCACACTAATAAGTCAAAGATTCAACAAAACAAAAACATTGTCATAAATCATGAAAACCAAACTATCAAAGATCCCATAAAAATTGCTAATATTCTAAATAAAGACTTCGCTAACATAGCCCAAAACCTTGATGTAAATTCTTCAGAAAATGCGTTTAATAGGCATTTAACTAAAGCAAAGCGACCCGTAAATTCATTTTTCATGGACAGTACATGCGATACAGAAATAATTCAAATTACATCAAAGCTAAAAAACAAAAGGTCAGCTGGAGTAGACAACCTCCCAACTTGTATATTAAAGAAAATTGTTACGAATATCTCTCTACCGCTAGCACATATTTTTAACGACTGTATTGATAAGGGAACCTTTCCAAAAAAACTAAAAATAGGTAAAATCACACCGTTGTTTAAGAAAGGGGATAGAAATAAGTCGGAAAACTATCGACCGATATCAATTCTACCCAGTATATCAAAAATTTTTGAAAAATTAATTCACACTAGAATAATAACATACCTTGAGAGGGAAAAACTTCTTACAGAAAGCCAGAGCGGATTTCGGAAAAATAAATCGACGACTAACACAATAGATAACTTCATTCAAAACACTATAAAGGGATTAGAGGATGGTGAACAAACCATTGGAGTTTTTTGCGACCTGGCAAAGGCCTTTGACAGTATTAACCATAAAATACTATTAAGTAAACTGGAATATTACGGAGTCAGAGGACCTGCCCTAGATCTACTCAAATCATATATGCAAGATAGGGTGCAACAAGTTGAAATTACACATATGAATGAAAAGAGAGAGGAAATAAAACATTTATCAAATCCAGAACCTATAATAAATGGTGTTCCACAAGGTTCAATCCTAGGTCCACTTTTATTTATAATTTACATTAATGACCTCCCCGACACAATTGTAGCTTCAGAAATCTACGCAGATGACACAAATATTACAATTACAGGCAAAACCAAGCTAAATCTTGAAGAAAATGCAAAATGTACTCTGTCAAATGCAACAAAATGGTTTTATGATAATCATCTGCTAATTCAAGAAACAAAAACAAATTATATGCATTTCAAATTAAAAAATGTAATAAATGAAACACCATTAAAAATTGTTATGTCAAATAAAAACGAAACTAGTTATCTAAGGGGAGTTGAGCAAACTAAATTTTTAGGAATCATTATCGATAAAAATCTAAACTGGAAAAGTCACTGCCAAAACTTGTTAAGTAAACTCAACTCGGCATATTTCTCTTTAAAAACCATCGTAAATTTAACAAACACTAAAACGGCGAAATTAGTATATTATGCAAATATCGAATCACATATACGGTATGGGATTCAGTTCTGGGGCAACTCAACTGATGCATCCAAAATATTTATACTTCAAAGAAAAGCAATTCGGGCTCTATTTGGACTCAAATACAAAAATAACACTTACATCAAGCCAGATTGCAAACAACATTTTGTAAAACATAAAATTTTAACGATGCCTTGCTTATACATTCTAGAGTCGATACTTGCAATTAGGTCCCAAGAAGAATTAATACAAAACAACAGTGATATTCATAAATACAACACCCGACAGAAAAATAACTTTCATGTAGATAGGCACAGGTCAACATGTACTCAAAAAAACTCTCTATTTTTCAAAACAAAAATGTATAATGCCCTGCCTAAAAATTTAAGAGATATACAAAAATACTCGCTGTTCAAAAAGCAAGTGAAAGAACTGTTAGTAAGTAAGGTATATTATTCGGTAGATGAGTTCCTGCTAGACAAATAAAAATAAACATATGTTTAATAATAACAACAATAATATTATTGTCATTATATTATTATTATTATTAAAATTATTAATTATTAATATTATTGTGTACCTGTCTAATTTCATTTTTTGACATTGAATCTCGTGAATGTGTAATAAATAATACTATGTAACTAGATTTAAAATATAACTGAAGCATGTAGATGTTAATTTATTTTATTTTTTTAATTGCAATGCTATTAAATATGTACTAGGTTACTAGATTTAGTTCGATGTAACCTTTCCACATACTCCACTGAATGGTGTCGACCATAGGAGTCCTTTCAAATGTATGTACCTCTTTAAAATGTACTCATTGAATATGGAAATAAAACTGAACTGAACTGAACTGAAGACAGAATGGTCTTCAGTCTTCAGTCTGCATGGCCATAGGAACATAAAAAAAGCATTTAAATATGAGAGTCATTTTTTTTTATTTTAACTCAAAAGTCGAAGTGGATATCTTGGTCCCTTACACCTCATCTCATTTTTATCTGGGGTTTGCTGTAGGTAGTAGTACATATTTGATCATAATGCAAAGTGCCCGATTTGATGCACTCGAGCAGCAATTTTTGGGGTTTAAAATTTACAGAAAATGCCAATGATTAATAAATATTCCATTAATACTACACGTAGGTAATTTAAATTTTTTATGAAGTGGATGAAAGTTGATATAGTAGACAGGACTATCCAGATAAAATTCTCCCTTGTAGGGAGTTCCTGTAGGGTTCTCCACTTACTCACGGGTTCTACAGTAGAAAAATAACCTGTTGTGTCCCTATTCTAAACTATAATAGTATTCCGAAAATTGTCTGTTGATACTCAATTAGGTACATATATTGACGTTCTCATAAGAAAAAAAAACAATCCTACCTTCAAAGTAATTAGGGTTTTTCCGTCTAATACAAGAAAATGATGAATATAGTGTGTTAGGTATATGTATTTCTATTTCTTGGTGCTAGTTTGAAGCAGACCGTCGAGCTATCATCATCACCATCAATTCATTTGGAACGGAACTGACAAAGGATGATCGAGCGAAGTTGTATCCTCGATGCGGAAAGCTTCATCCGGATGGGTTGGCAGCCCTGGCCCGAGCCGACGACTATGAGCAAGTCAAGGCTGTTGCAGAGTATTATGCAGTAAGTAATTGTACAGATATGCACCATATTATTCAAACTATAGTTTTCATTCATCTGCTTGCACTTGCAGGGTGCATTTTGTTACCTGGGGGTCTATTCTCGAAACAGTTATCACGTCATAACTCCCAAGTTATGATTCATAAGGAGGTTTGTCCTATCTCTCACCAAGTTAATATTATGACTTTTTTATGATTCATAACTTATGACGTGATAACTGTTTCGAGAATAGGGGCCCAGGGGCTTACAGTTTACCCTAGTTTTGTAACATACTACCTACAAATTGTAGGTACCCATTTAGTTATTAGGTACTAGGGTTGGGATTCGATTTGCTTTTCTGAATCGATGTCAAAGTGAACATTTCGACATCGGTAAAATAGGCACTCGACATCGAAATTACGGCGAAATATGGCAACATTGCAGTTTGCACCTGACCAAAGCCAAGGCCATGCATCTAGCACGAGAGAAATCCCTTTCCCACCCCCTTGCAGCAAAACAAAAGGACAAGGAAATGATTGAAGTGAAGTATTTTTTAGTTTGGCATATCCTGCAAGCATTTATTTATGTAAAATTGAACAATTAATGTCATATTTCGTCTCAAATCAATTTGCAAAATTGTGGCTTTAGAACACTTTTTGCGTAATATATTCCGCGAAGCAAAACATTGTCTGCTTTACTGTTAACACCTAAAATCAAACACTTGCCACACTTCACTTTGTCTGGTAGGTAGAGTAATTATTTTTTTGAAAGCCAACATAATTTCATATGAGAATAAAAACAGCACACACCCTGAAAGGCAAGAGACAACTGAATGACCTTCCCTCCACTGTCCCAAAATACACAGGCGGCTCATTCCATTCTACTTCACCCAAAGTCGTTGCGCCTAGAATTTTGATTTTTTTTATATTTTGCACAGTTGTTCCTACATATAAGCTGATGTCAAATCTCTAGTTTAAGTTCGTTTCAAGTCGGCGTACTCAAATTACGTGTAATTAAAGATGGCGCGGACGGGAAAATCAGTGTTTTTAAGCTTCCAGGAGAAATGCTGCCATTTCCATACTATTCAAGTTAACATAACGATCTTTACGGCGTTGTGTTCATAAAAGATCGGTCTATAATTATGTTATTTACAATTTTGCTGTATATGGAACCCTTCATAATGTAATTTGCCCTCAAACTTTGACTAAAATTCTTAAATTTTTCCAATATTTGAGGCATGATTATGAATAGAAGGGAGTGATGGTTCAAACACCCAATTTTATTTTAGTTTCACCTTATATGTAAGAATAGATTTTTACACTTCAATGTTAGTTTTTATTAATTGTTTTTTACCAAAAAAAAGTCAAAACCCTAAAAAGTACCATTTTTGGTCGCATTTTCCTCAGGTGGGGGACCAGATAAAAATTTGCGCTCAACGGCAAAATAACCAGCATTACTTGATGTATAATTGCTGCTAGTTTGGACTTGTTTTTTTAACGGGTGTGGAAATGATTTTTCGCGTGCATTTCCAGGTGCGAAAATGCATTTCCGCACCCGTTAAAAAAACAAGTCCAAACTTGCAGCAATTATACATCAAGTAATGCTAGTTATTTTGCCGTTGAGCGGAAATTTTTATCTGGTCCCCCGCCTGAGGAAAATGGGACCAAAAATTGTACTTTTTAGGGTTTTGACTTTTTTTTTTGTAAAAAACAATTAATAAAAACTAACAATGAAGTGTGAAAATCTATTCTAACATATAAGGTGAAACTAAAATAAAATTGGGTATTTGAACCATCACTTCCTTCTATTCATAATCATGCCTCAAATATTGGAAAAATTTAAGAATTTTAGTCAAAGTTTGAGGGCAAATTACATTATGAAGGGTTCCATATACAGCAAAATTGTACATAACATAATTATAGACCGATCTTTTATGAACAAAACGCCGCAAAGATCGTTCTGTTGACTTGAATAGTATGGAAATGGCAGCATTTCTCCTGGAAGCTTAAAAACACCGATTTTCCCGTCCGCGCCATCTTTAATTACACGTAATTTGAGTACTCCGACTTGAAACGAACTGAAACTAGAGATTTGACATCAGCTTATATGTAGGAACAACTGTGCAAAATATAAAAAAAATCAAAATTCTAGGCGCAACGACTTTGGGTGAAGTAGAATGGAATGAGCCAGGCGGTATGCAGGAAGGGCGGAAGTAGGCCAGCTGATCTTGTTGCACTGTTGCCAGATCTCCTTTTGGGCGCGAAATTTCAAACATTTAAGATGCAAAAACGATGTCAATCGATTTTTCGATTTAGATATTCAAATCGATGTCAAATCGAAAGTTAAAATCCATTCGACATTGATGTCAAATCGAAACATCGATGTCAAGTCCCAACCCTATTAGGTACCATAAATAAATAATAAAGTTTGTAATACCACTCACTGTCATGTGTACATACAAATTTATTATAGTCTTAAAAATTAAAGACAACAACATATTTTGGGTAATAGAATTTTAAATATTTAAATGGGGGGGGGGGGGGGGCACCGGTAAAAAACTAAAAATCGGCCATACTTACTAAAAAAAAAAAAGAAAAACGTGAAGGTATCAATTCTGTTGATGATATGTAGTAGGTTTGTTCCATTTCCAATTGATCAACAAATTGCCTCCATGTTGTTCTGTCATCCCATTGTCTCTCAGCCTCCAACTCCCTTCAACTTCCTCCTCTCTCCAACACATCCTCCTTAATACGACACGACAAATACGACAAAGTGTCTTGCCCGCCCGCTCGCTCACTGTGGTCTGCATCATATAAGTGGCCATCTTTATTACTACTAGTGCATTCTATATACTTTTAGTGTCAAAAAGCTAACTCCAGTCCACCTCTCTCGGTTTCGTAATTCTATAAAATTTTGTAAATAGTAGCCCCCTACCCCCTATATATTATATATGGCATCAAATTAATAATTTCTAATGACGTTTTCCACTGGCCGCACTAGAGTTGCACTGAAATGACGTCACTATAATGCACGTCACTGACGTCACTTAATGCAAATCTCAAACCGAGTGCAGAACTAGTGCGGCCCAGTGGAAAACACCGTAAGTGTTTTCGTGGGGATTCTTCTTTTACTGAGCTAATTTATTATTTTCCTTGCAGGAGTACAGTGCCCTCTTTGATGGAGCTGGCAATAATCCAGGGGAAAAGACTTTGGAGGACAAGTTCTTCGAACACGAGGTAATTGATAATTATGAAGAAAGCTGCTTGAAATAAGGACAGATTGTAACAAGTAAATCACTACAGTGCATGAAAAGTGCAATAAGATTATAAAAAAACAGAAAGACCATTCGGATGGTTTAAAAATATCTTATCTCAAATTTCTCAAATGAGTCTTTTGTGCGACCTCGAATCTCTATCGAAGCAACTTTCCAGGCTTGATCTAGGCTTTGCATTTACAATATTGTAATGAGACTCATGTATAATATGTAATAACTGATGTCCCCAAATGAAATTCATCAGTACCTACATTTAAAATTGTTCAAAATTATAGAAAATATTTCGAAATAGTCTACTTTTGGCCCCCAGTGATCAAAGCATGGCGTTTTGTTGTCGAAAGCAACGTTTATCTTTATGCCTGTTCTTTTGTGCTTTTTCACAGGTCCGCTTGAATGTGTTTGCATTTCTGCAACAATTCCACTTCGGCGTGTTTTACTCGTACTTGAAGCTGAAGGAGCAGGAGTGCCGTAACGTGGTATGGATAGCCGAATGTGTGGCCCAGAAGCACCGGACCAAGATCGACAACTACATCCCCATCGTCTAGATCCACTCTTAAGTGAGTGTTTTAATGCTCCACATGTGTCTCTTATAGGATAGAGATCAAGCCCTTATGTATTGTGGCAGTTAATTCTGACTTAGTGTATTCTAGCAAATTACTTCAGACATAAATGATGTCCTCTTTAAAAGTTAGCATATTCTATTTATGGTTATGTGTGTAAAATTGTACAAATGATTATTATTGTTATAATATTAACTTTCTTTCTTGTACTGCATCATTAGAACTCAGCAGAACCCTTTATTAAACACTAACTGTTAACCCTCGTTTGAGATAATTTTCAAGATAACCAACTGATACACCATAAGGTAGCCTATTTTTGGTGCACAATTTGGTTTTAATAAATGATAGGCAAATGGAAGATATGTACGAAAATTCCTGTTATATGTATGTGAATAGAATTGATGTACCTACCTACCTACCTACATAATATAATTATTAGATACAATGATTGATGAACATTATTTTATTTCCTGGGTTTTGGTGTTCTGGTTCCTACAAACAGTGCCGAAACTATGGGTGTTCGAGCGGCAGCACAGGGCATCGCCATGAAGGGGGTGCCGAATAGCAAATTGTGTGTTCTTACTTCTTATAATATGAAACAATCTCTGTGTCATTAATATGACCCATTAAATTGGAACCAGCGGATAGATTATTATTATTATTATTATTATTATAATTTACTTTTAGTAATAATTTTTAGATTATTGCTTGTCGATGCACTGACTGCATCAAACAGGGGTTTGCAAAAATAATTATTTATTAAAAAGGTAATGTTGAACATTCAAAAGGTGCCCTGTGGGCCATTTTGAGGTTTATAGCCCCCAGGGCCTAGCAAATTTACTCTGATATCATCTATCTGTTGAAGGGTGGGGTGGGGGGGGGGGGGGGGCACCAGGATACAGACTAGGACCGTGCACCGAAATCCCTACTTGGGTGGGACTTTTACCTGTGTTTCTGCCTTTTTCATATTATTTTACCTACACATTCCAGTTAAATAAAATATTTAGTTGGTGAATGGGAATTAAACAATACTAATACTAATATGCATACCGAAACCAAGTAGGTAGTCATGGAACACTAACTTACCTATTCAAAATGTTGTGTACCTATGATAACTTTTTCATGCCATTGTATCATAGCAAAAACCAATTCAAATATTTTACATCTCAAAAATGACAAATTCTTTGTACTAGAACCACATAACTTTTATTGATTTCATAGCTGTATCTAACATATTATTATGATGTGATAAGGATTACCTGCATTAAGGTACGTTTACAGCTTGACGTTCGACGCTCGGCGCTAGCGCTGAAAGATGAACATGGTTTATCTTTGACCTTGAATGCCAGCGCTCGGCGTTGGCCAATCAGGAGGCTCAACGTCGAGCGCCGAACGAACGCCGAGCTGTAAACGTACATTTACCCTTAAATGCACTTCATACCTAACCTACCTGTGTTTAATAAATGAGTAACAAATAGAGTACCTATAGAGGTAGGTAAATAAAATAATAAAATGAACGAAGTTTGAACAAATATGTAGGTACCTACCTGCACATATTAAGGAGGGATGAATGAATAAGATCTCCGAAAATATTATTTTTGATAATTAACAATACGTATTTATTAATTTTTCCAAAATTTCTTAGTATAGTTTAGATTGATTCATAAAATGCCCTGTACCTATATTGAGTTTACAATTTTTTGTCTTCAGAATATGAGAATATTTTAAAGGTATAGGAAAATTATTTAGATTTTGGCGTTAACTTTAAAAACTTCTGGGTAGTCGTACTCCCTGTCCAACGTACACTTGAAATAGGCCTCCATGGGTGACTGGGAAAATCCATGGTCATCCCGTAAGACGTTGCAGTGGCCATTTCATAAATAATTGGACAGCGTGCATTGGTTAACAAATTTTAATTATTACCGTAATGTTTTACACACACTGTTAGGTAGTAGAAATTTGTTAGAATCTACGGGCTGAAAATAGTTCAAATCTAATATAGGTACTAGTAAAAATTAATGGTTTTCCAACTCGCCATATTGAAAGCTAGGGCTTACTCACATTTATCAAGTGATAGGGCACTGGCCAAACTTTCTCCCGCTAGGTTACTGCGGCGCTGCCATCGCGTTGTGTGAAGGAAGCTGTCGTGATGGATATGGAACAAAATTTAACAGTAAGCCGCTATTTTAGGCAAATCCACAGCCAACAAAGTCCATCCACAGCCTTTGAATGCATCGAACGCAACGCGGGCGACATCTAGTGACCAACCGGTCGTCTTAGCCAAATATACGTAATCTTGGAAATTAATTCCGCTAAGCACACTTTTTCTTGCTTTTATGGTGTGCACAAGAAAATTATTAAATAAGGACATTAGTTCAGATAATATCTATCGGAGACCTCCATTCTGTAATCTCTCCTTAACTCAACAGTGTTGTGTTCATCATTTAGAATCATCTTATAGTACCTAATACCTATTATATAATTATGAATCATTAGCTGATAGCTCATAATGAAGGTATTATAAATAATTACGTACTATGTAAATTCTGTTTAATATGTGTATGAAATGTATGTCAGTAGTTAATTATAATTAATAGAGCATAATTTATGACTTCAAATTAAATATGGGAAACTCTAACTCTGTGTTCATACTCTTTATTTCTCTTAGACCTTTGAGAAAACACACGAGGCAGACTTTTCACCAATATGAAATACTAGTTCAAAATATCATGAATACCTGCTTCTAGAGAGCCAGACTATACAGGAAGCTATTTTCTCTCTACCTGCTACTAATAATAACCATAAAAAACACTCCGTGTAAAAAAACAGCCAAGTCTCTTCCACTAAAAAAAAAATTATGAAATCTAAAAATTCTGCACTGAAACGTAGTGATATCAAAAAATGAGCCAAGTCAAAACTTTATTTGAAAATTAAAAAATACTTGGCGCATCGTGTATATAAATAGCTTAGAAGTATAGGCTAGATATAAATACATATACTTATAGTACCTATACCTACAATGCCCTAAAAAAACGATGCGCCAAGTATTTTTTAATTTTCAAATAAAGTTTTGACTTGGCTCATTTTTTGATATCACTACGTTTCAGTGCAGAATTTTTAGATTTCATAATTTTTTTTTTTAATTGAAGAGACTTGGCTGTTTTTTTACACGGAGTGTTTTTTATGGGGATATCACTTATTTTTTTAGTTTATTTACACAACTTGTAAAACTTATTAGGGCAACAATGGCTAATTCCTTTAAAAAAATACGCCATTTTCTTTTCTTTGAAGTTTTAAAAAGATATCTTTATTTTAGTAATTAGTAACTAAAAAAATATTGTTTGGAGCTAAATTTAAACTTAAAGTGATATGCCATGAAGAATTGCGAAAGCATCGTTCCAATAGGTCCAGCCGTTTTCGAGATATGGCATCACTTCCGGTTTTCAAAATGGCGGCTGAAAGCTCTTACACATTGTAGGTATTAATATGTATATAAATACTAATATTTCATTATAAGCCTTCTGAATATATAGTTGGTTTTTATATAAAGGGAAGTGAATTTAAGCAGATTTCGCTAAACTATGACGTCATTTCCGGTTTCAGTAATTAGAAAACTTTAATTCAACTATTGTTATTTCATAAAGAGGACCGTCTGAATCGATTGGCGCAAATTTCGTTCCGATCGGTTAAGCCGTTTTTGAGATATAACGTCACTTCCGGTTTCAAAATGGCGACTACCGGTTTGATTTATAAAAAGGCACCTCAGACGCCAAAAGTGCACATGTGGTAAAAATTTCAGATCGATCGGCTAAGCCGTTTAGGCTGTGGCGGTGATAGCGGTGTTTCCTGATATCATTACTATCATCATCATCAGATAGGTTTTAAAAGGGGTGTAATATCACTGTTTTCACGGCCCTCTAGCACGCAAATGGCATAACCTATTGTTCCCAAATTTAGTATATGGAGTGGGGTGGGCCATAGCTCGAAATTAAGATATTTCACAACAATGTGAGATTTTCCAATTTTATGATCCAGTAGGCCGAAAATGCCATGTTGTTGCTTACAGTAAAAGTGGTTGGTCTGCTCCTCAGTTATTAGGCATTTACGGTATGTTGAGTGCGTGTGAGTGTACGGTACGACTTGGCTGGGTGGAGCGACCGCTCCACTAGATAGTACTAAGGCTAGGGGCCAATTATTGAGAATACTTGTTTTTAGAGATGTGAGCCGAGAATATTCTCCGTGCTCGAGAATATTCTCAAAGAGATTATTCTCCGTGAATATTTGAGAATATTCTCACCAGAGGTTTGAAAATTATTATTATATATAAAAAGTTCAAATTTGAATGTTTTGGTGCCATTTTATGGCCTTGCAAGGCTGTGCAATCAGGGTTTGGTAGTTATACATCCTGTATAAAATACATATATTACGTACGTATAATACTGTATAATACGTAGGTATAATATGCCGAAGTTTTATACGTTTTATACATGTTATGATTTAAAATTGTTCACAAATTAATGAAAACCAGAAAGCTCACTTAGTTTGCCCTTGAAATTCCACAATATAATTCCACTCATAAGATGTTAATAAGTCTGTAACAACTTGACTGATTGGGCTTAAAATGACTTGAAAAATGTTAGATAATGTTGGTCTTGATTACCATGCAAAATGTGAACTTTTATCGAAACATTTTGATTTTCGACCAATCAGAAGATATTATTTAAACTTAAACCAATTGGAGGAGTTGGCTGAAACTTTGATAGATTTTACTCAATGTAGGACACAATGACTTGGTAAAAGTTCAAATTGATCGGACAAACCAAAGGGAAGATAAATTTTGTAAAATTTGAACCAATTAACGGATTTCAAATAATTAGGGTCTGCAACGCCCAGAGATGGTCGGAGCATGTGTGCAAAATTTCAGCTCGATCGGAGAAACGGTATCGAGGTCCCTGCGCCAACACTTCATGTTATTGTTTGAAACCTGATTCCCTTTATGAAACCCAATAACAATATGTATGCAAGATCCATAAATGTACATAATTTTTGGAATTGAGCTAAAAGTTCGAGTTTTTATAAGCATAGATGCATTTTTAAGAAAATGCTCGTGCTCGAGAATATTCTCGAGAATATGCTCTAGCATTTTACATCACTACTTGTTTTGAAACCGTTTCTGTTTGCATTGTATAATACTTTAAAAATTTGAAGGCTAAGGTTGAGTTGTAAACTTTTTCAAGTTGTTTTAATCAATGAAAATGTCAACGGTTTCTACAAGTAATAATAATAATAATAATAATAATAATAACATATTTATATTGGAACACAGCGGCTGCAATTTGAACTGCCTTAGAGAGCATCTGACTGGATATCGGAAGGTCGTGGGTTCGAGTCCCACTCAAGAAAAATCTTTTCATCTTGCAGTTCGTATTTATTCACAACCACCTACCCTAGGTCATAAGGGAAAGCCATATTTCAATAAAAAATATCTTTATTTTTAGAGCGAAGTTAAGCCAGTGGCTTCTCTTCCACTTAACTCTTAACAAGTTTGGAAGTAAACAATTTTTCACTCATTTATTTTCTTTAGATCTAGTTACTGAAGACATGCTCACTTCCTTTTCTTTTTGGTCATAGATTTTAACATCACACACTGGCAATACCTTCGATCCTAATATTTCAGGATGCTCTTTCCAAAATGCATCACCAATCATGTCTGTGAAGAATGGCTGAACTAGAGTTCTGTGTTTCTTGTCACCTACAGCCATTACTCGCTTTCTTAGAAGTATTGTGCCCTTCCGAAACATTGGCGGCTCTTTGTTGTAGTTGATGCCAAACTCTGAGAAAAGGATTTCATTCTTGTCCGCTGCCAGAGTCCCTCGTAGTCTCTCTTCAGCCTATAACAATCATTCCTATTATTTATGTATTTCATTTTATTGTACAGCAATAGACAAATACAAAAAGAAATACAGCGTTAGTTATGATTAGACCTCATGTGACGCAAAAATATTCAAAACTTCCGATCAGCTATGCTTTTTTTATACTTTTAGTGAAAAAAAAAAGTAGTAAATCCTTTATTTAGCATATTTGCTATTTTTCTATTACATTCATAAATTACATGAATCAAATGAATCAGATTCAGATGAATCAAACAAGCAACATTTATTCTCAAGCAAGCAAGTTCATTCTCTTAAGGATGAACCTTCATTAGGGCATCCCCGACAGATATCTTTAAAAATCATTTTATTTGTTCCTTATTCCCACAAATAAGTGAGACGTGATGGAGCGACTTCTGGCAAGAAGGCTACTGAGCCATTCCATGTCACGGGTGTGACAGATCGTACAGAATTTTACACACTTTCAATGTCATATCATCAACATAAAGCATTGCAAACAATTTTTTTTCTAATACATAGGACTATATTGAATCTAAAAAAAATTACAGCAGTGCACATTATACATGACTAAATTTATATGATTGTTTAATCAAGTGTCACGGGCTTGAAGGCAAATGGAACTGCTTTTCTAGTGATGATACTAAAGTGAAAAACTCTGCTAATTTATCCATCCCTTGATGCCAAACAATTTTTTTTATTGAAGAGGAAGGTAATACCTACCCTTCAGGATATGTGTAAAGATGTACAAATTTAGTAATGGATTATTGTTGTAATGTTCAAAACACCGTCACGGGTGTGACAAGAAATGTCACGGGTGTGACCTGTACGACCCCCTCGCTTTAATTAATTTTTACCAAGTAGCAAATATTGATATGGTATATTACATAGAATAATAAAAAAAACTGTGTCTGTCCATTATAATTTGTAGGGCTGTGCAAGTCTCGAAAGTTCTCGAATCTCTAATATGAAACTCCATCTCGATCTCGATCGTTTGTTCAAATTTCCATCTCGAATTTTCAAGTCTCGAGCATATCAACTAAGAGCCATCAAGATTTCCAATTTTTTGTTATTTTTACAGGACTACGCACGCTAACTTTCTTTGTATGGTCCATAAATTTGATTTGTATTGTTTTATATAAAGCAAACAGTTCTGCATACTTATCAAATTTTATTCTTGTGTGGCTGGACAATTTGCATTGTGTTTCTCTTCCACCAAAAAAAAATATTTTCAAAAAAGTGTAATCTTGCTCGAATATTCTCGATCTCGAAGGTAAAATATCTCGCTCAATCTCGCTCGACTTTTATGAAATAATCTCGATCTCGCTCGACATGAAAAATTTCAATCTCGCACAGCCCTAATAATTTGTAAAACTCCTTTTTAGGATTTTTTTTTTAGTTTTTAATTTTATTTATTATTTTTTTAATTAAATTGGATATAAGTAGCACTGTGTACTTAAAACAGTCTTTATACTATATAAACAATAAAATTATAATAATTTATGAAATTTTTTAAGGTTACGATAATATTATTACCAAAAATATAAGTTCCGACAAAATTTTTGTTCAGATAATAGCGTCCTGACACTAAACGGTTGAGATTTTTAAAAAACTAATAGCATATTCAAAATCACCTGGAAAATTATCTTTAATTTGACATATAGCACATAATTCTAGGATTTTTTTGATTTTTTGGCCTCAGTTCCCTGTTGACATGGAATGGCTGTACTATCAGCAAGATTCATGGACATCATTACTACATACATTCATACTACTAAGGCAAGGTTTGTTTACTCCTATACCGATAACATTGGCTGAAGTGAAGCCTTTTCAGACCCTGAAATTCGTTTTTCTGACGGCGCAGCTCCATCTTTTATCTCCATAGTGAACTATTTTATCAATGGGTAAATGTTCATATTAGTTCATAATTTTACCACCAGTAGCTGATATACCTAAGCGTTATTACGTCAGAATGACGAAAATTCTGGGTACCTGGAAAGGCTTCACTTTCATTGGTCAAGTGAGAGAACCGTGTCTTACTAGTGTGAACTAAGCTATGATCAATAGTGTTGTAACGGTTGAAAGTTTCAACTCGAAAGTTTCAATTTGAAAGTTTAAAATTAAAACTTTCAAGGGTATGCCTGAAACTTTCAAGAATTTTTGAAAGATTGATATTTTGACTATATTTGGTCTTGAGAGTGTGTAGGTTTTTTTAAAATCATATATCTTTCATAGTTGTTCTCACTTCTCATGTTAGGTGTAGTGGGTGTGGTGGTAAGCTTCTTGACTGTTGGGTTGGGTGTTGATTTGCCATTAAAATGGTTAAGAGGCAAACGGAAGCGAACGGGAATCGCACGGTTCGTCAGAGCGGTTTTTGAAATTTTGTCTTCCCACTTAATATCTAAAAAGAAAAAACAGATAGTAACGACTAGTGATGGCCCATTGAAAATTTTCATTTGAAAATTTTCAGAAAAATGAAAATTTTCAGAAAAGTTTCAATGACCATTGAAAAAATTTAAATTTTTTTGAAAAGTTTAAATTAATTATATTTGATTTAATAAATTTATTGGCATACTTGGGATATATACTGAACTCTATTATGATGCGTGTTGTTGTCTGAGTGGTAAATGTGCAAAATGATCATTAATACAGCATTCAAATTTCCCGCCTATGTAGTAATTACAGTCTGGCCAAAATTACAATGAAGAAAAACTGAGATTTGGGCTTATATTTGGCTTTCATTTTGATTTTGATTTTACGCTTTTTTCAGATATATTATTAACAATTGTGTGCTAAAAAGCAATAAAAATAGTAATTTAAAAAATTTTGAAGACATTGAACATTTGCATGAAAATTTTCATGAAAATTTTCAAAAAAAATTTTTTTCAGAAAATAGCCATCACTAGTAACGACCCATAACAGCCTAATATACTAAATAATGCCGCACACTGGAGTTCGTTATGACCTTTGGTACGACCTCAACGTTTTAAATACAATATTTTTTGTAAAATAATCGTATTAACACTTTGAGGTCGCACCAGTGGTCATAATGTACTCCAGTGCAAGCGCTCGGTTGTTTTAGCAAATTGGGATAGATAATTGTTTCATAAGTGGGTGTCACTTCGATAGGATGATCACATGATCACATGATCACATGATCAGTACAATGCGTACAGGAATCACCCCCCAAACTGTCACCCCCCTCTTGAATTTCTCGCCTTTTTGTTCATGAACAACAAAAATTCATGTCATGTCAAAAATTCATGTCATTTTTTTTTATTGTTTGTATATGAAAGGAATATATTGGACACATGAAAAACAACAAATTCAGGGTATTTTCCAAAGTTTCATAAAATTTCTAAGTTTCACGAAAGTTTCAATGTAAGTTTCAACGAAAGTTTCAAAATCTTAAATTTCATGAAATTTTACAACACTAATGATCCATGAATCTTGCTATCAGGTCCACATATTAATTTGTTTGTTTTTACATTTCGTGTTTCCATAAAGCAGTGAAAAAACAAAAAACATGAAATTGATATTTAGCTATAAATTTACTTTCTTGGCCATAAAAAACAACTATATCAAATATTTGTATTTATATTTATGCAAATACGCCCTTGATAGCCGCCATTTACCTAGTATGTACCACAAAATCCACCAGAGGTCAGTTGTGTTCCTTATTTTCTCGAATAGTATTGGCTGGCGTTTAAAACCTGGTTAGGTAGCAGCACTTGTCCTGTGTAGTATAGACAAGGTGTATAGAAGTAGTGTGTAGTGTTTTCGGGTTAAAGCAGCCCACCCCTGATATACCAACCCCTGATAAGACCAGCGCAATGTGCGCCGATTTACTATTAGTCTGCACGCCACTGATGACTAGAATATGCAAAGATTAAATTAGTAAATTTGAACTAGGGTGACGCCAAAACAAATACAGCCAGTAGTACATGAAGCAATAAGCATCCACCTAAAACATTGTAGGTATATAAAAGAAAATGGTAGGTAGTATATTCATTGACCCTGCTAAAATTAAAAAATCTACTAAAACCTAACACCTTTACAGATCATCCCGAAGACTCAAAGAGGTGTAGCTTCTTGTCACCTTGTGGCAGGTTTTGGCAAGATAAACAAACAGACCTAATGTGCAAACTCGCCATGAGGTCTATTCCCGATCGGCTGCCCAATTCCATTCTGATGGAATATCACGGCCATAAGGATTAAGATTGCTTGCGAATTTAAAAGTTCTAGAATACTAAAAAAAAGGCTAAGAAACAATTGTCAACTGTTTCAAGTTTTATACAATGCAAACGTAAAATGGTTTCAAAACAATTGTAGGTATCTCAAGAATTGGCCACCAGTGCTTCTAGCTGGCAAAAATGAAAAATCATATCTCGATTAGACTTCTAATTCAAAGTTAATGAGCTCACCTCTTGATTTGTTAACCCATTCTTCACAAGATTCCAGAATGCAGTATTGTAAAGATTATTCACATGAACATCAGCTTGACGCCAACTCAAGTAGTCACGAAGGTTCTTGTCAGTCGGGTATAGAACGATACGTGCATCAAATGATGGTGGATACTTTAACATTACACCAGCAAAGTATTTGTCCCAATTGTAGACGTACGCGGAGGTAAACAGGCTATTGACATAAGACATTAATTTAGCAGATCGGCGCTTGTAAAGAACTGTATCTTTCTTAAATACAAAACTATATTCATCGCTCTGTCCATAAGCGATAGAGATATCATGTACTTCATCCAATACAGCTGTAGCTGCGTGATTCATCAGATTTAACGCTCGAATGTCATTAGGTTTTTCAAATAAATGATTTTCCGCAAATCCGTGAAATCCCTTCCCATCAACACGAACTACAATCCAACAGTTCTGGAGGCATTTATCATGATGCTCGAAATCCTTTACATATTCAAATTTACTTTTTGCCATACTATAACTTTGTTGCGTAATATATCTTTTATGAGAATTAAATAGGTTTAGTTTGTAAGTATAATGCTGAACAATATATTCCGAGTTACCGTAAACACTGATAATAAAACGTCCTTTATTGAACATAACCTCTTAAAACAAGCGTTGACTGACTGACAGCACTGCGACAAGTAAATTTCCCAGTCCCAGAAGCTAGCAACAAATCGCAAGAACTGTGTTGAAAACAAACACCAACTTAAATATTCAAATGTCAAAAATTAAAATGTCAACTTCACAGTTACACATGCATTCTAAACGACATATATATCCAAATTTTTACTTTAACTGTTTTTAACTTAAAAGTCTTTAATATAAATTTTACGACACATCTATTATTTTGAAATTATATGTAACCATCATAAAAATTAAAAAAATGTAATGTTGTACAGCCTGATACTTGAAGTAGACAGCAGTCCTTTGGGACTGGACCTTTGGACTGGACTGTTCACAGATCCGTTCCGAGGGTTCCGGGTTCGGTCGGTTTGGTTTGGTTCGGTTCTTGCTTGGCAGTGGTTACTGGTTACTTGAAGAAGTCTTCTAAAACCTTTAAAACTGTGCTGTTGAGTGGAATAAAACAAATAAATTACAATGTCATCCTCGAGTAGAATGGCTGCAGATCGTGCTTTGTCTTTGCTTCGCACATTACCTCGTGTATCTCTTGGAAATATTCGTGATAATCCTGGATCTCGGAAAAAGGTTATGTGATGTCATTAAGGGGGGTCTTATCATATTAGGAAACTGCTCTGTGTAAAGGTACGTTTACAGCTTGACGCTCGACGTTCAGCGCTAGCGCTGAAAGATGAACATGGTTTATCTTTTGACGTACTACACCGCCAGCGCTCGGCGTTGGCCAATCAGGAGTCTCAATGGCGAGCGCCGAACGTCAAACGAACGCCTAGCTGTAAACGTACCTTAAGGCGTTAATGAGCGATCTTTCGTATTGTATGCAAATTATTACATGTGGAAGTTTCTGCTCTATTGGCTTTGGAAACTGCTGTTAAGATAATTTGGAATGTGTAACCAGCTAATGAATAAATAAATAAAATATATAAATAATGAAATGCATCCAGAGAGGTGAAAATGTATTTCTCGTTGAAACAAAAGATCGGTTTGTTTGCCTGCTGGAAGCTGCTCGGAGCAGCACTGAACACGCGATGGCTATTCCTTTGTTTTCGAGTAACTTCGAGCTGTTATCGAGCAGGATCAGTTTAGGGCAAAGGAGCAGAGAAGACTTCACCGGCTTGACGGCCGGTATGAGGTTGTATGCACAGGAAGTACCTACGAAGATTTGATTTGAATTACGAAATATATTACAAAGATAGTATGGTAGGGATGTAGGTATATTATTATGTACTACCTATAATAGTAGTATTGCTACAACATCAGAGTAATATAGTTAAAAATTATATCTTTGAAATTCTTGTCACATTTTACGTACCTAGCCTACCTATTTATTAATATTTACATAGGTAACCAGTATTAACAATTGCCTTTAAAAACAATTAGCAATTCACCTGCTACCAACTAAAAATTATGTTCATCCAGTGTTGCTCTATAGCTGTTCTTCCACTTGCACTAACTGGCACTAGCAAATGAACGAACCTAAACTTGAAAATTATATCAAAATATGCTTGTCAATGTCAGTAGCTCTTCAAATTCTGGACCGATTTGTGTGACAATAAGCAAAACTCATTTAAAATTGCGTTAAGCCAATGCCACTTAGCTAGAATATAATTTCCTCCTTTGGTCAGAAGGGATGAAAGGAAAGAACATCAAAAGCTGGAACTCGCCACCCCACCATCACATAATCAGTGAAGTAGCGTAATCAGTGCTATGATCACCACATTTTACAGGGATTGGAGACGGTCTGCGCATTGTGACGTCACTCCAATAATAGCCCAGTAATTTACCTAAAGCAAAAAAAGAGCTGAACCCACCACTAATTGCAACAGAAGGTTTCAATATATGAATCGATTCACGAAGATGCCCTCTACAACATATCCAAAATCCTCCCGAATCCGAGTGCCGAAAGTACTTTTTAATCACTGTTTAAGTTTATTTCCCATGTTAACTCCATCTTACAAAAAAACAAATTTTTCATTTAACTCCGATTTTGATGAAACTTGGCAGAATTGTTACCATCCTAAATGAACACAAATTGCTCTCTTAGCGTTTTTCCTCTAAATCTCATCGTTTGGGAAATATGGACCTCGCAAAACGTCAAATTACACTCTAAGTGACCTAAATCGTCGAAAACCAACTAAAATATTACTTTTCAATGGGCCATAATTCCCAAACAATGAGATTTAGAGGAAAACGCTTAGATAGCTATTTGTGTTCACTTAGAATGGTGAACAATTCTGCCAAGTTTCGTCCAAATCGGAGTTACATTAAATTTTCTTTTTTTTGGCCGATGGAATTAACAAGGGAAATTAACTTAATAATTGATTAAAAAGTACTTCTGGCACTCGAATTCGGGAGGATTTTGGATATGTTATAGAGGGCATTTTTCTGAATCGATTTATGTATTGAAACCTTCTGTTGCAATTAGTGGTGGGTATAATCACAAAATTACTGGACTATAAGACCAATGCTAAATGAAGGCGGCCCAGGCTCTGGTTCGCCGATTTGCACCTGATGACCATAGGCGTACGCAGGAGAAATCATTCGGGGGGGCCAACATGGGCGCCAGCAGGATTAATGTCAGGGGGGGAAAGTCCAGTGAAAAAATTGCCACGGATTAAGGGGGGTGTGGGGGGCGCGCCCCCCACCTTGCCCCGCAGCGCGGGTAGTTTTTTTTTTATTTTTTTTTCACTTTGAAATCCATTTTGAGACGTTCTGATGAGTATTTTGTTTACAAATTCACATTTTTTAAAATTTACAAACATTTGTACTACAACAAGGTGTGGGTGTTGGCGGCAGCGTGTATATTTCGGGGTTCGGGGGCAAAGCCCCCGAGAAAATATTCTCCGAATGTCGTATATTAGAGCAATTTTGAGGCATATTAAAGAAAGGGGGAAAAGCCTAGAAATTCATGAAAAATCGTGTTTTTGGAAGGTACTTTAGACATTGTTTTCGTGGTATTTTCTTCAAAATATTGTGTTTTTGATCAAGCAAGTATTTGATTCCAGTGATTTGAGCAACTCCAGTCTGCCCCGCAGGGAGATTTTTTTGTTTTTACCCTTTTAAAACAACATTTTGACACTGTGAGGACCACATTTTATAATTTTTTAGTTGAGGCTGACACATTAGGGGAGGCCAAAGCCCTCTCCTCCCCCCCCCCCCCCTTGTGCGCACGCCTATGCTGATGACTTCTTACACCCGTTTACTTCCGGCCGGTGACCTGCGAAATTTAAAAAATGTACGCTATTGGAGCTTTGCGCAGGTGTTCAAATTTGATTCACACATTTGCCGCCAGGTTTGAATAGCTTCTCAAACTTGTTGCTGCTAGTGATGATTGCGCATTGTCGACCGTTTGAATTCTCTTCTTGGTGGGAGATGACATGTGTCTCGAAAGTGACATCACAGCCGCTTGTTTAGTGATAGAAAATTTCATGAAATATAGTATTTTAAAAGTTTCGTGAAATATTTCATGAAATATTTTACGAAATATTGAAATTTTGTGAAATATTACTATTTTTTTATTAAAACTGCAAATTTTGGAAGAAATGCTAGGTATACTTATGACTGTATGCGGAAATTTGTTTATATTTGCCCATAGATGAATACTCATTCTTTCTAGTATTATTTTCACAACATGTCTTTAATTATGAATCGATAGGTTACATCCAAAAATTCACATTGTCATTTTTTGCTGTCCTGAATCAAAATGTGAATGTGAATCATTAGCTAATCTGAATAGGATTCCAGATTCAGACAGAATCCTAACAGGATGCTCTTTTTCTAAGTCTGATTCCTCCAACTCCGAAGATGAAATTACAATATCCGTTGTTATGGTCGGTGACAGGCAAAGATGAACCCGCTCTAGCATGGGCCGGCCTATACCTGGCCATGTTAAACAGGGTTCCTCTTTCCATGTCCCCGACCGTAAGTCATCATCTTCTCTCTCGGAGTCCGATGTGGGCATGGCAGATGTCAGAGTTTAAAGACTCAACACTCAAATGACAGAATCTTTCAATATTTTTGAAAAATTTCAATGATGCTTGAAATATTTCACACTTCGATCCCTATGCTTGTTCTATGATTGTTTTGTTCTATGGGACCAGACTCATGGCCAGCTAGTCAGACCGTTTCCAATCCCTGTAGGTCAAGTGTGGCGATCGTAGATTAGTGGCAGCAGTGAAGTACAAAATTGGCACCACGTTACAGGGACAGTAGTGAAATATTACACTTAAGCTATTATATAATATAATCTCTTTACAAACTTGCCAAGTTTGCCGAAGTTCCGAATTACCATTCCAAGAACTCCCATGTGAACTATGAAATCATTGCAAAGTTCTGAACTAAATCTTCACAGTTCGAATGTTTTCATAGTTTACATGGATGTTTATGGAACGGCAATTCGGAATTTGGCAAACTTGGGAAGATTAAAACTGCCGTGGGGTCGCACCTTAAAACGTTGGCCCACGGCTGGTGTATTGGGTACCACGGTTCTCAACACATCACCGAGGTTAAAAGCAACATTGAGCGCGGTCAGCGACTGGATGGTGACCATTCATTGGGTGACCATTCAACTCTGCCTTGCCACCAGATAGATGCTGCCGTTGGGCCGGAGAGACTGGGATGTTTAAAGTGGCCCATACACGGTCAATCTTGCATGACAAACTTACTTGACAATGACGGCATGACAAACCTGAACAACGCCCACACACGTTCAATTTAGGTTTGACAGTTCAGACCTTTGGGGTCATGCGCACTTTATTGCGCAACTTCCAAACAACTACAAAACAGCAAAACAGCTGAGTGAGCTGAAAGGTCACGTGCTCCGGCTCTGCATGCTGATTGGCTATTTATGTTCAAGCAAGATTGATGACTCCACACACGTCAAACTTGCTTGTCGTCTTGCATGAGCATGAAGCTCGATTTCAGTTTCTGTTGGAACTCCTTCAAGCCAAATTCCAGGCTTGACAAGCCATCAAATCTGCTCCACACACGATCAAATTAGCATGTCATGCCGGGCTTGTCATGCAAGTCGTCAAGTAAGATTGACCGTGTGTGGGGCACTTAAGGGTTAGTGAGACGACCTCCCTCCACTTGTTATCAGTCTCTCGACGGCGCGGGTTGTGGAGGCCCGTGCTGTAAATGTCACACCATCCTTCGGATGGGACGTTAAGCTGTTGGCCCCCTTGGTATCTTTCATCAGGAGTAGGCTACATGCCGGTACTGGGTTTCCTCTCCTCCCTTCTCTATTACTTTCTCATTAGTGGAGCCTCGGCTCCGTTGAGAATATAGAAAATAACAATAATAAATAATAATAATAATTTCCATACCCATTGTGTGTCATACTATTGATCTCCATAGCCCCAGCGTGGCCGAGCTCAACACGGTGGTGATAAGCACGGCCATGGAAATAAAGGCTCAGGGCAACGACAGAATTATATGCGTCTTGGATATGAGACTGGAAACACACCCTTCTACTTACGATTCTCTTATGAACCCTATTATAAAGGTCACCAGTAAGTAGCTACACATATCACACCTTCCACTTAGCACTTAAAATTTCTCCTAATTGAACATGGTGTAATCAAATTGAAATTAATTTTACAGCTTGAGACGGCAGTATCCACCTCTATCACTGCTTCAACTTCAAACAATGATCGATACAAATCGACTGGATGCCTCCCAACCCATTGACTTATCCATGATTTGTAACACAGGCTTATATGCTATGTACCCTGATAAGCAACACTTTGGAATACATTTGACTGATAAAGGAGCAGACATATTCAGCTCCAAGATCAACATTGAAGTGCAATGGGCATCAGAGCCAGTAATCGCAGCTGTTGAGCGTCATGGCGGAACCATCACAACAGCGTATTACGATTCTCATAGTCTTTGGGCCGTCATAGAGCCTGGGCGGTTTTTCAATAGAGGTAAGTAGGAAGCTTAAGTTGGTATTTGTATTAGGTGAACCTTGACCCATTGGGAGTAGGGAATAAGCTGGAAATTCTCCGAAAAGAAATCAACTTTGAAATGTTATTTGTTTTGAGTTTACAAACTTCAAAAGTTCAAATATCCCACACAAATAAATAGATTATTGCGTAATTTCCCAGTCCTAAACTTCACATCCATCCCATCATTATATTGATTTATTTGTAATATTTTTTTATATAAGACCACTTACATGACCACTACTTACCTATTATTTAATCCTAATTAAGTATATTATCTTGTTTTGTTACCTAGGGGATCCAATTCCTCGCCGCATGCTACCACCTGCAGATGCAATTGAGTACTACGCTAATCCAGAAACTCGTGGCTACCTTGCTGATCCCGAGAAGGTGTCTGCTGAGCGGCTGGTTCTAGCTCAAAAGTATGGCTACACATTACCAAACATTGAAGATGATCCAGACTTCATCATGCTGTCACAACGCAAAGATCCAAGACAGATCTTTCTTGGCCTAGAACCAGGCTGGGTAATTAATCTCAGAGATAAAACAATTATTAAACCACTGGACAAAGAGCTTCAGAAATTCTACCGAACATAGATGACAGAAGTTTGTAGATAGATAGGAATCAAGAAACAAATAATCACTTGAAGGTCTTTCATAGCCATAGCACTTGGAAGTCTGCGTAAGTGTCATGAAAATGACATCATACTGTGATGATTTAAAGAATAAAAGTCTTTCTTTACAAAACTTAATTTATTAATCAAGTAGGTACATGAATAATGCACATTAATAGATTATATTAAAACATAAATCCAATCGCCTATTATTAGTACCTAATTTGAATACCTTAGACAGGTTTAAGTTCCAGGCTGTTCAAATTTAAAAATAAACATGAGAGTGATTGAAATTTCTATGGGAACAGCTGTTTTTCCCCATGAAAAACATTTCTTTTCTGTAACTCTTGCATTTAGGTACACCCAACAAATCATAAACCGGTATGAGAACGAAACGAAGTGCTGCGACCGGAAGTGAAGTGTGTGTGTGGAACGGAAGTACTGGTCAGGTTCCTTGGCAATCAATCTTCGTTATTATCAACGAAATCGGAGCTTACTAGAGGTAGATGAAAGTAAGCATAGACTTTATCAGATGATTCGTTCACATTTTCTTCAGACAAATTATTTCATTCAAATACCGTTTTATCATTTGTTGAGTGTACCTACTTCCAAACCAAGAATTCAGATGGGCAAGCATCTTAAAATTTGAACAGCCCATTTGAATCAATATTTTGGCTACAGCTGCTATATGTTTAAAAGTATTAACAAAAGTTTTCTTTATCAATGTAGTACGCCCCGTACGGTATGCGCAAAATAATAAATACTATAAAATATGTGACGATAATTATGCTATATCTTATTATATTAATTATTAATCACAGGGATATCCAATGTTTAGCATGAAAATGATAATGTTTATTATCAAGTTATTATAGCCGAAAGCATATGACTTGTCTTAATAGACCATTTTAAATATTATCTCGGTGGCTCTGCTTTCTAAGAAAAATCGTATGCAGTCTGATTTCCAGACACCTTAGTCCCTGTTTTACCTATTGTTTCAACAACTAAGGTGTCTGGAAATAATACTGCATATGATTTTTCTTAGAAAGCAAAGCCACCAAGATAATATTTAAAATGGTCTATTTCTCATCTCGGAACTTGCTTGCAAGGCTTTCAAATTGCAAAGTACATCGAGTTGGAAATAGTGTAGTTACGATTAGCCCTCATGAGACGCAACAATTTTCCAAACTTCGGACAAGCGATACTTAAAAATTAAAAATAATACATTTTCAAGTAGGTAGGTAATAAATTTCAAATTTGTGTCCAAATTCACCTTTATCTTGGGAGTTTCAAATCTATTTAGTATTTATAGATATTGGGCATGTCAAGCTAGGACAATACGTTGTCCACCGTGTGGGTCATAACCAGTTTGTGGGAAAGAATGTCATGTCTTATGGTTCGTTCTCTTTGGATGATGGCAATCATAACCTATTATTATTTAGGTATGTACACTCGAACAAATATACCTCGAAAGAAAAGGATTGTCTGAGAAAGGTTTGATGGCATCATCCAATGAAGTCTGTGCAAATGCATTATCTAATTCTAGTAGGTGAGCTCTGATTTCATTGATAATAACAAGGATTTATTGTCAATGAACCTGACCACAATCTGTTTTGTGCAAATTACCGTTTTTAATTGGTTCGAGTGTACATATTTTATTCATAAAATATTTTTTAACTCCTCTTATTTTGCTAATTTACATTTGTATTATAATTCATTATGTAGGTCTGTACACTCGGCCAAACAAAAATTGATTGTTGATCAAATTTGATTGACTAATAAATGTTAGATTGCACCATCCGAAGTCAGTCCAAGCGATCTCCTTGTCTCACTCTAGTAGGTGACCTCACATTTCATTTTCAACAATAATAACAAGCTTTGATTGGTATGGGACATGACCAGCAGTCATTCAAATTTGATCAACGATCAATTTTTGTTTGGCCGAGTGTACATGAATGTTACTATTCACTTTTTTGAAATTTGTTGTGTAAATCTTTAAAATCAATATCACTGCTTTCCTAGTGCAAATTTTTTTGGTGTACAAGACAGACTGGAGGCCAAGTCTTGAAACTTACGCTTTCAAGACGCAAACGCTCTCGGACGTCATAAAGTCCCATTTACTGTAAGAATGATGACCTTGAAATCTACTGTCAACTGTTTTAATAGGTTTTAACTTTTATATTGTTTTAATGACTGTATAATATATGTTATATTAATTGATGTTAATAAATTGTTTCGAATAGATTGCTGGATGACAATTAAATAAGTGGCTTGACTTTATGTTTCAATGTCGATCACTCTTACAGTAAATGGGACTTTATGACGTCCGAGAGCGTTTGCGTCCTGAAGGCGTAAGTTTCAAGACTTGGCCTCCTGATTGTTAATTTAGTTTCTTCCTACAGCTCCCTCTGGGAACCTATTTTCGAGGTTGTTCGAATCAAATTTCTTACGGATTCACGGCCGCTTGCCGTTGGACAAAACAAAATAATTTGCTGATTTGACATAATGAATCGTTTGGACAGACATCACTTGTTTGTCAAGCTGGAATATGCGAGCACTCGAACGATCTCGAAAATAGGGGCTCTGTTTCATTAGTTGGCTTTGCACATGCTCTACATACTGGCAACAATAACAATTATGATTGACAAGTTCCAAATTCCATTGCTATCTATTACTCTTAAGTACCTATCAAGATAATTATTCTTTAGCCTGCATTGCATAAGGTCCAGTTACTCCACCACTCATTATTTTATCTTTCACTTTTTTATACTACCTACTTTCCGGGTCAACGACAGTGGTAACTTGTGGGCAGACGAGTGTATTTTTATGGAAGTAAAAATAGGATTAAAATTGTGTATAAATCGCAGCAAAAGGCACCAAGTTTTTTACCGAAATTCAAATTTTCCCAGGGCTATGCACCCCAGACCCGCAATGTAATGGGAAGCCCTCTCCCCAAACCCCCAATGATTCCGAAGCAATTATGTTTCCCCTAACAAGGGTAGAGCATCAGCCCACTTATTATTTTATAAATAAACCACTGGTCAACGGCCTAAGAAGCCGTCACCACCCAAGAATTTGTTTAAAGGCCCAACTTGTAACAGAAAAGCATAAAACAATTTGTGTTTGTCTAAATTGTTGCTTAACCTGAAACATCGTTTTTGATATCATAAATGTTAAGATACAGAAGAAAATTGTACTCCGACTTGAGACTTCCAAGATGAAGACTTGTTTGCAATCCCATTAATTTGGATGTGTATAATTTATTTATAATATGGCAGCAAGTAGGGAAATAATATTAATTAAATATAATGTTAATTTAATTAAAATTACTTAGGGAAAGGACTTCTGCCTATCTGCCAACTAACTTGCCTATCTTGACAAGATATTGGAGCAAGGCAGTTGCATAACTCAGCTGGAGATATTCATAATGCACACCTGTCGTGTTTCACAGATGGAATGGAAATAACCACCTTACAATTTAAATACAAACTACATTGTAATCAAGATCCTAAATAAATCTGTTAAAGCCTGATAATAATATACAAGGTAGAAAGACAATTTTTAATGAGGAAGCCAAGAAACTTAATTTAACTTCCAGTGAGGCAATAGGTATTTGAGATTCCACATTGTGCAACCATGTGCGTTTTGATTAATTAAAATCTGAGAAAAAGCAGAAAGATGTCCTACATTTTTAACTCAAGTTTAAAACAATCAAAACTCACATGGATTCAAAATGTGAAATATCAAAAATCTCCCAAGCCACCCTGGCAGCTGAATGGAACGTGAAATAGTCAACGAATACATAGATATTTTAATTTTTCTCAAATGCAAACCTAATACGTATTTACAATAGAGAAGAGACAAGCATGATTCTTCGGATTCTTAACCCATTGAATTATTTTGACGAATGTCGCCCGCATTTGGTAACTTTCCGTTCGCGTACTTTGACGTCTCTCACCCGCCGCTTGACACAGCCCATTAGAATGGACGTAGTTCATTCGTTGGCACACAGATCGCGCCACATGTTTGTATTTTCAGAAAGTGCGGGAAGTAAGCTTTAAAATGATGTCTTTAGTTTTGCTGTAGTGGTAATCTGTATAATTATATCGATTGTCGATCTTCATGCATTACTTTGACTGAACTACTATCAACAAACATGGCGTCTAGAAATGTCCTGAATTCGTCGTTTTCGACAGTAATAACGATGAAAGTGACGAAAACATTATTGATAGTGATGATGATCATGTTAGCGAGGACTCTGAGAGCGAAATTGAAGATAATAAATCCAGTTCTAACGCCAATATGAAGTGACTCGGATTTCTTGAAATTAAATGTTTAAGAGTGGTACAAGAGTTCTGAAACAATTCGTACGCCAATGGGTTAAAGATCGGAAGAATTGAGATTATTTAATTCGGGCACCATTTCAAAGATTCAATTCTTCTCAAATTCCGTGCTGATTTGTTGCATACATTTTTATTAGTTTCAATCAAACTACTCTTGGTAACTTATAATACTGCATAGAGAGAAGTAAAATGCATGTTGTCGATTGCTTTATTATTGTCGTTTAAAATTAAATTTTGTGTAAAATGTCTTTAGTTACTTAAATGAATGAAGAACCGGACTTGTCCCACCCCTAGTTGATACTGTAGACGCAAAGAAAGCAGCACTTCTTAGTAGACTAATATTTGCGTTCATTGGTGCACTAATTGAATCACCTTCATTGGCTAAACAAAGTAATTGATAATGAACCATAAGTGTCTGACACTGACAAAGCTATTGCCATTGCTGAATCATATTTCAAATCTCGAACATGGCAATCTTTGTGTGAAACAAATACTACGTACAAGACAAATGTTAGAAATTGAATGCTGCCCAAGACATGCTCGATTATACCTCGAGAAGTTTTACTTGCTGCCTGATGTACATAGTACATCATTGACCAACGTACGTAGCTCAACAATCGGAGGAGTTTGGCTCAGGTGATTCTGGCTTCTTGCTTCTTGTCAGCCGATCGAGTTCTGCCGCTGCATCCGAGCGCATAGCTGCCTTCTCCGTTGGCGTGTGCGGCCGTTCAACAGTCGCATCAGCTACAAAAAAGATGGGTTCAAAATTAAGACATAGAACTTCTATGAATGCTGTTTTGGTCGAGCTAGGTAAGAGTTGACAAAATACCATCCAGCCAAAGAATGACCTATATTTACTTGGAAACTGCTCTGTGTAACACGGTGATCAGCAATCATCGGTATGTGAACGTCTAACCGAAATTCCGTAAATAGAGAAAACAAATCTGAAGTCTACATCACAAATTACTTAATTAATCAATATAAGATAAACATTTAGTAGGTACCTACTACCTAGTACCTACATCATTGCAACTTTATACAAGACTGATATGCAACACCTCAAACAAAATATGTACCAAAACTTACAGAAAACATAAAGCCAAACTGTAAGAACAGCCTACCCTGTATAACCTGCTATACTCACCAAAGATTAGTGATGCCCAGCGGGAATATTCCCCGTTCCCGGGAATATTCGCGAGCAAATTTGGGGAATATTCCCGACACTCAGGAATTTACATTTTCGTTATAAATTAAAATGTATAATGTTCTTATTTTGTGGTACCTATGTCACTCATTACTCATTAGCTCTTAGTATTAATTTTTTGTCACTAATTTTCTTTTTATGACAGGGGCCGGCAACCTTTTTTGCTGAAAGAGCCAATTTCCGAAAAATTAATAAATTAGATATTAATGGGAGCCGCAGCAGGCAATCAAATATAATACTCCGAAAATAATCAATTGAATTACTAGTTTATTCTACTATTTTGGCAAAGCCCCCCCCCCCCCCCACCCATCTTGTTTAAATTTTTAAATTTTTCGATTCCAGATCTTTATTTATATTATAAAGAGCCATTCAAAAACCACCAAGGAGCCGCAGGTTGCCGACCCCTGTCTTGACATCTCATTACATAAACATGCTTTAATAATGTTTTCTCTTAATGTTGACTCATCCCTATAGTAAATTCCCAATAAATTCCCGGTTTGGGGAATATTCCCGAAAAAATAAATTCCCGGGAATATTACATCACTACCTACCAAAGATCCAACTATATTTCTACGACGAGCATTATTTTTTTGATTATGTGACCTTACATGGTGACTTGGGTGTCGGGGAACCTGCCCCTGTCTTCTTATGCAGTAGCGAATTGAAGAAGTTAGCCAGAACTCCTTCCCCACTGCCCGCTACTCCTGGCTTCGTGCCATCCATCTGATGACAGAAAAAAATTACATTAAGACCGGAGTCGAACAGTGCCTTGCTGCCGCTGC
The DNA here is from genome assembly GCA_934045905.1 of Leuctra nigra. Lineage (NCBI taxonomy): Eukaryota > Metazoa > Arthropoda > Insecta > Plecoptera > Leuctridae > Leuctra > Leuctra nigra. The sequence continues at coordinate 14,661,684 of OW203761.1, forward strand.
AGCCAAACCGGTTAGGTGTGATAATTACATGTGTTTTAAATGAGATTAACTGCACTTCATACTGTGACATCTCATTTGAAATAGTATGTCGGTTTCGCCGCACGGGCAAAAAGCATAGTACAACACCAGCCTAATCTGACAGTGACACATAATTTGTTTATCCAAGGAGAAATAACAAAGAACAAAATAACAACATTCAACAAACAAAAATCAACAAAGTTATAATTTGAAATTAACAAACTGACCCTACCAATTAGTTTATCATTTTTCCTACTCTTGAAATGGACTACTGCCGTTTTATATTGGAATGACCTTGTGCATTATGTACCCCAGTGTTGAGTAAGTTACTTGAGAAAAGGAACTTCTTTAAAGTTAATGGCATTTTCCACTGGCTGCACAGAGCTTAGTTCTGCACCCTGTTTGAAATTTGCATTGAGTTTTAAATGGTGACGTCATTACAGTGCAGCCCCAGTGCAGCCAGTGGAAAACGCCATAAGTTACTTCGTCCATAAAGGAACTTTGTTAAACCTACAAGTGCCAAGGCTGAAAAGTGTATTCATAGTTTTATTATTATTATTATTATTATTATTAGTAATAATACTAGCGGTGTAGTGCCTGATGCCATGAAATTGTCAGTAGTTAGACCAATATTTAAGAAAGGAGATCATTTATTGTTAACAAATTACAGGCCAATATCATTGTTGCCAACAGTTGAGAAAATAATGGAGAAAATTTTAGTCAAAAAGCTAACGGATTACCTTAAAAAGTTTGATATAATTGATAATATGCAATTTGGTTTTCAAAAAGGAAAAAGTACAACTGACCTATTGATATTATTTTCCGAATATATTAATTTGAATAATAATAATCCATCCCTGGTTCCAATTTAATGGGTCAGGGGGTGGGTATTCCCACCAACACTAGGGCCGCAGGACTCCTGGAAACCGGCTGGCCACGCCTGGCGTTTCCTCCTCTTCTTCTTCCACTTCTAATTGTTCCACAAATTCCTTCCACCATGTTCTGTCCTCCCACTGTCTCTCAGCCTCCAACTCACTCCACCTTCCTCCTTTCTCCAACACATCCTCCTTGATCAGTCCAATCCACCTGTCTCTTGGTCGCCCCACTCTCCGAGTTCCCCCTGTAGCCGCTTCAAACACCCGCCTTGGCACTCTATCGGTTCCCATCCTCTTCATGTGGCCGAACCACCTAAGCCTCTCTCTTCCCAGCTTGAACACCAATCTTTCAACCCCAAGCTCTTTTCTTATCTTCCTACTTTGGATCCTATCCATTCTTGTCACCCCCTTCACACTCCTCAAAAACTTCATCTCAGCTGCCTGTAGCTGATTCATTTCCTTTCCACCTGCTGACCACGTCACTGCCCCATATGTTAGAATTGGCAGGAAATACATCTTGTACATAATGATCTTGCAGACTTGTGGAAACTTCTCATTCCACAGCAACTTCCTCACTGCTTGATAAAATGCCTCTGCTTTCTTTCTTCTTTCTTGTATTTCTCTGTCTACTTTAGCCTTGTTGGTGAGCAGGCTACCCAGATACTTAAACTCTTCCACCTCCTTCAACCATCCCTCTCCAAGCTTGATCCTAGCATGACCGTGTTTAAGCTTCTTTCTTTCCATGGACATTACTTCGCTCTTCTCTTCACTTATTTTCAAACCCATCTTCTCCGTCTCTTCACTCCACTTATTAATCTTTACCTGAACTTCCTCCCTAGTTTCTCCCCACACCACCACATCATCCGCATAAATCAACGTTTGAGTATCGATCCCCTCATTCGGCTCTGCTTTCTTCAACAACTCGTCCATTACTATGATGAACAGTGTTGGTGACAACACACTCCCTTGCCGAAGCCCTTCACTAATACTAAACCATTCCGATCTCCCCACTCCCGACTGCACACAACTCACACTGTTCTGATACATACATTTGATCCGCTCAACCAAGTCCTTGCCTATTCCTCTCTTCACCAAACACTCCCAAACTATTTCCCTTGGCAACCTGTCATACGCCTTCTTCAAGTCCAAGAAAGCCATATGCATTTCCTGCCCCCTCTCCCACTGCTGCTCCATCATCTGTCGCACTGTGAAAATTGCGTCTATTGTCGATCGCCCTCTCTTCAATCTCCGTTCCACTATCTTCTCAAACAACTTCGCACACTGACAGAGTAAGGTCACACCCCGGTAATTATTACATTTCCTTCGATCTCCTTTCTTAAAAGAATTTCAATATAATTGCGTTGTTCATTGATTTTTCGAAGGCATTTGATACCATTAATCACAAAAAGTTAATACAAATTTTGGAGAATATTGGGATAAGGGGACCATTATTGAATTGGTTTAAGAATTATTTAAATAATCGAAAGATTGTAGTCAAGGTGTCAAATTCTTTTAGTTATTATAAAGACGTGTTACTGGGAGTCCCTCAAGGGTCTAACCTTGGCCCAATTTTGTATATAATCTATGTAAATTATGTATTTAAATTACTACATGACACAAAGATATTTATGTTTGCAGATGATACCGTTCTTTTAGTAGCTAATAAAAGTTTAGAAATGGCAGAAATGGAACTTCAGATCAACTTCAATAAATTAATTTGTTGGACTCATGATAGTGGTCTGGTGATTAATTCTAGCAAAACAAAAATATTACATATATGTTCTCCTTTTAATACAGAAAAGAATTCTATGATTGACATTACTTTTCATTCCAATAGTTGTATACATAATAATATGTTGGAAGGTAGTTGTCTTTGTGTGACTAAAATTGAGACCGCTGAAACTCATGTTTATTTGGGTTTGACTATTGATAGACATTTTACTTGGCGCCCTCATATTAATGTTCTTTGTAATAAATTGCGTATATGTGCATATAGATTATATAATTTAAACGATATTTTGTCATTGCGATTAATAAAAATAGTGTATTATGCGCTGGTTGAGTCAATTATGACGTATGGGGTATTGGCATGGGGTAATGCGTCTGATGTGCATTTGCAGAGGATTTTTTTGGTACAGAAAAGAATTATTAATATTATAACGCCAAATTATGTGAAGATTAAATTTAATTATAAAAATGATAGTTTTTTTGCATATTTGAATTTCCTTAACATTTTTGATATTTTCTTGTATAAATTAATTATACGGTATTACTTTGACGATGAATATAAAATATTATACGATCATGAAGTAAATACGAGAGCAAAGGAAAAGGTAACACTGAAGGTGCCAGGTTACACAAATAAACATGGCAAAAGGCGGCTTCAATATACAATCCCTACTATTTTTAATATCATTCCCCCTGTTTTGAAACAGTTAGATAAATATGTTATTATTAAAAAGGAAATCAAAGATTGGTTGATAAATAGAGATCATTAATTGAATATGTTATTATTATTATTATGATTCAGATGATTATTATTATTAATGTTATTTTTCCTATACAACTCAATTACGTTTGGTAAATACTTTGTAATATAATCCTGTATTTCTTTATGATTTATTATGGTTTATTGAATTATGTATTTTAATCTGACTACTGCGATGAGAACTGCATTGCCGACAATTTGAATATGATAGCTCAGGAAAAATCAATGTTGACGTTGTCTTATGGAGAAAATTGCAGCCACTATCCTGTCTCCTCTGATATTTACTCTGCGCACCATCCTGTGAATTTTATACAGATACTGCCTACACCTGTGCTTGCATTCATAGGAAAATCCAAATCCAATAATTCCATTAAATTTGACATTGGTAATACTGATGTTTTATAATATAGTTTGATTTAAATTTTTAGAACCGGAACCGGAACCGAACCTTTAAGAATATTTGTTTCAGAACCGGAACCCGAACCTTTATAAAATAAAATTGTGGAACCGGAACCCGAACCTTTATTCATAAAGGTTCGGGTCCCTGCCTAAGACCAATGCTAAATGAAGCCGGCCCAGGGTCTGGTCCGCCGGTTTGCACCTGATGACTTCCTGCACCCGTTTACTTCCGGCCAGTGACCCGCGAAATTTAAAAAAAGTATAATTTTGGAGTGTTTTAATTTGATTCACACAATTGCCGCCAGGTTTGAAAGAGCTTTTCAAACTTGCCGCTGCTAAAGATGATAGCGCATTGTCGAATATTTGAATTATGTTCTGGCGAGAGATAAAGACATGTGTAACGAGAGCGACATCACAGCCGCTTGTTCTATGCTTGTTGTGTTCAAGGTGACCAAACCCATGGCCAGCTAGTCAGACAGTTTCCAATCCCTGTAAAGTGTGGTGATCGTAGTTTTCATGCATGCAGAAAAAGTAATATAAACCACAGCCGTCTGAATGTCACTTCGTTGAAACAGCTGAGACAAAAATGTTTTAACATGTTTTATGTGCTTTTGTCGTATATATTGTGATTTTCTTTAATTGTTTCTTCAGCCGTAAAATAACTGACAATACTGTGAATACTCCCACGCCAAAGAAGAAGAATCAGTGATTATTAATTGTGTGTGAAGCAGCGAATATATATATAATTTAGCAAGAACATCCGTATGTAACTATTCAACTTTTCCGTCCATATTTAAGAATTTGCCAAACCGCCTTCATGTTGACATGTTCTTCTCTGTACATAAGCTGTTTATTAAGGTTTGTCTGGTTTAATTAAGTCGATATTGTATTGGCGCTTCTATATAAATCATGTTTTGGTAATATATTGGTGTAGGCATTGTGTCAACTTGACAAGAAAACTCATAATATTTGGCTTTTAGTGATCGGCCATGTTTTATTTCTGTGAATTTTATTTGAAAACAGGACACGGGTAGGACCTCTCGTTTAGCATGTAATTGATACGGCGTTATCAATCACTGTATAGGTGTATTCGTCCATGCCTGTGCAATTGCAAGCTGCAGAAAAAGTTCTTATATCTATAAAACCACTAATTTACAAACTATATCTTCGACTAACCGATAATAATTACTTATTAGTTTAAATCGACTTGACAGCTGTACCCAAAATGGCCGAAAATATACTTTTTTACATTGTTGTTGTAAAATAAATACTCTAGACCTACACTTCCCCCGCCCCACCACAGGTAAAGAGTGTCAACTTCCTATGCTGCCAATGCTAATGGGGTTGTACACTGCCAATTTCTCTCACTCGCAGCGCTAGCGGCAATGGAGTAGTCTCTCTCTGATTGGTTGGTCTCTGAATCCAAGATCTCTGAATCAAACTCCCGCTGCGCTAAGGTTTAAAAATCTTCCATTCCGCTCTGCATTTTGATTAGCTCTCCTCGGCATTTTGATTGGTTCTTATTACGGTTAGGACAGCAACGCCATCTACAATAGTTTTGCGTGAACAACCCCATTCTTGTACAACATTCGTGAACAATAAAATGACGTCATTTCCGGCTTTGATTTCCGGTACAAACAATTACAGCACAGGACCCTTACCTAATATCGCGAAATGTTGGTGCTACGATGGTGCTGAGTTCAAGGTCGGTGCTACTACGGGTTATTAAGATAGGTAGCACCGTGCTAGGTAGCACCGTCCTACCATTTCGCGATATTAGGTAACCCCCCAGAGTGTTTACATTATTAAAAATGACCCAAAAATTAACAAAAAACAAAAAACCCCAAAAATTTACATAGTACAAAGATCTTCAACAAAAAACCCAAAAAATTTACATAGTACAAAGATGTAGCCTGAAGTCGTCTCTTGTTTCCATGTGAAAACTATTTACTGGGCAGAGATTAGAACGCGGGAAGATGACAAAAAATTGAAAAAATGGAAACTATGTTTGGTCAATGATGACATTTCGTTTTACAAAGATATTATGCACGTAGGACACTGTAATTAACATTTTTAAATGTATTTGAGATTACAACAGACTACCAAAGGATATGAATACAAAAATTGGTCATTTAAGGAGGGATCTCCGAATTTCACTTATGTATAGAAATCGTTCAAATTTCTCAAATAAATAGATTTTTATGTTCTGCATCATAATATGGCGAGAAAAAGTGGTCAACGTGAACTAATTTTCGAGATATATCGCTTCAAAGTTACAGTTTTTTTTCTCATTTTAACATTGCGACCATGCGGAAAAAGTCATGCTGATATTTTTAAAAGCGTATTTGGCTGCTTTCCCACCTATAGATTTTTTTGAAAAATTACTATAGCGTGTATCAGATGCAATATTTTATTATAACATTTTTAAATGTATACCTTTGTGGACGTTTTACCGAGCTATGAGGGTTTCACTGCTTTATTTTTACGTTTTTCCATCTGAAAAGAGCAGTTTTACATGTAAAATTGTGTTGCCACGGTAATACGGCCTTCTAGAAATTAGAAATTCTTTGCAAATTTGTAGAAATTTCCAGAAGACGGTGATTATATCACTCATCCCTCCTTAAACTCATTAAAACTCATTTCAGTTACTACCAAAGATGTTACCCAACCGCTGGCGCCATCCCATGGACATTTTGGTTACTAAAAAAAATGTTACCCATCTAGGCCTAACGAAGCTGCCCTTAGTTACTAATCCGACTTTAGGCCGAGATGGGTAACAAAATGACGTCATTTCCGGCTTTGATTTCCGGTACAAATAATTACGGCAGAGAGTGTTTACATTATTAAAAAATGACCCAAAATTAACAAAAAAAAAAAATGTACATAGTATAAAGATGTAGCCTGAAGTCGTCTTTTGTTTTCATATGAAAACTATTTACTGGGCAGAGATTACAACGCGGCAAGATGACGAAAATTTGAAAAAATGGAAACTATGTTGGGTCAATGATGGCATTTCTTTTACAAAGATATTATGCACGTAGGACAATGTAATTTATATTTTAAAATGTATTTGAGATTACAACATACTAACTACCAAAGGATATTAATACATAAATTGGTCATTTAAACTCATTTAAACTCATTTTAGTTACTACCAAAGATGTTACCCAACCGCTGGCGCCATCCCACGGACATTTTGGTTACTAAAAAAAAATTTACCCATCTCGGCCCAACGAAGCTGCCCTTAGTTACTACCACCAGCGCCATCTTTCACGTGACAATGGAAGTAAATGGACAGTCGATGGCTCAGTCGATACATTATCGCCATTGTTCGTATAACAAAAACGCATTAAATACCTACGAAAATGTAATTAAAATACATTTGTTTATGCATTTACATATTTATTTATAAATATATACGATTGACTGCAAGCGTAAAGGGTCGACTCAGTCTCCTACTTATGATTCTTTTTTTGTAAATATGGTACATTCCTAGACTTCTGCATTGCTTTGCTCCTGCTCTGTGTTTCATGGGATATGGATTCACATGACTATTTAGATTATATATGTAACGAATAGTTCTCTCAGTTCCCACCACCACAGCATTTCAGGAGCGCTGCGGTTCGTAACTCAGATTTTAGAACGATTCGTATTATCCATTTTCAGACCGCGAAAATCTGGAAGATGACGCTCTTTCCAGTGGTGGGGCGGGGAAAGTGTAGGTCTAGACTCTTTAATGTAAAACAAAAGAAGCTCCTGCAAACCAGTGGTTAATTTGTAAAATTATAAGTGGGCGGACGCTCGGCGATGTCAGGGAAACATACTTGTTTATGAAAACAATGGGGGGTTTGGGGGGAGGGCCCCCCAACATAATGCGGGTCCGGGGCGCATAGCCCCGGAAAAATTTTGAATTTCAGGACCAAATTTGGTGCCTTTTTACGCGATTTGTACACAATTTTAAGAGAATTTTTACTTCTATGAAAAATAAGTGGGCGGACGGCGTCCACCCTGAAAAAAGAGTGGGGGGACGCGTCCGCCCTCGTCCGCCCCCAAATTAACCACTGCTGCAAACTATGAATAGTGCCACCCTATTTAGCAGAAATGTGGACATAATTGGGAAAATTAATTTGAATATGAAATAATTGTTCAACAATATTGGGATCGGTTTTAAAAGTTTCAGAAGACTCTAAAGAATCATAAGAGTGCATGACATTTTAATTTTTTTCAAAATATCAATTGTTTAAAAATATAATTTATTATATAACATTTTATTTGAAATAAAATAGGCCACAAAATAATCACAAGAGACCATAATCGTTTTTATCAAAATACATATTATTTACAATGCCAAGAAATACCAAAAAAATAATCAAACAATTATCTGCAACAGTAAAAGATACGTCCAATTTAGTTGATGCGCATGCGCAATTGCAGACATGGTAACAATAGGCGAGATTTCACCACCATCTTTATGAATCATGTTTCAAGGCCTTCGAAAGTAATTTTATCGACTGATCCAGCTCAACAATTAATCCACTGTTGATCAAATCCACAAATCCACAAACAAAATACACTGTATGCCCTTAATTAAAATTTAGGGCCCCAAATTTACGAAGTGTTGAAAAAATCGACAATGGCACTAGAAATACAGTATCAATAGAGCCAGTTTTAAATGGTGATGCGCGAATTCGCGAATTGTTCTGATTGCACTATTTTCTTCTACTAAAATCCATTTCATTGTGTATAGATCCCAAATCTACCATTTTTACATCGCGAAAAAAAACGAAATCCAACCCTGATCGCGATATTCAACATTTTCCGCGAAATGACCACGAAATGAAGGTTTTCTATTAAAATTACTGCTTTTATTCCCCTAACAGGTCACACAACAACAAACGAAACCAGTTTCTTTCCATGTGCTACTCACTCAACCCCCTCCCCCTCGCCAGACACTTTGCTACCCACCCTCTAAGTGAACCAGACCAGTCTAACCAGTTGATGATGCCTCCAGGCTGCTTTGTTTTGCGCCCCCATCTGTTCAAGGTCGACCGGTTTTCCCAACCCCCCTTCCACCCTCAACCAGTCGCAACTATTCATCAATAGTCTACTTACACAGAAGGATATTTTGGAACAATTACTGCACTGAAAATTGTTGGATTGGGAAAGAAATTATCTTGTCAAACTATACATTTTGCGTCATTAAATTTTTGATATTATGTATCATCTACACAGAGAAAATGTGGGTTGGGGAAAAGACAGTACAGAGCATTAAAGACGCCATTCTAGACAAGCCTATTTCAGTGCTAATAGTGCATGACCAACCCATTCCAATCCCTCCTCCAAAGTGGCATACATGTTTTTCATTAAATTATGGTTTCTGGGGGCTATTACAATGTGGTTTATAACCAATTTAATATCACCACAAATCGCGAAATCCCTCTTCCAGAAAAAACACAAAAAACGAAATTGATGATTTTAAAAACGAATTTTAAGAAATAAAATCACCATTTAAAACTGGCTCTAAGTATCAAGTGTCGAAAAATCGACAGTGGCACTTGGAGGGAGAAATATAATGCCGCAAAAGTTGGCATTTTGTCGAAATTTCCAACAACTAACAGTGCATTGAAATTCCCTTTAAAACGTGGACCAATCATAAAGCTAATAATAAGCTTTGACCAATCACGCGTACTTCTAGGAATGTGGACTACTTCACAATGACTACTTCCTCTACCCCTCACCCCCTTTTCTTCACTAGCATGTGCATGCACATTCCAAACAAATGACTAATGCAGCAGCACTGCCAGTGGAAACTTGTTTTGATGGCAGATCACTACTCCGGAAGTAAGTTAGAAAATTTTGGGAAGATTGCTGAAAAAGTAATGTGTGTTTAAACGAAAAAAGGGACTTTGCAAGTAAAGTCATGTAATATAGACGTTACATAAATAAAGGAACATTATCAGTTAAAGTTCCTGGCTAAAAGAAAGGAACTAAGTTACCACTAAAGTTCCTGAAATGTAATGGCGCCTAACTCGTTAAGTTACTACTCAACACTCCTGTACCCATGTATCTAACCTGCTTTAAATATAGTCATTGGCAAAATGAGCTGTTAGGGAGATAATTAATACTATACCTCTCCGAGGCCAATTTCTAACAAAAAATTGCAGGGGTGGAGATCTACCTTCAAGTTTCGGCCTTCTATTCAGTGTGGTCGACTGGTCAGTCTGGCACATCATTAGCTTCCGATAACATGAGAATACCCAGGTGTTTTACTAACACAGCTGCTCCTTCAGCTTTATGCCTTGTACTCTGTGGTTTTACCTTCTTTGGTGATCCGAGCTGCCCCTGCGTTCCCGGTGTCCCAGAAGACCTTCTGTCTGGAGTCTTCTGCGCACCAGCAGGGTTCCGAGAAGGTGTGTCTGAGCGCATGTTTCCTGGAGGAGTTCCCGTCTGAAGCATCTGTTGCATGCGTGCAAGAAACACCTGTTCATCCTCAGCAGTCACCTCCGTCTCACGAGTCACCGTCTGTAAAGTAGGTGTCATGGATCATATCAAAAGTACACTTCAAGACATATGGTGGTACATAAATAATAATTCAAATAGGAAAAATCTAATGTAACGAACCTTTCTGACAGGTGGTTGAATGATCACATCCCTGTAGTAATCGTCTGCCTTCATACTCTGCATATTCTCGTAAAGGATACTAATCTTCTTCACATTATCCCAACCAGATGGTCTAAAAAGAAATTGTTAAAACAAAGTTAGCAATTGACAGAGCTGGGTAGTAACTTCACGAAAGTAACGCGTTACCGGTAACGCGTTACTTTTTTGTAACTTTTACAGTAACGCGTTCCTGCTATGATAGAAGTAACTTAGTAACGTGGAAAGTTCCTTTTTGTTGTGGAACTTTCACATTTATAAAAGTTCCTTTTGCAGTTACTTTTAGAGCAGAATGTACCTTCCCTCAACATTCAAAACTACACCATTTCCGCCCTCAAATATGTACCTGATTTTCTCTGATAAGGAATTTTAGGCCACCTGCACAAAACCGCATTCCAATCACACCGTTCATGCTTAGTGCGTCACCAGTTCGCCCTCTCACTTGCACTTGACCAACCCTGCCGTGCATGGGGAAGGGGGTAGAATTAGATGCAAGCCTTCTTACTGGGAGGAATTTCGTTGAAAATTTTGTTTTCCACAGAGAAAAATTACAGCCTGAATTTGTGTTTTAGCAAATTGGCTGCATTCCGGAAATAAAATGGTCAAGTAACTTTCAAAGTAACTTTTCATTGAAAAGGAACTTCCAGTTCCTCTGATTAGTTGAGGAACTTTAACTTTAACTAGTTCCTTTTTTTCGGAAAGTAACGTAACTTTAACGCGTTCCTATTTTTTTGGTAACTTACCCAGCTCTGGCAATTGAAAGTTAATGTATGAAACAAATAACGATTGACTGCAAGCGTAAAGGGTCGACTCAGCCTCCTACTTATGATTCTTTTTTTGTAAATATGGTACATTCCTGGACTTCTGCATTGCTTTGCTCCTGCTCTGTGTTTCATGGAATATGGATTCACATGACTATTAAAAGAGTACCTAGTCATGTACCTAGCGTAGTCATTACGGTTAGGAAAATAGTAATACAAAGAGGCGGGAACACATCAAAAAGAGTAAATACGAAAATCTCTAACACTACCTTTTCCTCTGTCTCTACAATTAACAGCTGCTTTGCTTAAGAAACTCATTTGACGTTGTCATACGAAGCAACATATCTATTGAACGTCTCATTAAAAGATAGTAAAATACATACATGAGAACCGCATCCTTTTCGACAACAAGTGCTGGAGTGCGGAAAGGGAAGCCGTATATCCGATGAGTGAGATATTTGTATAGGAGGTCACAGTTCTTGTCTTCCTTGGCTGACGTGTAGAAGAGTGCAGCGCCATATTGGAGACAAAACCGACGCACCCACTGCTGCATGAAGTCAAACATCTCATCACGGAAGTCAAATTCCTTCTCTAGTGTGGTCATGTAGTCGGTCTGAGGACATGGAGCAAACTCATACATTGATTACCAATTCGTACCTACCTACCTAATATAATTGAAGTAATTCCATCACATTAACTTGGACCTTACCTTTGTGACAACTACAACGACGTCCAGACCCAAATTTCTCGTCAACACCATTTCGCCTAGCGGCAGCACCTCGCCTCCATCTTCTTCCAGGTTCCTTGCGGTGACTCGCATCGGTGAACTCTGCTCTAGTTCATCACCAGGTTCCACGTAGTCTTGCCACTTCTTTGCATCTGCAAAACCAACGCAACAAATCATAGATTTATTTCAGATCTCTGCACGTATTTCTACATATCAGAGATAATTTTATGATTGTGTTTTTAATAGGGATGTCGGCGGATCCGAAAATCAGGAATCGGGTAACCGTCATAAATACTCGAGTCGGAATCGGGTAATTGCCCCCCCCCCCCCCCCCCCTAAAATCAATTTAAACACGCGGCACTTGTAACTAACTAGGAAAACGCTCAGTGTAACGAGTTGATGAGCGAGCACGGGTAAGTGCAAATTCTCGAACCGGAAATGCGTACACAACGCACAGAAAACACATACATCCATATTGAATTGAAATATGATATCAACTTAAAGTATATGCTCTTCATCGAAACTTTAAAATAGCATCTAAGCACCTGGTTCATAAAGCAAATCAGAATCAATTCAATTGGCCCTGGAAAACATTCATTTCGATACTTCATTACTGACAGATATTAAAAATGTCAATACGTTCACACGTTCTTAACTGATTGGGATGAAATTTTGTAAAATAAGAGACAATATTGGTCTTAATGATCATGCAAAATATGAGTTTGATCAGAATTATCGAAGACCGTTTTCATTTTTCAGCCTATCAGGAGATATTTATTTAAATTTTAACCAATGAATGGATTTCAAAGAAAATTAGGGTCTGCAAACTGTGATGTTGGCTAGAACTGATGATCTAGAAGGCAGTGCCAACAGGAAGTGAACATAGTCTCTAGTGTGACTAGAGTGGTTACATTGTTAGTTGCTGGCGGTTTTAGAATAAAGAAGACTACCACATTATATTCTTATAATTATCTGTTTCAATTAAATAACTTATGTAGTTTATTAAGTATTGATTGATAACAACACATGGTGGCGGCGCGTGAGTAAGAAAACCAGTAAATTTACGCAGTATTACGTTATTTTCGGTGTAAGAAAAGCAAGAAAAATGGTGCTCGGAGATGAGGCCAATGTTCATGTTCAACAACAGCCATTACCTCAAGCCGATTCTACTACTCAATTACAACCACCTCCAAAATTCGACTTCACCGATCCACAAACATGGACCAGGTGGATTCGGAGATACGAGCGTTTCCGTATTTCAAGTTGTCTGGACAAAGCAAGTAAGTCAAGACAGGTCCATCATCTCATTTACTGTATGGGAGATGAAGCGGAGGATATCTTACTTTCTATGGAGCTCACTGCCCTAGAAGAAGATGATTATGAATTGGTTGTAGAAAAGTTTAATTCTCACTTTGTCAAAAGGAGAAATGTGATATTTGAAAGAGCCAAATTCCATCAGAGGAAGCAAGAAGAGGGGGAATCAGCGGCTGAGTTTATAACATCATTGTATACATTAGTAAAACATTGTGCGTATGGAGCACTACAGGAAGAACTTATCAGAGATAGGTTAGTGGTAGGTCTTAGAGACACCAAGTTATCCGAAACTTTGCAAATGGATGCAGAGCTAACTTTGAAGAAGGCCATCGATAAGGTCCGAGTACATGAAGACATTCGAGGTCAGCAGAAGATCCTGAGGGGGTTAGAAAGCAATGATGCGAATGTTGATATGGTTAAATCAAATAAACCTAAGTTTCAGCATTCAGGTGCCCGTTCTCACCAGCAACAGGAACATTTCAAGCCGTCGAGCAGCTACAGTGGTCAGAATAAATCTGCAGACCGCTGTACCAGATGTGGACGCACACCATCTCACCCGATACGAGATTGTCCAGCGAGGGAGGTGAAGTGCAGAAGCTGTAACATCATGGGCCACTTCGAGAAACACTGCCGCAGTAAGAAGAAGCAGTCAACGGTACACGAAGTGCGAACCGGAGGCCAGCAACCCGAAGTATATCTAGGTACGATAGACGGGGACACCACCGACGACCCATGGTTCGTGACACTACTAGTAAATGGTAAGCGAACACAATTCAAAATTGACACAGGTGCCGATGTAACTGTACTCTCGGAAGAGGAATACAAATCCAGGTTTTCCAAGCATAAGCTTAGTCCAACGACGAAGACACTTCTGGGACCAGGACGAGCAACCTTAGATGTCAAAGGTCAGTTTAAAGCAACATTTCAAGTAAAACAAAACAAGTCTGTTCAAGACATCTTTGTGGTCAGCAACTTAAGCAGTGCACTACTGGGCCGACCAGCAATCAGAAGTTTAAACCTAGTTCAGCAGATCCACGCGGTAAAGCAGATTGATCCACTGAGCCAAGGAGACGTCAAGAAAGAATACCCATCTCTGTTCACGGGATTGGGTGAATTGAAAGGCGAGTACAAGATACGGCTCCAAGCTGGAGCAGAACCATTCGCCATCGCCGTTCCACGTCGAGTAGCAATACCACTCTTGCCAAAGGTAAAAGAGGAACTTGAGAAGATGGAGAAAGCAGGTGTTATCTCCAAGGTCGACGAGCCAACAGATTGGTGCGCAGGAATGGTGGTAGTGCCGAAGAAAAATGGAAACGTAAGAATATGTGTAGATCTTACACACCTGAATAGAAGTGTCCAGCGGGAGCGTCATATTATGCCTGCTATGGAAGAAACCTTGGGACACCTAGGTAGAGCAACTGTGTTCAGCAAATTAGACGCGAATTCGGGATTCTGGCAGATCAAGCTTTCCGAAGAGTCACGTAAGCTCACAACCTTTATTACTCCCTATGGTAGGTATTGGTTCAACAGGGTTCCATTCGGGATAACTTCGGCACCAGAAGTGTATCAAAGGAAAATGTCGGAACTACTCGAAGGACTACCCGGAGTAGTATGTCACATGGACGATGTTCTTATCTTTGGGGAAACAAGGAAAGAACACGATCAACGACTGTCAGCAGTGCTTACAGCAATCAGTAATGCAGGTGTCACACTGAATGAAGCAAAATGTGAATTTGGTGTCAGCACAGTCAAGTTTCTGGGTTACATTCTAGGAGAGTCTGGAGTGAAAGTTGATCCCAGCAAGACATCAGCAATAAATCTCATGAAAAGTCCGAAAGATGTTTCAGGCGTAAGAAGACTTCTGGGGATGACTAACCAACTAATGAAGTTCGTTCCTAATCTGGCAGTAATGACAAAACCAATTCGCGAACTCTTGTCAGGAGACAACTTTCAGTGGGGAGCGCCTCAAGAAGAAGCTTTTACAAAAATCAAGGAGAAGTTGACGACGACCCCGACGTTAATGTTCTACGACGTCAATAGGGAGATCCGTTTAACGACAGACGCATCATCGTTTGGTTTGGGATGTGTTCTGGAACAGCTGGACGAGTCCAATGTTTGGCGGCCAGTAGCGTACGCATCCAGATCACTCACCGACACTGAAACCAGGTATGCCCAGATCGAGAAGGAAGCTTTGGGAATTGTATGGGCATGTGACAGGTTCCAGAATTTCCTCATAGGTAAACAGTTCCATGTACATACTGATCATTTACCTCTTGTTCCCATAATGCTAAAGAAGTCTCTGAGCGATCTGTCACCAAGAATTCTGAGAATGAGAATGAAATTGATGAGATTTGCATTTACTATCTCGCATGTTCCAGGTAAAGATCTACATACGGCAGACACTCTGTCCAGAGAGCCGGTAGAAATTGCTTCTGCTCAATGTTGTGAGTTTGAAGCAGAGATAAACGAATGTGTTGACCAGGTCATAGGAGAGCTTCCAGCAACGGATGCACGTCTCGACGAGATAAGGAAAGCCCAGCAAGAGGATCGTACATCTCAACAAGTCAAAAGATACATTGCTGACGGGTGGCCATCGAAGCGAGACCTAGCAGCCAATGCCGCTCCATTCTTTCAAGAAAGAGGTAACCTGACTGTCCAGCAGGGACTTCTGATGAAAGACCAACGACTGTACATACCAGGAAGTATGCAGAAGGAAATTCTACATAGAATCCATGAAGGTCACTTAGGGATTAATAAATGTAGAGAGAGAGCCAGACAGTCAGTGTGGTGGCCAGGAATGAGCCAGCATATTATAGATGTAGTTAACAAATGTCAACATTGTTTGGAACACCGGGAAAATCCACAAGAACCGTTATTGACAACACCTTTGCCAGAGCGAGCATGGCAGAGAGTAGCCATGGATTTGTTTCAACTCAAGGAACACAAGTATTTGATAATTGTAGATTATTACTCAAAGTTCCCTGAAGTATTATTGTTGGATAAAACCACCAGCAAGTATGTCATCAATCGCATCAAGTCGGTATTTGCGAGGTATGGAATTCCGGAAGAAGTTGTTTCAGACAACGGACCGCAGTTCAGCTCAGACGAGTTTCGAAGATTCGCAACAACCTACGGATTCAAGCATGTGACCAGCAGCCCAAGATATCCAAAGGCGAACGGACTTGCGGAACGGACAGTGAAAACCATGAAAGGTATCCTGCAGAAGTCAGAAGATGTATATCTCGGAATGCTAGCATACCGATCAACACCACTAGCATCAGGGCGTAGTCCGGCGCAGATGCTAATGAGCCGACAGCCAAGAACAACGCTAGTAACTGCTTCGGACAACCTACTACCTAATCAAATCAACACCCAAGCGTGGAGAAGGAGGGAAGAGGCTAGGAAAGCGAAGCAGAAGCACGATTACGACCGAAGACATCGTGCCAGAGAGTTACCACCGTTAGAATTAGGTTCACATGTATATGTTACAGATCAGAAGAAATATGGCCAGGTGATAGCAGCCGGTACCACTCCGCGGTCATATCATGTAGAGACATCAGAGGGGACACTCAGAAGAAATCGAGTCCACCTCATGCCATCACCGAAACCAGATGTGCCCGGTCCGGCAGCAGCGGACGAGCCACAGGATGAACCACAGGATGAACCAGCAACACCACCCGGAGCATATCGTTCTAGGCGGGGCAGAGTCATTCAAAGACCACAAAGATTCAATGATTATTAGCATTGTCTAATTCTAACATTTGTACTATTAGTTTGAAATTTCATAAGTTGTATTCATGTTTGTTAGTACCCAAAAAGGGGGATGTGATGTTGGCTAGAACTGATGATCTAGAAGGCAGTGCCAACAGGAAGTGAACATAGTCTCTAGTGTGACTAGAGTGGTTACATTGTTAGTTGCTGGCGGTTTTAGAATAAAGAAGACTACCACATTATATTCTTATAATTATCTGTTTCAATTAAATAACTTATGTAGTTTATTAAGTATTGATTGATAACAACACATGGTGGCGGCGCGTGAGTAAGAAAACCAGTAAATTTACGCAGTATTACGTTATTTTCGGTGTAAGAAAAGCAAGAAAAATGGTGCTCGGAGATGAGGCCAATGTTCATGTTCAACAACAGCCATTACCTCAAGCCGATTCTACTACTCAATTACAACCACCTCCAAAATTCGACTTCACCGATCCACAAACATGGACCAGGTGGATTCGGAGATACGAGCGTTTCCGTATTTCAAGTTGTCTGGACAAAGCAAGTAAGTCAAGACAGGTCCATCATCTCATTTACTGTATGGGAGATGAAGCGGAGGATATCTTACTTTCTATGGAGCTCACTGCCCTAGAAGAAGATGATTATGAATTGGTTGTAGAAAAGTTTAATTCTCACTTTGTCAAAAGGAGAAATGTGATATTTGAAAGAGCCAAATTCCATCAGAGGAAGCAAGAAGAGGGGGAATCAGCGGCTGAGTTTATAACATCATTGTATACATTAGTAAAACATTGTGCGTATGGAGCACTACAGGAAGAACTTATCAGAGATAGGTTAGTGGTAGGTCTTAGAGACACCAAGTTATCCGAAACTTTGCAAATGGATGCAGAGCTAACTTTGAAGAAGGCCATCGATAAGGTCCGAGTACATGAAGACATTCGAGGTCAGCAGAAGATCCTGAGGGGGTTAGAAAGCAATGATGCGAATGTTGATATGGTTAAATCAAATAAACCTAAGTTTCAGCATTCAGGTGCCCGTTCTCACCAGCAACAGGAACATTTCAAGCCGTCGAGCAGCTACAGTGGTCAGAATAAATCTGCAGACCGCTGTACCAGATGTGGACGCACACCATCTCACCCGATACGAGATTGTCCAGCGAGGGAGGTGAAGTGCAGAAGCTGTAACATCATGGGCCACTTCGAGAAACACTGCCGCAGTAAGAAGAAGCAGTCAACGGTACACGAAGTGCGAACCGGAGGCCAGCAACCCGAAGTATATCTAGGTACGATAGACGGGGACACCACCGACGACCCATGGTTCGTGACACTACTAGTAAATGGTAAGCGAACACAATTCAAAATTGACACAGGTGCCGATGTAACTGTACTCTCGGAAGAGGAATACAAATCCAGGTTTTCCAAGCATAAGCTTAGTCCAACGACGAAGACACTTCTGGGACCAGGACGAGCAACCTTAGATGTCAAAGGTCAGTTTAAAGCAACATTTCAAGTAAAACAAAACAAGTCTGTTCAAGACATCTTTGTGGTCAGCAACCTAAGCAGTGCACTACTGGGCCGACCAGCAATCAGAAGTTTAAACCTAGTTCAGCAGATCCACGCGGTAAAGCAGATTGATCCACTGAGCCAAGGAGACGTCAAGAAAGAATACCCATCTCTGTTCACGGGATTGGGTGAATTGAAAGGCGAGTACAAGATACGGCTCCAAGCTGGAGCAGAACCATTCGCCATCGCCGTTCCACGTCGAGTAGCAATACCACTCTTGCCAAAGGTAAAAGAGGAACTTGAGAAGATGGAGAAAGCAGGTGTTATCTCCAAGGTCGACGAGCCAACAGATTGGTGCGCAGGAATGGTGGTAGTGCCGAAGAAAAATGGAAACGTAAGAATATGTGTAGATCTTACACACCTGAATAGAAGTGTCCAGCGGGAGCGTCATATTATGCCTGCTATGGAAGAAACCTTGGGACACCTAGGTAGAGCAACTGTGTTCAGCAAATTAGACGCGAATTCGGGATTCTGGCAGATCAAGCTTTCCGAAGAGTCACGTAAGCTCACAACCTTTATTACTCCCTATGGTAGGTATTGGTTCAACAGGGTTCCATTCGGGATAACTTCGGCACCAGAAGTGTATCAAAGGAAAATGTCGGAACTACTCGAAGGACTACCCGGAGTAGTATGTCACATGGACGATGTTCTTATCTTTGGGGAAACAAGGAAAGAACACGATCAACGACTGTCAGCAGTGCTTACAGCAATCAGTAATGCAGGTGTCACACTGAATGAAGCAAAATGTGAATTTGGTGTCAGCACAGTCAAGTTTCTGGGTTACATTCTAGGAGAGTCTGGAGTGAAAGTTGTATAGATCCCAAATCTACCATTTTTACATCGCGAAAAAAAACGAAATCCAACCCTGATCGCGATATTCAACATTTTCCGCGAAATGACCACGAAATGAAGGTTTTCTATTAAAATTACTGCTTTTATTCCCCTAACAGGTCACACATTGGGTCACACTCTGTTTTTTTTTTTTTTTTTCTGTTACCTGACGATATAAAGATCAGAGTTTTTCTTCGATCGAGCTGAAATTTTGCACACATGTGGAGACAACCTTTTCTGTTTGCAGACCCCAATTTTTTTTTAAATCCATTCATTGGCTAAAATTTAAATAAACATCTCCTGATGGTAGGTTGAAAAATGACAATGGTCTTCGACAAAACTGATCAAACTCATATTTTGGCTATACAGGTCAGTTTTTCTTCGATCGAGCTGAAATTTTGCACACATGTAGAGACAACCTTTCCTGTTTGCAGACCCTAATTTTTTTTGAAATCCATTCTTTGGTTACAATTTAAATAAACATCTCCTGATAGGTTGAAAATTGAAAATGGTCTTCGATAATTCAGATCAAACTCATATTTTGCATGATCATTAAGACCAACATTGTCTCTTATTTTACAAAATTTCATCCTAATCAGTTAAGAAGGTATGAACTTATTAACATTTTTAATATCTGTCAGTAATGAAGTATCGAAATGAATGTTTTCCAGTGCCAATTGAATTGATTCTGATTTGCTTTATGAACCAGGTGCTTAGATGCTATTTTGAAGTTTCGATGAAAAGCATATACTTTTAAGTTGATATCATAATCAATTCAATATGGATGTATAATGTTTTCTGTACGTTGTGTACGCATTTCCGGTTCGAGAATTTGCACGTATCCGTGCTCGCTCATCAACGCGAGCAATGCCTATTGTATCAGGCATTTAATACAGATATTGAAAGACTACAGATTCTACAAAATAGAGGCATGAGGATTATTCTGAAATGTAGTAGATATACACCTGTAAATACTATGTTAAAATCTCTAAATTGGCTAAGGATTAAGGATTATGTGTATTTTCAAGGCATGTGTTTTATTTACAAACTTCAAAATGGTCTTCTACCTGCATATTTTACAAACACTGAAAAAGTTGAAAATGTCCATCAGCATTACACGAGAGCGCATAATAATTTTTTTCTAAACCATGTTCATAAACAATCATCGGCCAAATCTTTATTTTATCTTGGGATTCGTTCTTTTAATGCTCTTCCACTTAATGTTAAAAGTGTGAGGAGTCTTAGCATATTTAAAAGCAAACTTTTAGAAATTATAATGACGGAAACATTTATGTTGACATCCTAATTAGATTATTCTATGTTTTTAGTGTGTTAATTCTTTGGTTTGTGTCTTTATTGTGTATCTTTATGTATCTTTGTATTGTACTGATTTGTGAAAGATAGCGCTTGCGCTAAATAAAGAATTATTATTATTAACGCGTTACACTGAGCGTTTTCCTAGTATATTGATAGGATTTGTCATGTAGAATCCCTTGGGAGTTGGGACTAATAATAGCATTCTATGATATATTATGTAACTTACAACTTCAATAATAAGAAAACACAAATTTATGCCCGTTTTCCACCCGCGGCTCAACTTTCACATTGGTCTGCAGCGTGATTGAAAATTAACAGACGCATTTTTCCTAATTCCCGTGCTTCCTACTACTCTCCCTCCACATGATTTCACCTCTTTCACCCCTCCTACGCCCCATACCCCTCTCATCTCTTAGCTCGCAAGGTCGTTGAGCTCGTTCTTGAGGCGCAGCTGTCTAAACATCTGTATTTCACCCCTGCTGAAAAATCTTGCTAAGATCTTGTACATTTTGCCGCCAAAAAACGTTCAAATTTCATAAAAAAAATAAAATTTTCTATTTTTATGAGTATTCATTTGCATTCGGGAAACCTCTTCTGAAGTAATGGACAAGGTTTCATTACACATTTCAATTATAAAATCCCATGGAACCGCCGTGTCTTGAACCTGCGATCTTGTGGTCAGTAGTCGAGCGTCTTACCGAGTAGGCCACCAGTGCAGACAAGACTTAGCTGCGCTAATAGTGATCATATTGAGTTTTCATATTAAAGTGAATATATTTATATAATTTAGTGGATCATTCAATTGTTATTAACATAATAAAATAGGAGAAACGATAAATATTAAGATTTATTTATAAAGTAAATTGATCTGTGATATTTCCGCCATAAAATATATCAGCTCACGCTCTCTGTAGTATAATTACTATAGTTTATTTTACTAGGTGATGTAGTGCAAATTTTCTAAGTCAATGAAGTAAAAATTCTGTAGTTTATATTAGAGGTCGGATTCGGGTAATGTTTTGTACCCGGGTACCCGCTTTAATTACCCGGGTAATAAATAACTAAAAAAAAAAAAAAAAAATTTTTTTTTTTTTTTGGAAAATGTTTTGAAATTTGTTGCATTGAGCCCGCCACCCTATCCGTGTCCTTGGGGAGAGATACACGACGTCCATACAATGGAAGGTTGAACACAATGCATCCCCTCCATCAATAATCCATCCTCAACTCACTAGCATTCTCATGAAATTACTAACAATGAATTTACAAACCAATTATTGGTTGAGATTGTTGAGATTTGGGAAATATGAATAAATATTAAATTCAGTTTATATAACTATAAACAATGCAGCTGGTGATTAAGTGGCAGCATTCGCAAATAATGCAAACAAACCTAATAACTAAAAAAAACATTTTTTTTTTTTTTTTTTTTTTTGATACCCGAGTACCCGCCATTGTACCCGGGTAATGGCGTACCCGGGTACCCGGTTTGTACCCGGGTACCCTAACTGACCTCTAGTTTATATATAGGTACCTTACTTTACTACAAATACTGTAGGTAGTAAAAAGTCAATGAAGTACTACATATATATAAACTACATTATAAATCGGGAATACCTACTTCAAAATATACTATACCTACCTATTAGGTATAGAAAATTTTTCTAAGATCTTAAAAAAGATCTTTTTTAAGATTTTTAAAAAATCTTGGCAAGATTTTGGCAAGATCTTGATTAGGTCTTGTCAAGATCTTGATAAGATCTTATTAAGATATTACCAAGATCTTACCAAAATCTTGGCAAGATCTTGGCAAGATCTTGGCAAGATCTTGGCAAGATCTTGATAAGGTCTTGTCAAGATCTTGATAAGATCTTATCAAGATATTACCAAGATCTTGGTAAGAACAGAGCAAGATCTTGTTTAATACAAGATCTTGGCAAGATCTTGGTTAATTCAAGATCTTAGCAAGATCTTGGCAAGAATTTTCAGCAGGGACTCTACACGCGAGTATTATTTATTACCCGAGTAATTGGTTACTTGGAACCACCCGAGTACCCGAGTACCCGCCGACATCCCTAGTTTTTAGAGACAATAGATTTGAAACAAGTATCAGGAGAGATGTGATGTATTGCCACAATATTAATAATTAATGTACTATACATAAAATTTTATACTGTGCATCAGCATTTAGCAAGCAATGTAGACATATAAAATAGTACCTACATTACGTTCGACACGGAATTTGCAGCAACGAGTAATTCTGTGAGAAATTCTGTGTCAACAGTTTCTGTTGGAATTCCTATTTTCCACGCTAATTTTGGCTTTTTTTCTGGCACTACCTTCATTCCACCTCATAACAATAGAGAAGCAAAGAAAATCCACATTTCTGAGGTGTATACAGCATTTTATTGTCGATTGTATTTTGGCATTTGCCCTCAGGCGCTGAAAGGTCCAGTCCGAATGCCGGAGTATATAAATATTAATGGTAGTCAGAGGTTACATCTCTTGTTTGACACCTACTAGCTACTCTTAGACAGAATTGAGAGCCATAAACTAGCTCAAAAAGTTATTAATTGTAGGACAAGAAATCTTACACTTCTGCCTGGCTTCTTGCATCATATCTGAAGGCAGCGGGAGTTTGTCAATGTGGTCCTGCAGCACAGAAGCCCATGTCTGAAGTTGCTCGAGAACTCCCCATGGCGTTGTCATGGCAACCACAAACATGACTAGCGTGTGCGGGAAGCTATCTTCAGTTAGTGCAAAGCGCACGAGATGAGCATGGCCAGGATCGCCATCCAGAACCCACACACCAAGGCGGGTGTGGTCTGCGAGAAAAAAGCATTCATTTTATCCATATTTAATTTACCTACAGAGGAACTATAAATTTAGGTAAATTGCAACCAAAAAATTATTTGTAATTTTCAATACTAATAATAATTATCTTTGCTAATAATGTCAGGCACAAGAAAAATGATCTTCCCACAATCAAAACAGACTTGACATTTTAACTGCTGTTGGGTGCTTATAAATCAGAAAATCTCTCTGCTGCAATATAGGGGTGTTTTGCTGGAGGCATAAGGCCAAGGGTGTCCATATTTAGAATTTGGAAAATCGGGACAGTTTTGGGTTACAATGGGGGGTCTGGGGGGAGGGCCCCCCAGCAACACACGGGTCTGGGCCGCGCAGGCCCGGGAAAATTTTGAATTTTAAGAATGAAATAGAGCTATTTCTATGCGTTTTGTACTAGAATTTTCGACGATTTCGATCACCTAAAATTGCTAGTTCACAATTATAGAAATTATGTTTCAAAGCTAGTTTCCATTATATATTCTCAAAAATTTGCTTTATAGAGGGGATAAGTACATAGGTATATATATTGTTATGTAACCCAGCGAAAGAGCTGAAAACAATAAAATAAATTATTACAAAAATATTGCGAAGTCGCCCAAATCGGCGATCGGCGACTAACAACAAAAAGTTGGTCGCGATATGGTAGGGATATGGTCCCCCAAATTGCGACAAGTTGCCCAATCTGGCAACCCTGGTCCATAACAACAGTCAAAGCAAATTGGACAGTCAGCTGACTGTGCAGTGTGCAGTCAGCAGTGGACAGTGGCTGTCAAGACTCGAGACGGCTGTGACCAAACTGTTCAATTACTGCGCAGACAATATAGATAGAGGCACAGCCGATTATTCGCCGCGCAGCAAATTATGAATTTAATTTACGAAAACACGGTAACATGTCAAATATCGGGACAAAATGCGTGGAGCGCGGAGGTGGCGTAGCGCGGAGGTGGGGTTTGTGTTGGCCAATGATCCACTGCAGCTAAGCCGGCGAGCATATGCTCATGTGTAAGGGCTACCCATGCCGGACAGGTCAGTGGTGAGGTCCAGACAAAGAGTCGCCAGGGTCGACCTACCCATGCCCTCCCCTCGGGCCGGCCTCCCGCTTCGAGACGTACGAAGGGGCCTGGTGGCCTGGCCTCCCACCAGTGCTGGACTCCCCCGGGTCGGGCCCATTTGGTCGACTCATCCCCTTGGTCTCCAAATATGACCAGCAAATATAAAACCTAAACTTAATGGTCGTAGGGACAGCGGGAAAGGTTGCTAGAAAACGGGACTGTCCCGGCAAAATCGGGACGAATGGACACCCTAATAAGGTCAAGTTTAAAATATTGCAAAGCATGCAGAAACATTCTATTGACAACAGTGCTTACCATCTCTGTACTCATCTCGTACATCTATGTATGCATATTCTAATCCGGATCCCTTTTTTGGATCTTCAACACCTTGAAGTTTTGCAATGAGAGTAGTTTTACCAGATTCATTGTCACCTGTAAAATACAATAATATATAGGTAAGCTTTAAATATTCAATACTCCACATGAAAAGAGGACATGTTATAGCATAAGTTCTTGAACATAGTAGGTATGCGAGTGAGCGTCTTTCGCTCTTTTGGCACAGACCTCCGATTTTTTGTGTCAATCGGATTTTTGAATTTCTGTTACTTTCGAGGTGGGATTCTATAACCCATTGCAACCGCTTAGCAATTTCTTCCATAAGGATTAACATTGAAATAATTGCCAAGCGGTCGCTATGGAGTTATAGAATCAGGGCCCCGGTGTACTGTTTTCCAATCATGCTGAAATTTTGCAGACATTTTCCAAATCCGTTGATTAGTTTTAAAAAATTATAAGAAATTAACTTCTGATTGCTTGATCCGATCAATTTGAAATTTGGCTATGTCATGTGTCCAAATCGTTGTGAATATCGTGACGAGTGGTCACGTGTAGGGTGTCAACGTGTCAAAATCATTGTGAATATCGCAGGTTGACGCAGGCATGGAAAGGCAGCATTAGTCTCTTAGTAATCATGCTCCAATGGAGAAGTTATTGATTAGGTAGGGAGTTTGGAATGTCAAGCTGCAAGCAAGATATGACACGAGGAAATAGTCAACACTAAATGAATATGAGATAGAGGAATAGAATAGATTACAATGTACCTATAATATATAGAACATACCTAATACAATTACGGATTTGCAAGACGGTAGTTTGGTATTCCTTCTCGTTTGAACATCTTCGAGAATTGTTGACCTGAAACATAATGATATTAATAATAGACTTTCCGTAATATAAATTTATATTATACAGTACCTACGCAAATAATAACTACCTACCTAGCACCTGTAATACAGACACACGTTTTAAATTTACGTAGGATCACACGGTATTGATCTAATGTATCTAATGAGTAATGCACCAAAATAGGCACCTAAAACTTAGCAGAGTTCAGTAGGTAGGTAGGTATAGTACTGGTAGTACCTACCTACTGTGCATGGAATCTCGCATGGTAAAAGAGATGTAAATTTGAACAGTTAGAATAGAATTAAAAATATTAATTTAGGTAGGAAATCGTGGCACGAACTAGACAGAACATACCAAAGATTTTCGTTTTCGTTTTCTTCCTTCTTAACCATTGTCAGGGCAGGTATTTCTCGGTTCTCTTCTACAGGCGCCATCTTTTCTTCAACTTGTTGTTTGACAGAAGGGCGGAAGTGGAAGTTGAAGAAGAAGAAGAGTTGAGTGTACTTTCAGAAAACAAGAAACATCCGGTGATTGAGAGAGCGTAGCGTGGAAGGAGCGACCATGGAGCGCGTCTCTTGGCGACGAAC